>OY728164.1:897598146-898827715 GCA_963277665.1 Viscum album
GGTTCGACTCCGAACATTCATGAGTTCGACTTCGAACTCTTAAGTAGTTCGACTCCGAACTCCTATGAAGTTCAACTTCAAACATCTCCAAGTTTAGATTATGAAATCTGGAGAAACTAGACTCTTAATTTTCATAGAAATTCAATCTCCGGACTTCTACAGATTTTAGGTTCCAAATTCCTAGAAAACAGAATCTGAACATTTCTTTTTATAGACTATGAATATCATTTTTGGTTAGACTGCAAACACATTATTTTCTTACACACAAAATGTAGTATGGCTTGTGCTTACAATTTCTCCATTACAAAATGATGTTGTGTATTCAGTTATACTTGGTTTGTTATTAAACTATGTCATCTACTCTATTTTAAACTAACTTTTGGTTGAGTTACACATGTACAGGTCCCTCCGAATTTCATGGAAAATATGACCGTTGGAGGAGGGAGCCAACCTTTGGAAATTTGCCTATAAATATGAGCTCATTGGAATGAGCTCAATATATGAAAAGAGGTTGATCGATCTAGAGACCACACGATGTTAAGGTGATTTCTAGAGAGAGAAACTTTTCATGCTTTGTGCGTACTGAACCGCTCGTTTAGATTTCTTTGGGAAACTCCAAATGTTAGTGATTACATTCGAGGGCTTCCAGCGGTAGGAAAAAAGAGGTGCCGACTTCCATGAATTTCTAGAGGTTCATTGCTGAGGAAGACAGAGGTTCCAACTACCTTGAAGTTGAGGGCTTGCGGGGATAGGAAGACAGATACTTCAATATTCTTATCGAGGGCTTACCCTGGTGTCGGTAAGACAGACTTTTTTGAATGTATAAATCAAGGGACCTTTATCCATGGTTTTTGGATACCCTTCTCTTTGGGTTAAAAGATTTATAGTTTGTTACTTGTAGTTGAACTACATGAATGTTTTTCTACTGAATATTGTATTTTTAGGAAATTATAACATTCTTTTGTTTCCTTACACTTGTAATCTGATTCATTTAGATTCTATATGCCTTAGGGTGGAATCTCATATTGTAAACTTTAGTTATGTTTAAATTTCTGGATCCATATATCCGGAACCGGTTAATCAGAATCACTTTCCTGATTCATGCAAGTGTGGAGAATTAGAAGTTTGTAACTTCATTCCTTATTCCAATTTCCAATTGCAGTTAGAGGTGTTGTGAATCTTCTTAGTTTAACATTGTTAACCTTAGATCATTCCATGATTAAAGAAATTTATAAATTGTACAATTCACCCCCCCCTCTTGTATATTGAGCATCTACATCATTTTTTCGATCCTAAAATTGGTATCAGAGCTGGTCTCTGAAGTACTTATATTCACATATAAGTTGTTCTTGATCATTTTTTAATTGTTCTTAATTCTTGCTTAGAAAGTTTTTATTCATTCTGTATTGTCATTCCGAACTTTTTCATTCTGAATTATCATTCCTAATTGTGATTCTGATCTTTCTGGTTATGATATTTTTCTACTAAAAAGTTTGGTTGTTGATGTTTTTCTTAGAATGGCAGGAATCAATGTTGGTTCGATTGAAAATCTAAACCATACAAGACCAATTGTTTTATGGTAATGACTATGAGTACTTGAGAGATCATATAAATATTTTGTTATCAATACTGGAGTGGATAATTTCGTTATGCTTACTGGTGATTATAAAATTCCTGATAAAGAATTAATAACTTTCACTAACAAGGAAAAGCAAGAATATCAACTCAATTATAAGGTACGCAATACTTTACTATGTTCAATGACTATAAATATATATAGCCAAATGTCTTCTTGTGATGTATCTAATTGTATCTGGAAGAAGTTAGAGGTTACACACTTTGGAACTTCCTAAGTGATTGTAACTAGGAGAGCTATGATTAGAGTTGAATTCCATGGCTTCAATTTTCCTTATGGTGAACCAATTTGTAATGTTCAATAGAGATTTTTGACTATAGTGAACAGTCTTTAGTATATGGGAGAGAACGGTCTGGATGATGAAGCCATTGTGGATAAGATAATTGATATTATTCCTAATGAGTGGGAATCCAGAATAACAGCTATTGATGAGAACAGGAAGGTCACTCAAATTTCGTTAGATGATCTATTTGGAACTCTTCTCCAACATGAAACAAGAATGAAAAGAGATGATGACAATATCAAGAAGAAGAATGGAAATGGTACTGTTGCTTTTACAACAACATCAAATCATATGAAAGCAAAGACTCCTGAGAGAGTTACCAGACCCAAGTATAAGAAATTTATCATCCAATATGAATCTTGTGAAAGTGATGTATCTGAAAATCAGTTAGAAAATCTTGCTCGAAGGATGAACAAGATAGCTAGCCAGAGAAATTTCCAATGTAAGTATAAGAAAAATCAAAGGAAGGATAGTAAAGATGGAGAAGTTACTTGTTATGAATACCAGAGAGTTGGACATATTAGACCATATTTCCCTTTGCTCAAAAAAAAGTAAAGGAAAGAAAGGAATTTTGACAGGAACATAAAGAAGTATTTTAAAGCCAAAGCTAAGAATGTTCTGAAAGCTAAGGACACCTGGAGTGCCTGTGGTGGTGACTCTTCAGATGAATCTTCTGATTATGAATCTTCAGGACAGAAGAATCTTGTTCTTATATCCATATTACCTATTAACAATCATTGTTTTATGGCTAAGGTATGAAATTATGAATCATTGACCAATGTTTCTTTAAATTTTAATGATAGAAAATATTATAACTCTTCTGATGAAGAATCCTCTTCTGATGAAGAAAGTACTTCACCTTTCTGTGAAGAATTTTCTAGGTTTACTGAACTTCATGAGATTGAAAATTCTATACTTAATAAAAAACATGATAAGGAAAACTCTAGGAATTCTATTATTATGAAAGAAATATCATATATTTCTAAAGATATTGATAGGAAAAATTGTAATTTTATAAATATTTCAAAAAATCTTGAGGAAGTAAGTTCTGAGAAGAACATACTTTCTAAATAATTAAAAAAAGTAATTTCTAAGAAAAGTGTTTTAGAGCCTAGATCTAGCTCTAAATATAATGATTTTGAAGATAAAAACTTGTTTATAAAACTAATGTCCATAATTTTTTCCTTAAAGATGTGTTTATCAAACTTTACCCACGGTAAAGAAAATTTTGATAAAATGTATTCTCAAATACGAACTTTAAGAAACCAATACGGATTTGGTTATACCCATGAAAAATCAACTTTTTGTAACAATTACATTATTCCAAAAAGTGACCAATTTTTTACCAAGTTTCAATGTTGTGGTCACTGGGCAAAGAGTTGTTCTTTAAACAAAACCCAATCTTTAGGATTTCATAAAGCTTTCTTTTCGAAGAATGTGTGGGTGCCAAAAATTTTGTTATCTGGAAATCTCGGACCCAAACAAGTTTGGATTTCGAAAGTATAATTATTTTATCTTTTTTAGGAAGATAATTGATATACCAACAACAATACATGGTCTATGGATAGTGGATGTTCCCAGAACATGACTGGTAACAAAATAGAATTTGAAAAGATTATTCAAATGAAAGGAGGAAAGGTAACTTTCGGAGATAATGCTCACGGAGAAATTGTTGGTATAGGTTATATTGTTCTTCTTGGTAAAACATTTATTTCAAATTTTTTATTTGTTGAGGTTCTTAAGCACATCCTCATTATCATAAGTCAGTTATGTGATGAAGGATAACTTGTGAATTTTAGGAATGATAAGTTCATATTACATAATTCCAAGGAAGAATTTATTCTCTCAGCCAATAGGAATGAGAATGTTTACACTTTGAACTTAGAAGACCATAGGTGCCAAGAATTACCTTGACTTAGTGCAATGGATGATCATTCCGGTTAAGGGAATAGAAGATTAGGTCACTGTAACCATAGGAACTTATGTAAACTCTCTATGAAGATACTAGTTAAGGATCTACCATATCTTAGATTTGATTCTTCTAGAGTTTGTGATCCTTTTCAATATGGCAAGCAGCCTAAATCTATTTTTTAATCTATTGGTGAAGTCTCAACAACTGATGCATTAAAGTTAGTGCGCATGGATCTTTTTGTTCCAACACAAACTGGAAGTATTGGAGGCAAATATTATGTGTTTGCTTAAGTTGATGATTACACTAGATTTATATGGGTCTATATTCTTGCAAGGAAGTCTAAAACATTTTTTTATTTCAAAAGTTTTAGAGCCAAGTTAAAAATGAGAAAAATCTTCCACTGAAAACTATTCATAGTGATCATGGGGGAGAATTTAAAAATTCATATTTAGAAACCTTTTATATTAGAAAAGTTATTACTCAAAATTTTTCAGCACCTAGAACTCCTCAAAAAAATGGTGTAGTTGAAATAAGAAAAAGAATTCTTTAAGAAATAACTAGAACCATGTTGAGTGAATATTATATAGCTAGACATTTCTAGGCTGATGCTGTAAGTACAGCTTGTTATACTATAAATCGAGTTTTGATTAGACCTTTTCTTAATAAAACTCTTTATGAGTTATGGAACGGTAGAAATCTAAGACTTTCCTAATTCACGGTTTTTGGTTGCAAAGTATTAATTATTAATACTAAAGATAATTTACATAAATCCGCACCAAAATCGGATGAATGAATTTTCTTAGGCTACTCCACACCTTCTAAGGCATATATAGTTTTCAATAAAAATACTTGTACTATTGAAGAAACAGTGCATGTAGAATTTGATGAGTCTAATCCTTTTGTTTTTAAACTATCCCAACCTACATCCTCAGATGTGTTTTCAAAAACTGATTATTAACCTTTGATAGAAGATCCTTCTGCTAAGGAAAAAGTTCAAGAAGATACTTCTGAAACATTAACCACAAAAGATTTTCTACCGTATATTGCTGAACAAATTTTACAAAACCAAAATCAGGTGTTTCATAAGAATCATCCCAGTGATAGAATCATTGGTGGTGTAAATCAACCTGTAAGGACTAGAAGTTCCTTGAGAAATGAAGTGGAAAATCTATCATTTCTTTTCCAATTAGAACCAAAAAACAATGATGAATATTTAGGTGATGATGATTGGTCAATGCCATGCAAGATGAATGAAATTAATTTGAAAGGAATAAAGTTTGGACCTTGGTTGAAAGACCTAAGGAAATTTTGGACATTGGTGTAAAATGGGCCTTCAGAAACAAGTGTGATGAAAATGGAGTCATATTAAGAAATAAAGCTAAATTAGTTTCTAGAGGCTATAATCAGCAAGAGGGAATAGATAATGAAGAAACCTATTCTCCAGTAGCTAGACTTGAATCTATTCGTATTCTACTTGCCTTTGCAGCATTCTTCAATTATAGACTTTTTCAAATCGATGTGAAATGTGATTTTTTTAATAGTTATGTTCAAGAGGATGTTTTTTTTGAACAACCTCCATGCATTGAAGATACAAAACATCATGATCATGTTTTTAGACATACGAAAGCTTTTTATGGCCTTAAACAAGCCCCACGAGCTTGGTATGATAGACTTATAGGATTTTTGCTACAAAATAACTATGTTAAGGGAAATACTGATCCAAATCTCATTAAAATTAAAGATAAGAAAAATGTTTTGATTCTCCAAATTTATATTGATGACATCATATTTGGTTCAACTCAGTAATCTTTAACTGATTCTTTCGCATGTCTAATGAAATCTGAGTTTGAAATGAGTATGATGGGTGAGTTAACATTTTTCCATGGATTTCAAATTTCTTAAAGACCAGAAGGAACCTATATATCTCAACATAAGTATATTAAAGATCTTCTTAAAAAGTATGGTTATGACAACAATAAGAGTATAAGTACTCCCATCGGTACCTCAAACTCTCTACATCTTGATTAAGCTGCGAAACTAGTAAATCAAACATCTTTAAGAGGTATGATAGGAATTCTACATTACATAACAGCTAGTCAACCAGACATGATGTTTTCAGTATGCTTATGTGCAAGATATCAATCCTATCTTAAGCAGTCTCACTTAAAGGCGGTAAAAAGAATTTTTCGCTAACTGAAGGGAACCATGGATCTAGGATTATTTTATACTTCTGGAAATTATTTTTTTTAAAGAGTTTTTCGGATGCTGACTATGGTGGATGTAGAATTGACAGAAATAGTACATCCAGAAATTGTCATTTCTTAGTAGATTCATTATATTATTGGTCATGCAAGAAGAAACATTCTATATCACTTTCCACTGCTAAAGGTGAATATGTAGCAGCTAGAAGTTGTTGTTCTCAAGAGTTGTGGATGCAATACACAGTCACAAATTATGGCATGAGTTTTACTTAGACTCAAATTTTTTGTGATAACACAAGTGCCATTTTTTTAAGTAAGAACCATGCACATCACTCTTGTAAAAAACACATAGATATTATGCATCACATTCTAGGGGATCACATACTTAAAGAAGATATCATTCTTCAGTTTATTGGAACGCAAGATCAACTTGCTAATATTATCACAAAATAATTACCCTTCGATAGATTTGAATATAATAAACAAAAGTTAGGAATGATAACCGTAAGGTAATCATTCTTTATTAACTTCTTGTTGAACAATTCTCCTAATAGTAATAAACTTCTTTTCATAGGGGGATTACATTTTATTGTTAGTATAACTAAAATTTTCTTAATCTGTTTTTCAAACTTTTTATAACTAAAATTTTTGTAGTTAGTTGTTCAAACTTTTCGGAATTGAAGTTTCTGGAATGGAAATTTGTGAAACTAAAATTTCTTGAATGGAAATTTACGGAACTGAAATTTTCAGGATTGAAATTCTCGAAGTGAAAACTTTTGGAATGGAGATATTGGTACTGAATTTCGTATTGGATTTTTCGTAATGATATTTTCATACTAAAATTTTCATAACAATATTTTCATACTGGAACTTTCGTAATGAGTTTGTTTTGAAATTCATTTTTTCATGAAGAATATTACTAATTACGAATAATCTTTATAGCCAATCTAAAAGGTATAATTTCTTTAATTAATGTTTTGTAGTCATATTTTTCTTGATGATATTTTCTTAGGTTTGGAAAATTCGGATTCTTGTTTTCCTTAAATCCTAATGTTTTATTTAAAAACTCAAAAGTTCGGAGTCAAGCATTCCTTGCCGGAGTGTTTTCAACCGTCAGATCAAATCAAAATGCTTTTCAACCATTAGATGGATTTTGGAAGACCAATGGTCACATCCATTGCCTATATAAAGGGGACCCCAAGACTCATCCCACAACAGTCTTTCAAAGATCTCACATCTCGAATCCCTGCTACTCTACTTAAGACAGGTTCTGATCTTTGCAAAGTCATTCCGAATCTTTCAGATCTCTTCATTCCAAATGTTTGTTGAAGCAACATCTCAAGAAATGTCAACTTCAAAGCCAATCTCAAAGTGGTTAGTCTTCAGGGAAAAGTAGGTGCATCCAGATTTTTACAAGCTTGATTTTATTATAACCTAGAATATTAGGTTGAATGGATGGGAAGATATATTCTTGTTTAAGTCAGAGAAACAGGATCCGGTTTATACAGATTTGTTGATCGAGTTCTATGAGTCTATTTCCTTCCAGATAGAAGATGGCAGAGAGAGGATTTCTTTCAATTCATATAGAAAGACTTATAAGTTATCCTACACCAAAGCTGCGAGCTTGGTTGGTTTCTACTATGAGGGGGAAGATATGTTTTGCTCACATAATATTCCAGATGAGCAAGGAAGTTTCAACAAGGTGACGGCTTTAAAATGCCATGTATTTAAGGATGCTACGACCGCTAATATTTCTCATCTCACTCCGAACAATAAGATTCTTCAGCTCGCGGTACAATTTCTTCTCGAATGAAGAATATGTGACAAAGATAATTTGAACAAAAGTGATATATATTTCTTAGATTTATTGGTAAATCTAAGAAAGATAAATTTGATGAGGCATGTATTGATTACGATCAAGAACATCAATGAAGTCAATTTGAGAGCTCAAATAATTATGCACCCTTCCTTACTATCTAAGCTGATATTTCAATGCTTAGAATCCTTTAAGGTTTCATGAAAATCAAAAGTCCGGAATTGAAAGCTTATATTTGTATGTGATGATATGCTGAAGAGGATGAATATGGGTTATTCTAGTGAATCTGAGGAATTCTACCATCTTTCTGTCGAAGAGGTTGAGGCAGCTCAGAAAGATACAGACTCTGGAACCATCAAAAAATGCAAGGATGAAGAAGAAGGTTAAGGAAGTGGTTGTTGATGAAGAAAACCCCAAGGATAAGAAAACTCAGTCTTCTCCCCCCAAACCGAAGAAGAAGAAAACATATACAGATGAAGTGGCAGCCATGTGGAGGGAAAATAAAGAGAAGAGGAAGGAAGGGGATATACAATTTAGATTATACCATGCATAGGATAAATCCTTAAAAAAAGAGCTACAAAATTGTTAGAGAAGAAGGAAAAAAAGATGAAAAATAATTTTTCTGAAGCTAAAGTGGTGCAATCATTGCTGAAAGCTACAGAGTTCTCTCTTGAAATGCTTTCTATTCTGGAAACTTTCATTGTTGAACCTTCTGTATCAGAAACTCCTGCTATGAACTATGTCACTCCGGAAAAGTCCAAGGGTAATGAAGTAGTTGAAGAAGCTGAAAAAGAAGCTACTGAATAAATAGAGGAATTAGTTGAAGAAGAAGAATAAGAAGAAGATGGTAGTGAAGATTTGGATGCCCTGATCAAGAAAGTAGAGTATTATCTAGATAATGCCGAATCCAGAATGTTATTTACACTAAGAAAGGTATATGTGGAAGGTAGTAATAATGATGACAATCAATAGTAAGTGGAAGAAGAAGAAAATTTCATGTATGGTGAGGAAGAATCCTATGAGAGGAATTTCCTTGAGGAAGGACAAGAAAATGAGAAACCAGTTGAAGACAAGATTGTTCAAGTTTCTGAATCCGAAGAATAATATCCTAATGAGGAACCAATTCTGAAAGCTGTTATGGGGAAGCAATTTCTCATGGAGACATCTATAAAAGATTTCATCAGGAAAAAATAGGTTGGTGGTACCCATAGAAGAAAGCTAGTGCCAGTTGAAAAGAGCCATCTCCAAAAAAATTATCTGATTCAGAGTCATCAGTTCATGGTCATGATTTTGTGGTTGAATAACTGCAAATGTTGGGGGAAACCATTCCATTTTTTCAAACTATAGATTCCAAATTCCTGATGCTGCAACAAAGTATGAATCAGAAATCAGATTCCTTATCCATGGTTATGGATAAATGTAAAAAGATTGAGGCTAACCATAATAATTTTCTTATCAATAATTATGTGCATAGAAATTATTTCCGAAAAATAACTCTGTGGTCTAAGAGAGTAGAAGAATAATTGACCATATTTGATAATTTTCAAAATGGCGTGAAATATGCTTTTGACACAGAAGTTAAAAAAGATTACGAATCTTCAAGATGAGTTTATTATTGAGCAGAGTTCCCAGAGTCAACAATTGAAGGAACTAAATGAGAAGGCAAATTTTCTATCTCAAAATCATATAAATGATACAATCTTAGGATCGAGCTTGAGAAAAGACTCGTACAACAAGATGAATTGTTAAAGATACAGAAAGAATCTATCGAGGCTCAGCCATCGGCTTTGAAAGCTCATGAAGAAAAGAGAAAAGCCTTGGAGATGAATGTTGAGGAAGACAAAAGAGACATAAAAAAGCTCAAAACATTGTTAAAGAAGCTGATTCCAAAGGAAATGGAATAAAAATAAATCCACTCTGGTCTTTTGTTGTAGTTTTATTTATTTGTAAAATTTTCCCAACTCTAATGAAATGTTATTTGGTTGGTTTTATTTTTTCATATACTAATGTTTCATGTTCCATATTTTCTTTTCCATTCCCTTCAATTCATATTGAAAATCACAAAGGGGGAGAAGGAAAAAAGAACTACTCCTAAGGGGGAGAAGGAAAAAGAACCTCTAATAAGAGGATAGAGAAAATTTTTAAATATACATAAAGTAAGGGGGAGATGCTCACTTTGATGTTTTTCATTTCCATGATAATAAAAACTACCCTCCGAAAATTCAGAATACTATCCTTAGAGTGACAATGCCTAAGGGGGAGTTAGTTGTATTCACTTTCATCCATGAACAAAGGGAGATATGTTTTAATTTCAAATCCTAATGAAATTTTTCAAAGTCCTTATATTATTTTTCATAAGGATGTTTGTGCTTTCCAAAAAGGGGGAGAATATTGAGTTAATAAGGTTCTCGTTATGACTTTTCCATTCTTTCTTGTTTTGAAAATCATAAACACCTTATACTTAAGAAAATGTATATTTTACCTCTATAAGGAAAATTTTCTTCGTTATGGAAATATACCATAACCTAGACTTTCTTATACATAGAAATATTTTTCTAAAGTACAAAAACAGGATTCTTAACCAAATTCCAAGAATCATATAATGACAAGTTTTGGAGTATTCTGTTCCTAGGATCCGAATTCTGGATGTGAACTATAATGAAGTTCCACTCCAAATTATGGATATGAACATTCATGAGTTTTACTTCTAATGCTTATGAATTTCGACTCTGAACTCATATGTAGTTCGACTCCAAACTCTTATGAAGATTGACTCCAAACTCTTAAGTAGTTTGACTCCGAACCCTTATGAATTTCGACTCCAAACTCTTATGAAGTTTGACTCCAAACTTTCATTGGTTCGACTCCGAACTCTTAAGTAGTTCGACTCCAAACTCTAATTATGTTCGACTCTGAAATTTCATAAGTTTGACTCCGAACTCTTAAGTAGTTCAACTATGAACTCTTATGATGTTTGACCCCGAACTTTCCCGAGTTCGACATTGAACTCTTAAGTAGTTCGACTTTGAAATCCCATGAAGCTCAACTTCGAACTTATGCATGTTTAGATTCTGAAATCTAGAGAAACAAGACACGTAATTTCCTTAGAAGTTCAAACTCCAGACTTCTACAGATTTCTGGTTCCATATTCCTATAAAATAGAATCCAAAAATTTCTTTTTATAGACTCCAAATTTCATTTTTGGTTAGACTCCTAAAATTTAATTTTTTTGACACACCGAACATATCAAGGATTTATCTTACATATCCTCCATTACAAAACCATGTCATGCATTCAGTTATACATTGTTTGTTATTAAACGATGTCGTCTATTATGTTTCAAACTAACCGTTGGTTGAGTTACACGTGTACAGGTCCATTCGAATTTCATGGAAAATATGACCGTTGGAGGAGGGAGCCGACCGTTGGAAATTTTCCTATAAATAGGAACTCATTTGAAAGAGATCAATATATGAAAAGAGGTTGATCTATCTAGAGACCAAACGCTATTAAGGTGATTTCTAGAGAGACAAACCTTTCATGCTTTGTGCATACTGAACCACTCATTCAGATTTCTTCGTGCGAATCCGAATGTTGGTGATTACATTCGAGGGCTTCTGGTTATTGGAAGATAGAGGTGCCCACTTCCTTGAAGTTTGAGGGCTTCATTGCTGAGGAAGACAGAGGTTCCAACTACCTTGAAGTTGAGGGCTTACGGGGATAGAAAGACAGAGGCTTCAATCTTTGTATCGAGGGCTTACCCTGGTGTGGGTAAGACAGACATTCTTGAAAGTATAAATAAAGGGACCTTTATCCATGGTTGTTGTATAACCTTCTCTTTAGGTTAAAAGAGTTATTGTTTGTTACTTGTAGTTTTAATAGTTGTTTTTTTCCTCTATATATTGTATTGTAAGGAAACTATAACATTCTTGTATTTCTTTACACTTGTACTCTGATTTATTTAGATTCCATATTCCTTAGGGTAGGATCTCATATTGTAAACATTAGTTATGTTTAATTTTCCGGATCCCTATATCTGGAACCTTTTATTCAAAATCACTTTCCTGATTCAAGAAAGTGTGTAGAATTAGAAGTTTGTAACTTCATTCCTTATTCCAAATTCAAATTGGTGTTATAGGTGTTGTGAATCTTCTTAGTTTAACATTATTAAACTTATATATTTCCTTGCTTAAGGAAATTTTTAAGGTGGACAATTCACCCACCCACACTCTTGTATATTGAGAATCTACATCATTATTTCGATCCTACATAGGAAAGATGTGTAATAAAAACAACCTTTTAAAAATACAATTGAACATAAAATAGAGAAAATAAATCAAACATTACAATGAAAACATTCACATGGATAGTCTACAAGTAAAATAATCACATGTAATAATTAATTATATAATGTGGGAATGCCTAAAGAAAGACATCATTACCATAGAGTCAAGGCCTTATGCCAAGGCTACAAATAAATATTTTTTTCATTGAATTGTTCCAAGACACTAGTTTATCTCATGTGAACTATAGATGCATAGTGGATCTATAGTGAGCTCCACTTATCATTTACAAAGTCCACTGCATTCCTCATATAAAATTGATCAATCATAACATACACATTCTCATTAAAACATGTATACAAATTGTCAATAATTTATCGATAAACCATGATTGAAATAAATATAACACATCCAAAGTACAACATATCATAACTCAATAAATAAAATATGTAAAACTATATTATAATAAATCAACTGCAATCAATAATTATATCCAGTAATGTATGATGATATAGATTAAAATGATCATTAAAACTCCTCAACTGAAATACCCCTTTTCATGAAATCATTTAAAAGTCACACTATTTATAAAGGGTAAAAAGTAAAATATATTATTGAATAAAAGTGTCCCATATGAAATTGAATGTTTTTAAAGGAATTAACATTTTAAAACATTCATGTATATATAAATAAATCATTAAAACAATTTTGAAATCATGGAAATTAATGAGAATGATTTATAAAAGTAAATATTTGAAACATTTAAAATGTTCATTTAGTTAGAGAGTTACTTAAAAGATTAATTTTGAAAGGGTAATTAATGAAACCTGGATAAGCATAATAATTATTTCCTAGAAAATACTTACACATATAAAATCTCAGATAATAATTAGATTGAGAAATTAACACTTACCTAGCACATTCCTTTGTTCGAGGGTATGTATAACCACTTGTATAATGACTATAGTATGTTATACGATTATAACCAAACCATATTCATATTTATTATTTCCTATATGATTCATTTATTACTTTATAATACCCATTTAATAATTATTTCCATATTAAATTTACATTTCATGCAATAATCTCTTTATTTATCATAAGTGATTTAATTTGTTATTCTGGAATCACTCATTTTGATTATGAATTAAATACATCCAGAACACAAAATATTACTTATATATCATATATATTTCTAAAATAAATATGTTTAATGGATATATATATGACATGGAAAACACTGTTTATGTAGATGGTTGGCCTTATGTACGCACAAAGGCACTTATTATTTTCATATCATATTGAACAAAAATATGTGAATAAGATGTATGTAAGTATATATATATATATATATATATCCAATATCATCATTATGTCATATATTACATCCTTATTAATAATATATATTTTTATAATCATCGTTGAATGGTGAACGGTGAAATGAATCACATCGTGTTGTGAAGACGGTAAGTCGTACGTACACATGAGTGGCGATAACATTTTTTTAATGATTAAAAGGTGTGGAATTTGGATGTTATAGTAATAGATCAAGAAAATTATCATGTTAGTTTCAATATTTAAAAACATATTACTCATCATTATATCCATCCAAATTACATAGGGTTGATTAACAAATTACACCACGACGTGGAGATGGTAAGTCGTATGTATGCACACATGATGACATTATCGTTAATGGAATGGATAGAATAATGAGTACGACTGTACCATATTTATAATTACATCATTGTTTTTAGAAGGTAATGGATTTATATTTATGGTATTGAGATAAAAAATAATGAAAAGTGGATGAAGATATGAACATTGAAAGTGGTGATAAAATCATTGCCTCTTATTTGGGAGATCCTTTTTTATTTGAACAAAATGGCTCCATTTGATTCCTTTTTAGGCAGGGTTTGGTGGATCCAAATGGCTTTTCATGAGAGATTTTGAGAGGAGGAGAAGTACCCTTTCATAATAGAGGTGATGGTCACATTAGTAAATGTTTTAAATATTATTTTATTATAAAATCATATTAGATTTATAATGGATCCAAATTTATTTATTTCAAAAATAAGGTCGGTATGGGTTGAAATCCTCTCAACCAAGTGGTTTTAGAATGTTATATAATGTAATAATATAGTATTTTTTTAAAAACACATTTATTTCAAGTTTGACACTATTTAGCATTTCGTTTTATTCAAAGTCATAACATCATGATTACTTCAAAACAAATTCAATAACTCAAATATAACATGTCATATTACTCTATAAAATTCTTTTATGTCATCAAACGAATCAATTTACATTAATTTTTATATTTATGATATCTATTATTTTATACTTTATTTGATAGATTAATTCAACGTCATCATTGTTTCATTAATAAATTTGATTATTTAATCATTAAAATTAATAATAAAATTCAATTATGTGTGAAATATTTTTATGTTTCTAATTAATATCAATAGTAAAATTTATCTTTTGTATAACCCTATATTAAAAATTGTTTTGTTATTAAAATTTGAATTTGACCATTTTAACACTTCTTTATACAGAAAATAATAAATGTACTAATATTATCCAAGTGAAAAAAAGTATAACATTTTTCAATATGGCTTGTTTTGGATGAAATAAACGTATAAAATAGAATTATGACATGTGTTGGGGTAATTATAATATCATTTTTACCTTTAATTACCCTATTTAATTTTAATCGTGAAAAAAGTCAAAAGTTACTACTCACAAAAAATTATTTTTATCATTTGGAACATAATTTTACTAACTTAGATCAACTTGTCTTTATTATTTTTCAAATTCAATTTATAGAATTGGTTAAATTTTTTTCTATGCAAATTCAAAAATCTTTCTAAAAGGTGGTTAAATGACGTTTAAAATTTCAATAAAATTTTATAAATAAAATTTTATTTCAAAATGAATCCAATGAATTACATGGAAAATATATAGGTATTATTTATATATTTGGACTTAAAATAAATTTAAATAAAATAAAACAATTAATAAAATTAAAATTATATTTTAAAGAATAACATAGTGTTTTTCACTATTCATAAAAAATAGAATGTTTTAAGAAAAATACAAAAAATTCACCCTAAGGTAATTCGAAATTTTTAATTAAAATATGTATTATATTATACCAAATTAATAACATATAAGTCTAATTAATTAATTTAAAATTAATTCCTATTGTCAAAACAAAAAAGTGGGTTCTTAATAAATATAAACACTCAAAAGATTGACTTGTGTTTCTTTTAAATTTAAATGTATATTAACTTATAATGATCTATATTTAAATAAATGGAAAAAATATAATCTAATTATACTTAAAAACCATTCAAATTCATAATTTAACACTACAAATTATTATTATTAAAAAAGTTTTTTTCAACTAAAATTTAGTATTATCACTTTTCATCAATATATGAATGTTATCAGAAAAGTACAAAATATTTATCCAAAATAACTTTTTTATTCTGCATCTGAAAAAATAATTTAATTAAATTAAATTGAATATATAAAAATGTAAAATATTGGTTTTAAAAAAGTTTTTTCCATTATAAGTTAGCCAAATGGCATTTTTTTTTGAAAAATACACCTTTTATCTAAAAAATGAATTTGTTATTATGTTACGTATAAGAAACACATAATAGAGATTCTAAAATTATATGGAGTATAAAAATTTAAAATTAAATTAATATTAACCATAACCACTTTTGAACGTCATGTTTGTAAAGTCATGGTGCGCTCGAACTCAGTGTTACGAGTAACACATGTTATTTAATGACATTGAAGAGATAACGTACTATGAAATCATGGGGTGTTACAAATATACCTTATATAATGGCCTTGTTGGAGTTAATATAGTTAAAGAAACACATTGAGTAATTGTGTAGTAACTGAATTATGTGTACTATCATATCACATTGGGTAGATATTATCCATTAAGATAAGAATATAAATGATTATATGAAGGTGTGAATCCATATATAAAGATAAATGAAATTATCTAAAAGAAAAGGTATACTCTGCATGGAATTGAAAACTTATTTGACCAGTTTCATGATTCTAAATATTTTTATAGGATTAATATTTATTTAGGATATCATAAATTACGTTTAATGAATAAAAATATTCCAATGATATCATTTTGAATAAGGTGTAGACATTGCGATATAATATTAATTCCATTTGGATAGACTAATTCAACCTCTATTTTATGAATCTAATGAACACAATATGCATGGAATATCGTGATATTTTTGATGATATATGTTGATGATATATTATTTTCCTCCAAAAACTATGAGTACAATGAAAACCACACAAATAATGTTTTAGAGAATCATATAAAAATTATTTATACTGTAATATTTCAAAGGTTTGAATTATAGCTTTTAAAAGTTACTATTCCTTGCCATATTATCTCCAAGGAGGGAAAATCTGTAGATACTATGAAATAAAGAGTGTCTATGAATGGACTATAATAATGAACCTAACAAAGGTATGTTGTTTCATTGATTTAGTAGTTTATATTGGTGTTTTTTTTCATATTTTAGCCTCACCAGATAACCAATTAACCAGTCTTACTCACAAAGGGGATGTGTTTATTTTTAATAAATAATGTGACTATTTATTTTAATTATTAATGAGTGTAATATTCAATTCTATTATTATTAATCTACTATTTAGAATTGAGGTATTTTTAATTTATTCTGATATATCGAATAAACAATTTTTTCACATATGATATATAATAGAGGTATTTCCTATGCATCAAGGATGTTAAAAAGTCATGAAATGGTCTATCTAAATTATGATCCAATGTTAGAATATATAATCATTTATTAGAAGATATTTTGAAAATTTTTCTATATTGATAGAGTAGTGACATATATTGATCAGAAGAGTGTGAAGTGTATATTCTCATAGAAATAACAACACATTATGGAAAAGGTATGGATTGACCTACATAAAAATTATGATTGGTAAATACATTACCTCCCTTGGAAGGATTATAATGAAGAAAATTCATTGAGCATGATGGATCCTGGAGTTTTGAACAAAATGAATATTCATAAGGATATTGTGTATATAGATCTAGTAAAGATGAATATGTAAATTATCATGGAACGTGAAACATCACTATTTTGTTAAATTGTTTACAAAATGTATTTATTGAAAAAATATTAATAGTTCTCAACATGATGAATAGTATTTTCTAATGAAAATTTATACTATTCATGATGTAAAATTGGTTGAATTCGTATTTAATGATTGAGTTTTGAAATGTGGTAAAGGGATTTTATTCCTTATATACCTTATCTAAATAGGGAATTATTGAATGATTCTTATAGAATGAATTTATGAATATAAAATTGTTTCAATATAATGTATAATTACATAAAGAACATTTTTTTCAGGGATAATATGAAGTGGGAAATCATGGATTATGAATTAATATATTTAGTTTTTAACATGCGAAGAGGAAAATACATGATATTATTTGTTTCATTTAACCTCAAAATATTCATACATGGATATAGAAAACATTACTATTTATTTTTTAATGCATTGTAAAATAATCTATGAATGAATGTTTCAATATTGGTAATTTTAGATCTAGTTACCAAATTTCCACATTTCCTTGTGATAAGGGAGGATTTTCAACAAGAGCACTAAACATGACTATGTATTAATGAATTTGTTAGATTTCATAGTAATCCTCTATCAATTATGTTTTATTTATGACCCTATTTGACAAAAAAAATATATGAGTCTTTAGATTTATTTTGGATACTAATATTCATTTGATTAATCCTTTCATCCTCAAACCAATAGACTATCTAAAAGAACTATTCCCATGTTAGAATTAATTTTGACAACATGATCATGTGACATTCAAGGTATGTGTTACCATTAATAAACATTGGAATAGTTTTCAATAATAAATAATAATTGCTACAATTCTAGTGTTTAAATGGAACCAAATGAAGCTTCATATATAAAGAGATTTAATACTCTATGTTGTAGGGATGAAGTTGGTGAGGGGAATCATCTATTTCCATAACTTATTAATGATACCATGACAATGTTATAGACTATTTAGGATAATAATAAATAATATTAAAGTAGAAAAATTATTTACAATGACAATGTTAGAAGAGATGTGGACTTTCATGTAAAATTTAGGTCCTTCTAAAAGTATCTCCATGGAAGGTTGATATATGATTTAGAATATCTGTAAACTAATACCTATATACATAAGACCATGAATAATTATGGAGAGAAATATAAGATATTTCTTATCAATTTACAATTAAACCTACCATATATAATGTAAACCATTTCTTCCACATCAATTTGTTATCAAAGGAAATTTCATACTAAATTCATGTTGTCACCAATGATGAAATATGAACAGAACCAGATGTTTCTTACTATTAATGGACTATCAAGATTCATGACACTAGAGAATAGTTTCTAGGAAATATGACTATTCATAAATTAATGGAACATTGAAAAAATCCTAAAATAGAAGAGGTTACATTAGAAATCTGGGGAATTATGATTAAGAACAAAGAAAATATTTTTATGAGGTGAAATTCTAGATATTTTTAGGATGAAATTTTTGGAGGGGATAATAATACACATTGAGGTTTAATGGAATTTTACAATTATATTTGATATCGTTGGTAGATTATACTACACAAAACACACATTTTAAATATGTGATATACTATTAAATATATACATTAATGTTGTAATAGTAACATGATTTTTCATAATCGAAATTTTGCGATTAGAATAATAACTTATCATAAGAAATTATAAAAACAATTGGTGGGTCAAAAATGGAAACATGACATATTTATATCATTGAACAAGTAAATAAATGTATTTTAATTGAAAATACTAGTGTTATTAATTTTGTGAAACCATAATAGATATTGAAATTTTTATAAGTAATATCGGTATTTAATAGATTTTTTTTCATAAAATATATTTGTAAATTATTATTTTTTATTATAATTATATGATATTTTTCTGATACCATTGTTAATTTTCAATGTGATGTAAAATCAATTATAGTATTTAATTTAGTAATTTTCAATAAAATTTTGATTTAATTTAAAAGGTAAGTATCTGTTATTATTAAAATTATATTCACAAAATGGATACTTTTTAGAAATCTACATGTACAAATATTGATAGGGTGAATGTTTTTTATTGATCTAAAATATTTGATTTTTTCTAATTGTGAAAAAAAATAGGTATATGAAAATATATGTTACAACAATTTATTATTCAATAATTTAAAAATTACGGTCATTTTACATAATAAATTAATGCAATATTTATGTTATATAGTATATTGAATTATGTATATTTGGATTCGTGAGATAATATAATAAATAAATCAATTAATAATCAAAAAAACACCCACTCATTCCCTATAAATACTACCGCATCTCCCCACATATTAGAATCCTTGAATAATTTATAATGTATTAAAAATTCTACTAACAAGAATCTTCACCATGTATATAAACCATTTTTCTTACCAAAGAACCAAATCCATGTGTCTTAAATAGGTTCCCAAGGAGATGATATTCAATATGTAATGTCCTAATTATTTCTATTTTAATATTTTCTATCTTACTATCCTTTCATCACCTACCCAATACAATGTGTCCTGAAAAATATATTATAATATATATATACATTATTTCTATTGTGATAATGAATTTTGCATCATAAAATCCCTTCTGCTCTCCTTTAATTTTTAAAATGAATACACCACCAGTTTTTTATCACTTCACTACCTTCGTGAATGATGAGTTATCATTTTCCATTAACATCTTAAAAGCGTATGATAAAAAAAATTTATTATAAAATGGGACAATAATATCCATATTATATGTTATATTATGTCCTATAATAAATACATAATCATAAAATAAAATAAAATAAAACAAGTTCAGGATGGTCATCCAAACCACCTAAATATATTAAGGCATTTCTGTCTACATTTTATATAGTGAATAATCATTTTACCATAAACCCCACTAATATATGAAAGCATTTAAACATATTTATGTTCTAAAATATGATATAATTTCCATTTTGGATTATTTTTTTCCTTTTTTTAAAAAACTCTTATTTTTATTCTCAATTGAACAAACCATATCAAAGTTAAATTAATGCTCTTAGAATAGTGAAATTAAGCATTATTACTCACTATGATGGCCACAAAGGAACATATAAATGTTATAATAAATCATATATATGTTGAGTTGTTTCTGATATTATTAATTAATGAATTTAATTTTTTGTTATTGGACATTAACATCAAGTGAAGAATGCATTCAAATATTGGGTACATGTTTCACATCATTATTTTACTTATGTGAGATATCTTACATGTTACACCATAATTTTTTATTTATCATTTAAAAACATACAATTAATATATAATATTGTGAATTCATTTTTTTCAAGGTATTATATTTTTCATTTATTTATCATTAATTTTATAGGGAAAATGGTTTGAGTTTTTAAAATGTGATAATGGAATTCATGGCCAATTTCTCTTCTTTGGGTAAAACATAAAATCCATTGAGTATGTCATCATATGACTATGCGTGAAATGCCCTTTGATTATTATATATCTTAAATTCTATTTTTTATGTTCATTTACTATTTATACTCATAATTATTTCACTTTGTTAAATTTCACAGATTCTTAAAAAATATTTTTTTAATCTACCGTGTCCTCAATTTAAAAGGATTTTTTTAACATGTACAGAATAAGTGGAGTTTTCTAGATTCCTTGGGTGCTAATTTATTGATGAATCATTTAAAATTTTAAAAGGTTACATTCAAATAAAATTTTTATTATAACAATTTGTATCATTGAAATAAATTACATATATGTAAAGTTGTAGTTCTCTCATGAATTTAAAGATGATTTTATTAGAGTATTTTCTTAAATGACAATACTATTTTTGGATATTGTTAATTGACATTGACTTTTTATGATATCAGATAAAATACATTTTAGAATTTTTTATGATCATATTGACTTGATAAGTTATATTTTGATAACATTAATCTTATTATATTGGATAGTTTATGACTGTGTATATTGTTTTAGGGAAATTTTTTATCATTCCATATTCTACTGTCAATATGAATTTATATGTAGATTATGCATTAAACCATTAATATTTTAAATTTATTGAACTTATTAAATAGGTTTTGGGGCCCTCTGTATCCCTTAAATGCATAGATAGGTAACATGAGACAAACTACATTAGTTATTGGATGAAGTCATACCCAATTATATATAGTGTCATAGCTGAAGCATCAACCGTCAATTTAAAATGTCACACATTATACATTCCCTAATTAAGAGAGTATTTAATGATAATCCATGTCATTATCCAACTAGAAATATATTAATTATTATGCTTCATTATAATATAATTATTTATATGATAATATATGATCAAGATTTATTCATTCAATATAATTCATAGGTTTTTGTTTCAATGGTTGTGTTTTTAGATATAATGTTTTCATTATCGATTAATTTTATTTATGACAGATTGTAATATATTATCATCTATACTAAAGATATGAGATCTCCCCATCCATTTTTTATTTCCCACAATTATTCAAAAATATATATTATTATGGTCGTTCGTTTATAATCTAGGAGAATATCGGTGTTTCCAATTGAGTTACTACATTGTATTTTATTTCTAGATATAATGTAATACAATTGATTTTCTATGGTTTTACATATATTATAAACTATTTTTTCTATTGGGATGTGAATTATTATACATTGTTCCCATGTAATAATGAAGTCATCATTTATATGGTACTATTGATGGGTTCATTAAAAAACCAATCATAGTATCCCTAAATAAAAAAACGTCATTTAAAAGTTAATTGTATCGCATTGTGGATATTTTATTTCATATTTAGGATGTTTTATAATTTCACATGCCATTTATTGAGATTGAGTGTTGATAATAGAGGACTAATCAAAATTTTATTTATTTATTCATAGAGAAATTAATATATTATTTCATAAAAAATATAACACATTTAATGTTGTAAAATAAGAATTAAAAATAATGTGATTGGTCAGGGTGATTACCTCTACATTGAAATGACTATTGGTGATAGCCTTTTAAAGGACGCAATGTTGTGATAATGGGAAGACATAAACCTCAATAATTTGTATGTGGATTCTTCTAAGGGATTTTTATGGTATGGTCAAACTATAATGTCTAATGTTGTGTGGATAATAGAATCAAGGGGTGAACATATATAATTGATGAGAGGCAGGATTTTTGAAATAACTAAATAATAATTTATAATAATTTATTTTTTTTAAAAAAAAATTCAAATGGTAATAGATTCCAATATATATATTATTTTTTTAATAGCACATTCAAATAAAATTTCGGTTATTTTAAGTGTCATTTAAGACCATATCATTTTAATTAACCACCCAGTTATCCAATAATAAACAAAATTACATTAACTTTTTTTACACTTATAAGGTTATAATTTTACATAGATGGGATATATTGACTAATAAATGTATAAATGATGACAATTTTACCATATAATATCATAATTTTATTCTCTTTATTTTTTAAATTTTTATATAATTTTATAAAATTTTATTCAGATAAAAAATATAATGTCAATTTTGACAAATTAATTTTTGTTGGAAATAAAAGAGAAAAATTAAAAGTTTTATATCAAATATATTTCATTAAAACAATTAGAACATGTCATATTTATGTATGAAAATCATGGAGAACTATATTTCACTTAAATTTTATAACATTTTGTTGTTTTTTCAAACAATTAATTTTTTTAGTAAATTTATAACCACTATGCAGGTACTGTTTACACGTTTATGTTAATTAAATTATAAAAAATAATATCATCATGAATCAATTTTAATTTATTTCAATATATACATTCAAGTTTTTCTATAATGTGTTTTCCCCATATTAACACATGAGATATATTTAATACTATGATTTTTAAAATTTGTAAATTAATTACATTAAATATTATATTGGCGTTTTTATGTAAGATCATTTTTTTCACTCAGTTGTGGTTCATTTATATTTATGTATAAATCAATACCATGGACATTTTATAGGTTACAAATAGTTAAGTGAAAACCATAGAGGTTTCTAGGGCTTGTTCTAAGACCAGAACCCATCTTTTTGGGAAAATAACTTTTTTCGCACATAGTTTAGAGTAAACCATTAAACAATTCCACACAGTTTTCAAAATAATGCGAATTGGGTTAGTCTAAAAAGAGACACCTCACATGATTGTTGTAAAATCATGAAACCTAATGGTGTGATCACCCCTTCTGCACGGGAATCTGTGTATAATTTTTGCACGGTCTTTCGAAACATGTGTACAAACCATCCACATGCCATTTTTGAGGTAAATTGTCAAATTTTATCTTAATTATCAAAATATACTCTCCCAATTCCATAATCTGAGTTTAAGAGGTATTTAACTCTATGGATCTCAAATTAGACATTTTTTTAGGACAAATATGTTGATTAGATGATCTCTTTCATCCAGAATCTATTTGAGATTTTGTTCATCACATTGGATGCGAAACAATATGTACTCGAGTATGTTTTAGCCTTTCCTCTTATCTCTTTATATCATCCTAGTTATTTGTTTAGGATAATTTCACTCCATTTCATAGATCTACTTTGATTTGATTCATATAAATGGACAATATAGTAGGAGGAATGTTGTACAAGTGGGAGATGGATGATCTAAAACACATCCATCTTGTTCTTGGATTTTTGAATTATTGTGTGGGGTCCACTAATATTTTTGGCATCAATTTTATAATTTATATTCTATGCTTATAAATATTAAAACCATTTGGATATTCTTTCTCCATATATGTGTTTAATCGTCTATGGTTATGAGAACAACTCCATTCAATCCATGTAGGATGTTATTCCATAATTGTCAATTTAGTGTTTTGACATGTCTAATCCACTGTTCTGGTGTTCCTTTGCTTGAATTTACAATGGAAAGGAGTTTATATATTAAATTTATTTTTTTTATTATGAATTGAATAATGTCAAGTACTGTGTATTCCCACAAAATGAACTTCCTAAGTTAAGTGCTTCAATATGACAGTAAAATGGAAATTGTGAATTGCAACGTATAATAAGTATATGACATGGCTATTAATGTAAATTACTGGTAGGTTAATTTTATTTAGATCCTATTAACACATTAATACAATGCAACAGAATGAACCTTTAATATGGAATATGCCTTAAATTGATTAATTGTATGTTAGAATGAAAATTGGTCGTGTCCCACTAATGAAAGGAATGTCCTGAACCAATGGACATAAACAAAAAAAATATCATTCTAAATTACCTTATCAGACTAATGAATGGAAATTCGTAAAAAATTGAAATATTACCAGACTTGATAATCAATGAGGAAAGGTTTGACTCGAGTTCACTTTGGATTCTAATCAATTAATGCAATGAGCACTCCAGAACCCCATTTTGATTCTAGAATATATCATTCAATGGTTGAGACCCAACTAGATTATGATACTTTTCTATTATTTAGATTACCAATATGATATCATAGGATAACAATACAATCATTACAAGATTCATTGGATACAATCCATGGATCAATCATTGAAAAGCAGGTTATATGGTTAAATCCTATATCTCTCAATCATTTCATAGCCCCATTTTACTCTGGATGTACTCATGGGACTTGGTAGGATTCTCGTTGTCGAATTCCTTAGACCATTCTTCATGGATTGCACTCTTACCCCATGTAAGGGAAAACGATTACTGAGTTGGGGTCCCTTGAGTTTAATGAATCCTTGCTTATTACTATGGAAATTAACCATTAAATCTCATTATAAGTTTCATTATTAAATCGTGGAAAAATTTAAATTATTTAAATGTGAATCATCATAAAATGTTAACAATCAAATGATTAATTTGTTACTTGTTCCGACACTGGCCATGTGATAAATGCGATAATTGGGTATTTAGTGACATTGTACTGCCTTACATTATATATGCGTGCTTGAACACTGTTTCAATTCCATTACATGAGTTGAATGTTTTAAACATTATTGGTGGTGGACCACGATGATTTATCTCACACCCCCTCTATGGCATGTTTGGTACCCAGAGTAGATTACATGGTTGCAGTTGTTAACAAAGGCAAGTATATGGCTTCAAACAAGTGATTTAATAGTCTTTTGTATAGAGCTTTATTGTAGATGACTGGGATTGAGAGTTTTCATTCATTTAGCTTCCTATAGTTATTTTATAATTCTACTAATGCCTGTTCTAATTAATTTTCATGAAAATTGTTGACCAATTCCTCCAAGACATCCAGGCATCATGAGCTATGAAGGTGGGAACAACCATGCTCCAGAAATGGTGGGACCTGATCCTCCAGTCTTTTTTACATGATTTCTAATAGAGGCATCTTGTGTTATATATGATATGGGTACTAATTCCATTTTTTCTGATATTTTATTGTGAATGAATAAATTGTTAATAGTGATCCATAGCCATCACCTATAATAGATGGTCTGACTCATGTGTTCCAACAATAATAGCACCTTCCTTTCCTAGGGTATTTTAGTCCATAGGCTTCCATATATAGGCTAAATGACACACTATCTATCATTGAGAATCTAGAAATGTGTATAGAGTGGAGAGTAAATTGTTTTACATATGTGCTTTAGGAATTTTCCAAACATTTGTGGGGTGTGATTTCCTAGGCCAGTCATCATGAGGGCATGTTACAGGTAGATTTCTATACTGCCTTCTTTGATAATTTCATTCACCAGATGATGAGAGAAGATATATCCATTGAGGTAATGCATCTCAACATGGTTTCTATTTCTGTTATGGAAAATTTAGCATGTTTCATGGAGTTACAAAACTTTTCAATACTTCTACCAAATGATGATCTTTCATATGCCTGAACTTTTGAGGATGGGCTGTAGTACGACATCTGTATTTTGGTCGATGTATTTATCCAACATATGTTTTTTTTTGATATATTCAATTATGATCGTATCACTAACCATGACCTAAGGGACAAAAATAGTACCAGGTATCGAAAATCTGTTTCATGGAAGGACTATTGTTCCTCCAGTGGTAGGATTCATTCCCCTGAGGATTCTCATTAGAGTAGTGACAATTAGAGTTCTCATTTTGACAGCTGTAACGTGTTTCATTAGTATGAATAAGGGTTTTATTCAAAACCTCAGTGAGATATAGTTCGTCTAGATTTAAAAATTTAACCTTTATTATGAATCCTCTTTATCAATTAAATGATGGTATTCGATTTCTAACTAAGGATAGACTTGGTGTCTCACTATCATGATTTAATAGACTTCAATCATTGCAGTGTTAGAACATGATTCTTATTCTTGAGGTACGAGTTTTTTCATTTCCTTTTTTTCATTAGTGTTTTTGAAAATGAGGAAAATGGGAAAAAATCCCAAATTTTGTGGGCACACATCATGTACTTTTCCACAAGACGTGTAATTTAGCTGTGTGGGATGAGTACACAGGGCGTGTAGGCTATCAGTGATGAAGGGTATAAAAATTGACTACACACTGTGTACATGGTATTTATACACCGTGTAATCAGTCAACAGGTGAACAATAAGACTATGGGAGTAGCCGCCAGCAGAGCGACAGTACACGCCATGTACTCACGTCGACAGATGAACACCGTGGCAATGAAAAGTAGCATCTAGAGGATTAGTTAAATGATGAAAAGTACACGATGTGTGCTTGAGAGTACACATAGTGTTGTTTGTTTTTATTTCTTAAAATGGGTAGTAGCCTCATCATTCAGCCGAGGAGGCTTTGGACGTATTTGGAGCTCGTAGGAGAGGTCAAATCTTGGAGAAGCTCCCGACCTCATGCCAGGAATCCATTTATTCCCTCATCGTTTTTGATCGAACCATGCGGGTAAGACCTTCCTTCACCATGAGCCATTCTTTCCAATTCGTCTTCTATGGGAAGTTATTTACATTTTAACTGGAAATCATTAATTCTTGATCTATGTCATTCATAGTCATTTCAAGAGGTGTCATTATAGTATATCAGTCGATGAAGATTTATGTAGGTGGTCTAGTGTTTAATTCCAACTGCTGAGTGTCTTTTTGTACCATGGAGCTATGCACCCATGTTTTTGGTGTCGTATGGCTGAGGCCTAGGGATTTTAGATATCTAGAACAACATAGATAATCTAATGATAAATATTATACGTTGATTGTGATCATTACTTGGATCCAGGGCCACCCTGTGGTTGTGTTCCCTTGTTTAGCTATTTGGCCAGGTTACCAGAGGGTATACCATGATATTTAGCATGAATTGAATTTCCTATAGAGGAATTGTGTATAAATTGATTTCTTATGTGTTGGTCTCTACCTGGTTACTTGTTTAGCATAATGAAAATGTTTCGTTTATCCTGTGGTAATCTTTTCTCATGCCTTTGGGTAGTAGTTTCTATGATTTTGGGTGACACATCGTATGCCTGTAAGAAATATTCGTTATGCCTATGGGCAATCACCTATGGTTTTCAGTTCTGATTACCTAAGGGTAAGAAATAAAATTTCTGCAGAAAACTTTTACCTTGTTTAATCAATGTTGTGATATGTTATGTTTTACCTGCAATACTAAAGCTCAAACATTGAATTAATAAATTATTAATAAACTCTAAATGTAACAGGTAGAGATAATTACTTTTGAGTATAACCAATTTTACTACATTTTATTATTGCACACTCTTGTTGCAAATTTTCACTGACAGTTGGGCACGAGCCTTTGGTGGTTACCTACTGGGGTTTATTTCTTACACCTTGCATGGGTCATGTTTTTCCCTAAACAGATTATATTGCTGCAGGTGTGGATAAGGGAATGAGTCCTAATATAGGTACTTGATTGTTGCAGAGGATTTTGAGAGCAGGGGACCAAGATTAGGCTCGTGATGTGGCTGTGTTCCTACTCCACTATTTTGTTTTTTGTTGCTGAACTTTTATATTGTATAGTATTATACTAGATTGTAGTGTATCCTGTTTTGGCTGTTTTTCTAGACTTAGAGACATTTTCCATGATCATTTATACATCATTGTTGTTATATATTACTTCTGTACTATTATACATTTTATTTGGGTATTGTTTTACTGAATCATCTTTTGTATGCTTGTATGTTGTTCCGTTGTTCTAGACATTCTAAAATGTGGTCATAGTATCCATACTATCAGACCTAGGTCCCTCTACTAGTAGGCTGGCTCTGGAGGTTGGGGAAACGCGCTTTAGGTCATGTGACCAAACTGGGATCAGGGTACCTATTGAGTAGAACCAGGTTCTGGGATGTTACAATGTTCTATCAAAAGAAGGTTTCTTTTCTTGGACATTCTTTTTGGAGCCTCTAGTCAGAGAAATGATGGAATGGGTATTTGGTAAAAAGTTGTTCCTGGGAGTAGCTAACCTGTGTACAAGGAAAATTCAATTTACCTCGTGTTGTAATTTTATTTTAAGATTTTCCAATTTTAAAGTACACTTGATTTTCATCGTCAGGTGATGCACTTGTGGTATGATGTTATATTTTTACACTTGGGTTCTACTTAGTTGCAACTTGATGAGATTAGGGCATTCCATCACATGCATCATTTAGGCACATGTTAAATCACATGCCATTCATAGTTTCCATGCCACATAGGTGCATTAGAAATTGCATTTTCTTGTGATAGATGTTGTTCTAGTAAATTCATGCTGTTGTGATAGATGAATTGATAAAAACCAGCTATTTGATAGATTGTTTTTATGTAAGGTTTTGTAGAATAAATGCCAAACATTGGTTCTTGAGAAGTATAGGCCCTCATTGACCGGAATTTGCAGGATCATTGAATATTTTCCTTGTTTATAACATGTATTAGATGCCAATATTTGATTTGCAGAGAATATGGGCCCTCATGGATTGGTATTTGTCACATAGTTGTTGGTTTCAGTGATTTTCTGGTCTTCGGGGTAGTTTCTAAGGCTCACTGCCCAGAAAAACCTGGAATAAATGCAGTGTAGTTAGTAATACACGCCACATACTCTTCTGTTCGGGATGAAATGAAAAAACAATTGCAAGACATGTACATTAAGTACACGTTGTGTAGTTGTTACCGTGTTATAGGCCATGTGGTCAAGAAACACATGGTAAAAGAACTTTGAAAGCAAAGATTATGTACTGATTATACACATCATGTTGTTTTGACCATGTGTCCACCGTGTAACAAACAAGCACTGGTGTAGAAAAAATATGAGCTTATACACGCCGTGTCAATAACGGACACACTGTTTCGTTTAACATGAGAATCTGTCCATGAAACTAACAATACGGGTAGGTGTTGCCTCTTCTTAAAACACGTCGTGTACCTGTGGGACATCCCGTGTAGTCTTGACCGTTGAGAGACCATGTGGACTTGGTCATGTGTCTTGGGAAATGGGTTGGTGTACACACTGTGTGCGGGTGTAACATGCCGTGTAGTGCCAGCTGAGTAGTCATCTGTGTTACAAACAAAACGTGTTTTTGGAATTTAAGAAGTACATGTTGTGTCTATTTGGAAGATGTCGTGTAATCTAAGCTCTGTACCTGGCCGTTTCACAGACAACATGGGTTGGTGAATCTTGTCTAGTACACGCAGTGTAGACCTTATACAGGCCATGTAGTCTCCTTTATAGGAGAGTCATGGGGTAAAGCTCTGTAGTGGGACTCGGGTTGGGGAGACAAATCAAGTACACAAAATTTGTGTTGACAACACGCCATGTAGTTTTGGGTTTTACAAGACCAGTACTGGAAGAGTACAGACCCATGTGAAAGACAAAAGGGAACACACCGTGTATTTATTATACAAACCGTGTTGTCTTGTTTTTAAAAACATGAATTTTTTCTTTATCGTGTTCCCTTATTACACTCCTGGTTTTCAGTCCTTGATAATATTAATCTAAGGAGTGTTTTTGACCTTCTAGAGTCATGCCGCTGAGAAGAACTATAGTTGTTCACCAGGGGAGCGGTAACAATTATACTCTATAGATAGTTGGCCACGGACTACCGATGGATCCTCTAGTAGTTCCATATGAGTATCCAACCGTTATACTAGGCACATGCACTGATGCGCAGTTCCATGAAGGCTTCATGCGGTTTATACTGATCTTCCAGGAAGCACCGCCAGCTGCCACATCTATGGAAGAGCAGAATCATATATTTCAGCAGCATCATCAGCCTACGTTTTCCGGGGATGGTGAACCATAGGCTAGGGGGTCTTGGCTGGGTTCTATGAAGACTATTTTTTAGCATCTAGAGATTCTTCTTAGGCAGAGGGTCAAACTTGCTACATACATGTTGTGTCATTCCGACAAGAGGTGTTGGAATGGAACCACCCAGACCGAACATCATCGAGGCATGTCGTGGGATGATTTTTAGAAAGTATTATTTGACTTCTTAATTATAGATATGCTAAAGGTAGATAGAGCTTGAGAATTTATGAATCTGTAGCAGGGCGTTGTGTCAGTGATAGATTATTTTTCCTAATTCACTGAGCTATAGCATTTTGCACCGGTTCTGATGGGTGAAGAGATGTTGAGGGAACAACTCTTTTAGAATGGTCTTCAATATGACATCCGAGTGCTAGTGAATTTCTTCAGTTTTCCTATAGTACATGTTATCATGAACCAGGCATTGATTATTGAGCGGAACCTGTGGAAGGATAGTGGTGCAGGCCAGGGCAATTTGACACCTTTTTCTGGTACTATTTCTACTGATAAGAGGAAGAGATAGATGGATTTTACTCACCGAGGCAGTACTAGATAGTAGAAAAATTCAGGTGTCCATGTAAGGTGCTACCTGTGTGGTAGGGAAGGGAACAAGAAATCACAGTGTCCACGTGACCCAGTGGAGTGGCGAGCTTGTGGCATGATAGGTCATCTATAGCATTATTGCAGGGCGTTTCCACCAGTGGCAAGTGGAGGCATTCTATGAAGACTTCGCATGCAAGGGCAGGTCCATTTGCTTATTACCAGTTTGGGAATTGGGATATTTTGGGACATTCTGGCCGAGGTCGTGGTCGTGGTCATGGTTTCCTAACACCAACATATCAGATACAGCTGGGCAGGTCAGATCAGGTTATCTAGGCTATGGCGTAGGGTTGTGGTACTGGACATGCATATTCAGTGAAACAGACCCAACATGAGTAGGATCCCAGACCTTCCACTGTCAGATGTACTATTCTAGTAGAATATGTTTTATCTTCTATATTTTTTGATACAGGTGATACACATAGATTTATATTTGTTCCTATCTTATTTATCCGTGTGCTTTGTGTTACTTCATAGTCTAATATTATTGCTTTAGACACTCTATTAAGGATTTGTACGACTAGTGTGCATCAATGAAGGGAGTTCCCCAGAGAGTTTGGTCGGTGTCACTTTTTATGGGACATCTATGTTTTAGAGATGACGAGTTATGATGTAATTATAGGAATGGACAGGTTGGTAACCTTTCAAGCCTTTGTAGATTGCTACCATCAGGGGGTGAGTTTCATGTCACCAGAGGGAAGAGAGTTTCTATACAAGGTTGAATGGGATGTACCGGCGAGCTGAGTTGGACCTGAGCATCGTGGGAATTGTGGAATGATAGCCTAGATTGCGAGATTATATCTGTATGACAGGGGAACGTGTTAGAAGTATTTCCCTCCAGTAGTTGATAATTTCATGGATGTCTCCCCGGACAACATTTCAGGTCTTCCTCCACATAGAGAGGAATATTTCTTTACTGAGCTATTTCTAGGATCAGCACCTATGTCTGTTCATCCTTACATGATGGATAAAGTAGAGTTGTAGGAGATTAAGAGGCAGTTGGAGTAGTGGCAGGAAAATGGAATCTTCTGAACCAGCACTTCTCCTTGGGGTTCACCTGTTCTTTTTTCTATGCAGGTGGACGATACCCTCAAACCTTTTCTGGATTATTTGAAGGTTAACTATTTGACGTTCAAGAACCAATATCCATTGAAAAGTATTGATTATCTTTTAAATCAACTTCGGGGAGCACGATGGTTCTCCAAGATTTACATGAGATATGGATATCATCAGTTTTGCATTAGAAGATCAGATATACTGATTACAGCTTTTCGAAGCAGATATGGTCTATAAGAGTCATTAGTTATAACTTTTTGACTCACGAACGCACCATTAGTTTTCATGGAACTGATGAATCATGTTTTCCATCCATATATTAATTCATTTGTGGTAGTCCACATGGACGATATCATGGTGTATCCTCACACTCGACATGACCATGCTACCTATCTTGAAATCGTTCTGAATACACTGAGAGAGAATCATCTATATGCTAAACGCTCAATGTTCCACTTTTGGATGGACCAGATAAACTTCCTGGGTCATATCATCATAGAGGCAGGAGTTGCAGCAGACCTAGAGAAGGTGAGAGCAGTAGTTTCCTGGGATTATCTTAAGAATGTGTTTTAGATACGGAGTTTCTTGGGGATGTCCGGTTACTACAGGGTATCTATTCAAGAATTCTCCCACATAGCAGTGTTGTTGCTGGGTTTGACTATGATGCGTGTGAAGTTCGTTTGGTGAAAAGCTTGTGAGACAACATTTCAAGAGCTGAAAGGAAGGATGACATCATCCCCAGTCTTGATACTTCCAGAGCAAGGGGAGAGTTATACAGTTTACTATGATGCATCAGGTATTAGGCTAGTAGTAGTGTTGATGTAGGGTGATCGGGTTGTTGTGTATGGGTCTCAGCAGTTGATGCCACATGAGAATAATTACCTAACACATGATCTCGAGTAAGCTACAGTTGTTCATGCGTTACGTTTTTGGAGAAATTATCTCATGGTAGAAAATTTTGTCGTGTTTACATACCAAAAAAGTCTCAAATATAACTTTACCCAGCATGAACATAATCCGAGATATCAAAGGTCGGTTTAATACCTTTATTCCTTAATATTAGAGCTTTATTATACACCTATTAAAGGCAACGCAGTTACAGAAGCACTGAGTAAGAGGACTCAATTATAGGAAGTGCAGGAGGCCAGCAGTGAGTGACAGCTCATGGATTTTTTCTCTAAGATGCATTTTTCTGGTGTACAATAGTGAGGGGAAAGCCTATCTTTATTCTTTAGCTGTGACTTCTACCCTCCTGGATAGATTGATGATGAGAAAGAAATCCGATTCAAAATGCCTAGTTCTACAGGATTCAGTGGCAAGTGAGGACCCTCTTCCTTGTTGCACTATAAGCGATTATGACGTAGTACGTGTCCATTGACGAGTATGGGTTCTAGGGTATAAATGCGAGGATCAGATGCGGGAGTGTCATGCTTCAGCTTGGGAAGTGAATCCCAGAGTTACAAAGATGTACTGTGACTTGAGACGTCAGTATTGGTGGTCAGGTATAAAATTGAAAGTAGCTGGTTTTTTGAGAGATGTTCCACCTGTCAGCAGGTGAATGTGGTGCATCAGAGGCCAAATGGACTACTACAGTAGTTACCCATTCCGGAGTGGAAATGGGATGATGTCGCGATGGATTTCTTGACCGTGATTCCAAGGTCGCCTCGAGGGAGTGATGTTGTGTGGGTTATTGTGGACAGTCTTATGAAGGTAGCTTACTATTTTCAGATTAATGAGACCTACGATGTTGACAAGCTCGAGAAGTTGTATATCTGAGAGGTAGTATGCCTTAATGGGTTCCCTCGCTCTATCATGTCAAATTGGGAAACCTATTTTACATCTCATTTCTAGAAGAGTTTCTAGAGAGCATTGGGCACACATGTGCTTTTGAGTTCAACTTACCACCCTTAGACCGATTTCCAGTCAGAGCATATGATACAGGTGCTAGAGGACATGTTGCGAGCATGCGTCATGGTCTTTGGGGGCTCTTGAGAGAAGTTCATACACCTGGTAATGTTTTCCTACAATAACAGTTTTCTGGAAACTATTGATATACCACCTTACAAGGATTTATATGGTAGGCCATGTCGATCACCCCTGTGCTGGTTGGATAAAGGTGATGAAGCATAACTGGGACCACGTCACATATAGGAGACTTGAGAGTAGTTCTTGATGATTTAGAAGTAGATGGTAACTGCATGGTGTCGTCAAATAGCTTATACTGATCGCCGCAGACGACCCTTGGTGTTCATGGTCGGGGATTTGGTTTTCTTGTGTGTTTCTCCGCAGTTGGGACACATGAGGATCAAGAGACAGGGTAAACTTTCACCAATGTATGTAGGGTCATTTGAGAATCATTATAGAGTCGGGCCAGTTGCCTATCGGTTGTAGTTAACACCAAGGTACCATGCCATGAACGATGTCGTCAATGTATCTCAGCTGCATTATTACTAGTTAGTCTCATCTCACGTTTTCTAGACTCAAGAGGTTGATGTTCAGGCTGATGTGTCCTTTGTGGATCATTTGATTCGTATTGTTGATATGAACACAATGGTTTTCCGTGGCCGGTAATTTCCTCTTGTACATGTGCTATGGCAGCATGGCTGAGTACAGGATGAAACCTGGGAGCGGGAGACTGTCGTACATGCTCAGTGGATAAATTTTTTATGAGATTTATCTCTACCACCCTTGAAAGGGCAATTCATGATGAATTTCTTTAATTGGGGATGTTTGTACGAACCCATTTCTTATTATTGAGGAATGGGTTTCTTCTTTTCCTTTTTTCCTTTAGTGTTATTGAAAATGAGGAAAATGGGAGAAAATCCAAAATTTTCTGGGTACATGCCATTTAATTTTCCACACTCCTTTTACATTGTCCATGCGGGATGTCTACACAGGTTTTGTAGGCCCGTCGACGATGAAGTGTGTAAAAATTAGACTACACACCATTTACGTGGTGTTTACAATCCGTGTAATCAGTCGGCAAGTGAATAATAAGGTGGTGTGAGTAGCTTCCAGGTGAGCGATAGTACACACTATGTATTCTGAAATACACGTCGTGTACTCATGTTGTTAGATGAATAGTGTGGCGGTGAAAAGTAGCTTCCAGAAGAACAATAAAAATATGGGATGTACAGGTTTTTTACTTGAGAGTAAACTCTGTTTAGTTTGTTTTTTTCGCTTACAATGGGCAGTAGCCTCCTTATTTAGCGAAGGAGGATTTGGATGCATTTGGAGCTTGGTAGGAGAGGCCAGAGATTGGAGGAGCCCCCGATCGCACACCGAGAATCCGATTCTTCCATCATCGATCTTGTTTAAACCATGTGGGTATGTCCATCCTTCAACTCGAGCCATTCAAAACAATTCATCCTCTAAGGAATGTTATTTATGTTTGAATTGGAAATCTTTTTTTCCAGATCTTTGTTGTTCATGGTCATTTCGAGTGGCGTCGTTAGCGTATATCGATCAGTAGAGATCGAGGTAGGTGTTCTAGTTTTTAATTCCAACAGTTGAGTGTTTTGGTGTACCATGGAGTTATGCCCCCATGTTTGGGGTGTCGTATGGCTGAGGCCATGGCTATTTAGATATGTATAACTACATAGATACTCTAATTACAAATATTGAATTTTGATTGAGATCATTGCTTGGATCCGGGGACACCCCATGGGTGTGTTCCCTTGTTTAACCATTTTTCTAGGTTACCCGATGGTATACTGGGATTTTTAGCATGCATTGAATTTCCATGAATAAATTGTGTATGAATTTATTTCTATTGTGTTGGGCTCGGCCCTGTTACTTGTTTAGCCTGAGGGCAGTGTTTCGTTTAGCCTACGTGAAACTTTTCTCATGCATGTGGGTAGTGGTTTCTGTGCCTATGGGTGGCACCTCGTATTCCTGCGGGTAATATTTGATATGCCTGTGGGTAGTCACATGCAGGTTTTGATTGTGATTAACTGCAGGTAATTATTTACATTTCTACGGACAACATTTAACTTGTACAATCAATGTGGTGATATGTTATGTTATACCAGCCAAACTAAAGCACAAATATGGAATTAATAAATGTTTAATAAAATGGCTATGTTACTGGTAGAGATAGATACTTTTGAGTACTATCTAGTTTACTGTATTTTATTATTTCACACTCTAGTTGCACATTTTATCTGAAAGTTGGGCATGGGCCATTGGTGGTTGACTACTTTTATTTATTTCACACACCATGTTTGGGTCATGTTTTTTGCCCAAACAGATAATATTCCTACATGTTTGGATAAGGGATAGAGTCCCAATACATACATGATTGTTGTGGAGGAGTGGGAGAACATGGGACCGAGCATAGCCTCGCGATGCAGCTGTGTTCCTACTGTGCTGTTTTTTTTCTTTTTCTGAACATGTATTTTGTATTGTATTGTGCAAGATTTATGTGTTACCTGTTTTGTATGTTTTTCTAGACCTAGAGACATAATAAATCATCATATATACATGAATTTTGTTATCTTTTACTTATGTATTGTTATCCATTTTTGTTGGGTATTGTTTTAAGGCTTCCACTTTTGTATGATTGTAGGTTGTTCTTTTGGCCAACACTTTGAAAAAAGTGGTCATATGTAACATCATGTTAAATTTTCAGGTACATTTTGATATTTCTAAGTACCCATGTTTTGGAGTAAAGACATGGGTTTCGTTTGGGTGATCTTATAATGAAAAACTAGAGGACAGTGTGTTGTGCATGGTTTGCGCACGGTTTGACAAACCGTGCGACCAAACCGTGTCGGCCTTGAAACCCGAAAAAAAGCTTCTGCATGGTCGACGCACGGTTTGTCTAACCTTATGGCCAAGCCGTGTGAGAAGGGTAGATGAGGCAGTAGATCACGCATGGTTAGAGCACGGTTTTTCAAACAGTGCGGCCAAACCGTGCTGTCACGTAAGTGAGATCCTTGGATTGTGGATATTGCCCGATTTTGCCTCTATGTGCATCGTTTTTCCTCCTAAGCAGCCCTAACTCGGGATTTGTCTTATACTAAGGTTAGAGAGGTTTCTCCCATTGTTCCGGAGGCGATCCAAAGTCTCATCTTGGTGAATCGAAGCCGGATTCTTGAGGTATGTTATCATTCTTCATCGTTCTAGTTTGTTTTCTTAGATCTACATAGATCTACTTCTCCTCTTCTATAGGTTTCATAGATCTTCGCCCATTATGGGTAGATATAAGTGTGTCGTACTATGTTTGATGATATTTGGTCTTGATATTTCTAGGATAATAGATCTAATGTGGGTTTTTGAAGAAGTGATCAGGTGTTTCTTGAGCATTCTCGATTGTTGTGGTCTTGGTCAAAACCATCAAGGTAGGTGGTTCTGTCCCGTCTTTCCAGATTGATTATTAATGTATTTTCTTGATTTATTTCAATTATTGATTTAAATTCAATTTATCAGGTTTCATTCAATTAAATTGATAAAAACTCGATTCTATTGAATCGAGATATTTGAAATGGTTTGGGTATGTAAATTTAGAAAACCCCAATTCCATTGAACTGGGTGTGCTTATGGAAATGGCCGATTTAAATTGTTGTATTCAAATTGTGGATTGGATTGAAAGGATTTCAATTAAATTGTTGAATATTATTGATTAAATGAATTTTGTAATGATGGAATTGATTTTGAATGGATTTCAAACTTATGAAAATGGATTGAAATGATTTGAATGAAACCCATTGGTTTTATCTTGTGCACGAGGCATGTTATGAAAAAAACCTATATTGTTTTTAAATGGAATGAAATTGGGTCTTTTGAAATGGAATGATGGGATTGATCGTATTTTATGCATTCTTAAAATATTTCGCCCATCATGTAAGAGCGCATGCAAGCCATATGTAGTTAGTGAGTTATTTGGATACACTCTACGCTAAGACAACATTCTAAAACAAACTTGCAGTGGGTCACATCCTCAATGGGTTCATGACGAGTCCCTTTTGGAAATTGTCATATGGATGTGTGTATACACATCTTGTTGAGTTTAAATAGAGAGTGTAGACTCATATAACTGGTTAATACTGTCGTAACTTTTGTCATATGACCATGTTGCTCGCTTGTTTATTTATATTTGAGATATAAATGTATTCCAACAGTTTTGAAATGCTTTACATGACTGCTGAATTTATATAAACTGTTTTATATAAATGAATTTCTTAAGACATTGTTTTAGAAATATTTCATCATTTGAAAATCCATTGCTTAAAAATATTTATTTCCATCATTTGAAAATGTATAGCATGGTTTGTTAAAATATTCTTTTGAGTTCCCAAACCTATTTATTTGAAAAATGGAAAGATCTTCTTCGGATGATCTATTGTAGGAATCTGATATGGAATCTTTGGTGGCATTCTACTAGGATTAGGCTCACACCCTACTTTTGCCTTTGGGTGTTTGGAGACTTTCTTCTTCTAGGATTGTGCAAAGGCAAGGGACCTCTTGGAGGTGGATCCAGTTGTTGATCTCTGGAATTGGTGAGTTGTGTCCTTTGGGACCTTAGGACTATTATCCTTTTTTTGTACTTGGGTTGTAGTACATTGACTTTTTGTGCCTTTTTTGTATTCAGGTACATTACACCAAGTGGAGTCCATTTTTCTATGCATACTATTTTGTTTTACTCTTGCTTCCGCATTCTTGTGGAAAAATCGTCCCCACTTGTATCTTGTATGATGAATGGTGTTAGTCTCCGACCTGTGGGGATTGGTAATGCACTTAGAGCTACGTCAGGTACGGCTTGGTTATCTGGTTACCAAGGTAACCGGGCTGGTTCGTGACAAATTGGTATCAGAGGGAGGTTGAGTATCTTACCTTGATGACAGTATGCATTTGAGTTTCCTTATCGGGACTTAGGAGGTAGTTACGATTGAGTGCCTGGACAGCTCCTACTGCAATGAACCTTAAGTCAATAAGGGTAGTTAGGGAAATCCAACATGTGGATTAGTTCTAGTATTTTCCCTATTTTGATTTTGATAGAGTGGAATCCAATTATTGTTTATTCATTCTTTATGAGTAGTTTTCCTTGTTACCTGGTTGGTGTCTCAATCACTATCTTTTCTAGTGTTGTGTAGCATCATGCCTCCGAAAAGGCGTAGGAATCAGATCCAAAAAGAGGTTGCTGCTGAACCTCAGCAAGCGAGACCTATTTTGGATCCAAGTACGGTAGAGGTGATTGTTCACACTATCCAAGCTCTGGGATAGGCACCACCTCCAGTTCCTGTTCAAGCTCCTGCTATAGATCCTCATAGTGATATTCTCTAAAGTCATTCCCAAGAGTTCCTATGCCACAAGACACCAGTATTCAATGGATTTACTGATCCTGAACATTCTGAGGAATGGTTGATCAAGATTGAACATTTGTTTGGGTTTTTGGATACATTGGATGCGATTTAGGTGAAGTGTGCCACCTTCGTGCTAGAGGGACTAGGTAGGAAATGGTGGGACACGATTGTGATGGCTGGGAAACATGTGGGTTTGCATTGGAATGACATTAGGGTCCTTTTCACTGATCAATTCTATCCATAATCTATGGTGTTGGCCATGGTTGTTGAGTTTTTCAAACATGATAAGGCCAACAAAACCGTGACTGAGTACTCAAATCGTTTTGCTGAGTTGGTGTAGTTTTCTCATGAAATTGTATCAAATGATAGGATGAAGGCTCGACGATTTGAGTTAGGGCTTCGATCAGATATTCGTTCTATGGTTTTCAAACTGAAGCTACCCACTTATGCTGATGTGCTAGATAGAGAAATTATGGTTGAGATGGATTTGGATGAAAAGTCTGGGTTGCAGGAAGTTCCTTTTATTTCTAGCGGCAGTGTTGGTTTATTTAAAGGAAAATGAAAGAGTGATGTTACTCATGGTGGTTCTCGACAACAGAGTCACTCCAGAACACCAGTAGCACCAAGAGGGGCTTCCATGACTTGTTATCAGTGTGGAAAGCCATGACATTCTAAGAGGGTTTTCACTAAGGAACCCAAGAACTATAGATCTTGTCGGCGTTTAGGGAAACTACAGAGATTCTGCCATCACTTCTCTACTCCATGTAGTGGAATAGGATCATCAGCACCTCCTAATACTACAGGGCAATCAAATGTTTCACGTGAAAAAGGGTTCCATCCACAGGCATCAAGAAGAAAGCTTCTTCACACAGTGGAGGTGTCTCCAGAGGTAGCTGATACATGTGCTACGACTGTGAGAGGTACCATTACAATAGCATCGTCTTTAGTGACAGCTCTTTTAGATAGTAGTGCATCTCACTCTTTTATTTCAACCCATCTTGTTAATCTGATTAATCTTCCTATGGTGTTTTTCTCTTGTTCAATGGATATTTCTACACCCCTTGGTGTAATGAGAGAGAAGGGTCTCTATAGTACTGCTTGTGTCTTCTCTCTATCAGATGTTGATCATGTTTGGAGTTTCTTGGTTCTCGACATGAAATATTTTGACGTCATATTTGGGATGTATTACCTCATTTCCAATAAAGCACGGATCTATTGTTATCTTTGACGGGACTACCTTACAACACATAGTGGTGTATATCTTGTTTTTCAAGGAGAATGGTACCCAAGGTCAAGCAGAGCTGGACCCTCTTATCCAGATTTGGGGAACGTTATATCAGTGTTTGCATTTGATCTGGAGAGAGATTCAATGTGTGGTGATCTTCCTCCTATCGTCACTGAGTTTCTAGATGTGTTTCCTTCTTACTTCTCTAGTTTTCCACCAGTAAGGGATATTGTTTTCTCTGTTGAATTAATGCCTGGTACTCAAACAGTTTCTATTCCCTCTTATCGAATAACTTCAGCTGAACTAAAGGAACTAAAGTCTCAGTTAGACGATATTCTTGAGAATGGTTTTATACGCCTGAGTGTGTCACCTTGGGCAGCACCTGTTTTCTTCACCAAGAAGGCTGATAGTTATCTTCGCATATGTGTTTATTATAGAAAGCTCAATCGAGTTACGCTAAATAACGAATATCAATTACCAAGAATTGATGATTTGTTTGACCATTTGAAAGGGGAAAAGTGGTATTCAAAAATTGATCTTCATTCTACTTACCATCAGTTGAGGATAATGGAATCTGAGATTCCTAAGACCGCTTTTCGGAGTACGTATGGCCATTATGAGTACCTTGTTATGCCCTTCGACCTAAAAAATACTCTAACAGTTTTCAATTCTTTGATGAACACGTTTTTTGTGAGTATCTGGATACTTTCTTGGTGGTCTTTATGGATGACATTCTTGTCTACTCCAAGTCTGAGGAGGATTATTTGCATCGTTTGAGAACAGTTCTGGGTCTTCTAAGGAATCACTGACCTTATGCTAAGCTTTAATAGTGTGATTTATGGATTCAAGAAGTTAAATTATTGAGACTTGTCATGTTAGTGAAAGGAATATCAGTTGATCCTGAGAAGGTGAAGGCTATTATGACTTGGGATGAACCACAAATTTTTTTCGAGATTCCTAGCTTCTTGGGCTTAGCAGGATATTATCATCGGCTGGTTAAAGACATCTCAATTTTAGCTTTTCCAATGACTTCTCTGACAAAAAGGAATTTGATGTATTACTGGAACGATAAATTTCAATGTTTTTTTGTTGAGATAAAGCATCTTTTGACTACTGTGCATGTGTTAACACTTCCTGAGGTTGGTATAGGTTATGTGGTCTTCTGTGATGCATCGGGTTCGGGTTTGGGATGTTTCCTTATGCAAGGAGATCATGTTGTTGCCTATAGATCTCATCAGCTTAAGCCTCTTGAGAAGAACTATCCTACCCATGACCTTGAACATGTAGCTGTAATTCATGAACTTTAGTTTTAGAGACATTACATTTATGGAGAAAGGTTTACATTGTATTTATACCACAAGAGCTTGAGTTATATCTTCTCTCAAAACAATTTGAATCTTCACCAATGGAGTTTGGTGGAGTACCTACAATCGTTCGACTTTGACATTGCCTATACCCCGGGAAAAGGGAATGTAGTTTCCAATGCTTTAAGCAGGAAACATCCATCTCAGGCTATGAAATAATCATTAGAAGAGTGGAGTTTGATGGCTCTTTTTGCTCAGTTCCATATAGGAGTTCAGTGGAAGGGGAATTAGGTTTATTTAGCCAGTGCTCAGTTGACTTCTTCTCTCTTCGAATTGATTCTTCAGGAACAACATCTGGATATTGAGTTCCTTATCATTAGGAACTATCTTTATGGTGGGGATACCGACACCCAGTGGTCGTTCTCCAAAAAGAATGTTCTGTGTTATCAAAACCATTATGTTGTGTCGTATCGAATATAAAGGATGTGATGGGGGATTGCCATAACTCTCAGTTGGCGGTACACCCAGGAACCAAGAAGATGTTCTATGACATGTGACGAGAGTTTTGGTGGCCAGGTATGAGATGAGACATTTCTGAGTTTGTATCTCTTTTTTATACATGCCAGCAGGTGAAAGACAAGCACCAAAAACCTTTGGGTTTACTTCAACCACTTTCAGTCCCCACATGGAAGTGGGATGAAATCTCGATTCACTTTGAGTTTGGGTTACCTCAAACAAAGAGGAAGAAGAACGTTATATGGGTGGTGATCGACAGACTGACCAAGTCGGCTCAATTTATACCAATTTGAGATACGACCATAGTTGAGGAGTTCAGAAATGTTTATACGAAATAAATAGTTCGTTTTCATGGAGTTCCACATGCTATATGGGTGGTGATCGACAGCCTACCATCCACAGTCAAATGGCCAGACAGAGAGACCTATTCATATCATTGAGGATATGCGTTGTGCTTGTGTTCTCGATTTTGGTGGGTCTTATGAAGACCATATGGGGCTATTTAGGTTCTCTTATAACAACAGTTATCAATCTATGATCAAAATGGCTCCTTTTGAATCATTGTATGGTCGTCCTTGTAAATATCCATTATGTTGGTCGGATATTGGTCAACATTCCTTGGTAGGACCGAGTTTGGTCCCAGAGATGATAGCTAAGATCCGGTTGATTCATCAAAGAATGTTTTCAGCTCCGAGTCGGTACAAGTCTTATGCTGATCGTCGATGTAAACCTTTAGAGTTATTATTTTTTGACCCAGTGTTCTTGAAAGCTTCACCCCAATTAGGTCCTCGATGGCATATGAGGCAAGGGAAGCTTGCTCCTCGTTTTGTGGGACCTTTAATGGTTGTTGGTCTTTTGGTAGTTAGATGATTTAGAAGTCAAATTTTTTATAAATCCCAATACATCCTCTTGGGGTTCTCTCATGACTTTCACCATGAAGGTAGATGGAATCATATGTATATCATTGAAATATATAAGGATGAACATGGTTATGTTTAAGAACTAATATTCACTTTCTTGAATAGAGGATCTCATCAAATTGCCCCAGGTTGAAATAGACATATATAAGATCAACATGTAATCCTTTTATCAACATGTATGGTACATACTATTAGAAAGATATCATATTGGTTTTTGTAGCAGGAATGGTCTGTATGAGTACCTTATTATTCCATTTGTTCTTATGAACATACCCCTAGATTTCTTGGCCTTGATGAATATGTTGTTCCACCCCTATTTGAATTATTTTTTACAGTATTTGTGGAGAACATTATGGTGCATTTTCATACTCTTATGTACCATGAAAAACATCTTCATATTGTTCTGAGTACACTGAGACAACAACAACAATACACCATGCATGTTGTGTGGAACTTATAATCGACAATGTTCACTTCGTGGGTCACATTATATTGGAATCTAGATTATATTTTGAACTTGAAAAAGTTAATGATACATTTTCATGGGATCATCTAAACATCGAGTTTGATATACTAATTTTATTGGGGCTTGTGAGTATTACATGCATTTCATATAGAACCATTCCCACCTTTCTCGACCTCTCAATAGTCTTACAAAGATTGGTGTCAAGTACTTATGGTCAGAAGAATGTTAGAAAACCATTCAATAGATGAAAGGGATGATTATATTGTCACATATTATAACTATTTTGGTTCCATGATAATGTAAACCATCTACTTTGATTCATCATGCATCAGCCTAGGAGTAGTGCAGATGCAGTAGGAAAACTTCATTGAATACTGATCTCAAACTTTGAGGCCTCATGAGATATATTACACAATTCATGACCTTTATCTAGTAGGAGTTGTCTATGCCTTATATTATTGGTGACAATATCTATTAGTTGAGGAGATTTGGTGTACACATTCCACAATAGCCTCAGATATATCACATCTCAGTGCGACATGAACTTATGATATTATATATTGATCTAATATCATCAATCTATTGATAATGATATTTCTTATATATCTGGGAAGGGAAATGTTGTTGCTGATGCACTAACTCAAAAAACTCAAATGAAGGTTTTATGTTAATCTAGTGATGAATAAATGATAATTTTAATATTTCTCAATATTTATTTGATGTTTCATGATATGCACGAGTAGACTTATATCTCTTATTTATGTGTTACCCCTTCTCAAATTGAAGATTGTAAGTGTAGAAATTTATCAGATCATAAAGACTAGGTACATTGTTGGAGTATTTTAGGATATAAATCACCAGTGAATTTTTTTGTTGATAGGGGAAACATCCTATATCTACAGGGATTTATCTAGGTTCCTAAATATATTTGAGAAGAGTTGATAAACGTTAATCATCAATCCTATTGGTCATTTCATCCTAGAAATATGGAGATGTATCGAGACATGAAACACCAGTTTTGGTGATATGGGATGAAGTGTCATATATCTGGCTTTGTCACACTATTTTCCCCTATCAATAGGTGAAGTCAATGCACCAAAGACTAGAATGGTTGCTTAAAATGTTTCCACACCCAACATGGAAATGGTTTGAAGGTTCCATGGATTTAATTTTCTTATTACCATGGTTGTTTAGGGGTAGAAATTTTATAATTGTAGTCATTAACAGACTAATGAAATCAAAGAAATTTATTCCTATTCGATGGACATTCTAAATTGATGATATGGTATGAATGAATGTCTATGTGCTCTAATGACTACATGGGTCCCTCTTACTATCATTTTAGATAAGGATGATCAATTCAAACCATGGTTCTGGAAGGGATTACAGAATGCAATGAAACACAGGGGTTTCTAATCACTACATTTCACCCACATAGTGATGGAAAATAAGAACTCAAAATACATGTTCAAGAGGATATTATCTGAGAATGAGTCCTTGACATCAACAGTTCATGGTAGAAACATATCCCTTTCAATGATTTCACCTATAATGAAAACATTCAGAAGACAATTCAAATTCCTCCATTTGAGAACTTGTATGGTTGGATGTTTCATTCACCCATGTACTGGCTAAAGGTAGTTTAGGACAATATTCTTGGCCATTTCCTTGTACAGAAAACGTTATAGCAATATCAGATGATCATGAAGCATATGACTACTGCTCGGTCTGGATATAAATGTTATGGAAATCACCATCGAAGACCTCTAGAGTTTGAATTCGGGAATCATGTTTTCTTTCAAGTATCACCCAATTTGTCCCATAGATAGTTAAAAAAGTGGGAAATTCTATCACATTGTTATATGTGGCCTTTTTTAATTATTGAGAGAGTCAGGCGAGTTGCCAATCAGTCGATTCTACCTTAGAGGTATCATGCCACGTACAACATCCTTCATGTCTCACAGATTCTCTAGTATTAAGGAAATCTATCCCATACATTAGATACCAAATAAGTTGAGTTATATTTTTATTCTAATTGCGAGGAGTATGCTATAAGAATAATTTATTAGAGAGAAAATGACATTTGAGGCGGGTATTTCCCCTAGTTAGAGTACAGTGTTAGCATGACCTTGTACGTGAAGATACTTTGGAGAGGGAATCTGATATACATGTCCAGTGTCAAAAATTGTTTTTATATAGTGTTTCACCATCCATGGTTGGTGAAATCTGAGATGAGTTCTTTTATAGGGGGAGGACTGTATGAATTCAACTTTTCAATGATGTACATATCCTTTAAATATCACTCTTAATAATTACATTACAACTAAGATGGATGAATAATTTTTTAGTGAGGTCTTTAGAGGTGTCTGCGGATTTTTTAGTATCTTAAACCCATGTTTTTGAGAAAATTTGGGTTGGGGAACAATTTATAGTAAACCATAATAGATTGCTTCACGGTTTCTAAAACTGTGTGGATTGCATTTTTTCTAATAGATCCACCATGCATGGTTGGTGCATGTCCATGCAGCCTAAATGCACAATCACCCATTCCTCCGAGGTAATTTTTTATAGTTTTTAAATTATTTTCAAAACCAATAGAAACACCATCTAGAGTCCATTTTCTCATTAAAATTGCAATTTTTCCCTTAATGATGTAATTATCCCTATCCTTCCCTAATATATGATTATGCTGGATTTATCTCCATGGATCGAAAATTAGTGATTGTTGAGTTCCAACGTAATTTATTGGAAGTTATCACTCATCCAGAATCTATTTGAGATATAATTATTCAAGTTGTATGTGATATAGTAAGTACTCGAGGGTGCTTATGCCTTGATTATAGTCTCTTTCTTTCTACCTAGATATCAGGTTATGTGAATTTTTCCCATTCTCTTATATCTACACCAATATGATCCTAATAAAGGGTCAATACCATAGTTGTAGAGTGGTATTATCATATGGTTGATGGTCTATAACTCATTTCTTGTGTTTGTTTATTTGGGAATTGTTGTGTGGGGCACACCGATTTCATCGAGTAATGTTTATAGAATTCATTTTCCATGCCTATAATCATTAGAACCAAATCTATATTCTCTTTCCATATATGTATTCCATTTTTTGTGGTTATGAACACAACCCCATTCATCCCTTTTATGATGTTATTCAATAAAATTCGTTTTAGAGTTTTAACATGATTGAGCTACCATTTGGTTCTTCCTTGGCATGAACTTCCAATGTGTAAGTGTTTCTATTTGAAATAAAATATTTTTAATGAGAATTGAACAATTATGAGTTCCATGTATTCTATCCCCTTGACCAAACTAATGTAAGGTTTTTAATTTTATAATAAAATGTTTCATGTGAATAGGAAAATGTACTATGTATATGACATGGACATATTTTTTAGTTAATAGAAGGTTTCATGTCTATATAACCCCTTACATTATTAATGGAAGGTAGTGGAATGATCCTTGAATATGAAATATTCCATAAACGGATGAAATGAATGGTTTTATGATAGTTGGCCTTATCACACTAATGAATGGAAGGGATTTAATCAGAAGACTTGATCGAAATGTTGCATGGAACATGACCTTATCTCACTAATGAATGTAAAGGATTGAAAACAATGAAATATTAATAGACATTATAATAAAATTGGAATGTCCTGACTCGATGTCTCCATTGATTCTAATCAAGGAATTCCATGATCACTCGGGAACCCTCTTGTGATTCATGGATACAACATTCTTGTTTTAAGACCCACCTATATCACCATGCTTTTCTATTCATTGGATGCTTAGTATGACACCATATGATCCATTAAATATCATTGTTGGATGCTTCAGATACACTCCTTTGATCCAGCATTGACATTTAGGTAGCATGATAAAATTCTATCAGGACCAATAATTACGTTGCCCCATTTTACTGATGATGAACTCATGGGACTCTGTAGGAATTTATCTATGTAATGACATGGTATATGTAAATTGAATAACACACTTATCCAATGCTAGGTTATAGTTATTACTGAGTTGGTGACCCTTGAGGTCTACACCACCTTTGATATTACTTTGGGATTTTACTATAAAATAAAATTATAAGTTTCCATGTTACATCATAGAACCATTATAATTATTAACATGATATATTTTTCAAAATGGTAATAATCAAATAACTAATTATTCAAATTTTTAGAGACAATCAAAGGGATGCATTATGTACTTGGATATTTAGTTAAATTGAATTGCATTAATTTATGTATGCACACTTGCAAACTGTTACATTTTTATTAAAAAAGATGGCTATTATAGACATTGTTGGTGGTGTCCCACCTAGATTAATATCACATCTTCTATGGTTTATATTTGGTACCTCTAATAGATTACATGGTTGAAAGTGTTTAAAAGGTAAGTGTGCGACTTCAAATAGTTGATTGCTTACTGTTTATTATAGAGAATGATATTGAATGACTTAGCCAAATCTCAGGATGATTGGGATAGTATTTGATTTTAATTATTCTTATATGAAACATGTTATGCATGATATCTTGTATACATGTATTCTTATTTTTTTTGTGTCATGACATATCCTCTGTTATAGAATGTTATTCAAGTTATTTGAATTATTGTTGCTATTGTCTCTAATTGTTCCTTCTTACTTATATTTCTTCTTCTACATATATATGTTTACTTTCATATAATGAACTAAAAATTGGTAATGATGGAGTAGTCTCCCCACCCAAGCATCGTAGTCTCTCCTTACTCATTGTCAACCTCGATTGTTCTTGGAGATGTACTTGAGACCATGTGGCCCATCGGCTGGGGGCACCCATTAATTGGAATCTTGGTACATGACATCATTTTTTCATGGAAATTTTCTCATTAAAAAATAATATTAATTAATATGTTTATAATGTTGTAACTTCTATCATCTGTAATGAATTATAGAGATAAGGTATATCCTTAGAACATAGTTTTATCCTTCTTCAACATGATTTTCAATTTACCGATGTGATAATATTTACAACGAATATTATTCCTTTTGAAAAAAAATAAAAGGATCCTATTTAAAGATCATGAAAGTTTTAATTTGAAATATGGAATATATTTTATGAAATTTATAACATATATGTAGAATAAATTATTTTTAATACAACAACATAAAATGTGAAAAAATACTTTTTATTAAAATTCAATTTAAAGCAACAAAATGTTATTTATTATTATATCAATATAAAATAATATTACATGAATGTTATAAAAGTTAATTATATATAATAAATATATTGTTTATTGAAATATTTTACCATTAGTGATGAATTTGTTTTGTTAGGATAAAATTGAATGCCACTATAAATACAGGTTTTTGTAGAAAAAATAATTTTTTTATATAAAAATATATTTATACAAAATAAAACTAAAAAATTGATTAGTATAAATTTATATATATTATATATAACATAAAAAATATATATTTATTTTGACTACATTATATAAAAAATTATAAATTTCTTATTTCTTGAAATGAATATTTAGTTTTCAATAAAAAAATATTTGTATTACTATTATTTGAAAACTCATATATTTTAGTAATTTCGAAAAAATTCATCTTCAGATAAATTTTAATATATTAATTATAATGTTATATGATTTTGATAGAATATTCTATCTATGATTTAGCGAAATTAATTTTGTGATTTTCTCACAAAAATTAATATAACCATTTTAGATCAAAACATATTTTTGATGAATAAAAAGGCATTACTATAAAGAGAGTGATTATTTAAAAAGGGTTTATATTTAAATTAAACTGAGAAAAAAATATGTATATATATATATATATATTAATCATATCCAACAATTTTATTTTAACAACTCTATTATAATAGTAACTTTTAAAAAATAGTATATCTCGTTTGTTTAGGCTCCGTGTTGCGTATCTTGTACATAATCAAACAAAGTATTATTCTAAAATAATGGTATAATACATTGTAAAACCATTGATGAATTTTTTATTCATTATTTAAATATTATATTGGTACTCAAGGATTTTATATTCATTATTTCAATGGATGGATTCCCACATCATAAAAAGGGTTTATAATGCAACTTCTTGGAAACATGAAAATAGGAATATGAAGGTCATATAGAATGACAGATAACTAGGTCTCAAAATAGGTATAATGTTATGTGAACGGAAGATATATATATATATATATATATAATATAAATATAATTTGAAAGGACTGATATTGTGCAATATAGAACATGATCCAAATATGGAGAATGAAAAAAAAATCATAAATATGTAATGGGTTAAAAGACAATCGATATAGTTGAAATGAATCTAATACAAAATAATTTAATTCAATCATAATTATTATATTATTTAAAAATAACATCACCATTTTGTCTAAAAACATAAGGAAATATACTTACATGAAATGTAGAACTGCAACCTTTAATAAATTTCCACTGCAAAATCATCTTCTTTTCAAATAATTAGTATTCGGAGAATTATTTTTATGCCAGAATTTATAAAATAAAATTTACAATCCCCAATGGATATAATGATATTCCTCTTATCAAAAAATATTATCAAAAAATGAATGGTTGTCCTAATATAAGATAATATATACAGTGTATAATCCTTTCAATATAATTATAGAAGATCAAAAATAATAACAATGATACCACATTGATCATTTAATAAAAAACCCTAAAACCAAAATAACCTCAACAATAAATATTTCTTAAAACACAAATGTGATATTATACCTTTAATCTTAAATCTTCATAATAAATTTAATTTCATAGTTAAAAAATAATCATTCACATTTAATTACATGTTAGTAAAAGGGGTTAAATATAAATCAAACTAATTAAACAACTCAAAAATATCAATAATCACCATGAAAAATCAATATATATTCTTTTTATGTTGTGAAAATCATCAAAATATAATGAATCATGTATATATAATAACCTAAAATGTAATGAATAACCATTAAAATTGTATCTATAAAAATAAATCAATGTAAATAAGATAATTTTTAAAAATAAAAATTATTTGTATCCTACTATACAATAGACCAAAATCAACATAAAATCAATTCATAAGTCTTCCCAAACGGTTATTTTAACATAAATATAGTTTTTTTAAACTAAGATAAATCTTAAATCAAATCAAAATATAACCTCATAAACCATTTAAAATGGGTTGTTGTTGCCTTCAAACTTTTGATCAACCTTATAAATATAAACCCATGACATTTTCAATAAAATGTTTTGTATAAAAACATGGTACCATATATATTTATATTAATAACCTCTATCCAAATTCAGAAAATATGTTCCAAAACTATTGAATATATTTGAAATATTAATAAATAAAATAAAAATAATCAAATATGGAATAATTAAAATTTTTATTAACTAATTAATTTATAGGTCACCAATTCTATTATAGGAATGTAAATTACATCTTTCTAACAAAGAAACATGTTTTTTAAAATTATAATGTGGAAAATCCTTAAATGATTCAATAACCTTAATATAAAAAATCCACAATATATTTATTTAATACCAATATATAAAAACATCTATATTTTCACAACATATTTCATTATTTGTTCTGGGATTTAATTATAATAATAAAAAATTATCACAAATAATGAACATATTCCCCATAAATAAGGAATTTATCAATTAATGTTATGTTCAGATAAACATAATTTTTCTCAAGAAAAAACATTATTTTCCCTACCCAATTGCATTATCTATTCGAATAATTTCTATAATAAAAAAAACATACTATTCATTTGAGATATTTTCATGAGTGATTTTGACTATATTCCCAACATGTTTGAAGTTAAATCTTCATTCTTATATGGTCATTATGAATTTACTTAATTATCTTATTAGTTTTGCTGAGAATCTCATCAATTTTGATATTGTTTATCATATAATGGAAATTATTTTGTTGAATATCATTAAGGTTTCATTGTCCGTATCTTATTTATTTTCATCTCTCATTAGTATAATCATTCCAATGTATATAATGTTTAACAAGAATTCTCTAAGATCAATCCTTTGATAAAAAAATAATTGGTGGAGAATCAACATTCATAGAAAGGATTAAAAAAATTATAGGGATTATATCCCATGAATCATATTTTTAACCTATGACCCATAAGGATAATCCTTATTATCAATGAACAATATCAAATATTTAATACTTTATCCTATACATAATCTTATCACATCTTTTCTCAATGATTGTTTCTAATACATGTTTTTAATGGTGAACAAAAGCGTTATCTAAAACTGTATCTAATGATCCTTAAATTTCATAAAAATATGTTTCAAAATATTATGTTATTATAAATTATATAAAATAAGGATCCTGACCAAAATTTGATACGTATAATTCCTTTTAATAACTAGATGTATAAAAAATTTATACATAAGAGTACTAAATATTCCACCAAATACTACTACCTAATTGATATCTTTCTTTGAAAAATCATTCAAAAAACCAATCATTTTAGACTAGGGAATGGTAAAATTAGAATGGATGAGCAATAATTCTTGATAAGGTTATACATGAGTGATAAAAATTATCCACGATACATAACACAAGTGGAAGTGTATTAGAACATGAGCATAACATGTGAAAACCATACACTTCATACAATAGATCGTAAATTTTTTATCATGTCATAAATACTAGTAGTTCATAAGAGATGAATAATAATAGAATGAATGAACATGATACATGAACGTAAAATAATCATAAGATAATTATATGGTAAAAAAATATTCATAGATAATTGATTCCATATGAGTTATAAAATTAGTTTTAAGACTATAGTTATGGATTAGTTTCACCACACAAACCATAATTTAAGTAAATATCTACACTCTATACTGCCATAGGGGATTATGTATGCTACCGAAATTAATTTTTATGTCCTGGATAACTCCCAAGAATATCACATTGGATTGTGTTCATATTTGTAACTATTATTATAGTCAGGGATCACTCCTAAGAATTTCAATTATGATAGGGACCCTAGTGAACTAGGTTCACTCTCTATTCATGTCATATTTATCTAATTTGATATCAATATTTTTTCAATACATCGGTGGGATATGTATCTTAATGGACCTACCATCACATAATCAAAATAATATATACTCTCTCAACAATATCATAAAATATTCAATATATTTGAAACTATGAAAATAAATAGATTTCATGAACATTTCATCCACATATAAACTGTAGAAAAGAAACATGTTTCACAAAAATAACTCTTTGATAAACATAAACAATATAGAGAATGAATAAATATGGCATCATTAGACCTTTTTACCATTACATATTAATTTAAATAAATGATTTTTTTATTGATGAATAAAAATCCTATTATAATATCATTGAAACTTTCATGAATAAAATACCTATTCCACATTAAAATCACATTTCAAAATAAAAATTTATTAAATAATTAGGAAATCATTTTTCTTTTATTGTAACCATGTAATCATGTTCTATATAATTCATGGCATTTTTTGTTAATTATAAGGGGATAATATATTCAATCAATAAAATTAAAAATGAATACAATCCAATCACAAATTTGTAAAAATTAAAATAATACCTCATTTTGAAGATCAATGGAATATATATTTTTTAAATTGTGGAAAAATTAAAAAATATGTCAAAATGACATCAAAAATATAATGATAATATTATTAATAATATAAATAATATTTTAGAAAAAACGGGTATGGGGAAAAATCAACCAATGAGTGAAATATACTATATATTCCTTTAAAAAAATTATGTATACTATGTTCTGATGATGATGAAATGAAATGGAAAAATTTATTTTTAACTAAAAACCCAAGGATATGAGAATTAATGAGTTTATTTAGACTCATTTCTTAATATTTCATCATCATAAACTGATATTTAAACAATACTGATAGACAATGAGAGTGTAAACTAATGCACTTACCTCTATGGTAACAATTCAATCATATGCTCCATAAAATAAATTACAAATATATAAAATTAAAATGAAAAAATCATATTAATCATCCTAAATCAAATTAATTATCAATTTGTAACCTATATAAAAGAAATAAGTTATTAATATGTCATATGTCTCATTAAAATATAAGTGAGTTGAAAATCGCATACATTAAGTCCGAAATCAATCATGCATATTTGAACAACATATATAATAAATATAGATTTAATTTATATATATTACTTTACCACATTCATATATATCATACATTGTATGACTTACTTATAACCTTTTTTCTCCATTTAATAAAATATTCTTTATTAAACACACTATTCCAGGTGATATCTACATCATTTACTCGAATGTTTTGGTTGTATATATAAGTTCATTTTACCTTGATCATGGTTTTAGATTATAAATAATCATAATCATTATATTAATATCATATATTTTAATTATATACATATATATAATCATTCATGAATTTTAGATACAGAAAAATTAATTACCCCATTCAAGGAGACGGTACGACATACGTATGCACGAATATTGCATTCACACTTCGACATATGGGATTATAATTTTTATATAATACATCACCTATGTATAATCACTATAACATCATATAAATTATATATTATCTTTATAACCATCATTCTTAGTATCAAATTTATTGTTAAATGAAAAATGGATCACTACATTTTGTGGAGGTGGTAGTCCACGTGTATGCATAAGAGACATTATCATTTTCTTATGGTTACGAAAGTAGGAAGGTAGATATGATATTATAATTACATAAGAATAATATTATCAAAAATATTATATATAATCATTAATCCAATTATAATACCCACAAAAAAATAATTCAATGAATAGTAAATTATATCACATTGTCGAGGTGATAAACTGTAAAAAAATAGGAGTGATAAATTCAATACTAATTTTATTATTAATACAATGTATAATGGATGGTTAATAATAATAATAAAATTTTACATTATTTTGGGTAGTTAATTTATTTATTTACGATGAATATTATAGATTTATATGTGTTAATGAAGTACTACAAATAAATTGATCAGTTAAATATAATAACTCTTATTAGTAACTTCTCATTTATATTTCCTCTTAAAGGATTTGGGATGGATTTTTGGGGAAAATATTACATCTAAAATACAGATAGTGATGTTTATAATGTATTTTTCTTGAAATCAATGGAGCTATAATCCTTAAAGTGTTGTGAACAATAAAATGATGGGATGCCTTTTTATAATTTAGGAGGAGAAATTTAATAATTTCCTAAAATATTAAATTATAATCAAGTCATAATGAAACATAATTCATCCAAATAGGTATAGAAATAATAATAAGATAGGATGTGGTGGTAATACTATCATCTAAATTTTTTATAGGTTTTTTGTTCCATTTTAATTTTTTTATAAATTACATTGTTGATCAATTTTATCCTTAAAAAGGGGATCAATCTTTATACTATTAATGTTTTAAAATATTACTTAACAGCTATATAATTATTAAAAATTGTCAATGGATGATGTTTTATGCCATATAATATCTTAATTTTCCTCTTGTATGTTTATTATTCTCTTTAAATATTAAATAAAATATTATTTTCTAAATTAATTTTTTGTATGTTTTGACACTATACATTTAGCATTAAATAAAGGAAGTAGATAAAATAATGAATTTGACTCTAATTCTATAAAACAACCCCAATATTTAACATTGATATATAAAATCTATGGAACACAATAAATAACTTAAATTATATTACATTGTTTATTTTTAAAATCTATTATTTTATTTTTAAAATAATTGAAAAAATATCGTGTCAAAATTGAATAATAATTAACGGTAATTACATAATTTCTTAAAATTAAAAATATATTTATACCATGTAAATAATTTTCATTATATAATAATATACATTTATATTTATTCATATAATTTTTATACCTATGCGAAACATAAGATATATATAATACAAAAAGGGTGACATTTTGTAAATTTTTTCGATAATTTATGTATACTATATTTTCATAATAATTTTCTATAAAATAATTAAATTTAGATCCATATGTGATTTGGAAACCACATTTTAGAATCATAAACCTTTATGCATAAAAAGTAATTATTCTTATTTCATGATTATAAAAAAAATTTAATGAATGTTATATTATATTTTTGAATTTATAATTTATAAATTTCATTAAAATCATTACCCAATAATGATTAATTAAATTTATTAAGGAAAATACATGTGATGCCTAAAAGTTGTTTTCATGAAAAATTCCTTTTATACATAAAAAATATTTATACCATATTTAAACATTACATTTATTAAGATGAAAATGACGGGATTATTTTCATAATAATAGAACCAATTTTACATTTATACCATTTTTATAAATATGGTACTATGTAATTTCTTGAAATGAATATTAAATTTCAAATAAAAATGATTTATTTTAAAAATTCATTAATAAATTATAATTTTTGATAAATTTTCAAAATAAAATATTTTGATAATTTTTACCAGATGAAATATAAAATAACATAAAATTCATAAACTATATTATAAAAATTTAACATAAAAAAATTAAATTTATTTCCCAATAAATAAAAACTATTTTATGTAAAATTTATTTTTGACGATTAAAATTTTGTTAATAAAAATTAATTTATTTTTTTACAAAATATTTAACAATATATTTTTATTTTGTATAAAATTTATATATATTTTGTAAGTTGGTTAATCCTATTGATGAACACCAGTTAAATTGGTTTGTTATAATAATTATATTTGAAAAATAATATTTAATTGGTCGTTTGGACTTGGTGTTTCTTAAAATGTAAACTGTCAAGCATACTATTTATTAAAATACAGGGATTATATAAAGAAAATTAATATTATATATCAATCCAATTAACAAAAAATAAATCATTTCTCAATCTATGAGAAGAATATAAAAAAGAATAAAATGGATTGAAGTTACCAATTATAAAAACCCATATTGATATATGATCTAATTACAAGATAATTATGATTATGGGAGAAAGAGTAAAAATGGAAATTATCTATAACATCATTAAGAGTATTAGGGTTATAAAATAAGGATTATTTAGTCATCATGTTTATTCAATGAAATTTAGAAAAACATTATTTAAAATTCATGGTTGAATGATACCAGTGTTCCAATGACTCCAACTAATGAATAGTGGTTAACCATTTTCTAAATTGTTCTCTTATCATTATTCTTCATGCCAATTTTTCTCATCAGTTGGATGATGGTTTACCAATAAGATGGTGAATTCCTCTGATGTCCTGTGTTATTCTATCATAAATGACCAACATGTTAGTGGGAATCTATGACCACCATAATGACCATGCCAACCTAAGAGACACTATGATGCCTCCACCCCTTCCCGAATCTAAAATAAAACATTTTAATTTTTAATAAGTGATATACCTTGAATTATATGTGATATGAGTTTTAGTCTCACCAGAAAAAACAAGCAGTCCCTCTCACTAAACCCATGTAATACTCTCATCTTACATGTATCATCATCAAAAACTATTGGAATAATTATATACTCATAATGTGTATTAATGACCTCACACAACATGTTAGGTGGGTATTGTAGCTTTGTAATGAGTTTAGGAACTAGTTCCTATGAAATTTCAAGATTCAACTCATGAAATGGTACATATATTGAAGCCACATTAACCAGTTCTCTAATGGAAATTGACAATATTCCCATTGTTTTTGGTAAAAAAATGGGTAATGGAATTGCATGGGAACATATTCCAATTGATCAAAAAAATATGTGGCTATTGGTTGGAAATTTTTACATATTCCACCAATTTATGAAAATATTTGGGTATTGGGTTTTTTTCAACACTTATACCAACATTTTTTTAAAACTGCGGCTATAGGTCAAAAAAATACCCACGATATTGAAACATAGTTGGAATAGTGTTTTTTATGCCCTATACACATCATTCTCCAAACAACGTTGCTCTAGCTCATTACTATAATGAGTTATTTCCAAAACCATGGTAATAGATTTCCTATGTTATAGCAGGAAATAAACTTTTCCATCGGGAATGAAATCATGGAGGAACAACAATTTCCATTGTTTTCTACCTATGGCCACAGTTTTGACAAATATATATAATTAAATATATATTTATATACCTATATTTAAATTAAAGGTAGTGGATATGTTCAAGAATTTTATACATGATATCTATGAGTTGAATCTCACATATGATATTTTTTTTTAAAACTGATTTCCATGGTTTCAAAATCATGTTTATATGCATAATGAAATTGTGTAATACACATATTCCCATAGTTTTGAATCCATGAGTATATAATTTTGAATCCATGGGTATAACATAAAGCTATTGAGATGTCTAAACTAGTGGTAGTTCCTAAAACTATGTGTATAGGCTATAACCAAGGTTTTGTAGTCTATAACCTCAATTCTAAATCGTGGGTATATGTGCCTTTTCCAATAGAGGCTGGTCATGACCAAATGATCATTCCCTGACTCTGTAATATCATAACCATGCCTTGATATCATTATTATCATTGTGATTATTGGAGTTATTCAAAATAATGTTATAGACCATGTATGTCAAATAATTCATAGGGAGTTAACTCAATATATATAAATATATATAATAATGGTAAATTATAATATGAAATATGTGTCATCGATTTGTTCAATATAACGAGTTCCCTAATGTACTATATTAAATATCATATTATCCAACTTATGGTGAATGTATAATCGGTAACCAAACACACAATAGGTTCCCTATACAATAAGATAAAATAAAAACCATTTAACATTGGTAGTCAAACATCCCAAACCCATATTAAATAGATATAAAACACTTAACTCCATCCAAATGAAAAAAATTATTTCTGAAAACTATAACACAAAATAACTCACCACGACTAACCCATGCTAGTGAAACTGTTAGTGTATCACCCCAATACCACAATAAATAGGCCACGGTTCAGTGAATTGAATCATATAAGTATATCACATAAGATGGTAGTCTATAAAAAATTACATCTACTTAGAACAAACACATCATCAATGAACATAACAATGCATAAAATAAAAAAATGACATTTATATTTGATTCTTGTGACAATTTTTTTAAAAGGGGAAACTAGTGAATAATACATAATAAAGAGTGAATAAATATGACCAACAAATGAATGTTAATAAAACAACCAATATATTTGAGTCAAATAAAACATATTACTAAAACATATTGGGAGGAAAATATCATATTATACTTTCAAATTATGGTACCACTATGTTCAATAAACATTTTTTCTAGAAACATCACAATTTAAATAAATTTAAGATAATACATGTATATACCATGATGTCTATAGGGGATGAGTATATTTTACCGAGTAGGATTTACTTAAGACTGGAAAGAAATAATAAAAATACTACCTAAATAATCTAATAAGGTTGGTAATTATGTAACATAGCATAAAATATTGTTTTGAGATGATTTAATGAATTAATCCAATTGAATAAAATGGATCCCCTTTCCATAGTATGTGAACAATTACTTTCCAAGGATTATATATGGTTGAGGGAGTCAAAAATACAATAGAAGACCAATTACCCACATAATCTCATAGATGAGGGAGTATCCACTTTCACAGTTAGTGGACACCCACAATTTGAATGTGGGGGAAGTAATGAACCCTGTCAGTGATTAGTGAACTCAGGGAATGGGATAAACACAATGTTAGGGGTGTGTATGGAAAATCATATCTGATCAACCAACCTAATCCATGTCATAATCCATATGATTATATAGATAATAAACAAATATTTTTACCTCTTGTATCCCCATTAAATCCAATAAGAAATATTATACCATGATCTTCATAAAAAGAAAAGGATGAATTAACTCCAAAACTAAATCCAATTCCCAATCCGGTATATAACCAAAATCTATATGCTTTTATAATATATATTGTGTAAATCTTGTTTAAATATGTATTTTACTTTTAGGGTTAACAATCTACCAAAAATATATGGTTATAATTTTCATCATCCACTATGATATAAAGTATGTAATAATAATCAAAAAACATTACATGTTTTGAATTATTCATTTCATTGAAAAAACACAATCTCTTTATGACATGACTGAATATCATCAAACCATGACTTCGGTTGTTCATCCTATGACCATGAATCAATACATATCAACAGTGGATATATACATAGTGACCAATGATATTCAAAAAATTATAGAGGATCATTACTACATGAGAATTTTTTTCTCATCATGACCATAATAATGTCGAATTAAATGTGCAAAATTTATAGTTAGGTAATGGTGTTATGTTAATAGGTAAGGATATTTATTTATCAAAAAAAATTTTCTTGATAATAGTTTAAACTATCATGAAACTCACCACACTATAACTAGTCTCTCATTACGAGATATTGAGGCAACAAAACTCTTATGGAAAATTTATTCACGCCATAGGACAAGCCCTCAAGTAAGGATAGAAAACACATATACTCATATCCTTTATCTAAGACTAGATTCTACTTAATTGCAATAATCATTTGTAAATTAAATATCTCACATATGATCAAACTCAAATCACCAAAAAAAATTATGAACCTCATTTTTGTGTCTCTAATAGCCAATACTAGCTATACGTCACCAAAAATGATCATAAATGGACATATAGACAACCTTAATTCCTATATACTCCAATAAATCTAGGATCCAATGATGATGCACCCTTCATAATATAGTCATCTCGGGTCCCTGATATTTTAAACCCCAGTCTATATTTCTATTCTCAAATCTTACAAATAAAACATTATAATCACTAATAATCATAAATAAAGTAATGATTGGTTTAATCATAGGCCACTATAATGGTTAGTCGAAACATCAGGATGAAAATGGGGGAAAATGAAATTATATAATCTTATCATTGATGTTTATAGAAATGTTCTAGTAACTGTTAATTGGGTATATAACTATAAAAAATGAGTAGTCTGTGAAAATCATCAGAGAATCAATTATTTCTATCCCTGGTAATTGAATGTATAATTTGTTGGTCTATAAATATGGTAAATAATCAATTAAAAATTTTATTGTTAATGTCATGATGAAAAATGTTTGAAAAATTAACAATTCCTTACCTCTTGGTCAAATAAATCATTGATGCTATTTATATCTTAATCGATATATAATTCATATTCCTCATGGAAGACACCAATCAATTTTTTTAGTTTTAATTCATCAAATAGCCTTCTTCTATCATGCCTAACCATAATTTGTTGGCTGTTATAACCAACACAGGTGTGATAAGTCGATAAAAATTAATTATTTTATTTCTACTTCAAATGTTGTAAAAAATAATAAATTTAATAATAATACCAATTTAATTTATTTATTAATTTCATATAATATGGTTTTATACCTTGACATTGGTATAAATTCATATGATAATAACATGATATGAAAACCCACATTTTTTATGAAACTATGATAAAATATTTCCCATATATGTATCTAAATAGGGAAAATAACTTTTTCTCACAATCATGTATGCATAGAATGAATGATAATATTATATATTTAATACATTATATTCATGTATTTGTAACACTTATATGATGGAAATGCCTTAGTGAAGAACTATAATAATATTCATTAAATTATTTGATTTGTTCAAAAAAGAATCCCATGGTCATTATTGTTTAATTCACTGAGGATTAATGAATCAAAACATTTTAACTAAAATTTATATTATATAATACTAGTATAATAATATTATTAAATCGTGTTATAACATAATGTATTGAATATTAGTAGTGTTTTGTAATTTTATATTCACCTTTTGTACAATTGGATATTTATACATCAATTAATGATTTATAAAATTAAAAAATGTATATGTATTTTTAATATTTTTTAATATTTAATATTCATGAAACATAATGGTGCTTGTGAAAGAATGCATTGTTGGTCTAATTTCTAATTTTTCAACTATATAACTATTTAAACAATTTATTATCTATAATTTAAATTTTATTTATTGATATATATAGATATGTAACTATGTTTTACAAAAAACATACATAATAAATTTTTGAAATCCATGGAGAAACATGACCATTCTAGTTGCCTATTAAATAAAGAGTTTATCACACATAACATTATATTTATATGTTCATGTATAATTTTATTTACCATTGATGTCCATGAAGATAAATATATGTGAAGTAATATTTTTTATAATTTTATTAATTATGATTTATAATATTTATTTACTAATGATCATGGGTAATTTTTTTTATTATAATTAATTATGTATGTGTGATAATAAAAAAAATATAACACAAGTGTTAAATAAAATTAGGTAAGCATTTAATTATCTTTGAAATAATAGTTTTGATAAAAGGTGTATCATATAGAATGATAAACAGAAAATTTAAATTGAGTTATGATGTGTCTCACTAAAATAAATTTATTACCAATCATAAAAAATAACATTGCATGTTTATTAGTAAAAAATATGCAAAATAATGAATATTAATAATGTACATTATATCCCAAGATATTATTGTTTAATTTTGAATCCAAAAATATTGATAAAAACATTTCTATTTACCCTATTGTAAACTACAAGAAAAACTGATTTTATTGTATGGTTTTTATCAAACCCAACAACAGGTGAAATTATACCTTTTAGAATATATTTTTTTATTACATAATTGAGAATGATATCACCATTTCATATTATATGGAATAAAGTCATAATTTTTAATTAGTAATTTGGAATTTTTTTTAAAATAGTTAATATGTGGGTGTTATATTATAAAAATATCTTGTTTCATATTTTATAATGAGGATCCAAATTATTCTATAATAAAAAAAAATTATTTTAAATATTATAAATAATTTGGATTCTGATTCATCTTATCATTTAAAATAATAATAATGATTGTTTTAAATATTTAAATCATGCATTACGAAGTGTTTATATGAACAAATTTGTTTGTTATGGAATATTAATTTCTCTTGGGTACATTTAGTTTTATTACAATGATGTTTTCATGTTAAAAAAATACATCTAATGTATATGTTTCAAATCATGAATAATTAAATATTCAATTTTATGAATATTTTGAAATGTTCATATTTATGGTTTTAATTTGTGAAATTTTAATTAGGACCACGTAAAAATAAAAATTACTTCATTATTTTATAATGTGAATGTCTGTAAATGTATTTATTTTATATTATATTTTCTGTACATTAAAAAAAATATTTATTAACTTTTTTTAATAATAAATTATTATTTTTATATACTTATATTATATATATATATATTCTAAATAATTCAATTTAGTTAATCCAAGGCTACTAATTTATTTTTTATAATTTCAATGTTTTAATTTAAAATATAATATTAGATGTTTAGTAAAAATATAATTATCTAAAAATTAAGGCACATTATATTAAAAAAATTTAAAAATCAATTTTTGGTTTGTGTTAGGAATGCATTAAATAATAGGAATGATGACGAATTTTCAAATTTGTATATTTATAATAATATGTTTTTAAGAGTATTATTTCTTATCAAATGTTCATAATTGTTATCCTATAATGAATTTCATTGACAATATTCATGACATGTACTAGGTTATGTTGTTTATTATAAAAAATATTTTTATTATCTACAAGAAAACGATAAATGGAATATGTATTGTATAATAAATGTTATAGAATATATTAGTTTTGTAATGAGTGTATGAAATTCAAAAAATGAATCATATGAATCATATATAGATATAAAGAAAATTCATGATAAAATAACATATCAATAATATTTATATTGATGTTAATTGAATCAATATTTTGAATTCGATAAATAATACCAAAGTATAATACGTGTTTCACTAATAAAAACCATAATGATCACATTAAACTAAATGGATTTCATATTCCCATGTGAACTACACAAGGGTTATATTACATAAGTAATATATGATAATGGAAATCTAATTGTATGAGTATTGTTTCATATTTCATTATAATCCTTATATTTTTATGTACATAGTGTAATGATTTTATGAAAAATCACTAAATTATTATAATTATGGGATTTTGACCCTAACTATTAAACAATAAATTATAATTTTTGAGAAAAACTAAATACATTAATAGTAATGTATTTATGAAAGATATAATGTTTACTCAATTAATAATGAAATATGGATCATTACATATTAAAAATTATAACTCTATGGTTTAGTAATTTAGATTGTGTATACTATGTATAATTTAACATTTAATGATTAAATAAAAATTTAAAGATAACTGACATAAAATTATAATTTATATTATAATTTCATTAAACATAATCACTATATTATCGGATTACTGATACTGATTGTAGTATCAGAATATAATGTAGATGCTCAATATACAAATGGGGGTGAATTGTTTCCTTTAAAAATTCCTTTGGACTTTTAATGTTGATAAAAATATTTCAATTTTTTAACAATATTAAACAAGGTAAATTCACAAAACCTATTGGTTCTACAAACTTTCTAGTTTCCAAAAATAAGGTTCTAAAAATAAAACATACTAAAATATTACAAGGACAAATATTCTACCTTCAAGAGTATAGAATATTACTTAAACAAAGTAAAAATAAAAGAAATTCTGATATAGTTATACATTACATATTAATCAAATGTAGAATAAAACAAACATGAAACAAATCAAGTAACAAGTATGAAATATTTTAACCCAAAGGGTAGGGTATCTAACACACTTAGATAAATAACCCTTTATTTATACATTCAAGAAATTCTGTATTACCCACACTAGGGTAAGCCCTCTTTAAGAATACCAAAGTCTGTTTTGCTATCCCTATTAGCCTTGAACATCAAGGCTGTCGACACCTCTGTCTTCCCAATTAAAGAGGACCTCGAACATTATGGTAGTTGGCACATCTATATTCATATCCCTAAAATCCCTAAAACATTAAGATAGTTGACACATTAGTCTTCATATCCCTGGAAGCCCTCTAATGTACTCAGCTACATTCATAGTCGCACAAAGATATCTAAACAAGATGTTTAGTATGCACAAAGCATGTGATTATCTCTCTCTAGAATTCGTTTCAGCAACATGTAATCTCTAGAGTTGTAGATTAGTCAGTTTTTGATGTTCATTGTGTTCATTATTTCATGAGTTTTTTTAAATGAGCTTCTATTTATAGGTACATCTCTAATGGTGAGTTCCCCCTCCAATGGTCATATTTTTCATTAATCTCGTATGGACCTGTATACATGTCACTCAAAAAACAGTCAGTTATAAATAGAATAGACGACATCATTTCATATCTATAACATGAGTAATTAAATTGTGGTTTCTCAATCAAATTTATTTTTCAGAGTTTAGGAAAATAATGTTCAGAGTCTAAACTCATTTGGATTCTATATTGCAGGAATATTCAGATTCTCTTTTTCATGTTATTCGGAATCTGAATTCTATAGATTTTGGAGTCTAAAATCTGATGTATTTGGAACCTGAATTATAATGAATTTGTATCTGGAATTTAATGGAATTTGTAACCTGATTTTATAATGAATTAAGAGTCTGAATTCTAAGAAATTCGTAGTCTTAATTTTTAGTAATTTTAAACATTAATTCTAATAAATTTAGTGACTATATTCGAAGGAATTATTCTTCTAAATTTTAGTGAATTCAGAGTCATAATTTCATAGAACGCATAGTATGAATTCGAAACCTGATAAAAGAATACAATCTATCTATGTATTTAGATAATATAGAGGTTTTAGATGTGAAACTGAATTTTACACATAGGAATAAAAAGATTTATTCTTAGAGAAACTAAGCCATGAACAATAAAAACATGGTAATGATATGTTTTCTTTGGGGAAGAAAAATTATTATTATTAAGGAAAATAAAATTATTCGTAAGTTTGAGTTTTTTTCATTTTCCAAACATAAAGGAATGGAAAAGTTATAATGAAACCTTATTGACTTAGCAATCTACCCCTTTTTCGAAAGCACATACATCCTTACAAAAACGAATATATGGACATTAAAATTTTATGAACATAAAAAATAAAAAAATATCTCCCCTTACTAATGGATCAATGTGAATATGACTAACTCCCCCTTAGGCTTTGGAATCACTACAGATTGAATTCATTATTTCCTGAATGATATTTTTTAGATTCTTACATACGAAAATCATCATGATGAAAACATCCCCTTATATGAAATCCCAATTTCTTATTGATATTTCTTCATTAACTAGAATTCTTTTTTGACATTATATTTTCTCCCTTTGTGATTTTCAAAATAGAATAAAGGTAATGGATAAAATTGGGTACATGAAAGATTAGTACTAAAGAACAAAAAATATGATATGCAACAAGAATTTTATTAATATTGAAAAACATTTACTATCAAGAAAGATAAAACAAATGATCATATTTAGATAAAAAATTATCCTTCATTCTCTTTCAGAATCAGCTTCTTCACAATGGTCTTTAGCTTCTTTTGTTCTTTGTGATCCTCCTCCATTAGCATGATAAGATGATCCTAATCGTCAGTTTTATTCTAAATGGATTTTATATTTTCTTCCTAAGACTTATGAATATTTTCATGAGCCTTCAATACTTATTCCTGCATAACAAGATTATCATCTATCTGAATTTTGAGATCCTATTCTCTCTTCCAATTCATGGCCAAAAAATTTAAGATCCTATTTAGATACAAGATTTAATGATTCTGAGAATTCTTTTCAAGACTTATCTTTTCCTCAAAAAAATTATTGAGATCTTTTATCGTCACATCATTGGGGGGAAAAGCATCCTTGACACTATCTTTAAATTCATCAAAGATTCTCATCTCTTCTATTGTCTTCCATTACCAACTCCTCATCATTTCTTATGATCAGTTATGATCCTCATAGCTCATGAGAAAATATTTGAAATCTGACTTAAGACTATGACATTTATCCATCACCAAGGAAAGATATTATGATTTTTATTTAGTGAATGCTGAATCATATGACATCTCAATTCTATACTAGGAAATAATGGAATTATTCCAATATTCTTTTTCAAAGACTAAACAACGAAGTCATGTCCAGGTGAGGATGATTCTGAATCCAAGACATAGGTTGATGAGGATTCATTTTCTCTTTCAATATCCTTCTTCTTTACTGAAGCACCGACTGCATTATTATTTAGCATAATTTTCTAGGTGTATCCCCAACTAATAGTTTTTCATTATCATCCTACAGAATTATTTCTTCTTGATTAGGAGATTCAATTCTGCTATCTGATAGCTAAACTATTTTATCTTCACCAACTTCATTCTTCTATGCTGTTTCATTAACTCCCAATTGGTCAATGAAATCATAATTTATACATTAATTTATAGACAACTTATTCACTTCTCCTCACCCTTCTCATATTTTACTGCGGGAGAATGTTTTGGGGATTTGGCTTCAGAGGTTTATATTGATAGATTGAAAGAAGTAAATTCCTTCTCATGGAAATATTCTACTTGATTTTTTATATCATCGGTATCATCACTCCCTTATTATTATTAATCTTTAACTTCTTCGTCTTGCACTATTTCTTCTTATTGATGTTGTTCTGTAATCAGTAGCTTCATTCCTAGGGTCTCTGGTAATGGTTTTACTAGAAATTATTATGTAGTAGAATATGTTCAATGACTTTTTCAGTAGCACTATAAAGGGATTAGACTATGTCAGTCGCAAACATCTTATTGTTTTAATTTTTCTCTTTTTTTTCTTCTCAATCTCTTCAAAATTCTTTTCCTTCATGGCTATTGCCTCAGAAGGATCCAAAAAAGTATAGAATCCCCTCTTTTCTTGTTTTTCTTTTCATATCTCTATTTATCAACCACTTCATTAGTATAAAACTTTTTCTTCTTGGGTTTTGGGTTTATGGATTTAGTTTTCGTCTCCACATGTGTTTTTTCTTTTCGTTATGATTCCTTAACCTTGCTCTTCCTTCCACCTTTTTAGAGGGTTCATCCTACTCTTGCATCATTGAAAGAGATTCAACTTGTACTTATAAAAAATCATGAAATTCTCCTCATTGATTATTAAATCCAATCTTCATTCTCTATTGAGTATCATCTATCAAAAGCATTGTCATTTAATTTCTCGGCATAGAACTGCATGGAATCATGAATAGCTGAAGACAAAGAAGAATGATCTTTGAATGAATTGTTGGATACATGATAATCTGAGATGCCAAATTTCCATTCTTTATATTCTCAATCATAACCAAGATATACCTAACTAGGTTTATCTTTTATAGGATCACCAAAAAATCCAGAATATAAAAATCACTTTTCTTTAGGGTATCCATGACCCCTTTTCTCAAAATATGGAAAACATGAACCCATAGATGAAGAATCCTAAGATTTCTATAGGTATGAATAACTTTCGGAGTGTTCACTTCTTTCATGCCAAGAAATTCTATAGCCTTTTTCTTTTCAAAAGATCATATTACATCAGGAATCTTATGAAATAAAAACTCTGCTTCACCCTCATAATGAATTACTAACAGATATGCATCCACGTTATAAGAAGCTAAGTATGTTTTCCCATAGGTCTTGAAAGAAAAAATATCTCTTCATCCTTCATTGTAAAAACGAACTTTCTTGTAGAAATGAACTAGAAATTCTAGATACACATGATTCTGTTCTCTTGGTTGTGATATACATATACTCTCCCAACTTTTCAACTTAAAATTATTAGATAAAATGTAGTTATATTGGGTATAAAACTTCGGATCGACTAACCTTTTCGGTACATCATCCACTCAGAAATTTCCTTAACAGTTGAAATTTGTTTCTGATAAGAGGCTTCAACAAACACTTGGATGTAAGGAAACATTGATGATCTAGAAAAACATTAAATTATAGAGGCAGAGCTTCATCATCTGAAAGATTGGAGATCGATGTGGGACAAGCATCGAGTTCTCTTTATATAGGCAATTGAAGTGACAGTTCTTCTTCCCTATTTGATCTAATGGTTGAAAGCTTTCTTGAGAAGGTCTGATAGTTGAGATGATTTCCGGTGAAGGATTTTGATAGATTCCTATGTTTTGAGGTTTTTAAGATTAACATTCTGATTTAAGGAGATGTGAATCCAATGATTTTGAAAACAAATGTAAATACCAATAATGAAAAATGATTACTATGAATTTGGATGGGAATCATTCCTTTGGAATTTCCAAGAAAATTAATCATAATGAGAAATATATAATCTATGAAATATTTAACAATGATAATTTTTACTACGAATGTTTTGAGTACAAATATTTTAACTAAAAATTTTTTATCAATGATAATTTTGACTATGAAAATTTTGACTATGAAAATTTTGACCGTGATAATTTTAACTATGAAAATTTTAACAATGAAAATTTTGACTACAAAAAATTTGATTATGAATATTTTTACTATGAACAAATGTACTCCTCCAATGAAAAAAAGTTTGTTACTATAAAGAGATAGGTTTCAGTAAGAATTTAAAAATGAATATTACCTTATGGTTATAATTCCTAACATATGATTAATGTATTAAAATATATCAGATGGAAATGATTTTGTGAAAATCTCAGCAAGATGATCTTGAATTCCAACAAATTAAATAATGATATAACCTTTTTTTGTGTGATCCCTTAGAAAATGATGTGTAATATCTATATGTTTTGCAAGATAGTTATGTGTAGTGTTTTTATTTAAGTAAATAGAACTAGAATTGTCACTCAATATTTTTGTTTTGGTAAAACTCATACCATAGTCTGTGAGTGTGTGTTATATCCACAACACTTGATCACAACAACTTCCAGTCGCTACATATTCAGCTTCAGTAGTTGGTAGTGCTAATAAGTTCTTCTTTTTGCATGACCAAGAAACTAATGAAACTACTAATAAAATAAATGTTCTGGATGTACATTTCGTATCCATACTCTATTTACCAAATTCTTCTTCCGAAAACCTTTTAAAAAAATTCATTTCCAGATGTATAAAAGAGTCATAAATCCCTGGTTCCAATTAAGATTGAAAAAAATTATTTTTACTGCCATTAAATGATATTTCTTAGGAATAGATTGATATCTTAAACATAAGCATACTGAAAACATTAGGTCGGGATGACTAGATATCATGTATAATAAACTTCCTATCATACCTCCAAAGGATGTTTGATATATTGGTTTCTTAGCTTCATCAAGATCAATTGAATTTGAGGTACCAATGGGATTAAAAATACTCTTAGTGTTTTCATATCCCATATTTTTAATAAAATCATCACTATAATTATGTTTAGAAATATAGATTCCTTCTTGTTTTTGAGAAATTTGAAAAACAAGGGAAAATGTAAACTCACCCATCATACTCATTTCAAACTCATATTTTACTAGATCCATAAAGGAAACAGTTAAATATTTCTATGTTGAACCAAATATAATGTCACCAACATAGATTTGAACAATCAAAAAAAAATTCTTGTCTTTCGTTATAAAAAGAGTTGTATCAACATTTCCCTTAACAAATTTTTTTTTGTAGAAATCACCTGGTATGTCTATCATACCAGCCTCTGGGAGATTTCATAAGTCTATACAAAGCTTTGGTAAGATTTAAAACATTTTCAGGATTTTTTGTATCTTCAAAACAAGGAGTTTGTTAATCAAAAACATCATATTGGACATAACCATTTTGGAAAGCACCTTTTACATCCATTTGAAAACCTTTTAAGATGAAGAATGGTGAAAAGGAAAGTAGAATACAAATAGAATCATGTTAGGCTACTGGAGCATAGGTTTCATCATAGACTATTCCTTCTTGTTGATTATATCCTTTATTAAGTAATCCAGCTTTTTTTCGTACTATGATTCCATTTTCATCACATTTATTTATGAAGTCCCATTTTACTCCAATAATAGAATTTTCCTTAGGTGTTTCAAACAATATCCTGATTTCATTTCTTTAGAATTCAATTATCTCATATTTTATAGCTTTTATACAATCATCATCACCTAAAGCTTTATCGGTGATTTTTTTTTGTAATTGGGAAATAAATGCTAGATGTCCTACATAATTTCTTAAGGAACTTCTAGTCCTTACTAGTTGATTTGCATCGCCAATGATACTATCACTATGATGATTATTAAGAAAAAACTGATATGGGTTTTTTATGACTAGTTTATCAATGTATGGTAGAATGTATTCTGAGTTAAATACTTCATAAAAATATTCATGAATATTTTCTTAATTAGAAGGATATTTTATCATGGGTTGATAATACGTTTCATAAAATACATTTAAATATGTGGGTGGTGTATGTTTAAAAACAAAGGGATTGGTTACATAAAATTTAACATCTATTGTTTTTTCATCAGTGCATGTATTTATATTGAATACACAATAAGAATTAGAGGTTGTGGAGTAGCCTTAGAAAATGTCTTCATCAGATTTTGGTGCGAATTTGTGTAGAATATATTTATTATTCATAATTAATACATTGAAAACAAAATACATGAAGTTTTAAAGTCCAGGTTTTCTACCATTCTATAACTCATAATTAGTTTTATTAAGAAAATGTCTACTCAAAACACAATTTATAGCATAATAAGTAGTAAATACAGCTTCTGCTCAATTTCTTTAAAAGGATTGGGAGAAATCCTCATTTACTATAAAATAAAATAAACCAACTCTATTAACAGGGTAGAGGGAGACCCATAACATAGCCAAAAGGCCTAATGGGAATTTAGAAAATTACATGGCCTGTAGTCCAAAATGATAGGCATAAAGCCGATCATATGAATAGTACTGAAACTATAACCACTTGTTACAGTACCACACAATATCCCCCACTGCTAAAGTTCCCTGCCGCCACTACAATGAAATGCCGCCGATACAGTACATTTTATTACTATAGTGCTTCCACTACTAGAATACGCTACAATGCTGCTACTGTCATATGTCCACTGATTTTAAATCCCCATTTTTCATATAGGATTATAGGGTTATTAGTACTAATCCAAACCCCAACTACAGATTCATCCCAATAAATGTTTGGGTAATGGATATTCACTCAACATGGTTCTTTTTTATCTCTAAATGTATTCTATTCATTCTTTCCACAACAGCATTTTTCTGGGGAACTCTTGGTGCTGAGAAGTTATGAGTAATTCCTTTTTTACTACAAAAGGTTTCAAAATCAAAATTTTGAAATTCACCTCCATGATCACTATGAATAGTTCTCAAAGGAATGTTTTTCTAATCTTTAACATGGACACTAAATCCATTGAAATAAGTAAAAAATTTAGACTTCATTGCTAGAAAATAGGCCCATGTAAATCTAGTGTAATCCCCAACTAGAACTAATACATAATATTTTCCTCCAAACATTCTATTTGCGTTGGACAAAAAACATCCTTGTGCACTAATTATAATCCATCTATAGTTGAGACTTCACCAAATAATTTAAAACTAAATTTATGTTTCTTTCCATATTGACCGGGATCACAATATTTGGATGAATAAAATCAAAGCTCCGGTAGATCCTTAATTATACTGTTTTAAGAGAGTTTTCATAGTTTCGTAAAGTTACAGTGTCCTAAAAATTTATTCCATAACCAAGAATGATCTTGTATTTCACTAAGGTATATTTTGGCTCTAATGGTCTTCTAGATTTAGTGTGTAAACATTCTCTTTCCTCTTAGTAGAAAGAATAAACTCTTTCTTGGATTTGTGTACAAAAAACTTATCATTCATAAAATTAAAAACTTATCCTTCATCACATAATTAAAATACACATATGAGGTTCTACTTAAGACCCTTAAAAACTAAAACATTTGAAATCGAAATCTTTCCAAGAAGAATAATGTTACATATTCCGATAATTTATCCCTAAGCATTATCTCTAAATGTTAGTTTTCTACCCTTCATCATGGTAATATCTTTCAATGATGTTGTTATAACTAGTAATTTGACTAAAACATTTACTATCTATGTACCATGAATTGATTTTGTTAATGCCATTAATTTCCTGAAAACAATAGTGTTAGACTTTCAGAACCCAAAATTTCTTAGATAGAGAAACATTAGAAAGAATAATTTTAAGAATCCACAATTTTATGGAAAAATAATCTTTATAAAAATATAAAATCTGAGTTTTTTTTGGGAACAATTTTTCCCAAAGCCCACCAACCTGACACATAGTGCAGAATGGAGCACATTACATAACAATTTAATTGTTGCAAAAAACTAGTTTTGAAATATTATAACAAAATCTAGAATTGTTCATTATAGGTCGAATTTGGAAATACAACTTATCAAATTTTTTCTTTCCCAGGGTAAAATTTAACAAACACATCCTCAAGGAAAATATTTCTGACTACAGTTTAATAACTACATTTTTACCCCAAAAATATTATTTTTATCCCTATATTTAGCATCTAAACTTTTTTCATAGAAATAACTTTTTCAAGATCCATAGAATGTTTATACTTATTAGAATAAACATCATCAAGGTTTTTTATAACATTTTAAAAATCATAATTCTTATTATCAATATCGTTATAAAGATATGATATTTCATTAGTAAGAATAGTAATTATAGAATTTTCCTTATCATGGTTTTTCTTGATTGTAGAATTTTCATTCTCAAGGAGCTTAGGAAACCTAGAAAAATATTCATAGGTAGGTAAATTATTATCTTCATCAGAATAATAATTTTCATCTGATGATTGATTGTATTTACTATTAATATAATTTAAATTCAAGGATACATTAGTCACAGATTTATCATTGTGTACCTTGGACATTAAACAATGATTTGCATTAGGTATCATTGCAAGTAATCCAATATTCTTCTGATTAGTGGATTCACACTCTGAGGACTCATCAGAATATTCACCACCACTGGAAATCTAGGATTCATTGGCTTTCAAAACATTTTGAGCCATAGTTTTATAGTATTTCTTTTTATTCCTCTCAGAATGTGTTTTCTTTCTATATTTTCCCTTGAGCATTGGAAGATATGGCATCATATGGCTTAATATTTTCATTCATATCAAGAGACATCTGAGTCATTAGTTTCCTTTAATTCCTTCATCATGTATTTAGATAGAATTTTCTTCTGTCTGACAATGATGTTCATCCTTCGAGCAAGATTGGCATACCCATTATCTAAAGATTCACATCCACTAGATTCGAATTTGATAACATCTTTATTAGATATAGATCTTTTAACTCTTTTATGATTCTTGGCATTTGTATGATTTGAAGTTGAAGTAAAAGAAACATTTCCGTTTCCATTCTTCTTCTTAATATTCTAAACATCTCTCTTCATTATAATTTCATGTTGAAGAATAGTTCCAAAAATCTAATCAAGAATAGTTTGAGTAACTTTTCAATTTTCATATATGGTTTTCCTCTTAGACTGTCATTCATTAGACATGATATTATAATTTTTTTCATAAGTGAATCTTTATCTAATACTTTTTCACCCATTGATTGTAAACTGTTGATAATGGTCATGAATCGTTATTGTACCTTACATACGGGTTCTCTATAAAGAACTATGAATCCATGATATTCTTCTCTGACCATATATCTTCTAGTATCAAAGGAATTGGAGGTTCCAATGTGTGTTATATCAATCTTCATTTCAAAAAAAAATTCTTCTTCACAAGATAAAATTTGGATCTATATACTTCTAGTCATGGAACAATGAAACGTATTTTGTACCATAATGTTCAGCTGGTATTCCACCTTTTTTGGATTAGTAAGGGTTCTTAGTTCCTTATCAAGAATCATATAATCATATTTTAATGTAATATAGTTGTCTACAACAATGTTTACCACAAAGGTCTTCATACGATATCTCCAATACTCCTAGTCATTTCCATCATATATAGGTGGTCTAGTAGGATTAATATTTTCAATCGAACCAATAATCATTGCATCTATATCAAATAAAATATCATTCCACAGAAACATGATATTAATTATAGTTTGTAAACATGGATAAAAATTCTATGCAATGAAAATATGGAACAAAGAAAACTTCAGCAATAAAACTTATATGTGAATATATGTATTTTAGAGACACCATCTAACACCAATCGTGGGATCATTGATACTGATTGTAGTATTAGAATATAATTTACATGCTAAATATAATAGAGGGGGAGGGGTAAATTGTATCCTTTAAAAATTCCTTTAATACATTTAATTTTGAAAAAAACTTTCTACATTTTAAAAAAGATAAACAAGTTAAATTCCCAAAAACTCTTGGTTCTACCAACATGCTAGATTCTGAGACTATGGTTCCGGAAATGAAACTTCTCAAATTTTTACAAGGAAAAAGATTGTAACTTATAGTATATAAAATATTACATAATCAGTGAAATGAAATAAGAAATTATAACATATTTATACATTCCTTATTAATCATATGCAGTGGAAAACAATCTTGAAACAACACAAGTTACATGTATACAATCTTTGAATCCAGTGAGTAGGGTATCCAACAACCTTGGATAAAAGAACCTTTGATTTATACAGTCATGAATTTCTGTCTTACCCACACTAGGGTAATCCCTCGATAAGAATATCAGAGTATGTCTTGTTATCCCTGCTTTCCCTGGAACTTCATGGTAATCTACACACCTTTATTCCCTATCTAAGAATTTATTAAACATTATGGTAGTCGAAAACTCTATATTCCTATCTCGGGAAGCCCTAGAAGTTTATGGTAGTCAAAACTTCTTTCTTCCTATCTATAGAAGAACTCGATTGTACTCAGAAACATTCAGAGTCATGCAATACAATCTGAACATGTTGTTCAATATGCACAGAGCATGAGAGTATCTCTCTCTAGAAATCACTTCAATTGAATTTAATCTATGGAGATGTTGATCATTCTGTAGTTTATTTTCATTGTGTTAATTAGTTCAAGTGTTTTTTGAAATGAGATCTTATTTATAGGTACATCTCCAATGATCATCTCCCTCCTCTATTGGTCAAATTTTCATTTAATCATGGTGGGACCTTGAATACATGTCACTAATAAAACGATTAGGTAGAAACAGAATACATGACATCATTTCATATCTATAACATGAGTATGAAAAATATGGTTTCTCAACCAAATATATTTTTCAGTGTTTAGGAAAATAATGATCGGAGTTTAAGAACATTCAGATTCTATATTTCATGATTATTCAGATTCTATTTTTCATGTAATTCGAAATCATAATTCTATATATTTTGAATTATGAATAATAAGGAATTCATAAACTGAATTATTATGAATTTGGATCCTAAATTATAAAGAATTCAGAACCTGATTTCTAAGGAATCTAGAGCCTAAATTCGAAGGAATTCAGAGTCTGGATTTCAGAGAATTTAGAGTTTGAATTCAAAACCTAAAAACAGAGTACTCTATATCTAAGTATTTATAGATTTCTGTGGATTTAGATGTGCAACTTAATTTTACACTTTCAAATAAAAACAGTTAGTTTTAGCGAAATTAAAACATGGACAATGAAAACATGGTAAGGATAATTTTTCCATGGGGAAGGAATATTTTCCTTATTAAGGAAAATGAAATTCTCCTTAAGATTATGTTTGTGATTTTCAAAACATAATGGAATAGAAAAGTCATATGGAAACCATATTGAATTAACATATATGCCATTAAATTATTACTTTAGATGTATAATTATGATTACAAAAAAAATTCAATTATTATAAAATACTTATGTGTAATATTATATCTAAATTGAACCATTATATTTTAATTATTGAGATTAAATTAATGAATACAGATGAATAATTCCTATGTTGATGGATATTGGGAGTTTTTTGGAATGCAGAAAATATCACAATGTTATGGTGAAAGGTTATCCAAACCTTGTGGTAACCATGTGAGAACACCTTCATTTTTTATCAAAATCAGCATTTGTTTGGTTCATGGTTTTGTAATTTAGGTGGCCAGATCATGTGAGGTACTCTTGTGCCTAGAATAGGGCACCTGGTTTTGCAGGTTTTTCTAAACCTTGTGGCATAATACTGGATCCATTTCCTTTAAAAAACATAAAAAATTTAAAAATAAAATAAAAGAAAATGATAAATAGTAAACCTAAACCCCCATTAAATATACTCATAATACCATCTAAGCTATTCTCTAATTCAAACCATGGTTATGAGGGGATCATGGATGCACATAATACCTCCACTTATCCATACATTGAGAAAGTTTTGCATCTGATTTTTGATGCTATCAACTAATGTAATGTTCTCCTCCCCTCCATTACCTTATAATTACCCCTAATATTATGAAGTCTTTCTTATAAACATAAATTTATATAGCAACTTGTATTGGATGTTTCCCAGATTATAGTGTTCAGGATGGACGATTTTGGGTCCTTTATTTCAGCAGTTGTCAACGATGGTGGTTTTGGGCCCATTGATGTTGGAATTCACACCAATATATAGATATGTATATATATACCAACCATTGTTTTACATATACCCACTTGTCTAGGATAATATGTTTATTGGGTCTATATATATATATATATGTTTTTATGTTTATACTAGTTTTAAATGGATTCTGTCAATGGTTTCATGGATTGAGGTAGGTGTCCCTTTTCATTGGCATTTAAAGATTATATCCATTGATTTTTTGATTTTCTCACCATGTTTTATTACCAAATAGTAATATATAATATCTATAAAAAATATTTCCATTTAAATAATGTGGGTTACTCTTTGAAATAAATTTTATGAAACGGTTTTATTGAGATATGTATACCAATTGCATGTAAAATTTCCCAGTTGGCCATTATAAATATGTTATTTTTCTAAATGATTTTTATGGTTTTTCATGTTATGTTATTAATAGATTTTAGATTTATAAGATGTTTTATTATATCATTAAAAAGTTTTTTCGAATCCAATGAATGTTTGAGGCCCCCTTTCATTGAAAAAATATCCTCGTGATGGTCTCTTATCATGCATGTTGTTAATTGTAATTGGATGCCATTGGTATGTGAAAGCCATTATAAATTGATAGTTGGAATAAAAGTAGGTTTTCCTTGCAGTGATTCTAGATTTATTATCTATTGTTTGATTCTTGTATATGTCTTTTTGTTTTCTATTTGTGATTCTCTATATATTGTTTATTGCATGATATTCTTTGGATCATCCCAATTTCTGACACAGGAAGGGACCTAGGATAGTTAGTGATTTTTCAGTGAATAAACTCTATAATGGTTTTGGATTATTCTCTATGAATTTCCCCATAGAATGAATATTTACCTTCATCGTGATGACTCCCCTCTATTATGACTTCTATGTTATGACCGAGTGTTATATATTTTTTAATCAAACACTTCTACACCCGATTACACAAACAACCTTGTTCATTCATTCCCTCTATTTCTATTAATAAATAAATTCTTCTTATTTGGTTGTAGAAAAATAATTTTTGTAAAGATGTAAGTGGAGAATGTTTTATTAATGATATTTATGTATTTTTTCATATATTATATATCAAACACACAGTTTATGGATATTTTATTTAATGGAAATTCATTGGGAATAATATTACTTGGGAATGCCTGCTGAGTTTTAATAATCAATATAATACTTCAATTCAAGTTTTTATCTGTAGTTTAAGGTTATATCATATACCCAGATATCATGTAGCAATGATTGATGTTGGGATTAGTGAGTGACTTGTGAGGTCTCATAGATGACATTTTTGGGTTTCATTATTTCCTTAGTTTTATTTTTAGTATATGTTTTATTATTCATCCTTTTTATTTTATTATTTTTTTAAGAAACTCCATTATCCTTCCACATTATTTTTTATTTGTCATATGGAAGATGATTCCCATGATTACTATGTGACGCTCTTGTGCTTTTCGCCACCTTGTGGAGATCACAAGTACACCTTGGGATATCAAGGGTTGACTACGGTGACTGGTTTGTGGGAGATCCAAGTCAGATCATGACAATATTGTATTAGACAATAGGTTATATAAAAGAAATATATATTAGAAAACCTATTTTTATTTGGGAAGTGAATGTAAATTGAGAATTGCTATAAGTTCTTGTGGTGCAATTATTATGAATTATGTTTCCAAAACATTTTTTCTCGAATATTGGGTTTACATGGTATATTGGGTTTTATATTTTTCCTTTATATATTTTTCTATTATCCTCATTGAATTAATATTATTAGTTGAGTATGATCATCTTATTTAGTTTTTATTGGAGTTTCGTATGGTTTTCTTTGTTCTTGGGTAATGAAATGGGAGTGCATCCAGTGGTTTTTAGTGAGAATTCACTGTATAGAAATCCATGTGTAGACAAAGAATATTGCCGGAAAAAATATCTATGGAAGTGGTGTTGTGAAATTTTCGTCCAACCATATGTACATGTCACCCATTTACTCTAGAAAACTCTAAAAATTTGATTTGGATCATTTAACATTTTATAATTCACATTAAAACATAATCTAAAATTATAATCCTAAATTAAAAATAATGAAGATATGGAATCATTAATGGAATATAAACAATAGGGTCTGAAATACATTTCATATAAGTCTTGTTAAATGTATTTTCAATTATGTTATATTTGATGAAATGATGAATCATTTAAAAAGAATTGTAGTTTTTTTAAAAGAGTCAAATTTCAAGATTGAATTGAAGATATTTTTGGTATAATGATATGGCATGGCGTTTGGTGTTTGAAATTGGTTTTCAAAATGGTGTTTAGTGAGTTCGTTGAATTTGTTTTTACAAATTGTACGTTAGTTTACAATTTTTATTGTTTTTTAATTATGATGTTTTATTAATAGTGATGTTTTTTATTGTGTTTTTATCATACTTTAACTAGTATTTCCCATTAATACACTAGGAATACTTAATTACCATTTTCATTGGATATTCCACCATGTTGATTTGGATGATCAACTATTTTTTCAATTGTCTAGTTTGTCAGTTATTGGAAAATATCCTAGTGGTCCTCAGAATAACAAATTCATTAAGTGGTTTCAAGATTTGAACCCTCCTCACAGATTTGGGATGATATAACTAGAAAAACATGAGGAATGATTGAAAACCATCAAGGATATTTTATTCCTGCCTAGATCATCTTGGGAATTTTAATCTCATGTTCACAAACATAAGGCTCAAATTCCTGAGTTGGATGTGGTGGAATTTGTTCCTTGCAATCAATCCATTATATTGTGTCCCATGGGTATTAATTAAGTCATTTTTTATACGAATACACTTCTCTAATGATGTGAATGTTGTAATGCTTGTGGATATGTTCATTATTGAATAAGGCGGTGGACCAATGTTCTATTTGGTTTTTAATTTTATTATTCTAGTCTTCTACATCCCTGAGTTAACTAGGGATTATTCAATGAATCCTAGAGATTTTAAGAAATGAAATTATCAAGATATTAATGGGAGGGAGTCAAAATTAAGTATGACCACTGTTGACTATGTTTTGAGGCATGTTGTAAAGTATTAATTAATTTTATATAGTGTGGTTGACATATCCAACCCTCTGTTAATCTTTAAAAAAGGTGAATGTAATTCAAATAAAGAGATGTGAAAGCCACATGGTGTTGATTATGATAATGATGGAAATAATAGGAATTCAAATCATTAATAATCTTCTTATAGGAATATGAACCTACTATTTCATCAATTACAGATGTATTTTTGTTAAAAGAAATATGGTCAATTGGAACAAAATTACATCCATACATGTGGATTCTTGGATTAAATTCAATGGAATTTTATGGGTTTTTACAGGATTTGACATGGAACGATTTCAACCCCATAAAAAACCCATGACACATTTTTAAGTGTAGTGAGTTTATATATGCTTAGTTTAATTTTTTGTAGACTTTAAATATTTTTTTATGTGGTGTTTAGTGTAGTAACTTTTATTAGGACTATGGAATGATGTCGTGTACAATTTTGGAAGTCATCTGAACTCCATTATCATGGGATGTTGTAATTCATTGTTTTTTGGATCATATACCTTGGATTTTGGTTTTCTTAAGAACTAAGATATATTTTATTTTTAAAAATAAATGTTTTTCTAGAGTCTTAATATGTTAATGGTTCATCATAGGATGAAATTATGATGAAAACAGCTTCTATAAATTCTTAATGAGGAACATTTTTAGTTGTACCCCACCAACCCCTGATCATAGCAGTTTTTTGGCTTAGCTAGTGGTTCATATGTAAGATTCCCGTGGACATCGCGAATGGACCATGAATAGTTTCATTAGCGTTATCTTTTCTAGTGGTTGAGGTGTTCATTGTTGAGTTGTGCTTTTAATAGGGTGAGTTTTTTTTTCATAATACCATCATTATTTATTTAATTTTCATAGTTCTATCAAATGTTATCATCATATCTTCGGAATAATTTTAGGATTTTTGATTTTTTGGATTTATTGGAATGAAATTATTGATTCATTTATTGGTTAGTTTTTATGTCTTAATCAGGGTCTTAGTACATCCTTTTATTTCTCTTGATCAACCACGTTTCTTGGGAAATTCTATAAGAAGAATGTATCATTGTGGGAAAAATTATAAAAAAACATACAAGATAAATTTTAATATTTTATTCATTTTTTATTTAAAATATTTCTGATTCTTTTACACCTAGATTAAAATTTAAATCCGTTTATTGGGCATACATATCTTGTCACACAGTTATAGTACACGGTTTTTTTAACCATAAAATGAGTATGAAATATCTCATTAATTTTTTGAAAGAAATAATCACACTATTAGAACATGGTTTTAAAAAATGTGTGGAAAACCAATGAAGTGTTATCTAGGATCACAGTAGAGGGTGCACAGTTAGAGCATAGTTTTCCAAACCACTCTTCCCATGTCATGTAATATGTATTCATTTCAAAAAAAATAAGTTAATAAATTATTAAAAAAATTCCTAAACACCCTTCCCTCATTACTTGTACACCACACATTACTCCCTATCACTCATACCATGCCCGATGAAGAGTTTGAGAAAAATTACACACCTCATATCCTCCATTTGTTGAGCCATTTTTCATATGATTTATAGTGAGACAAACTCCAATTATTTTCTCCACCAATCAGTATCCTTTATTACAACACTATTTTGAGAAATATTTGGAAATATCCTAAAAATTGTTTTTTTGACATTGGTTCATTGTCCAAAGGGTTCTTGACGGACATTTAGAGGATTGATGTTGTGGTGTTCATCAATGGAGATGACCTTTGGACCCTTGAAGACTTCTTTTATACATATTCACATGTTTGTGTGTGTGTGTGTAATTCTACCCTCCATGTAAATATTTCATCATAAGTTGGTAATATGTGCATTGAGTAGAAGGGTTTATATATCAGTTTGTGTGTCTATTTGTATGTGAATTCATGTGTGTAGAGGTATTTATCATATGATTCATAGTTTGAGATTGTTTTACATATGCATTGGAATTTAGATTTTAGAGCAGTTTATTACATGATGATCACACCAATTTATATTCAAAATAATGATATTAAATATATATAATAATTAATTTAAATGAAATAAATTGGGATCCCATTTGAATTATATTTTTTTTAATTTTTTATTCATCTATACAAACAAATTATTCGCAAAATGTTGATTTTACCTTAATAAATATTCATTGATTTCTAATAAGTGATTTATGATTTTCATGTGAGGATATAATTCTATTTTGGATATATATATGGGCATGATTAGACCATTTTAATGGTCTTTGTCGATATAATAATGTGTGTTTCCTAATTGGAACATTTCAAAATAGATTTTTCATTATTGAAATATCTCTAGGTGATCACATTTTTTATCTATTGTTAATGAAAATGGATGGCCCATTCCAATAGACATCCACAACAAATTAATGATTTTATGGTGACTGGGATGTCCATTGGGTGGATTTTTGTGGGATTCTTGGTCATGAGATTCATTTATGAGTATTGTGAGTTACAATTAATTATTATCTATATTAAGATGATTTTTAGTTATTTTGGATACCCACTATTTTAGACATTACATAGGAGCATATCATATCTATTGAATTTGGAAATAATGACAGTTGGACTAGTTTATGATTACACACTAACTAGTGGACCAAAATATGAAATTTTCCATGCATAGCGATAATTTCACATAGTTAGTCAGTATAGGATAATAATGAAAATTAGGCCTATTTGATTACATCAGTTACATTGATTGGATAGATCACATAACAAATTATCATATATTTTTTCCAGATGTCCTACTTATTCCCTTGTTCCCTATAACTTATTTATATTCTTTATATAATTGTTTTACATTGTAACATTTTGTTACACCTATACTTATTAAACATATTCCCATTTATGTGGTCATTTAATCTACAAATTCTCTTTGATGTGTCTATTTATAAATATTATGTTTTCATTTGTAAATGTTTATTTATTTTTTTAAACTAGTTTCATAAAATTTTTCAATGCTTTACAGAAATACCAATATTCTTTCTCTCCCAATCATTATCATTAATTATCAAGACTAATAAAATTAAAAAAGAATCCAATTTTTATTAAATAGATTAATGGACAATGATATGTTTTAGATTGTAATTTCTGGAAAAAAACTATGTCCATAAATTATATATCAAACATGTAATAAATGAATAAATTTTAAAATTAAATCCATTTATAATTGTTTTACATGGGATTGCATACTGAATTTTAATACTCATGTCTATAAATTTCTTTTTAATGTTTTTCCTATATTCCAAATTCCATCTAGGTATTCATCAATATAGAGTGTCTTTTTGGATTCATCTTTGATGGCAGACATTCCAGGTCACACAATTATCTATTTTTTCATTCGGATCATCTTTGTTTCTTCTATTGTTTATATTTTATTTTTCATGGAATTTAATTTTTTCTATATTATCCTACTCATTTAACATTCTGTTGTATATTTTATTTAGATTGAGTGAAATAATTTCCACCTTTACAGTGTAATTTCCTGGTTTTTTTATCACCCTACTATTATTTGTAATGTGACATGGGGATTCTATGGTCATGCTTAGTTGACTATTTTTGGGTTGACCTATAACATCCCACCCCTTCTGATTATCTTGCTATGGAGATGAAATGGTATATGAACATAAGAGGCATCCCTAGGATGTTAAAGTGTAACAATAAATTCAAAGGTCTTTATGAACAATGGGGGACTATTATCCCTTTTTAATGTAAATACCTAACCAACTGTTCCAACACCAAATCAACTATATGATGCATATCCATGATGTTAATAATTTAAAAAATACGAATTACCAATAAAACCATCCCCAAATAATTTATTAGTAGAGTACCATTTATATGAAAAAAAACACACAATGAAGCTATGATCATACACTATAGCTTGACACCATGCTCTATGCTCCAAGAACCACAATACTACCCATGAATCACAATGAACCACTAAGAAAATGGGATGATTTACCTTTACATATGTCTCAAAATGAACCATTTTCAAAATAATTAATGTGAAAAACCATGGAGTGAGTATTAATACTCAGTATTTTTTCCCCAAATGACATCCCAACACATTGAAATAGGATACGAAAATAGGAATATTTTTTTATAAATAATTTCATAAAGAAATTTCAAGAGTTTGAAAACCTAAAATAAACCAAACACATCCTTAACCAAATAAATTCATTCAAATATAAATAATTATAAGGAAAACCTCCAACATATAATTAATACTTCCTTATTCGAAAAACCAATGTAATTATGCATGTTTATACACATACCTGAACTATAATTACACTTTTCCACACGAGCTCTGTGGTACCATTGATGGTGGAATTTCACATCCAACCACATCATTTTTTAGAGGGTTACTTCATTCCCACATTCTAATCATTGATGGTGGTCTTTTATGCCCACAATCCATCCCATAAAAACAATGAATATACCAAATAATCATAAAAATCATAAAAATCAACAAATTAAAAAACCACATCAATAGACAATTTCTAAAAATAAATTATGCAATTATTCACAAACACGTTTCACCAAAACATTCTAATAGAAATCAACAATTCTATAATTTTTTAAAATACTAAATACATTATTCATGAAGAAATATACTATCGTAAAATACATTATTATTAATTTTTTTTTCAGAAACATTTTTCATAAATCACCCAAGGCAATGATTTTAAAATAACCATTTTGAAATATTACAACAAATCACATTTCATCACAATAACCCATTAACCCAAAATTCCAAAAATCCTTCGAAAATTGGTAACAATGAATCATCGCACATCACAATCACAATAAATTTCATAAAAAACTATTAGTTTAAAAGTGGTCCTTCTAGTACTGTAATAATTGAGTTGATAATGAATACACCAAACTTAGTGGTTCATAAAAACCACCCATTATACAACCACACCATAAAACATTGATAAAATTATAATGAAATCACCAAATTACACTTTTCCTATCCTCATGAAACATCATAAGCCCAATTTTAGTAAACCAAACCCTAGACCTACATGTGAAGGATGTATGTCTAGAAAAATGATAGTAAGATAGAACAAGATCTACTAAATTACACAAAAACCCAATGATAGAGACATACCAAGGAATAAAATCCTTCAAAACACATAAAAACCCCTTTAACTCACTTCCAAAATGAGTGGGAGAGCCTCACATGCCCATTAGAAGAAGATATCCCCAGATGGGTTCATATGGGAGGGGAAATTGGTGTTTTAGGGTTAATCCTAAGTAACTCCATTTTTAAAGATACACATGGTAAGATTACATGGTTAGGGAAATAATGTGGTTTTTGTGTAAATGTTACTACCCGAAAGGGTAAACAACATGGTATTCTTGTAGGGTTAGGAAAATATTGGGCTGACCATAAAAAATAACATTGTCTAAATCTGCACAATTATCCTGGGAAGGCCCCATAGTTTCAAGCCATGTTCCACCACATATCCCACTACTTGTAATTTCACAGTCAGTTGGGTAGTTTTAATAGTTTCCATTAAACGTTCTCAGACTATTCAGCCCTAGAAAGGCCTCCCAACCATTCGAAAAACCTTCTAAATAGTCAAAAAAATTACCCATCCACAATATATAAAAAATACATGAGAATTGGTTAAATACAACAAAATTATGTTACTAAATTCTCCCCACCATTGGACATTATATCCATAGAATGTAGAGATATATCTTTTTGTTTAAAGAGCTAGATCCATTACACAACCATCAATTTATCCCACTTCCAATTATCATTCAGAATCAGACAATTATTCCAAAAAACAAAACTAGAATAATGTTTTCACCACACATGACTGTTATTTTCCTATCAACAATATTCATTTCCAAGATCAACAAAGAAGCATACAGATCTAACTCAATATTATTCCAACATTTAAAATGGAAACTATCCAGCTAATACTTTTCCAACTATGACACATGAAACAAATTGTGCATCACACAAAACAATGGTGGAAAAGACAACTAATATTCCACCTATCCAACCTACTCCAGTATCTCACAAGTCTTAATATACATCGAATATAACACAAAATACATCCAAAAATGATGATGTTTGATCCTCAAAAATATTATCAAGAACACATTATCACCAACATCAAATGAAATCAGTCCTTGGGAATGGTCCACATACAATTTTAGATGACTCTGAGCCATCTCTATTCTCAACCTAATTAACATTATCTTTTCCATTTTCTCATATACTAGGCTCACCCAACCATTGAAGTCTCGTCTATTTCCACCAAACATAATGGATTATTACATGGAATCTCATAAAAAGATTCAATCAGAGCCATATATATTGTCTTAATAATGGTTATAGTATGAGAACTCCACCAATTGAAAATTCTCTTCGTAGTGGCCACCAAAATTAATCATTGAATCCCTTAATATATATTCTAACATTTGTATCATCCTATCAGTTTTTTCATTTTTCCATGAATGATATTTCGTGATCATCATCACATTATTCCCATGGTATTGTAGCAATAATTTTCAAAAATGATATGTGATCCTCAGATCGTTACCACATACAATCAAAACTAGTACAACATGCCTCTTTAACACCCCATGGAAATAAATTTTGGATCGATTCTTTACCATATGACAATCAAGAATATGGATGAAATGGGATTACATTGTCATAAAATACACAGTCACCAATATGAAATCTAGTTTAATAATATTTCATGGGGGACCTGTAACAAAAACATCACTATCTATTCCAACATCCACATAGGGATATGTAATTATTGTAAATAAAAAGTTGTCCATCGAAGCTCAACCTTGACTAGTTGGAATATTGATCATCATGAAACAAACTCAACCACATTCATTTTCTTACCCACCCACCAAAACCACTACTTCATCACGTTGTACATTTTTTAAATTCCAAGAAGAAAACCCTTCTATAATAATTATAAGGAATTGGAATTTTCCCTTGAAATTCCATAGGTACTATCATTTGAATTAGAAATCAATAAACTGAGTTCTCATATAATTTATAGTCCTCAATGGTCTCCCCACCATTATGTTTAATCCTCATTGCCATCCAACATGATTTGAACATATAGGCCTCTTTAACCAAACAAACATAGTCAATATCCAGTTATACTGGAATTAGAAATTTTACATCACCATGCTATATTCATTCAAATCTCATTTCATCTATAACCAATATAAACTACCATTGATTTTAGGCATGATACCCCACAAGAGGAAATGAGTTTCCAGTTAATTCTTCCTGAATCAAATTTCTTTTACCCGATTTGTACCACATATAAATGTGGAACATCTAGAGATATCCTATACACCTCTTTTGCCTCCAATTCAGTTACTATTGTGAGGAAACCTGATTTATGATCTAATGATTTGTATAGAATCATAATTTCTAATGAGATATATAGTGACACCATTTATTTAAATCATAAACTACCATTGAAAACTATAAATCATGTGTTTGGTAGTTCTTCTCATGAAACCTGAATAGTCATGATCCGTACACAATAACATGGTGATGTTTCATGATAACACAACCCAACCTTGATCTCCTTGTGTCCCTATATAACAAAAAAGAACCTACATATCTAGTAAATATCCAATTCATCAATTCCATAAATATTTTATGTCTATTAATTAGTCTGATGGGGATAACCTCTTATTTATCATGTCCATATCGGCTTTGGAATGATGCTTTAGGAATATCCCTCTTCTGCACTAGCTACGGATGATATGCTGACTGCATGTGAATCATGGAGAACCTCTAAGCTCCCTTAAACTGATCAAACATATCATCATTGGGTGGAAGTGGATATCAATTCATTATCATATCATTGATGAGCTTATGATAAAAAAAATACAACCCCCGAATTCCATATTACTTTGTAACAGACAATAATGGTGCTTCACACATATATGTTTTAGGTTGAATGGTCTCTTTTTTTATAACTCCTCTAACTACACATTAAATTTCCTCAATTATGATGGTGCAATATACTATGGTAGTAGTTATATAGGACTGGTCCCCTAAAGGATATCAATTATATAATACACTTCTCTTTTATGTGGAATCCATACATAATAATTTGGAAATACATCCAAAAATATATCTACTACTTCCAAAAAATATTTCTCTTAACAAATTACATTGTTTGTAAGGAAAAATCCATTAATTTTTATGTGGTTTTCCTAACCGCTAGTGCCAAAACATGTGTTTCACATATGGTTTCAATCTTATATCCAATATAAAGATTCCTCAAATTGTCCACTATGGTGAAACTCACTGTTTAGGAAAAACAGTCGATGTAGGCCCTAAACCTCACAAATAAATCATTACCCAGTATTACAATATACACATCCATCTCAATCAATGAGAAGTGCCACATTAACTCAACCTAATCCACATCTATATAAGATTCTGTACATATAATTTCTCATCCATATCATTGAAACTTTTGAATTTGATGATTTGAATTAAAATACATCATTTTTACACAATAATATAGAAAATATAAAACATAATAATTAACGAAATAATTTGGATATACCATATAAAAAATCATATAAGTATAATTAAAAAGAATCATAACATGAACCTTGGATGGCCTTAAATGTTCATTCACCAAAACCATATCATAACTAAACATCTTCTTTCTTTCCACAATATTCTCTTTCATACCCTGTTGAATCTTCCCTAGAAGAGGATTTCAGGTATTCCTAGATTCATCATGGATAACATGGATCTGCTGATGAGGGGTATGTTTCTTCCCCTTCCCTCATAGTGGAATAAGACACCTGTGGCCATTAAAGAACTTCATGAACACCTGTCTTGAGATCATTATCAAAATGATGATGATGAATCCCCACATTGTTGTTGTTAAGAAATGATTTATGTTGTTCCATGAAATCCCAGTTCATGTGGCCAGTAGAAAAATAATGAAAACATCATGACTTAATCTAATTCTTTATAGGATGATTCATTAATCCTGATTTCAAATAGTGAGTTATATTCCCATAATAGAAACAAGTATCCCACATTCACGTGATCCATGTATAAGAGTTACAACGATTCCCCATCTGTACCAACATGCTTCCCTCGCCTAAAGCCCCCAATTTATCGCATTTAGCTACTGATGGTCTGTCAACAATTTCAATATAATCACATATACATATAACTAATTTTTTTGAAAGAATTCATATCCTCAAAAAAAATTCAATAATATGTGCCTTTAAGGATGCAGTATCCGCATCCTGAGTATCAAAATGGTGAAAATACACTAATATTGAATCATATTCCATTACCGACATGTTCTCTAACATCATGATAATGGAATAAATTGTAACATAAATATTAATACTATTGGGGTATAATTTATTGTTTAAATATTCCTCAAACCATTCAATGTCAATACATGGTCTTTTCTATTCTAGACTATCCACTCCCACCACTACCATGTATGATCTTTTATCATGTACATTTATAACATCACATTCAACTATTTTTGTGTTCCTATGAAATTGATAATTTGATTCATCCTATTTATAAAATCTTCCACCCATTCCATTTTTGAATCACCAACAAATGAGTGTATTTTTTCAAATAAAACCATATGATCTACATGCCTCATCTCATCATTTATATTCCCACATTCTAAATAATTGTATGTTAACACTCAGTTATACATTAGATAATTGTTCACCAAGGATAAGGTGAAACAAAATTTTCTATTGCATCCTCTAGTTTCTCTCCTTTCCGTCTACCATGGTCCATTTCTATCAATAATAGAATCACTGTAATCGTCACTATATTTTTATTGAAGGCTAAAATTTAAAAATTATATCCAACTCAATCTACAAATACAATGCATTCCAAAACTACCATGTTAACATGTTCTAAAAAAATCCACAATTATTTGACAATCAACTCATTTTCAAAATACCAAAACTGTTAACTTTTCAAAATATCAAATTGGGAGTTTTTTTGATATTTATAAATTTAACTATTTATAAAAAAACCATTTGAAAAAATAAAATAAACAATCTTGGTGGAAATACATTTCTACCATGCATGGAATGATCATATAATTGGAATCACACATGATAATGAGATCTCCATAATGAAATTTTCTCCAAAACACATATGTACTCAACAACCTACTAACATGTTTTTTAGCATAAAAGGGTTAGGTTCATCATTTTGTGATATATAACTCATTTTATGAAAATGATAAACCATGAAATCATCCCAACACAAGGAGTTACCAGAAACAAATGTCTACTCCAAAACGAACAACTGATGAAAAAAGAACCAATCAAATTTTCAGCCCAAGGACAGAGCAAACTGATACCATCTATAACATTCTGACCCATCTAATTGTCATCTGTAGGTGATGGAATGCTAGATGGCCTGAAGGGACATCCCCAAGAAACCAATGTCTGGAATGAAATTCCAATGGATTAATGAAAAATGGGTGAGGATTTCCAATTTTTAATGAAAACACCCGACAAAAACATCCAATAGAAAAAAAACTACATGATTCATGCCACTGATGTTTCACTTTTAAAAAATACCAAAGGAATAATCGAAACAACTGATAATAATCCTTAATCAGAGTTCTAAGAGGAATACTAACAACAAAACCCAAAGAAGCCATGATAGAACTCCATAGACCTACACCATGATTCATGCTCCATGAACCACATTACCACCAAAGCATCATGAAAATATACAAGGTAAATGATTTAGTTTAACATCAATATTTTAATGGAATAGTACATTTTAAACATAACCAACATTCCAAAGAAAGGGGTGAGTCATAATACACTGTTGGTTTTTTCAAAATGACATCCCAATTCATGTCACTAGTCTAGAACCATTAGCCCGGATTATGTAAATAATTTTATTAATAAATTACCTAAATAAAACAATCAAAAAAAGGCCAAACACTTCATTTCCTAAATAAATTAATCAAAATCAGCACAATTCATCAAAAAAACAATATATCATTACTCCAACCATATTTCATAACCAAAGTAATTATGTGTGACTGAACTCCTAAAATAACCATACTAATATGTTTCCACATGACATCAATGTTACTATTGATGGTGGAAGCATAAATCCAACACCATCTCTTTGGTATAGTGGTACTTCATGCCCACATCCCATTACATGACGATGGTACCTGATGCCCACTATTTATCCCATCCATTCCATTCATAGACAACCTTATCCAAATATTATAAAAATAAAAAATTACCAAAAAAGAAATCAATTAATAATTTCTCATATGAAATTGAGAAATTACTCCCCACCACATTTCTCCGTGTCCAACCAAACCAATTCAATAAATCCCAAATTTGTTGAAATAAACCTTAAGACATTATTCTTGCAATAAAATACTGAAATAAAATAATTTTTTTATTGAAACCAAATTATCAAAAACCAATTTCTCTTAATAACCAATGAAACCAAGTTAAAATAACCATTTTAGATTCCAAAAATAAACCAGGTTTCACAAAAATTACTAATTTTCAAAACAATCTCTAAAACATAAAAAATGGGTTTCATCCAAGATTCACACATAACCATTAAAATAAATTTTAATAATCCCAAATTATTTCCGAATTAAACCTTATAGATCTATAAATTTTTTCTTGAGAGTGACTCCACCCATCTTATGGTTTTTTCAAAATTGACCAATGCACAACAGCACCTAAAAATGGGTTAAACATAAGAAAATCAATTTTGATCCCTTTTCTAACCCTAAAAAAACCCTATGACCATCATTATATGAAACAAAAACCCAATATCTACATGATAAATATGTCGATATAAAAATCCCATATTGAAAGATAACTAAATCTATAGGAATACACCAAAAACAATGGGATAGATTTACAAAATACGAAAAACCTCCAAACCCCTGAGAAAAACATTAAATTTACATCAAAAAATAGAGTCGTAGCCTCCATATCTTCTAAGAAGAAGAAATACTGAGTTTGGTTTGAATGGGATGAGAAACTGTGTGTTTAGGGATAATCTCAAGTAACCCCATTTTTTAAAACCCACGTTTTATAACTGTCCATAGTTAAGAATCTCGTTAACTAACTGTGTGATAGCTACTACCCAAAAGTTTCACATGCATGATCGTCCAGAATGGTTAGACAATCTGTCTGAAGACCATTCAAAAGAACACTCTCTCAATCATTGTGGTTTACATAGTCTGGAAGCATTTTATTTAAACTATTATTCTTTATTATTAGCCACCCCTATCCCTCTATATCTACTTGCACAGTTACCTGGGTTGGATGCATGGTTTCTACTGACATTCCTCAAACCATAAACCCTAATAAATGCTTCGAGAGCGTTCGAAAACACTTCCAAAATCTCCAAAACATTACTGAACCAATTTAATTACATTAAATGATTTAATAAAGGGTTACATATTTTAATCCTGGCATACTACATTACCTGAGTTAGTATGTTACATTGAATTTTATCATGAAAATTTATTTTCTTCTGAAATAGTTCAATCTATGTAAACTGTTAATCTGATATAATTTTTATTTATAACTTCATGTGACATAAAAAATATAGATATTATTGAAAATTAAGAAAAATTAAATATATATAAATTAACATTGTATATATTTTTTGGATGTTATTGAAGATTACTATTACATATTAATTTAATGTATATAATAGTTGGGAAGTATTAAATTATAACTAGTATAATGTATCATCAACACATATTTGTGATTATAGAATTATAAAAAAATTGAAATAACATCTGACTAATCTATAATATTTTGGACCATATAAAATATAATAAATTTTATATATTGTATTTCAAAACTTATAAACACTGTATTCCAATAATACACTTCCACATGACTTATATAATAAATTGTCATTTGAAAAATTCATTGATTCTTTTTCATGAAGACTTATGATATATATATATATATATTTCCAATAAAAATTTATAATTAGATACATATAATCTCTATATATTGAGGTCCTAAATACTCATTGCATTAGACAATATCAGTTAAATTTTTGTTTTGTATACATACGAGAACTAGAATGTCTAATAAAAAAAGTAATTTATTCAATCGATATTTTATATAAACTTTTTAATAATAAATATTTAATTATATCTTCCATATTATTATATATAATATTTCATTATTTTAACATATAATACAAATATAATATTAGGTTCCCATTATCATCCATATTAAAAATTAGGATTCTTCTAGACATTATAAAATTAGTCGTGATAATATTAAAAACACCCATATAAATTTATATTTTATTTTTTTGTAATATAATAAATATTTATATGAATATATATTTATATTCATTAAAATAATATGTTTTAGGCTTCCATGTTATTTTTCATAGAAATAAATTAAATCGAAAACCCAAAGACACATCATATTTCAATCAAATATTGTTATTACAACATGTGTAAAACATAAAAAAAATTTGTTAAAAAATCCCTAAATTTATCATATAACTTTTCATTGAGGATTTAAAACTACATGGTCTTATGAATTAATACTATATAAAATTATTCTAATTACATTATAAGGATTGGAATCATTAATATTGAGATAATTAATTTTCATCTTTTTTTAGTTAATATTTTTTAGGAATTGTTTCCCCTCATTATTTATGATTTTCATTTGATTTCATTTCATAATATATTTATTTATGAAATGATGTATATTACATTTACCTAAAATCATTGAAATCGAAATTTATATGAAATTAAAAAATAAATGATATATGTGTTCACATGACAATATTCAATAGAAATTCACCCCAAGATAATAGTAAAGGACCCATACATATAGCATTAAAAGATACCATAAAAACATGAATGAAATTTCAAAATTGTATAACACAATCCTAACCCATAAATACGGATTAAAAAATATATGTACATTTATAGAGACAATTATTACTTTATAGATAAATATATATGAGAGAAAAGAAGAAGTGGGTTTATATTATGTTAAAAATGTTATATATGAGACATGGGAAAAAATTAGGGATATGGATTGTAAAAATTAATAAAATACTATAGAAAATGAAAATTATGTGGTTTTTTATGAAGAAAGTGTATATAAATTACCACATATATTATATTTCAAAAAATTCAAATAAAATATTTATATTGAAATAGAAAACCTTTGAATAATGAATATATAAGAATAAAAATAAGATATCAGGGTTACCACATTATATACAGTATAATATCATTAATTGAAATAGATTCATTGTACTAACAGATAATAGAGTACTGAGTAATATAACACCCCCAGTTGTTTAAAGAAACAAATTTTTGTTCCATATCATAAATGATATATATCATAGAGTATTTCTTGTTTTACATACAATATTGGGTTTTTATGTGTTATGTGAAACAAAATTTTTTTCTTGCATTACATGAAATATCAATTTTTTCTTCTGTTAGATGTAACACTATGTTGAAATAAAAAATGAAAACATTTCCAACTATTATTATTCAATATTATAGTTATTACATAGTGGTTGTAGTAGAGTCTTTTAATTGGATTAACTGAATTATAAAAACATGGATTTCACATGTATACATAATGAATTCATTGGTGAACTGTTACTTATAAATGAACATTAAACCCATTTGAAAATAGAATGAAATATTTATCTGAAAAGTTATTTAAATGAGAACAAGTTTTTTTATTCAAAAAAATAAAAACATTACTCTTTTTAATTAAATTAATGAATATTTTTATAATATATATATAATAAAATGTTTTCTTTAATATTTTGTGTTTTCAAAATGTTGACAATGTCAATTTATACTCTTAAAACTTTATTTTTTATGTTTTGATTCCATTTCATAGCATAATTATTTTAAAATTAATTTTTTTAACATATTATAATATTTATTTGAAAAAATGTATATATGTTTTTTTAATTTTTTTATCAATATTTACATTTGGGGAAATTTTTTATTTGTTTAAAAATAATTATTTTCCATGAATAGTAAAAAAATAATCTTTTTTGTAAATTTTTTATTACATTTCATAAAGTACTTAATGTTAATGTAGAATTAAGTTTTAAATATAGTCTAATGTAACAAAAGAATTATTTAGGTAAATTTAATCCACATTATTAGATTTTAAGAATCATTATCTTCTACTTAAGAATTAGTGTGTTTTTGGACATAAAAAATGTATTTTATGCTGTTTTAAAATGCACAATGTTTCTCTTTTTTATGAAATTAATGTTACAAATAATGGGAAATTTTATAAATGAAATATTTATATTATAAAAAATTAAATATTATTTTATATTCATATTATTATTAATTTTTTTAATAATGTTAATAGAAAATCCTATTTTGATTAAAAAAATATCTTCATAAAAACCTACTATATTTCTTTATCTGTGGGATTAATATTTAATTTTATTTTTTCCCATATATAATTTGAATTAGAAAATATGGATTTAATATTTGTTATAAAATATTTTATAATATTTTAATAATTAAAACTTATATGTTGACCATATTGATTAGCTAAATAGTAAAAATTAATCTTCGTGATTAATGTAAAATATTATACTCAAAGGGATTAAACATAAAACATAATGAAATGAATAAACTATAAACATTTATAATACAAATATTATGCCCAAATTTTTACCACATACATTCTAGGATCGACTTTTTTACATTATGGGTACCTTGTGGTAAGTAAAAACGTGACTACACATAATGATCTTCCAAAAATTAGTTGTAGGCAACTCAACCCAATTATAAGAGCTCCCCGTGTATCATATTTTTATTACATATTAATAATTATAGGATTTGGATAATAACTAGGTAATTGTGCTCTCAAATTCCCTATAATATTTTTATATTCTCTGTTTTTGACATAAATATAACCTAGGAATCCTTTTTGTAATACCCAAAGAAGATATACCATTCTTCAATTAACATTTATGTTTTCATTATTAATCATCCTTTTCAATTATTATTATAACATTATGATATAAAAACCCCAGTATCATTAATATATTTATATGTTGTTATTTTAATGGTATGACATATATCCACTCACACTTAAAAATGGATTATGAAATCATTGTTCATGTGTTTGGAAGGTTACCACCTCATGAGTCAATGTATTTCATTTTATATTATCCAACAATCTCAATTGGGTATTTTGGAAGATTTAATGTTCATATATTATATTTATAAAATAATTATACATCATGAGTCAATATATCATATATACTATTTTTTATTTTTTTCATATGGGAAACACGAATGTCACTCGTTTGAATGGAAGACTACTTTCTCACGTAGTGATATGATTTAATTTTCAATAATTTGTAACATGAAAGGTAATAAGGTTCAATATAAATAATAAGTGTGTTATACAAAACATATTTATGATATTAATAACATATTTATTATTCTATACATATAACACATTTTTTATTTATTTCTTACATTTTCACTCAATGAAAAAATGACAATGTCGTATGTTGATGTGTGGACTACCGACTCTTTTTTGCAATGAAATTATTTTTATCATAGAAACATCAAATTAATTATATATATAATTAAATATAATTAAATATTATGTTGTTTATGAATAAATTATCATTATTGTAAAATAGGGTAACTTACCATCATTTCAAAATTATTATTCAAAATGAAACCCTTAACTCTAGGGAATGTACGACCTACCATATCCATGATCCCAAAGTTAGTTAATTCACCATAAAAATATGATATTATATGAGTACATATTATAATTGGAGATTAAATTTCATAATATTTTAATTATAAATTTTCTATATATGTTTAAATAAGGATCTATTTAACCATGGTCAACCGACCAAAGTTCTTTTTGAACAATTAATCCAACTATGTTCAAAACATCATAATTAAACTGTATTTAATATGTAATCATATATAACCTATAAATAAGTGACATATATGTAATAATAATAATAATAAATTCTAAATAAACTAAATAAATTAAGATATCTTTATTATTCTTTATGATATAGAATGATAATGAAGAATAAAAACTGAGTTAAGGGTTTTCCTGTCCCACATTAATTTCTAAAAGATATATTCCATATTAAGAAAATATGTTTTGTTGTGTGGTGGATATAGTACCCATAATTTAATTTTATTATTTTTATTATTAATATTATTTTAATTTACATGACCATTTTATAATATCTCTTTTATAGTGTTTAAGGTTTCAATGTTACTGAAGCGGTGATAGATTTTTCTCACAATTTACCTTCTTTGAGGCATATGTTTTTATATACAACAATCTTATTTTTTGAGGTTTATTTAATTACACATTGAAATTTAATATAAAAAAACATGTATACTCTCTATATTATTTGTTAAATTTAATGATATTCTATATTAGAAATTATGATTTTACCTTAGAAAATATGGAAGAGTATTTTGTTACAATATCCTTATTTATCAAGATTGTGCATGATTCATTATCTGATGCTAAAATAACATAAATAACATGAATCGTATTATCCAAATAATAAAAATAATACTATTTTAATATTATTTTACTATTTATCCACACTTTCGTACTAGAATTTTTTAGAAAGATTATATAATAAATTCCCACATCATTTTTATTATTAGTCATAAATATGTTTTCTCCCGTATCTATTTTTAATGAAATGATTTGAAAAGTTTTTTTACTATATTTTAAATGATTAATTAATTAAATTTTTATTTAGCCCATCTTTTATTAAAATATTCATCAATGAAATATCCTTATAACTTTCTGATCTATGAACATTTTCATCCCTTTTACCATGTAAATAAGTTGTTATTTTATCATGACTCAAATTAACAGATGATATGAAGATTATTTGATTGAAAAATCCTTTGAATTTTTACAAGGTCATATTTAAATATTTTTTTCTTAATATATTTGAATTTTTCTTAAAAGAATCTTTTTTTCGATTAAATATTTTTTGATAAAATTATATGTATTAAAATGTGGTTTTGAAAATAATAATTATATTTTAATTATGAATGTTTTCAATTATATTTCAGTATTATTAACATTAATCAACCCTAAAAACCATTGTATTTACTTATCCACAACTAGGGATATTTGGAATTAATTCCATCCTCATTCATTATCAAGATTAGATAAGTTTATTTCAATGAGATTTTTATGAATATTTTTTATACTCCATGGGCTAATAATGCATCAATGTGATTGTTATGAATAAAAATCCATCTCTAGTGTAATCATGATTAAATTACATTATTATGGAAACCATTTCATTTCCACGAATTAACCATGTTTAAATGTTATTGAAAAGAATCCAATTTCTCTCCCATGGGGTTGTCATGTTATAAAGCGAATAATGATTATTTTTATTAGTTTCATTATGAAATGAATTATCTATGTACATTATTCATTTTGGGGTTCTATGCTATTTATATGATAGGGTATCCAGGATAGAACTGGGTGAGCCCATCAATACTTATTTCTTGGGCGTCAAAGAAAACATCAGTTGAGGCCATTACTTTTTATAAATTGGACCGCCCATAATGAAATAGGCAAGACCATAACAACATAAATTATATGTTCCCCACGATAGTTCATCAATTCAATATGTAATAATTAAATAGGTAGTCTGCCAAATGGTTATTGTAAAGACCTGTAAAATTCAAGGGAATTTTTTTTCTTAATTTTCTTTTGGATTTTACAAGATCGCAGTTTCTAATGGCACCTGATTCCGAGGCCCGGTGTACTAGGAATCATTTTCCAAAGATTGGCTCGGGTACGTACAGTGAAAGAACGTGCGGGTTTTTCTATCTTTTGAACTAGTGCTCAGAATTGAAATCTGAGGGCACCGATGGAATCGCAGTGCCGATAATTTCTTTGGAACACCTTTTTCGGAGTTGTGTTTGATCGGGTGTGGTTTCAAAATTTTGGGGTTAAGAAAATGAATAAAATAAAATGGGGCAAACAATTTATTTTATTTTAATTTATTTATCCTAAGCTAAGTTGTTGATGTGGGACCCACTATATCCTACTCCACTAGGTTTGAAATTTGTGGGGTGGGGCCCACACGAGCCCCACCTTTTCAACTTCCAAGAAACCCCCAACTTAAATTATGTAACACACCTGATCCCCCTTTAATGAAATTCAAACCTTGCATTTATTTGGAATAATAAACACCACATTAATTAGGTGGTCAAAACCCCTCAATTAATTCAATTAATTGAATGATCTGTTTTAATTTTCAAAAAAAGTTGGCATGTGAAATTAAATAAGGCTACGCCTTATTTCATTGGGGGAACTTTTGTTGTGCGGGAGGAATTGAGAGGTTTTTCTCAAACCTTGAATCATCAACTTCTTCGTTGAAGAAAGCAAAAAACGTGAAGAACACACCAACGCTGACGAAGAACTATAGCCTCCGACGAAGGGTGACGAAGAACGCTGAACCCTCGGAGATTGACGACACGACGCCATGTACCGTGACACCGATGATCCTCCTTCTGCGATGCTTCTTCTCTGACATTCCTTCTCCCGCTTCAATCTTCGAATCGTCAACCGCTTGAGGTAGGGGTTTTGGTTCAATTAAATCTATGTGATTTATATCCTCGGCATGTGTTTAAAAATTTTCGGAATCCATTTAAACCACTAACGGGGTGGGTGCGAACTAACGAACAAGTCTGAACCCACCGTTTCTTTGTTCTTGGTTTGCGGATCGACGGGCAATGACGAAGCAGGCCGCAAAGGCATTTTGAGGTCTTCGCAGGAAAGAGCCGGTCCCAGGAGGACCGCTGGCGAAGGCGGCAGAAAAAACGGACCACCGGAGCGTCTCCGGTGGTCCGCGGAAAACCCCACCGGCCGCCAGGAGGCGGCGGTGCCCGTCGCGCCACCAGGAAGGGCCGCCGCGGCTAGATCCTCAGCGGCAGGCAGCTGGTGCCTCGACCGCGCGGGGTCGAGGAGGTGGGGATGTAGCGCTAGGCTGCGTCCGTTGGCAAAGAACGGCCCCCACGCGGGGCCACGGTTTCATTCAAAGGGGGCAGTGCCTCCTTTGCACGGCCGCTCGGCTAGCACCGAGCCGCCTCGGGCCATGCCGCGTAGGCCGGGCCGCGCCGCGCCCCTCCGGGTCAGACCGGGCCAAGACCCCCCCCCCCCCCCCCCCCCGGCAAATTTTCGGACTATTTTGGTCTGTTACCCATAACATGGGATACGAACCTCTGATCGACGCACCGTAAGTTGTGTAGCAATCCTTGGATCATGACGGTCCTTTTGGAATATTACACTCAAGGTTCCAGAGAGCTTTGGGTTCATCCGAGTTGATTCGTACACAAATCCAACTGGGCCCTCGGAGCGGAAACACTTACAACATGAGCTCCAAACGTCCAACTGATGTGCCGTTGACATTGTTGGATTTCTATTAGTGAGACAGAACTTTTGGCTTACTCCGCTCGAGGTTTGGATGTAGTTGGAGTATGATCGGGTTGGTTTTGACTTAAAAACCAACCGGGCCCCCGAGACGAAAAAGCCAATAACTCTCAGACCAGGAGTCCGATTGACACGCCATCTGTGACGTTGAATTCCTGTTGATGATACAGAACATTTGGATGCATCAAACACTGGAATTTGTTTTAGTTGATGTATCATCCCCTCGGATCGTGGAGCGGACCCTCTCGAATGAGCTTGCTGGGTGCAAAAACCCTAGAGCTAGCTGCGACTGCGACGACGACGACGACTCTACAGAAATCCTCCATGGATTCGACGGCTACGACTACAGCACTCAGCGGTCCTACGTTGGTCAGTGCTACCGATCCTGTGTGGGTCAGATACTGTGTGGGTCAGTGCTCAGCGGTCATATGTGGGCCAGTGCATACCGATCCTCTGTGGGTCATATCATGTGTTGTTCATTGCGGGGGTTAGTACCTATCGATCCTTTGTGGGTCATTGTGAGGGTTAGTACCTAATGACCCTGTATGGGTCCGATGGCTTATATGAATCAGTGGCTACATCTGATAATCTCTATTGTCTTATGAAGAAGTATACATGTTTGAGCTGTTTGATGACTTTTAATCCTTATCTTCGATAAGATTGACATGATACCTTGTGTGGACTATGTTATGCTTTCCTGTGTGGATTGGGTTGTGTTTTCCTGTGAGAACTGGGTTGTACTTGGGCTCAGATGTTGGAGCCGATCGAGAAATGATGACTTAGGTATATGTATGGGCATATACCTACGTAGTGTCGGATGTAAATTCGTGATTTTATCTTTCGTTTGTGGATTCCGGGGGACCTTCGGGGGTCTCGGGGTCCCTAATGAGTATCTTATACTCACCCCTGCACGGGCTATGCCCGCAATACATTGTGTTGGTTGCAGACGATGGACAATGCTGATCGTGGTTGAGGATTGCGGAGTAGGTCGGTACCTGGAGAGGGACAATTGGACGGGACGTACTCGGAGGGGATGGTTGGACCCGAGCAGCTGTGGAGGCTATCTATACCCACCCTTCAGTTGGGACTTCCAGTGGATGGATCGACGTTGTGGATTTACATTCTGTTGTTGTTTTCCCTTTTCAGTTGTACTTTACTTTCAGTTTGGGTTTGTATTTTGGCCCACTTACTTTTCCTCACTTTCTACTGTACGCAGTTTTACTTAGTGTTTACATCTGCTTGCTTCCTCTGTGTGTTTGTTAACTTTACAAGGCAATGCCTTCCCCTTTTTATCGGGATTTACTCCTTGGTTCCAGTCGCCAACCCCTAGCCTATGAAAGACGGGCTTGGGGTAGTCAGGGCACGGGCCCCGAGGACGGGTCGTGACAAATTGGTATCGGAGAAGTTTGGTTCTACCGTAGAACTCAGAACTCTAATCTTTTTCTATGTGAAGCAATGATGTTAAGGGTATTGTGTGTGGTTATCATTCCAGGGAGACCAGTGTTGGTACGACGGCTGACGTATCTGTACACCAGGATCCTGATTTCTGATTTCCGACTCAATGCATGAAAACATTGATTGCATATGTGCTTTAAATGTTTTGTTTTTTGATTACTTTGTGTCATCTCACCAGGTATACTATTCTGACTGTTGCGCACCAGTATCTTTTCCGGATGGCACCATGACGACAGCTAGCTAGGGATCCGAGTTTTGTACGTGACAACAGCCCACCGAGCGATGAGGCCTCGGTGCATGTCCCTTTGACCGTAGAGGCACCGGTGGTACCTCTACCCGCCGAGCCACCGATGCTACCAGCTCTAGCCGCTGAGAGTGCACATCACCTTGGTGCACTGAACGAGTTTCAGCGTCAGCGACCGCCAAGGTTCCGTGGGGAGACGGACCCTCAGACAGCTGAGGATTGGCTGGAGGCAGTTGTGCGTGTTTTCTTTTTGGTAGGGACACCAGAAAACTTCATAGTGATCCTTGCAGCGAGTCTCCTACACGTGGCAGCAGGGAGATGGTGGAGCTTGATTATCCCGGTGCATGAAGAGGAATCACTCCTCTGGATGGACTTTGAGAGCCTCTTCCTCTTGGAGTTCTTCCCAGCCACCCTCCGTGAGGTGCACATCCAGGAGCTTCTACAGCTGCGGCGAGGAAGCTTGACGGTCGCCCAGTACTCGGCGAGATTTACCGACCTCTCACGCTATTCAAAGGACATGGTATGGGGACCATTCTTCCGAGCCCGGACTTTCAAGCATGGATTAGGGCATGAGATCAGGGCATCACTGATCTCCCTCAGCATTCTGACACATGCACGGGTACTAGAGCAAGACCTTCTCATTGAGAGATTCCTTGCTGAGCCTACATCAGCAGTGAGACCTACCACAGGGCGGCACATAGAAGAGTCTCCTGTAGTAGTCATTCGACAGATGACACATGTATCCAGGAAGACCAAACCCTCAGGAAGACAACCTCAGGACACTGGCTGAGAGGTGCGGGGAACACAGCGCATATCCAATCTTTCGAGAGGCAGACAGTCCTACGCATGCGGTGGGTAGGGCCACATGGCTCATGAATGCCCGACCCGCCGTACAGAGGATAATCAGACAGTTGAGGTGCCACCCAGGCAGAGGCAGAGGGTCGACCGTGGGGGTCCACCAGGAGTAGGCGGACAAGGCAGAGGAGCTGGTCGGGCAGCAGGTGGTGGGCGATGCTTTGAGGCTCTACCACCCCCACCACCAAGAGGCCCACCCCGACCACATGGAGCTGGCGGGTAGAGACAGGCACAGCTCTAGGAAGTGGAGGACTATGACCACGACGCGCCTGAGATGATTCGAGGTACTATCTGTGTCTATTCTACCATTTTTTCAGTTCTTATAGACACAGGAGTGGCGATGATGTACAAGGATCTCAGACGTCAGCACTGGTGGCCGGGTATGAAGAAGGCTATGGAAGAGTTCGTTTCTCAGTGCCTCACCTACAATCAGGTGAAGGCAGAGCACCAAGTACCAGTAGGCCTGGTACCTCCCTTGGAGGTCCCAGACTGGAAGTGGGATGGGATATCTATGGACTTCGTGACTGGAATTCCACGCACTTCCAGAGGTCACGAGTCCATTTGGTTGATTGTCGACCGACTCACCAAGTTGGCTCACTTCTTACCCGTCAGAGAGCATGTCTCAGTGGATAGCTTGGGACATCTCTATGTTAAATAGATTTTATGACTTCATGGTGTGCCATCATCTATCATCTATGATCGAGATGCTCACTTTACTTCCTGGCTTTGGAAGGGGTTGCAGGAGGCGTTTGTGACACATCTACGTCAGAGAACCGCCTTTCACCCTCAGACAGATGGTCAGACGGAGAGGACTATTCAGACTCTCGAGGACATGCTCCTCGCATGTGTCCTCGACTTGGGTCGCAGCTGGGAGGACCACCTACCCTTGGTGGAGTTCTCGTACAACAACAGCTACCACTCCACCACCAGGATGGCACCATACGAGGCGTTGTACAGCCGACCTTACAGATCACTGCTATGCTGGACAGACCCGGGGGAGTCAGCACTTGTGGCACAAGAGATGGTCCAGGACACGATAGAGAATGTCCAGGTCATCCAGGAGAGGATGAGGACAGCTCAGAGCCGGCAGAAGTCTTATGCTGGCAGGCGGCGGAGGCCACTAGAGTTCAAGGTTGGCAACCACGTCTTCTTGCGGGTCTCACCTCGACGTGGATTACAAAGATTTGGTCGTGGCGACAAGTTATCTCCATGCTTCATCGGACCATTCCAGGTCCTCAGTAGGATTGGAGAGGTGGCTTATCGCCTGGATCTACCACCTCAGATGCACCCGGTGCATGATGTCTTCACGTATCCCAGCTGAGGAGATATGTGCACGGCCCGACGCATATCATTGACCATGGGGAGATGGGAGTAGATGATGGGGCAACATTTGCGGAGGTCCCAGTGGAGATCGAGGATCGACAGGAGAGGGTCTTACGTGGATAGTCGATTCCTCAAATGTGCATCAGATGGAAGCACGAGAACCTCCAGGAGAGCACTTGGGAGCGGGAGGCTCAGATGCATGCTCTGTACCCACATTTGTTTCCCTAGTTTATGATGTATTGTTACGGGGACGTAAATCCCTGAGGTGGGAGTAATGTAAAGACCTGTATAATTCAAGGGAATTTTTTTTCTTAATTTTCTTTGGGATTTTAAAAAAATGAAGTTTCTGACGGCACCTGATTCCCAGGCCCGGTGAGCACGAAATCATTTTCCGAAGTTTGGCTTGGGTACATTCATTGAATGAACGAGCATGTTTTTCTAAATTTTGAATCGGTGCTCGGAATAAAAAATCCAAGGGCACCGATGGAATTGCAGCGCATATAAATCCTTAGGAACACCTTTTCTGGAGTTTTGTTTGCTCGGGTGTGGTTTTAAACGTTTTTGGTTATGTAAATGAATAAAATAAAATTGGGCAATCAATTTATTTTATTTTAAGATGTTTAACCAAATATATGTTGTTGAAGTGGGACCCACTATATCCTACTACACTAGGTAGGATATTTTTGGGGTGGGTCCCACATGATCCTCACCGTTTCAACTTCCAAGAAACCCCCTCCATTAATTAGGTAACACACCCACACCCCCTTTAATGAAAGTCAACCCTTGAGATTATTTGGAATAATAAACACCACATTAATTAGGCGGTCAAAACCCATCAATTAATTCAATTAATTGAATGATCTATTTTAATTTTCAAAAATAGTTGGTTTGTGAAATTAAATAAGGCTACGCCTTATTTTATTGGGGGGAATTTTGTTATGCGGGAGGAATTGAGAGGTTTTGTTGAAACCTTGAATCTTCACCTTCTTCATCGAAGAACGCGAAGTACTCTAAGAACGCACCAACGCCGACGAAGAACACCGGCCTCCGATGAAGGAAGTCGAAGAATGCCGAACCCTTGGAGATCGACGACGCGACTCCATGCACCACGACACCGACGATCCTCCTTCCGCGACACTTATTCTGTGACATTCCTTCTCCCGCGTCAATCTTCAAATCATCAACCTCTTGAGATAGGGGTTTTGGTTCAATTAAATCTATGTGATTTATATCCTCGGCATGTGTTTAAAATTTTTCCGAAGCCGTTAAAACCGCTAACGATGTGGGTGCGGACCAACAAAAAAATCTGAACCCACCGTTTCTTTGTTCTTGGTGTGCGGATCGACTGGCGATGACGAAGCAGGCCACAAAGGCATTTTGAGGTCTTCCCAATGAGGAGATAGTCCCGGGAGGACCGCTGGCAAAGACGGAATGCAAAACGGACCACCAGAGCACTTCTGGTGGTCCGCAGAAAACCCCACCGGTGCGCTGCTGGGAAGGGGTTCCGCGGCTGAAGCTGCGGTGGCAGACAGCTGGTCCGACGACCGTGTGGTACCGAGGAGGTGGGGAAGTGGCTATAGGCCGCATCCGTTGGTAAGGAGCGTCCCCCACGTGGGGGCTGTGATTTCATTCAAGGGGGTGGCGCCCCCTTTGCACCGCCGCTCAGCCAGCGCGGAGCCGACCCGCTCGGCCAGCGCCGAGCCGCCCCGGGCTGGACCGGCCGCACCGGGCCAGGCCGCACCGTGCTAGTTCGGACTCGAACCCGGGCCGGTTCAACCTTGGTCGGGCTGACCCAGGGGGTTTGGGCTGGGTCGGACCGGGCCCAGACCCCCCCCCCCCATTTTTCGGACTGTTTCAGACTGTTGCCCATAACATGGGTTACAGACCTCTGATCAACGCACCATCAGTTGCGTAGCGACCCTTGGATTGAGAAGGTCATTTTTGTATATTACACTCAAGGTTTCTGAGAACATTGATTTCGGCCGGGTTGGTTCGTACATGAAACCAATCTGGCCCTCACAGTGGAAACACTTATAACTTGAGTTCTGGACGTCTGATTGACGTGCCATCGACTTTGTTGGATTCCTTTTAGTGAGATGGTCCTTTTGGCTTACTCCGCTCAAGTTTTGGATGCAGTTGGAGTACAGTCGGTTTGTTTTTGACTTAATCACCAATAGGGCCCCGGGGACGAAAAAGTCAATAACTCTCAGACCGGGCGTCCGATTGACGCGCCATCTGTGACGTTGAGTTCCTGCTGACGATACGGAACTTTTGGATACATAAAACTCTGGACTTATTGTCAGCTGATGTATCAGCCCCACAAATCGTGGAGAAGACCCTCCCGAACGAGCTTTCTGGGTGCGAGAACCCTATAACTGGTTGCGACTACGACGACGATGACGACGTTACAGAAATACTCTATGGATTCGATGGTGACGACTACAACACTCAAAGATCCTATGCAGGTCAGTGTTACCGATCCTGTGTTGGTCAGATCCGTTGGGGGTCAGCGCTCAGCGGTCCTCTGTGGGCCAACGCATACCGATCCTATGTGGGTCATATTATGTCTGGGACATTACGGGGGTTAGTATCTATCGATCCTTTATTGGTCATTGCGGGGGTTAGTACCTATTGATCCTGTGTGGGTCTAGAGGCTTAGATGAATCAGTGGCTACATCTGATCATCTCTATAGTCTTATGAAAAATTATACCTGTGTGATCTGATTTCTTGACTTTCAAACCTTATCTTCGATAAGATTGACTTGATATCCTATGTGGATTACGTTATGCTTTCCTATGTGGATTGGGTTCTGTTTTCCAATGATGAATGGGTTGTACTTGGGCTCGGATGATGGAGTTGATCGAGAAATGATGTCTTTGGTATATGTATGGGCATATACCTAAGTAGTGTCAGATGTTACTTCGTGATTGTATCTTTCTTTTTTTGATTCTGGGGGACCTTCGGCGGTCTCGGGGTCCCTAATTATTAGCTTATACTCAAACCTGCACGGGCTATGCCCGCACTACATTGTGTTGGTTGAAGATGATGGACTGCGCTGATCGTGGTTGAGGCTTGCGGAGCAGGTCGATACCTAGAGGTGGACCACTGGACTGGACGTACTCGGAGTGGACAACTATAGCCGAGGAGCTGTGGAGGCTATTTGTACCCACCCTTCAGGTGGGACTTCCAATGGACAGCTCGACGATGCGGCTTTACTTTCAGTTGTTGTTTCCCCTTTTCAGTTGTACTTTACTTTCAGTTTGGGTTTGTATTCTGGCCCACTTACTTTTTCGTACTTTCTAATGTACCCAGTTTTAATTAGTGTTTACTTGTTCTTTCTTAACCTGTTCGTTTGTTTACATTACAAGGCAATTCCTTCCCCTTTTTATCGGGATATACGCCTTGGTGCTAGTCGCCAGCCCTTGGCCTATGGAAGGCGGGCTTGGGGTAGTCACGACATGGGCCCCGAGGACAGGTCGTGACAGTTATTATAGGAAAATTGGTTTCCAAAGTGGTTTCTGAATACGATTTATAAATTTACCAAAACGGTTTTAATTTCTTGTTATGGGTGTATAATTTGCATATTATCATTATTGATATCATATCACCCATGATTTTTGAATCTTATAACTCTTTCCATTCACATGTTTTCATAATTTTCAATCCAAGTGTTATTGGGATTTTTCCCTTTTATAATTCTCTCAGTGTAATCTGATTATCTCATCAAACCCTTATGCACTAATTATTCTCATTGATGAAATTCATTTTTTAATTATTATGATTATCTATACAGAGAACCTCAAATTTTCCTAATTTTTTTTACAAGGGTTACAATGATTTATGTTTAATGAATTAATTCTATAAGGAATTTTATATTGTTGATGATGATGATTTATGTGAAAAAAAAATAAAAGTGGGTTTATGGGGAAAAATTCACATTTATAAAAATCAATATTATTTAAGGATATGTTTTTTACTATTCAAAAAACAGTAAACAAAAATGCTCTATTAGAATATTTGTGATCCTATTTTTCTTTTTGATGTTTTAAGGTTTCAATGGAAAACAATGTGTCTAATTTATCATTATCAATTCCAAAATGAAAACATTATTACTTTAACATTAGATCTTGGAGTGCAGGTTATGGTTTGATATAGTTAGTATCATAAGAAAGAGACATATAAATTTAGAGTGTGGGATGTTTTCATTTGAAGTTAATGTATGAGTGATGGATAAAATCTAGTTTCAATAATTGAATATTATCTGGAGTTTGAAGTCCAATTCAACCCATATGATGTTTTTTGATGTAAATATTTATAGGTTATTATAGGGATTTTTGGAAAAAATTTACCAGGTTTGTGTCTTTTTATCCCCATTATTAAGATGAACAGTTTTAAGGAGGAATTATTCTTTAAATGTTTAATGAAAATATAGTCAACTCAAAGAATTTTTAATAGCCATTACAACTAACAAGCTAGTGGTGATTGTGACCATAATTTAAGGGAGACATGGGTATAGTGACAACCCTACGTCTACCTAATTTCAGGGTTATTATGACATATTTTTGGAAAATAATTTTTCTATTTAAATGATATATTGAATTTTATTTTTGGAATAAAGACTGATTTAAGCATGAGTAATACATTAAAAAATCCATCAAAAATGTTTTTCATCATACATAGTTGTAAAATGATTGAATAATTTTATGGATAGTTTTTTTTTTAATAATTTAGTTCAGAAATTGTGTATTACTATTTATTACTAATAATTAACATATCAAATTGAGAAAAACTAATTTTGGGAAATATAATACAATGTGATAACCATTTTTTTTCTATAGTGTCTAAAGACTATAGAATTGTCTTTTTTATATATATGGGTCAATATATCCCTTTAATTTTTTTAAAATGCATTTGGTATATGAAAATAATCCTGAATACATATTATTTTGTTAAAAATTCATGATTTTAAGGAAAATTGATTTAAGGATAAAAATATATTCTTCATGTATGAATATTTACATATTATCATTGTTGAGATGCTAATAGAATTCATCAATAATCAGAAGAAGATATAAAAATATATTTTTGTCATAGTAATTTTAATTATGTGTTACCAATTGTATTATAAATCATCATATATTTATGGTTTTTGAACCTTAACAATCCTTGAATCGCTCACATTCTTATGGTCAACAATATATATCATTCTGTATTATTATTTATTAATTTACAAAGTCTCTATTTATTCATTTACTACTGTTTTTATACTAATTAGAAAACTATTAATGTGTGATTATATATAACCATCTAACTTCCCTTTTACATTTACCGATAATATGTTTTTAACTATTTTTATGATATGAGAATACATAGACGTATATTTCAAATAACCAACTACTGATTTCTGAGATACTATTCAAATTGCAAGGGAAAATTTTATTTAAATTGGTTGAGGATGCAACACCATTTGTTTTAAAAAATATATGTTTGATAGTAAAAACAACACATAACACTAAATTCATCTTACGTTACATGCAATATTTTTTTTAACATGTGTTACAGACTACAACGATTTATAAAACATGAAATGATATAAACATATAATTATTTAATATAATATTTATAATATATCCATTGGAAGGTTGGATTTTAATAAGATTAAATAAATTATTAAAAAATATTACACATCTTTTTTTATAAATTAGTTTTTTAATAAGTAATTAGCCATGAAAAATATTATCTTTTGAAAATAAATAGATTTTTTTGAATAAACTATTTTAAACTGCACAGGTGTGTTACATACAAATAGTATTACAAATTAACTCTTTTTTGGTTATATAAATGAAACTTGTATACTATACTAATCAATAAAATGTTTAACATTTATTATTTTTATCATCTATATAAGAGATCGAAATAAATCAAGTTGTATCATATGAACTAAATTTTTTTAGTTTTTTTATACTTTTTATGGCTCAAATATTCAAAAACATATTTTTTTTAAATTTTATAATATCTATTTTAAACAAAATTATTCACTTTTTATTTTAGAATATCAAAATATAATTGCGGTGAAATTTTTATTATTTCTCAAAAAATAATTACATTTCATTCAATAGTGAAAAATACAGATTACTCTTACAAACTAATTTATATTTAAAAAATTAACTAATAGAAAAGTAATATTATTGTTAAAAAAATATTTCATGAACAGAAATTAATTTTCATTATATTTAATCTAATTTATTAAATTGGACCATAATTATCTTATTTTTTATAATAAATTTTATTGGACATAGAAAATGAGTTTTTCGTAAAAACATTTTAAACTAAAAAATGTTTTTCATTTTACTTTAATTAAAATATTAACTAATTTGGAATGAATTATATGATATTTATAGATTATATATCATTAATTATTAATTGAAATAAATAAAAATACTATTATTAATCAAATAATTAATATACATTCATATTATTCACCAAAAAACACTTCGTAAAAATACAATTTCTAAACGCATCAATTCGATTCGGATGAAATAAAAATTTCCCACTAGTATGATATTAAATTGAAAATAAATTCCATAATTAGAATTAAAAATTTAATAATTTATAATAATAAAATATTGTTTTTTTCATTAATTATTTGTGTAAACATAAATAATAAATTACATTCATTGAGGTAAAAAAAAGTTAACCAAGTGATTAGACATTACTTTTAATGTAATAATGGCATATAATATCATAAAATTTGAATTTTGTAGATATATTTTTACTGTGTATATTATATTATACGTTTTATTCCATTATTGGCATATGTTGGAATGTAAAAATGTTGGTACGCCTAACACTCTTAATATAATTACATGTGTAGTACTCACCCCACATAAAAAATTAAACCAACTATCCTATCTACTTCACAAATTCAAACCCCTTAGTGTTTTAGTAGACATGAATATATAACTACCCAAATTAGCCCCCATGATAATAGAACAGTTTTTATGGATAGAAATAAATGCAAGTATTTTGGTAAAAACCAAAATGGTCACCTAAAGAAGAGGTCATGTTTTTCATTGAGCGTTTGTATTTTTTTATTTATCCATTCAATTTATTATTCACATACCAAGATTATATAATAAAATATGTATCTTACATATACATATATGTTTTTATGTAAATTTTATGAGCTAAAAACATATAAACATCAGTCCAATATGCTATTAAATCATCGTTCATATGATTGGTAGACTACCTCCTTTTATTTACATTCTTTTATACATTAAATACTATCATTATTGGGTATTATGATGCGAATAATTTAAATATATAATATTTATATATAAAATATATCTATTGATTCATTATATCATATATATATATATTAAGATCCATTCCAAAAGGGATTCAATTGTGTTGATCGTATGTATATAGAACTACCACCTCATAAAATGATGTAATTTTTTTCTCTAATTAAAAACAAGGATGGTAATAAAGGTAAATGTAATGAATATTTGTAAATTAAAATAAATATTTATTTTAATCATGAAAAATTTATAAATCTTTTAATATGTTATTTCTAATTGTTTCTTATATTTTAAATCCCTGTAAAAATTGATATTGTTGTTTGTGGACGTGTTGACTATCTCTTCCTCAAAGCAATGTTATTACTTATAACATCATCATATAAAGATAATTATATATATATGAGTTGATATAAACAATTATTATCATATTAATGATATAATAATAATTATAGAATTATAATATATTACATACACTCATCCATAATGATCGCGGATAAACTATAGCGTTATCTCATGTGTACTAATAGCCAACCATATCAATGAGAATATAATTAGTTCAATTTTCTGAACCATATTAAATTATGTGACTTCAAAGAATAATTGATGACAAAATATGATAATTATTTCATAATTATGATTGTTTATATGAAAAATAATGATTGTTTTGACCATGGTCAATGTACGAATGTTATTTTTGAAAAATTATCCAAATATGGAAAAACAACCGACATAATCTTAATTGATTAATTATTGACATATAACATGTAAATATGTGAAATAATGTAAATAATAAATACTAAATTTATTTTAAATAGATATAATAATTAAAATATGGTTATTATTTGGAATGAGAAAGAATGTGCATGTTGATTTGAACACGTGGTAATGGGTTTTCTCCTCTCATATTTATTTCTACGAGAAAAATTACATGTTCACTAATTTTTTTTTTGTGGTGTATATTATTAACATTAATAAATGTTTTAATTATTATACAAATATTTATTGGGATATACATATCAATTTTAGGATAACTATTTCATGGTTTTTACAATTTCAATGTTACCAAAGCAGTGATGGATTATGGTGTCAAATATCATTCATTGATATGTATTATTTGGTATACAACTATGTACATTTATAAGGTGTATAAAATGGACATTTTACAAGTTATATCATTAATATTTTTATTCTCATGAAAAAATACGTTTTATTTAAGGATATTCTATCACAAGGATTATGGTTCAATTTTATAAAATTTTGAATGGACTTCTGTTTCATTATCATCGTTAATCGATGTTATATATAATTACATCACAGATGTAAAAAACTTATATTTCTAATGAATATTGTTATCCTATGATTTTTTATAATATTTTCACGTAATTTAACCATTTTAAAACTCTTTTTAATTGAATTTTTTGTTAATAATTTTTGGGAAAATATAACTTCAATTATCTCTATTGTAAGTAATATGTTTTACTCAAAAAAATGTTTTATAAAAATGTCCTAAAAATAGCTTTACCCCATTAAAAATAATTTATAAAATAAATATTTACCCTTTTTATTTTTAATATAATTTATTCAATATAGTATTCTTAAAAAGTTATGATTAAGTAATGTTTTATAACATCATTCCACACAAATATATTGTTCATTAGGAAATGTATAACATTTCTCACTAACATTATCGATACATCACTATGAATTTCTTTGAAATTTTACGTTGAGATATTTTAATAAAAAATTATTTTAAAAATATTATCGTAATTATTAGTTATGAAATATCTATCTTGAATGATATTTAATTTTTAAATGTGTTATGTTTTAAATATTTACTTAGAAAAATAAAATGATATTTTCTGCATGAATATTTTTAATGACATTTTTATAGAATTTCAATTCCTCAATGTCGACAGCCCTTTTTTTACATATCCTACACTAGGGAAACATTTTTTGATACCAACATCATTACTTATATGGATAAAAAAATATTTATTATAATATATTTTTAGGAAACTAATTTCAATGATATTAAAATCAAACCAAATTATATTCCACAAAATAATATTTTTTCCAACAAATTATTATGGAACCTATTTTTATTCCATGGTTGAATAATGTTTAAGATACATGAACATTATACCCATTTCTTTTAACGATTTTAATCAATAAATAATGTTACTAATGATAGTTTATATGAATTTTATTTTGAAATTTAATCTCTTTTTAACAATATTTATTTTCTATTTCATCGAAATTTATATTAAGGGGTGACCTAGTTTGAGTCAGGTGAGCCCATTACATCACATATGATAAGGAATACCATATAGAGATAGGTGATCCTGTTGCAATTTAGATTATCAAGGTAGCCTATATAGCATTGTGTGAGCTCGTTATAGCTTAAAATATTGGTCTGACCAGATATTGATCGAATGAATTATGTGATGATTTTATTGGAATTTAATTTTATAGTTATTCCAATTATAATGGTTTTTAAATGTTTTCAGGAATATTATTATATATTTTTTCAAAAATGTTTTGAATTTCATGTAATAGGTTTATAATGATACTTCTAATTTCAATTGATTTCATATGGCTCAGGATAATTGAATATGGTGGATCTATCATTTTCAATGTATACTTATTTTATGATACATGTATTCATGAGTATGAGTTCATTTATTATTCTCTCATGCACCCTTATTAATTTGTTATAACCTTATAGGATTCCTATAATAATTGATGATTGTCATTTTATAATAATTATGTTATTCATTATTGACAATTTCATCTCACACATTTTATGATTCCTTTTCCTTATATTATAATGACTGTAGTCGAATGAATTCTATATAGACAAGAATTTCATGGTATGATTATGATGACCTAATATGAAAAAACAAAATATGTTTTAAAGGTGAGAAATTATCATATATCAAAATTTTATTTATTTATATTTGTGTTTAATTAAACTAAATATAAAATCCAAAATAAATCCTTGACAATGTAATTATTATTGATTTTCAATTTGATGATTTGTGGTTTTGATGTGATAAATTATTATATCAATTATTTGAATCTTATGGAAAAGTGTAATGGTTATGATTTCTGCATGAGATTCTTAATTGGGGGTTTTCAGATTCAATATATACACTACATAATAATAAGATAGTTAAAAATATCAAATTTGTCACATGAAATTCATTATAGAGTGAAAAAACCATAATACCACATAATCCATTAAATGAAAATGAATTTAGAATAGAATATGATATGACACTTCCAAACCCATTATTTAAATTAATTTACTAATCAATATTAATGTATATGTATTCCCTCTATATAATGATATTATGGTGAATAATATGTAATATATCTAAAGCAACTAAATTTTAGACAAAGAATCCACTACATTAATTTCGGACAGTCACTAAATCATTTGTATCTCATTTATTACAAAAATGATTATCCTAATAACCTATTTGAAATCCTTTTTAATATATATACATATTTATAAAAATTATTTCTATTTATTCTATATATTTTTATTTCTATTCCTTATTTTTCTATAATGGGTGTGAGTAATAATGATTATTTTGAACATGTTTCATCGTAGTGGTTTTGATCGTCATTATTATCTCATGATCATCATTCAGACATAAAAAAAGTATTAATTTCTTTATATTTTGTAAATTCGTTGTGTAATTATTTCTTTTATGATCCTTAAAATAGAAATTAGTAATGGTCATTTTGATTTATTTTTAATTAACAAATATTGGTGATCTGAATTAAATAATTAAGTATTAATGTCACCATTCCAGAAGAGAAAAATATTCTATTTACATATTTATATCGTATTATTTATGTAAATATAATGTTTTAGTCAGCTTTGATAATATTCAATATCATTGTTCATGAGGGTGGTTTAACAGATCTATACATGAACCTTCAATAATTAAAGAATATGTATGTTTATAAAAGTGATTATATTAGAGATAAAATAATTTCTAATGATAAAAAAATACTAAATAAATATTATTTTGGATATGATTCATTTAAATGTTATTAATAGATAAGAATGAATAATGTTGAAAACTGAGATACATTACTTCATAGAGGTTACGCTTTATACAACATCATGAATGGAATTTTCATTTTTATTAATGATAAAGGGTGATAAAAAATAATGATTATTACATCAATGTAAAAAATTTATTGAACTAAAATTATTCATATAAAATATAGAAAAAATATATATATATATATTAACATTTATGATATAAAGTAATCAATTTTATTGAAAGTATATTACTTACTTTGAAAACATTATTTTTCTCTGTGAATAATTATTGAAAATGGAGGATTTCGGCTACACACATATGCCTATAATTTTAAAGAAATAAAATATGAATTTCGTAGAATGAAAAAGTTTAGTTTTTCATTAGGAATATTAAATTTATTTGGTTCTGAGAGATTCATTTAGTTTGCAGTGAGAATGCCTTTTTGTAAATATATCATCATGATATATAAATAACACATGTTTCTAATGTCAAGAAGACTCGAAAAATTAAAATAATGTAGTGGACACAATATTTGGTTTATCTAAACCCTATAAAATATATTAAATATGTATATAAACTATTTGGCATTTTACCCATTTAGTTATTCAACTTGAACCTTTTACTCGTTCATGTTGTAACAAAATCTAAAAAAATATATTTTGATGGCCTAAATTAAAATTGTACTTTTAATTTGATAATGAAAATATAATTTCAAATTTTATATCTATTTTATTAAATTATTTTAATTATAATTGATAATATAAAATTTTACGAAATATTTATTAAAAAGTGTTTCAGAGATTAGTGGATCATATGTTCTAAAACTGCAATATTTGGTTCTAAAGTAAATTAAATGTTTGTAAATTCATAATATCATTGAAGGAATTTTTTTCTAGAAAAGGGTTTTGTAATTTCCAACATAATATATATAGTATTATTTCATAACAATTATGTTATTTAATAAAATTTTATTTTAAACTCTTCATTTTAAAATATATTTTTCCAAAAAATTTAATAATTCATCCAATGATTTTTTTTACAATTTCATAAATTAAATTAAAATTAGTATTTATAAATTATATAATTTTAAAATTTATTTGTAAATATAATAAATATATTGAAATATATTATAATCTGTAAATTACTTGTTAATGTTTTATGTATTCATATTTTTTATTTCTAAAAACTTATTAATCATATTATGGGAAAATATTATTACATTAGATATTATATTTGATGTTAAATATATTTAAAATCTTAATATCATAAACATTAAATTATTTTTTTATATGGGTCACATATTAAAGGTAAAAATTATCGATTAATTTTTTAGATATAGTAGTAGAATCTTATCAATTACAAAATGTTAATAACAAATTTTTTCATATATATATATATATATATATTTCATAACATAGTTACATAAATTTTTTATATCCAGTATATGGTTACATTTAAATGGTAATATATACTTCCTCGGGGTTCATTTTGTTTTGGTACTACAAGTTAAAAAAGATATAAAATATATTGGGTTTCAAATGAATATAAAATTTATATTATATGGGATTAATAAAGATAAATATCAAATAATTTTATGCCAATGAATCTTATGCATGATTAGAAATAACAACATTCAAATTCACCATATTAACTTATTTATTTATCTTTTTGTTGAAACTTTTCTCTACACTATAAATTTACACAAATTAAGAACATTAATATTCTCTTATAGAATCTCATGATGGAAATGGAAGCTATATTCCTTAACAATATCTATAACTTTAAATTCCCATAAGTTTCAACCTTTTCCACATTGGGGTGTTTGAAAACTCAACTACGTTTATATTGAGAATCATACTTCAGGATATCGTGTTTGGAATTATCACTATATTTATGAATCCAACACTCATACTAATAGGTATATCATTAGGAAAGTCTCTATATTTGTAATTTTATCAACTATTATCATTGGTCGATTCATCTACATCGACTAATTAATAGAAAATGGGGTTAAGGTGTGTAATTAATAATTAACATCTCGAAAGAATTATAAAATAATTTACCTAATGATATCATAAAAAATGTCAACATCATGTAATATTACTTTTAATTTTCGTTATAACAATATTACTCATGGATCAATATATATATCCTTTGATTTTATTCTTAAATACTCTTAATTTTTATAAATCAGTGACCCAAATTTCCATCATATTTCATATAATTTTTTTAAATGAAGTTTATGCTCACAAAATTCAACACACCCATTATCTGTACAATCAATAATAAAAATATTTATATAATAACTATTTAATATCTCTACTATAATAAATGTTATTCATAGCCATTATATTATTTGGATGTCTAAAATTAAATTAAATTCTATTATATTGTGTCATTAAATTGAAATTTATATTCTATAATATTTTCTCAGGTGTTTCAATCTAGATTTGAAGTCGTAGGTCCACTCATTATGCACGTAATTATGATTCAGTTTATACTCAAAAATAATTATATAGGATGATTACACCAAGATTCATCAACGAAATAATCAGATCCACCTTATAGTATCTAGATAGTGATGTTATTTCATGGATATGAAATCTATATATATCCAAAATTTAAGATGTTATCCTATACATAGATAAACCCCTTGTTTTTCCCTGATGTTATATTAACATATTCCAAAAAAACATGTTTTGTTCAATATTAACTCAATCAACAAAAATAGTCATCAATACCTTTAAAATCATAATAAACAATTAATATAATATCACATAATAGTATATACCGAGGAACCTAATTCTCACACCCCTATATGTGGTAATAAAAGAAAAAAACATTTCTTGTCAGTATTGAAAAAAAAACTTTAATTATATATCATAAACCCATGGTATATCATTTACATTCCAATTAAAAATTTTTATTTACGATTTTATAAAGTTATTTAAAAAATTAAACTAGTAGAAGAAATGTTATTTTAATCAAATGGATATTTTCTACTATATACCAATTGAAATAATGTATAATAATAAAACAACATCATCCATAATTTTTATAGAAAATAAAATCATCTTAAAAAATCTTTTATTTATTTATTCATATCAAATGATAAATAATTATAAGAAATGGGTCAGATTATATCATATGTAATAGTAATAATATAAAATAATATTCCAAGATAATAAAATGATAATAATATGAGCATATAGTTATATTCAAGATATAAATAAGAAGTATACCCCTGAAATGTTTGATCATAAATCATGATTCAGGTAATTAAAAACTGAATCAAATTAAAAATTAATTAATTTGGTGTGTAAAAAATGTTTACGATACTTTATACATGAAATAATAACCTAATCATATTAATAAGAATAAAAATCTTGCAACAAACATACAATATAAAAACTCTCTATCTAATAAATGAACCATGAAATTATTATCATAAAAGGCATAATCTAACCACATGTTTACCTGAATTGTATTTGGATAATTATCATTTATTCCCCTAGAATTTAAAGAATACATCTTATGTATCTCATTATCTTGGTATAAATCCTTCCATGTGTTATTTTGATTAAGATATTTTCTAATTTGATCCATTTGGATCTAGAAAAATACTAAATTTTAGCAATTGTATTGTGGTAAATCATATTATATACCCATTAAAATAGGATAAATCCAACCATGTAAACTTTATCATGGAATAAATATTGTTTTATAACCATTAGAATTAGAATAATCCTTATATGTACCATTGTATGATCATCAGACATAAATATAAACCAATTAATTGAAGATATATATATTCACCCATTAGTCATCATATGTACATATGTGTACCACACAAAAAATCTCCATCATATAATAAAAAAACATATGAATAAAAATGTGTTTCATATCCATTTAAAATGAAATCAATTATTGGAAAAAAAATTCAGTCAATAATCACAACATGATAAAATATAGTATTAGAAATTATAATACCAATATATTCACCACCATTCTAGTAAAAAAATATTCTATCATTATTTACGAAGCATATGGTATTTCCACCATTTATATAAAATGTATATAGTCAAGTTAATAATATCCACAATCAATCTATTTACTTCATCTCATTGAGAAACCATTAATAGAGATTGTTCACAAAGGAAAATAGTTGGATGATAGATCCTATTTGTCCATTGTAGATAATTTAGAAAGATAAAGGTAGAGATGGATAATTCCTTCACATATAAGTGAACATCAAATATTCTATAATGAGAAATAATTTGGAATAAACAACACAGTGAATAGCCTCAATAATGTATATGATATGTCAAATATGAATAACTATGTTTAAAAATAACTTTTATTAGGTTTGGGTAAAAAAAATTTGTAAATAAGAAATATCATTGATCTTATAAAAAAGTACTTAATGAAAGAATTCACAAACTTATGAAAAAATAATTTATTTTGGATTCCAATACATTTAAGATAAAAAATTTCATTAAATATAAAAATTGTGGTAGAAATATATGTATATATACAAAATAGTAAAAATAAAATATTTTACCACATTGAAAAAAATATATATAAAAGAAATTAAGTGATTTTATTGATGAATGTTATTGATGTTGATGTTGTATAAAATTACCTTAATCAATTATTGATAAATAAATAAGTTCATTTACAAAATCATTTAACAAATATAGATATAGAAAAAGGAATTATCCATACTAAAAAGATATGGCATGACCTTTTCCAATTCAATGGGTAAATAAAAAACCAAGAGGAAAAAAGAAATAGGGATAAGAAAAATAAATCTCTAATAAGGATCATATGATAAAGAAACCATTGAATTTTTAGTGTGATAACATTAGAAAATTCCTAAATTATCTTTCTATCAAAATAAATACATTTTTGATAATGAGAAAGTGATAATTCTGTACTGTATGAATAGTATAAGAATAAATGTTTTTTTGAGAGGAACACACTTATATTTTCAATAAAATCACATGAAATTTAGTTTATTTTATACTTTAAATATAAAGGGTAGTGAATACAACATATAATATAAATACCAATATCAAATATGGAACACTTCTTGTGAAATTTATGGTGAGACAATATCCTCAAACCACCATTGAAACTATATTGTCAAATACTTTTAAAGGATATATTTTTTTAATAAATTTTAAATTCTTTGTAAAATGATAGTATCATGATAAAAATTATATCAATTTTTATTAAATACATAGCATTAAATAAAACGTGGTGTATACTGAGAACTCTTTCACAATGATAGAATTTTGTTACTAGAAATCATTTCATTGAATTCCCTCTTACATTATCAAAATATAAAGTCATATAGATTTGAAAAATGTAATAATAGAATATTTTATAACCTTACTCATGGCTATATACTTTATAGACATAATTTTTTGGATTATGACATTCATGTAAATTAGTAAATTCATATCTATTTTTAAAATCAGGAGTGAGTGATACTAATTAGTATGAAATTCTTTTATAATTTAATTGAAGTTCTTTATTATTCTATAGATAGTCATAATTTCCAAAAAAAAGTTATTATAGTTTATGATTCATAAGATTTTTTAAGTCCTACATTTCCTACTTTTAATAATTTACTCATTGTACTTACAGATAAGATTTAAGACAATCATGAATAAGTGATCATTAAAAAATGAATTATGGGATACAAATTAATAAATTTCTTATTAATTTTTTAATTTATAGAAAATAATTAATTAGTCATATAACATTTCATTAGTAATTTATACTTCATTTTCATCCATGATGTTATTTTATTGCATTGTTTGTTTTTGTTGTTAGACTAACCAAAAAATGAACATATGGTAATTAATTGATGAATTTGACTATGGATGTGGTTTATTTTGGTATAATGATTACACAGAAGATTAAAAATGACATTATTTAGAAATATTATTTGTATTTAATCTTATTGTAATATATTTAAACTATTATGAAATTAACAACATAAAAAATATGATATGTTACATCCTTTATGTTGTTGTTTTCACTATATGTTGTTAGTGTATTCATTCCTCCAATAATGAGAGAAAAAATCTAATAATGCAATTTATCATTCCATTATTTAAATATTATTACCTTAATTCTTAAATAATAAATTTTTTATTAGTGAAGATGTGTTTTTATGAAAAACGGATGTCGTTGCTTCTTAAATGTGGTTGTCTGTACAATGCATGATTAACAATTTAAAATTTTTAAATATAAAAAATGAATATATTTTAATAAATATTTAACAATTTAACGTAAATAACATAATAAACACTTGAATGGTGGTTGTAGAAGGCATCATTTAATCTTCTTCATTTTAAGAGCCAACTTACTAGTGGTGAGGGTCTAACAGTTCCGTGGGGAGACTATAACCCAATTAATCATAATCATATAACATAAACATAATAATAATATAACAAGCCATTTTGTTTCCTAATAATGTTTTACATGTTATGAAATGAAAAATATCCACCGATTTGAATTCCAATGATCTTGATTACTAATGTATTTTGAAGGCTAAGATCCAAATATATCAATGGAAATTAAAAAATATCATTCTTATTTTTTTCAACACTAGAATGATTATAAATAAAATTGAGACCCTAAAACATCATATTAATAACAATAGAATATAAATAATGGGGTGAAATCAAAATCCCAATAATGTTATAAAAATGATAAGTCTACATAATTTGTGAGTCAATGTTGTAATATGATATCATAAGAGTGAATGAATATGAGTAATCATTTAGAAAGATAACCTAACAAACACTATATCATAGGATCATGGTAACATATTATTTGTTGTAGAATCATATAATTAGAAATATATATGAGGTAGTGATAACTTCCAAGATAATATCACATGGAGGAAAATTTCCCATAATAGATTAGGTTTACTCCCAAATCTAAAATATTATATTTTCAGAAACTAAAGGATTACTCAATGCATTAGAGTGTTATCTAGTTTCACCTAATATAACCTGTTCATGTTATATGTGTGACACATAATGGAAAAAATTATGAAGAAAAATAACTGAATAAAATATATAATTAAAATGGGATTATAATGATTCTTCATATATTAATAAAAGTAAATTTCATAGTGAAATAATTTCGTAAATGCTCATAAGGCATGAATTACCTCATCAACGGAAGGGAGAATAAATTATGTAAATTTGTTGGATACAAATATTCATTACATATAAGTAATCCATAACATTAGTTTTTATTTCCACAACCAAAAATATATTTAAAAATATAAAAAATATGTATGAGGAGAATTAGATTTTTACATTGATTAACTTCAATAGATATCATCATAGATAGAAATTGATTTTGAAATATCTCATTGAACGTTTTCTAAAGAAAATATTCATTATATTTTGAATTAATGTTTATAAAAACTAAAAACATCATCTCAAAGTATACATAGATTTTCCATTTTTTCATTTGCCTACAAATTCTTGTGTTTAAATGCATTCGAAACCAACTGAAAAATTGAACTGTGGCCACGGAGGTCCAATGATGATGCATGTGATGAAAAAGGGAAAAGAATATAGAAGGAAGTCAATGGTTAATAACAATTTCACTTTTATTGTTTTAGCCTCAATTTAATCATTATTAGAATGGATAAATAATAAAAATTAGGAAAACATTCTGAAATAAGCCCCACATTTAACAAAAATCGTGTAATGATCAATCTAAAGATCAATATGTACATGGAATGACCCTTATTCAATATGTAAATCAATAATGGGTAAAATCTCAATGATACAACCATCCTAGTTCAATTTGGAACATAAATTGATAAAGGACGATCAGTATGCCATAAGTATTAAGGAGGTTCCTTTGAATCGGTTGCACGTTGATCACCAATCCATGATCCATCACTATTTTTTGATAGAGCTCTTCTAATGATGACCCAAGTGATTCTATGGATTTCTTGGGGTTTTGAAGATAACACTGCTATTTTTTATAAGGAAACATTTATTGGGAATGTCGCTGTGTCAACAGGAATAATTGTTTCTAATTTAAACTATTTAATGATGATTATGTCCTTTTCGTGTTATTTCATAGAATACCCATTCATACTAATAATTAGTTAATCCTCATAAAAATTGGAAATTATTACCTCACATGTGGTCTAATATTTCCAATATTAGTCACCATCCATGAGATATTTTGATAAAAACAATAAATTTATTTAATTATTTTATTTACGATTACATCGTTGGTGTCTTTTCATATATATGTCATGTGTTGACCAATGTTAGGTCGTGCAGAGGGTAAATATAACATTATGATATCAACAATGCCCTCAGAATTCTAATTTGAGATTCTTTTTCTATGTTATTCAACATTTTTAGTAAAATCATTTTCATGTGATATAAAAAATTTAATATCTTTTGAACAATTTTTTCTATCACACTGGACCTCAAAATCATATATCGTCTCAACCCCTTTTCTAGAAATTAACACATGTAATTTATAAAAATAATACATGAAATTATGGGATGTTACATTCTACCAGCTTTAGGACTTTAGATCTCCTGATATCCAAAATATGGAAAATATAACCTGCGAGTGTACTGAGCATGAATCAGAGCCTCCAACTCACATTTTCTCTCTTGAAAATTCATGTTATTCTAATGAACCCGCAACAAAGGATTATACCACACATGAAGGACCCGATCATGCTAATATGTGATCTCCAAAAATGGGATTTAATGTTTCAATCAGGATGTGGATCTTTTTTTATGGAACACATTGGTGTTGAACTATCTTTTTCATGTTGAGGCATCCCAATATTTATACTATAAATTTTTATTTGATAGATAAGAGTGGTATGAATTGGACAATCTCTCAATGATCACTCATATGGTATCGTGTCCCATGGATTTATGTGGGTATCCCTTCTTGAATTCCATCTATATCCTATCTAACTTCGATTAAGTAACCTCAGGGGTTTGTACGTGACCATTTGGAACTCTGTTCTTAGCCATAACATGCTAATAATTAAGTCATTGAGACACGAACTCTACAAAACCGTTCTTCATCAATGGACACCAAAACTAATGTTGGAGGTCTTGGATTATCTTCACCACTGCAAGATGTTCTGAAAATGGGGCATATGAAATATCCTCAAAACCATCTCTCATAATGGCACCGGTACAACTGTGCGCCATCTGAAAATAATGATTTTTTCTCGACTATTAAAATATTCATCATGAGAATACCATGATGATATTTGATAATTTAGGGTCTTTCCAAGAATATATTCAATTTGTTCCTATATAGTAGATCTACTAGTGGAGTGGTGACAATCCTCGACAGAAGGTAAGTTGCACCATCTATATTAATAAAATATATCTGCAATGACGCCAAATGCTCTGATTCCACTTCCATGAAATACAATACAAATAATCTACTTATTGCATGTTGGACCACCGTCCCCATTCCATGATTTTGAAAAATATAGATGTCATAGTCCTAGTGGAACACTATCAAAGGTCTTTGTCTCATCCTTCACAGGATCCACCGTAACTATGTCACCACCATAAGAAACTTGTGACATATAAAATACATTTCACTGAGGGAGAGTCCATCCAAATAATAAGTAATTGGTTTCACCATCCAATGAGTGTGTCCATCCTACAATAAATGTTATTTGTTTTTACAAAGGAAAATTGGTATTACCATTTCAAACACACTAAACATTGAACCTAAAATAGTCAATATGTGCCTGAATTATGGATAACCAGTCCATATCAACAATGACATTATAAGGTCTTGACACCACTACTGAATGATCTCAACCGTAAATGTCACCTCCAAGAGTAAGGGAGCACTTTTGATACCTATGTGTTATCATCGAATCACCTCATACATGATTCTATATTCATAAGGATTGATTCAGCGGTTCATCCAAAATCTCTGAGTCATGAACAATGATTAGAGAAATGAAGTAATAACTGTAAGAATTATCCCTAAAATTTTTATCTACGGGTGAAAACAACCATATCATAAATCAAACCATTCCTAGAGCCCTTGGGTCATATACCATGACTGCATTTAGCTTCCCCCTCATCTATCCTCCTTCTCCATATGCTTGGTGAGTGCCACTTGGGGGTAGTGGTGGAAACATGTCAAAGTGTCAACTACCTCCTACTTCACTTCCCGCACATTTTCAATATTTACCACTCTATAGACCATCATAATATAGTCCAAGACTATGCTTTAGTAGTCCATCAATAGTCCCATTTTCGGAAGTACTCTGTGTTGGAAAACCAATAGTGTGATGTCCAATCTCATAAAATGAATATCCCTCATTATCTTGTGACATTATTCAGCCACCTTTGGATCTACTCATGAAGTGCATGCCCTGCATGGATACCCAATACTACCATAGGATACCTACTATCTAGATCTCTACTCATACATTCCCATTAAATACTCTCTATGAATGTATCATCCCAAACAAAGAAATCTTAACCTCAAAGGATCACTTTAGAACACCATCATTTGTGGGAATACATTGAGTGGTAACTCTTGCTTGAATGGCCCATAACATACATCAATCAAAGGCCTAATCCCTAATGTATGGACCATGGATCATATAAATTGAGTGAACAGAGCGGTTGATATGCCTCAATTATTACTAAGATACCAACATGTAGTTATTCCTGATCTATATAAACTCATGGATACACATACACCTTAGCTTATAAGGTGAGAAATCCTCTCTGAAAGGTTTCTCAGACAATATCCATGGTAGATTCCACTCATCATATGATCGACAATCCTAACCCCAACATCTCCCTACTATGATATGTACAAGTCTCATTTCTAGGACCACTATTTAATTTTATCATGTACTGGATATACAGAACACTATGGTCACCACCTCAATCCAGTCCTTAGCCTCTTATGTGCCGGGATCACCATGAATATTTAGGGGTCCCTACTGCTGAAACACGTGATGTTAAATTCGCTTGCACTCCACATTTGGAAGTGTTGGTTGTAGCTACATCTCGGCATGTGGTGTAATTGATGGGAAACAAACAAGGGCATTTTATGTGGTACGTGTCCCTATATCAATGCCTCAGCACTATGCAAATCATCAATTTGAGGATGTTGTGAAATCCTAGCTGAGTGTCTTTGTAGAGGCCTCCAAAAATAAAACATAAACAATCACGGTCAATAAATTATATACGGATAGCTTGCTAAAGAATGAAATTAAACCATAACCCATTCATATTTGATTCATGCATAATTAATTTTCCCTACTGTTTTTTCTTCATGTACTTAGTCGAAATATAGATTCCCCGAGTATTGGGGTTTGGTTTTATTTTCTACCACACCAACACTAGAGTCCCTATCCTAAAAGATGAACTCAATACACATAACACTGTTACCAAAAACGAATATCATAGACTCTTATTGATAATATAGAACTAACCTTATTTTAAACAGTATTCCATGACCCATCCTAGGGGTCCCAAGTTGGGAATACACCATGCTTGTCAACAATAGGTTATGTGCTGGTGACTATCCCTGAGGAAGAATATCCTATAAATGGGAGGCATTTTACTACATACATATACAAATACACACATATCAATTCCATAAATAATGAGAAGTAAAAAAAATACTAATTAAAAAAATGAATTCAAAAAACTAGATCATAAAAACAGAGTATAATACTGAAAGTACTAGATGTTATATAGGGCTGAAATACCTGCCCAACAAAAGAGTCATAAACACATGTCAAAACTATAAGAAAATAGGTTTTGGGACTACTGTCTGAACTGTAGGAACACCCCTCATCTGTTCATCCTATATAAAAACCACAAGGTCTTAGTTTTCATAGGTCTTTTTCATAGGGATTGATCATCTCCACAAGACACTACAACGGAATTCTACAAAGGAATTATATGAAAGAATACCAAACAAATACCATGAAAGAATTAAAAAATGGAGTACCAAAAATTAATACCACAAGGTAGTACCACAAATAAATACCCCACTAGAATAAAACACAAGAAAGACACAATGGAATACCTCAATAGAACACTACATTTGAATACCTCAAAATAATATCACCTAGGAATACCACACAAGAGTTCCACACAACGACGCATAATAAGAGTACTACATATGAATTCAGCAAAATAATACCACACAAGAGTACCACATAGGAATACCACACTAGAGTACCACACATGAATTTTTCATCTGAATACCCGAATTGAATACCTCAAAAGAATATCACACAAGAATACCACATAGGAGTAACACACAATAATACCATACAGAAGTGCCACATATTAATACCACACTATAATTCTATATATATATACGAACAATGTGTACCACATAGTTATCCCACACATGAATACCACATAGCATTTCACATTGGAATGCTACACCGGAGAACCACATAAGAATGCCACATAGAATTCCATCTAGGAATACCGCATAGGAATGATCTATAGGAATAACAAAAAGCAATACCACACATGACTACCAAACATGAATGCCATAAAGTAGTTCCACATGTTAATTCCACAATGGAATACCTCATAGGAATATTAAAAATTAATTTCCAAAAGATTACTACTCAATAAAATCTAATAATGTATATGAGTATAATACATATAACATGAATATCCATATATACTCATAGAAAATCTCCAACATCGAACTATTTTAACCAATAATCAGCCATATGATTGTGATCGAAGCCCACTTGATCACATAGATCTCAATCCTCAAGCCATTATATCATCAAAGATGCACATTAATTGGTCTAACTAGTTTGTTCCCAATTAAAATGATAAGGTATATTTAATTAAATATTATGATAAAAAGTGAGTGTGTCATTCCTAGTCACAATATGGGATACAAATTATAAAATCTTGATCAATTCAAATTGTAGGGGATCATGCCCATTCACATTAGAGGATAAAACAGACCCAACCAATGAAACCATATTGGTGGAGGATCAAGTCTCTAATCATAAAGGTTACACAACTCCAAATACTCCACTAGGGGTGATAGTGGATTTCACTCTAGTGCCTCGGAAGAATCAATAATTCTATTTGGGACTAAGCCTTTGAATGTTATTACAATCTAGTGATGTGGAAATTACACCGTACTTGTCCCTTGAAGAATGGACCATAGAAAATTCAGTAAACCAATAATGGTCCTACCTATAAAATAATAACATTATATGAAATGGACTATCTCACCATTAGAGTCCCATATCTGTAGAGGGTTCATTAAAAGGACACACCATTTAAAAGTTATCACAGCTTGATGTTTCTATGAAACAAGAAACTAGGCCATGTACTGGCCGCATGGTTAGTCCTCTAACTGTGGTGGTCGACCATAACGGTTGATCCACCAAATGGTCGACCACCCTATAGTTTATCTATCCAAGGGTCTACCATCCCTCAGTCGAACCATGAAACCACCCCATGAAATCCCTAGTTTTCGTGGCGATAGATCTTCCATGGTTGACCATAAAAATGCCATGTGTCGACTCAAGGACTGACCAAGGTCGATACCCAATCAGGGTGAGTTTGTTGGGATGACTCACCCCTAGGTTTGACCTAGAATATTTTGTCCAACTCAGCCAACTGGTCATGGGACTAACCCTATAGTTCACCTATTATTTTACACGGCCACCACAACATCATATGGCTTTGTGATGTCATGAGGCCTCCACATCACATAACCATTTCTAGTTCCCACACAAGTACCAATTTTTCTTCACACCACCTATGCCCATTCCACTTATGTTGTCTCCCATCAACTATTGTTGTTTCCTTTCTATAGGTGTCTGAACGCATTCAAAATTATTTGACAAGTTAAACCCTGGCCACGATGTTCCAATAATGATGAATGTGAAGTATGTGGGAAATGAAAGAGTCGGTAACACCTTATGGAACGATCCTCAACCATTGTTAGTGTAATCCTCAGTTCATTCTTGTTAGAATGAATAGTTAATTAGAATTTGGATAACCCCATAAAATAATCCCAATAATTATCCACTATACCACAAACATCAATCCTTGGATCAATCATATTAAAGATAATCTAGCGATAGTCATGAAACTCAATAATGGGGAAAATCACAATGAAACAACAAAGCTATATTGATTCAGATAATACACTGATGGTGGAATATTTTTGTTTCATATTCATTGGAAAGGATCTATCTAATCAACTTCAGCTTGACCAATGATCCATATTCCGTTTCCATTTGATTTTGAGTGTTATTCAAGATCACACCCTAAAAATTATCCATTTTCACCAGGGTTATGTGAATAACCATTGGTTTTCTTGGTGAAATTCACTATATAAAAAATACTTTTTTTATTCAATATATTTAATGTTGATTACAACCATTTTAGGGTTTTTAATAAATAAAAATCATCCACTAAATTTATGCCCTTCCTAAGAAGAAAACCACTATATGAATTCAATGATGGTATTGAATTTCCAATCTGAGTCTCCTTATATGTGTTATTAATATTGGAAACATTATTTTATTTCATTCCTTTATTTATGGATGCAATCTTGTTGACTTTTTCAAATGATGACATATGTTGAAAAAATTTAGATCTCTTGTAGGTTAATTCTGTCATTATAAGCTCAATGGTGCCCTAATATTACCAATATTTAAACCCTTTTAATAGTTTTTCATCTTTTTTAAGAAAACCACATGTGTGTGCTAATAAAAAATTTAAATTTTAAAAAAAATGTTCTTGTCCCACGTGGCCTTATAATCGCATGATGTCTCATCTTCTATTCTCAAAATTAAGGAATGTAATTTATAAAAACAGAAAATAGAAATTCTGGGAAGTTATAGTTCATGTCAATTGGTCTTATCTAATATTTTTTTTCACAATGTCGGCTAAATTAAAAATAAGAATTTTCGTTTCAAAACTCAATATTTGTAGCATTCTCATAACCTGAATATCATTCGCAATACATATTCAATTAATAATGTGAATTAATTATCTCTATAAGGAACACGATGTATCTTATTTGATTTCACATCAGCTACCTTATAGTAGGTTTATGGACATAAAAAATAAAATCAAAATATAGGGTATGAGAAATATCATCGTTATGAAAAAAATGGGATCAAGGTTGAATCCTAAATTATTCATACAACTAATAATTGATAGTGATATTAATATACAAATTCAAATAATGAAATTAAAATATATTCTAGATTATTATTATGTAGATCCCCCATGCGGGCCTAGAATTTTGACAAACTGTATGAGGTAAGTAAGAGTTTTTATCCATAGTTTGATGGTGGGATGAGGTTATTGTATTTAAACCCACAAATCCTCATTATACTATATTTATTTTCTAACACTTTAACGTTTTGGAGGACTCCACAGATCAAGTAATATAGTGACACCCCTATATAATATTGTATAACATCCATGGAAGGAAAAGATAAATTATGGATTATCCTCCTCTTTGTGGATACATGTGAAATATTAACATCATTATACTGTACTTTATTAATATATGATTCATTAAAATAATATACATAGTGATTTTTCATTGGTAATTTTAACTTAATGAAATAAAAAATCAATAATAAATAGAAAAATCTCCCTTTCATGGTTGGAATCTTATAACATTACCTCCTCAAAAGAACTAATTGGAACTCTTTATGTGATTCTTCATGTAAATTTTCAATATTTTCTAGGATTTCCATGTGTTTTTTAAGAAGTTAAAATTCATTTAAATCATCTTACTATAAATAAGGATAGGGATTGGATGAATTAAAAAATTTAAATTCATTTGGGGGAGGGAAAATACACATTTTAAACTCAAAAAATGACATTGATTTTATGAAATTATCATCTCCAGGGGTTAGATTAAATTCATTTTCTACATATGTTTAAAGAGCCACTTAGTGAATATTTTAACATGATAATTGTGGGTAGTCATAATCCTCCATCATTTTGTTGAATTCCATAACATAGAAAATATCTTCATTAAAATGGTATAGAGTGATATGAATTGGTACCAATTGAGTAAAATTTTCATTGTCAGTGCGATCATATCACATGTTATATTCATCCTTTAATTTATCTACATCATTATAAGAAACCACACACAACTCAACTATAATGTCATTTTCATCATGAATCAAATAAATATATTCATAATCATTTTTTAATTGGATCATGAGATGGTTTGGCTATTACTATTCTTTGAGAAAGGCCACAATCAAAGGGATTTATTTAGAAAAATTTTAAAAATCTAGTGTCTTATTCTTTTGGTAAATAGTTCAGGTTCATATTTCTCAATGTTTGTAAGTAAACATTTCTATACAAATTCAATATTTCTCTTCAGTTTTTAATGAATTAATAAGGTTTTTTTACAAGTTTTCATTTGTAATATGCAACTTCTTATTGTTAGTACACCTATGAGTAATAAATCCATAAACAATAACTCATTATTTGATTAAAACATATAAAATAGTTGTAATGATGATTTATTTGATATAAATTAACGGATATATTTTAAAAAAATGTGATTGAAGAATTATGTAAGGAAATATTGTTAACTTACTATAATGTGTTCTTGTTTTGATACTCCATTTATAGGGTGGTAAAAAACTAAATTTATTTCTCAATTTAATCATAGAGATTGACTTTTTTGCCATGTGATTTTTTTCATAGTAAATAAATAAAAAATATATAACACATAATAATTTAATAATTTCCCAAGAATTTATTATTTCAAAAAATAATGAAATTAATATTTTTTGGGTTATTAATAAAATAATTCAATGAAAAAAGTAAATTTAAATGGAAATTTAGAATTATAAAAAAAATATGGTTTATTAGAAAATACATTTTCCTAGGGTATGGTTATGAAGTTTATTTCATTATTAAATAATGTCTAAAAATTCATCCCTTCAAACATGGTTTATTATTCACTATCTTCAGTATCATTTTAAGAAAGCCTAATAATCGTATTTGGTATAAGAAATTAAACATAATATAGTGAGAGAATTGGAATTAATGTGTGATTCCTGATATATTGAAAGACCACAACTCCAATTAACATTAATCTTATTCAATAATAATTAAATATAAAAAATGAATAAATTAAAATAATGTAATTAATAATACTACAAAAACATCACACTAAGCTATCCCAGGGTAAGCCACTTCCCATCTTGAAGTGATATAGATCCTAAAATAAATATATAAGAGAGTAACTGATTATATTAATGGAATTTATAAAAAGAAAAAATTAATAAGATATGAATTAAATTATGTGGGATATAATGAAATAATAAACAATGAAAAGGTATAAAACCACATGAAATAAATGGAATATAAGACCATTGATAATTTATTTTCCAATCATCCCTATGATTTAATTATATGTGTTAGTTTCCAATTGTGGTGTTATAATTTTTGTATTAAAATGTTTCAGGTCAGAAGGGGGATTCATATTCTATTCAATGATCTGTTTTCCTTAAATTTTATCACATTCTAAATTTTTTTGTTATGTTAGACGGTTTAACATAATAAACTATGGGATAATGTGGTTTTATGTGTGGGTATAAATCCCACATCTTTTCCCATGCTCAAAAAAATTTATTATTGACTCCTAGATTATCCATCATATGAAAATATATTTTACAAGGTGACATATGATGTCAACGTATGGATAGTGGATTTTTCTTCAACTCCAAAATTTACATCTTATATTCATTAAATTATTATTCTTGGAATGAAATTAATGATAAAAATTGTTTTATTTAATATATATCACTCCCTTTAATCATGTTTCATTAGTTCTCAGTTCTGGGATGAGGCCATATCTCATCTGTGATAACTCACAACTATTTTTATTAAAGGATCATTATTATTTTTATTGATTCTATTATTTTTTAAAATACTTACATAGAATGTTTTTACAAGATATTAGGAATAATCAATTAAAATGTTAAAAAATAATATTTTACGTTAAAATAATCTTGTAAGAAAATTTATCTATCAAAAAAATTCATTATAAGAAACATAATTGTTAGGACAAATAAATTATGATGACTTTAGAAAATTTTGTTCCATCCAATACTATGGTGTTAGGTATATTACATATTTTTATAGATTATTTATAACATCTATTATGATTTAGAGTATACACACACATTCATTTTTTAGAAAATTAATGAGAAATTGGATGTTTTACCACATAGAATAAAGTTATACCGTTATATAAAAACTCATGACAGATGTATTATAGGGAATAAAATAAAGAATAATCTTATTCATGTTAGTGGATAGATGTTAAAAACAAATATTTTTTTCATTCTCTTTTTAGATATTATTTTATTCTTTGTATGTATTTGATTTATTCTTCATATGCAAAGATATATTTTAGATACATTTTTATTAGAATGTGTTTGAATTTGTTTAAAAAAATGAATAAATACCACTGATACCATATCAGAATAATGAGATAGTATTGAAATATTGAAATTAATGTTATATTTCAAATATTTCCTTGAAGTGGGAGATTATTAAAATTAGTTATGTCCTTTGAGTGAATGAAAATATGGATGAATTTTATAATGACTTTACCAGTTATATACATGAATGTGAGAATAAATATAATATTTCACAAATTATTGATTCTATGAAAATTTAAAAAACACATAATTAAATGGATCGAGTATAACATTTAGGATTTGGAAATATATTTATATGAGTTGTTAGATAATGGATTCATTCATCCCTTAACTTCATTATTGTGTAAGACTATTTTAGTTTTAATTTATGGAAGATGGTAAAATAAGGAATTTTAAAGAATATAATGAATAAAATATCATTAATGTGAACTAAAATTATCCCTTTCCTTTTATATATGAATCATTTGATCAACTCCACAAATTTATGCATTTTAGGAAGTCATAATTAAGGTATTGGTACCATAAGATGAAGGTCGAGGAAGATAAAATTCCAAAAATACCATTACGTATATGGTATTTTAATTTTTAATAATTTAAAACATTAATCGGTGGAAAATTCCCTTGAATTATTTACAATCCTTTTGAATTGAGTTTTCCCTGACTTATGTGATATGTTTATGTTAGTTTTAGTATTGATATTCTGATAAATTCATCAATGTTATGTTGTTAATGAGAAACAGTTGTGGGATAATATTTAGACCTCGATTGGAAATATGTTACATAACATGTTTATAAAATGTGAATATTGGTTGTAGATTAGTTAATCACATAGAATATTGAATATAATGTTGGAATAGCCATTGATCCTGGAAAAAATAATGTTTCTTTTCATAGAAAAACCTAATAGACTTTTCTAATATTCATTTTTTCATGAATTACTAGGATATTAATTGTAATTAATTTAATTACTTACATAGTTATCTATGAAACTAATCATGTTATTATGTATTGGAAATATTTTAATTTTGAAAAAACAATGTTATGTATATTTCATAGAATTTTAAAAATAAGATTAGTGAATTATCCAATGTTGTCCCTACCATGTAGTAATGAATAATTTTTTTATCTACTATTAAACAACATAAAAAGTCCATTGATATAATTTAATCGACGATAATCGAATATATAATTTTTAATCATATTAATTAAGAACCCATTAGGGAAATTGTATATCAAATTTACATGATCTAGTGGCTATAGTTCTTAATTTTTAAGTATCATGACATTCATTATTTTTAATAAAATGTTAAAAATTTATAGAATAAAGATTTTTGAATAATATATTGGCTCAAAAAGATCATAAAATGTGATATAATAGATATATAGAGTAGATAAAGGTTATTAAAACACAATTCAGTACCATATAATAAATGAAAATTGGGAAGATGATTCTTTAGTTTTGAAAGATATTTCTAAATTAACAATGTGACGTTTTGTGCATGAACAGTTAGATAATGATTTTATTAACTTTGGATAAGTAATTATGCATAAATGAACTCACTATGTCTTGTTTATTGTGTTTAAATTAATTCATGGTTTAAATGAATTAATAAATCCAAGATGGTTGATCATTCTATTCATGAAAATGTAGATATGTATAGAAGGGTTGTTGGTATATATTTTATGAATTTGTGCTTACCAAATTTTTTATGCTTTTTTTTGTGACTTAAGATTGTCAATTGATGAGAGTATAACTGAGGGAAGCTCAAAGATCCCAATGTTCTGTTTAGTATGGAATAACTACGATATATAGAAACCATTCTAATTATTTCTCTTGGAATGAAATGAGAAAAAGATATTGTTGAATTCACATTAATTATTTTGAATTGTTATCTTTTCAATGTGTAATGTAAATTACCAAAGGTGATGATTTATCCTTTTCAAGTGCCATCGTGGAAATGATTATATATATATATATGGTTTTAATGTGGTGATTTACAATTACCTCATATGGTAAAATGTTATTTATATTAATAATACTCAATTAAATAAATCTATTAATTTTTTATGATTGATTATAATATTTATTTATGTAATTTTTATTGACCATGTCTCACGTGTCTTATCATGTTACATAGAATCCCTCGCTCCATCCAATCAAATCACGATCACTTGTTTAGTTATAATATTTTTAAATTATTTTAAATACAGTCGGTGTTGAATTGATTTTTTATACAACATGTCAACATCACTATGATATATAGTAAAATATATGACTCATAAATAATAATACATGAATCTTGCTATTTTAAAGGATTAATAGGGAATTTTTGACAAATTATTTAATTTTAATATATTTTTATATAAAAAAATTATTTGTTATATTATATATATGTTACCATTTTTGGCAATATTTGGAAATTAGTGTCAGAATCAGACATTTGGGGATGAGGTCAGGGAAAGGGTGTTTTGGGAGGTGATTGGTTTTATATGACACGGTTTAAGAACTGTAGATGATTCTAAAACACGTTTTGATATGTTAGAGTCAGTGTGAATGTAATGTCGATGATCATTGGTGTGAACTATTATTCTGGGTATGTGGTCTTGTTTTTCATAAAATATCTCCTCAAAAATGTTTTATTAATTTTTATAAAAATATATATTAATTAAATGGTTTATTAAACCTTAAGAAATATTTTATAAATTCTTATCAGCTTCCTAATGAGTGAAATTTACTCCATGTTTATCATAGATACATGATTAATTATAAGATTTATTATTTCAAAAAATATTGTCTAACATGTGTCCTCTGATTTGATCCCTAAAGTATTGTTAGTTTAAAACATTATTTATTTGGTCTATATATAGATGGTGTTGTGAAATAATGAAATTCAACATGTTACAATTTTATAGTGAAATCATATTGTTGATGGATAAATTAAGAAATCTAAAAATGATGGGAAGGGAAAATTTCCAAACATGTTTATGTAATGAATAATTGATTAAAGATGAAATTTACAAAAGGAGAAGGAATGTAACATCCTTTTCAATTTTATAATAAAATATTATCATATCATATTATTATTCATTAATCATATTCTATTTTTTTATATTATCTATAAGAATATTATGTAATTTTCTAGTCAAAAAAAAATTATTCTTACTAAATGTGAATATATATTTAATATGATTTTATTTAATGGAAAATTTATAACATTTTATAATTTAAAATTAGAAAAAATGAAATAAAATTTTAAAATAGGTTTATAAAAATTATTTAATGGTTATTTTTCTAGAATTTCATTTAAAAAGAATAAATTTTAGTCAACCAAAAATTACTTTTTTTAATTGTCATTTATTTCCTTCAAAAAGTGTCATTACTTATAGAATTTTATCTTAATGTAGAATAATTATTTTATGACTATATATTATATAATTATTTATATTTTAATAATCATTTTACATTATCCGGAAATTATTTTATTTTATTTTTCTAAAAAAAGAATTTTATATGAAAAGAGTTTACATTTTTGTGTTTTTATCATAAATATATATATGAAACATCTATATATCTAATATTAAAAAATTAATTCAATATTTTTAATAAATGGGTTTAAATAATATAAATAATTAAAATTTTATGTCATTATAAATAGTAACAATAGTTTGATTTTTCCCCCTCAATAACTTTAAATTTGATAAATAAGGCTTATATTTATACTGTAGGACAAAAAATAAACCTGTGTTTTTTTATATAAAATTTTAATGGAGTTTCAACATTCTCATAAATGATTAAATGTTTTGAAAAATTTGTTTTATTTTATTTTTAATTTTCTTATATATAATTTTAAATAACTATTAAAAACAAAATGTCACTTTTTTTAAATTTCAATAGATTTTCTTGGTTAAAAAAATGTTATCATCATTTCTAAAAAATTATGTTAAATATAAATGACTTTCTTATCAAGATAATTTATTATAAATTTTCAATGATGAAATAATTACAATATGTACATCACCACACCAACATAGTTATTGTCTAATCACTATAAATAATCAAAATGATTTTACAAACACTAAATTATTTATTATTTGGGTGATATATTATATATAATGTATTTTATAGATAAATATTAAAAATAATGTGTATAATAATGTTTTAAATTTTAATTCCATTTTAATATTGATTTCTTTATTATCAAAATTATTAAATCGGTGGAAAATGGAATTAAGTATATTTTTCAATAAACATCTATGTATTCAATTATATGATGTCAATAAAATATTATATTTGGAAATCATAATGGGATATATATTAATATGTAAATAATTACCCATTAACTGGTAAATATTCTTTTTATATCACCTTTCCTAAGTACTAATTACTAAGAATACATTGATATCACAGAAATTGTCAAAAGTGTTTACATGGCGTTAAAAAAATTATAAAAGGGTGAAATATCAAAAAAATCCAAATATTATTAGATGAGAGGATTTTTATTCACCATAAACATATCTTATCCTTTTTCTATTTTCTTCCACTAAAACGTAATAATTAATTTAAAATAATTTTATACATTATGAAATTCAAAGTGTGCCTCAATTCTCACATAAAAAAGTGTACCTCCTCTCCTCTCATACGAACTCCATCTTATATATGAATTTCATTCGTGTCTTAGTAATATACCTTACCAATATTTTTATAAATTAATTATATGATCATGTATATTTTAATTTCCACCCAATAAAACTCAATGTTTAAGGAAGCGAATGTATTTAGATGAATTGGGATCTCATTTAATCTGGACTTTAATTTTTTGAATTAGTCTATTTCATTAATGTATTTATAAACCTTGATGAAATAATAACATCAATATAACCTCTAAAATATTCTTCTATTATGAAAAATTTTCTTCCCATTTTTTTCTCTCAATCCATCTAATGGGAAATGAAATCATCAATCATGTGTAAGGTTGGATACCATCGCACCATCAAATTTATTTTGATTTCCATTAACGCCACTCACATATAGATATAATGGTTAATTTAATATATATATATATATGATATTAATAACATAATATGAATTATATAATTATTTTATATAATATATTTTATAACCTTTCTATACATTGAAAAATGGTAATGTCGTTCGTGTATACATGTGAATTACCAGATCCATGGAAAGACGTTGTTTTTTCATCACCACATATTCTAAATAGTATAGATATGTATATTTATAGATAAAATATTATATTTATGAGATTATATTATTTTTAGAAATATAATATAATAATTACATTTTCCCTCATTTTATTTAAAAAATGGAAATGTTACTCATGCGTACGTTTGACCTACCATTCCCAATATTATAATATATTTCATTATTGATAACCATCATTCGTTATTTTTTTAAAAAGTATAATTAATAATTAAAAATTAAAATTATATGTTTTTTATTGTTATGGATGTTATGGAATAATGAAAACATTGACCATTTTCAACAAACAAAAGTCCTTACAGACATATGATCTAAATATCATCAAAACGTTTAACGTAATCTTAATTTATTAAGTAATTATATATTAAAACTTATTATGAATAAAATTTATAATATTAAAAAAATGATTCCTATGAAGGTAAATAATTATAAAATTTTTTGATTAAAAAATATTAAGAATTTATGTGATGACTTGAACTCGAGGTAAGAGACAAATTACCTTATGCAATTACCTTAAAATATTAAGATTTCATATTTTCTAAATCTTATTCTTCCATTAAAATATTCTTGAAAATTATATTGCTCTATATTTATGTGGATATAAATGATTTATGATGTAAATTTTACGTTTCTTTTTACGTTAGTTTTGTATTCAAATAGGATCATTATACGTATTTTATATAGAACATTTTAACTATTATTACCAAATGAAAAATAAGTGAACTAATTTATCATTTACAACATTAGTGGATTTTACCACCATCAAAACTATTTTTTTATGTTAACATAACACTATTATCATCCATTTTTTTATTAATTAATGATATTATTTACATTTTAATTTGGTAATTTTGTTTTAAAATTTTGGTTTTAAAGGAGTTTGGTATTTCAATTATTACTAACAAAATTTCAGGTTTTGAAAAGAATATTTTAATGATTTTTGTAGTGGAAATTAAGGATTTTATGATTTCAATGTATTTTTTAATCCTTGTAAATTGTTTATGAATCACTGTAGGGTCGTAAAAATTTCTCAAGGGGGAAAACCAATTACCCAAAGACTTGGGAAAGAAGCGAGGAGGTCCGCATAATGGCTCCCAGTGACATACGCGGCCGGTTCGGTGAACCGCATTTCCACCGACCAACGTCATCCGTGAAATAGTGTTGGGGACCCTCCGTAGGCTCGAAGCAGGATGGGAGCTAGGCTAGTCCACCGACGGGAGCTGCCCACTCCACGGACTGGAGTCGTTCGCGGGATGGAGAAGGAGGGGTGCACGACTGCATAGCAATTCCTCAAAAATCGGTTCCAAAAATCGGTGGTTGACCAAGTCGTGTGTGGGTGGGGATTCCTTCATGGGCTTCTGTAAAAAGTTTCATGTGCCATATCCCCTTTGTGACTCTATAAATATTCACTGAGGGGCACCAAAATAAAAGGGAGGAAGGACGGGTGAAAACCCGTGGGGAGAAGTTGGAGAAATGCCTCTCAGTGGTAATGTCCTCCGACTATCTGCAGACCCCATATCATCAGCGGATGAACTCTTCCGTGTGGAGGAGAAACCAAACCGTGAACCACATGCGGCCACCTCCTTCGCAGAGGCCACCTCCTTCGTGGATGGCCGCCTCCTCCGTGGACCAGTGTCATTCGCAGAATGGAGGCGGAAACCCCTACTTGGGGCCGAAGTAGGATGGACGCTAGCTCCTTCGTGGAAATCCTCCTTCGCGGCATAGTCCTTCACGGCCTGCTCCCTCGCGGACAACCTCTTTTACAGAGATCCTTCTTAGCGGACAGTCGACTACTTTTTGGACACCCTCCTTCGCAACCTACGCCTCTGTGGCATGCTTCCTCACAGACAGCTCCTCTACGGACACCCTTCGCGGATGACCAAACCGCTAGACCATGCGGCCAACCCTACACTGTCGGATCCTTCGTGGAAAGCCCCTCCGTGGTAGTCTCATGCATTTCCGACCCCATTCGGCATGCACTCGCTGGTCCATACCAAGGGGGTTGTGACCCCATACCCCCTCTTGGGCTCAGTGTCGGGCTTTGGTCTGGGCCCTCCGGGTCGGTCCCTTCACTACCATCACTAACCCCCATGAAAAATCAGCAGTCGCACCGCGGACTTCTCTGGCCAGGTCAAAAATATGTTACATTGCACCCTTGTGCCGCCCCATCATTCATCCTATACATTCCATGAGTCGAGCTACTTCTCAAGACCCTTATATAACCACATTTCCTAGCTACTTTTGCTAGGTTCATCCAGAAAGGGCTGCCCTTGCGTAAGTCCTACACCACCCATTTCTTGGTATCTCCTACCTAGTCATTTGGACCACATGGCGTTAAACTGTATGGCCATTTTAATGACCCCATGAGTTTAAACAGTATGGAAATCTTCCTAACCACATGACGTTAAATTGTATGTCCCTCATCCTATCCATGTTTTGATAAACTCAACGGAAATAGTCCTCTCTAAATGAATATAAATTGTATCACACCCTATGATCCGAAGATAGGATGCCTCTTGATCCATGCATGATATGCCTTATGTTATGTTAATAGTGGCATAACTTCAAGAGTGTTGGAATCCATTCAAACATTCCACCACTCCACCTCATGATATGCACGTCCATCATTCGGATCTTCATTCCCTTGCATGTCTGAAGGGACTCCCTAATGGCCTGGTCCCATGCCGCATCATCTCACCAACCGTCCTAGGCCAACGCCCCGAAAGACATTTGACAACACATTGAGTCAGGTCCAGTGTTTCGAACACAGTCAGTAGTCGACTATCATTTGTTTCTCCCCATTTCAGGCTAACAAGATATGGATGTTGTGTTTCTATGAAGGTCAATAGTTATCCTCCATCGCCATACCCCCCTCATTGTGTTCCGAATGTCGAGCATGTAATTCACAGTTTTCATCCTCCCATTGTTCGGACTGATTCCAACCCCCTTGGTGTAATCCCTCTTGTCCACCATCGCATAGGTAAATGTCTCAACCCACTAGTGAGTTGGGGTACCCTCATGGACAGACATGAGGAAGACACATGGTCATCCTTCTTGAAGTAATCCCTGACCTAATGGGCCTCCCTATGCGTAAGCCACACTCCACTTCTCACATACGCACCTTTCGCGACAAGATCGTCTGGTCCCTACTGCCTCTTGTATCTCACACTGAGCAAGGCTCACATGGGCTTAGAGTAAGCATCGACCATGAAATCATCTTATGTTCCTCCTCAGAGTGTAATACCAAATCCACACATTAGGCCTCCTCAGAGTGTAATCCCCAAGCCTATGAGAACTATGAGGGCTTTGATCCATGTTAAGGCATGGTACATATGAAGCCTCCCTGAAGTTCAAGCCTGATCACCATCGGACCCCTGGGTCCAACTTGACGTCGGCTCTCAGACACCCTAATTTGAACTATGTGGAATTTAATCCCTGTCTCCGAGGCAGGTTATGTAGGAAGCCTCCTTGAGGTTCATGCCCAACAATCGGTCGATCCTACTATATTCAAATCGGTTCACCGAGCTGTTCCTAGCACCGCCTCAATGAGTCCAAATTCATCTGAGTCATTAATCCAATGAGGGATGATAAACCTCCGACCTAAATGATTCCATACCCCTGTGTACAGCTGACTATTTCCAACCATGAGTAATCTGTGGATACTATGAATGGGTATAAACCAAGATTCTTGAACATATGAATACGTCTTAAATCTATAAGAGAGTCCTAAAAGAGGAAATAATTCCCCCCAAAAGAGTTCGATGATCCCGACTTCTCATCTTCTCGACCAATGTGAGTTCTTAAGTGTCACAGGCCAAATCGCACGACGAACACCTACCTTTGGAAAGCAGGTCCATGTACTATTGGATATGGAACCGTTGGGCGTTTCGAGACCGACCAGAAAAAAATGCTGAACCCAGCGTGAATCTTTAACAAAGAATTACTAATTCAACCCAATTCCATTGTGTACCTCCTTTATTCTCACAAGGAGGGCCATGCAAGGTCATTAATTATGCATGGGATTATGAGATACAAATTTGACGGGATTGTTGTTTGTATTTGTTTAAATATTTTATAGTTACAACAAAGAACTCCCTTCGGTCCAATGGTGTCCTAAAGGAACTCACAAGTGCACACTTCAGGCTACGCGACGACCGGGCATCCTAGTCAATGGAGGACCCCGTCACCCACCCAGTGTATTCAACACTGGGTCTCGGTGATACGAGAGTACTAAGTGAATGGTACTCTCCCAACAGTGGAAGCATCCATGCACTCCCTCCAATCCGTCCAGATTCACTAGATGCCTGCCCAGTAGTGGCCGCAAAGGCAGATCCAGATATCCCTTATCGATGTCCTAACCACTTCGAGAGTCTATCCCTGGAATAGGATAATGGGTACCTCTCTTATCATAGGGAGGCGGATGAGGTCGACATTAAGGACTTCATCCCCGGTGAACGGGGGTTCCGCTCCAAGGCCCCCTCCAATAGACGTTGTCGCTGTCACTCCCCGACTCAACATCCTCACACTCAGTAGGATGGAGCCCTGAGGATCCATTCCCATGCTCCTTGAGCTCTGGCCCCTCAAACCGCCCTACGAGGGTGGAAAACATACAACCGGGGACCGGTCATCACCCTTTTCCATGAGGAGGAGCTTTGCTTCCCAGTCATAGAGATGCATCAAGAGGAGACACATACACCTGTTCGCTCCTCCAAAGCCCCCATCTAGATATGGAAGCATCATACGAGCAGGCGTGCTTCCCCTCCAAGCTCCATCAAATCCGTCACTCACAGAGGACGACACTTACTAGGTATGTAGTTCTCCCCGCCCAGGTTCGTGAATCCCACCAACCTGACGTGGTGGATACCCAATGTATGCTGGGCCATCTCCTAGAAGATACCCTTGATGCCCACTATCCCTGCGTGGTGGTGATCAATAATTCTCTCCACCTAGATGTGATGGAAACTCATAGGCTGGCACGTATCCCCACAAACAAAGGCCACTAACTCGATACGGTGGGAAACCAATATATTCAGTGCCAGCTCCCTACGGATCCAAGTAAAGTCTCCCATCACGATGTGGCAGCAAACGGAGAGATAAACTGGCGTATCCTGGTACAGGGGCAGATTCGTTCACCTACCCCGACATAGGATAATTGTGAGTACCCACTGACCATCGGAGGACCAGTGCAGTATATTCCTACTCTGATACCGGAATGGGCCTTCCTAACCATTCCAGGAAATTTTGTCTCTCTACATATTCTGGAAATGATGGAGGAGAAGGTATCGATCCCAGATTATATCTTGCAGACTTTCCAGAATGTAATTGCATATGCGGTAACAGCAAGGACTCGGACCCATGAGCCCATCTCCCAAATTGAGGTGACTCATCTAAGATATGAGATAGCCACCTCAAAGAAAATTTGCATCCCTTCTTCATCCCAGGAGGGTCGCCGACTATATTCTGCGATACAAGGGCACCCAGATCGAGAAGATTCACTCATTACAACTGGGGGACACTTGTCCATCATAGTGGATGCTCGAGAGCATGCATATATCCCTGTAAAAAGTCATGATGTTCGTCGGCATATCCTGGTAGAATCACGGGACCCAATTCGATAGGGACCCAAAGGTGAAGGTTGTTGTCAATAGTGGACAGTCCTCGCTGCCCGCAAGAGAGTGCCTTGAACACGCAGAAGGCAGCCGGAAAATAAAGAGTGGATCCATGACTCCACAATGCTGGAAGCTGGGGTTCCCAAGGCTTCTATGAACACATCTCAGGCTAGGAACCTTTCCCACCCATTACCATATTATGGGAGTGGTCGTAGTAGTTGTGAAGGTCCTCCCCGCAATGTCGCTACTAGCAGCTCTAAAGGTCCTCCCCAGAGCACCCATGGGGACCTCCCCCGCAAGCATATAACGATCGATCAAGAGATCTCCTCTTTTGATGCGAGTCACAGAAACCCTCCATGTGACCAAAAGATAGAGAAGAAAGACGGCCCTCCACTTGTTGTTGTCCACCCTGAAGGTCCTCCCCAGGGTATACGCACCAAACAATCCCCATGTAGTGGGACCATAGAGTATGATTGTAGTCCTCGCTATCATAATCGCAACTATGGAGTCCCTCCCCGCAATTACCTCTCATCACGACAAGAATGAACTCATCTTGTTGTAGCCATCCCTGAATGTCCTCTTTAGGGGTTAAGCTACTACGACACTCCGTGCATCCAGGCATCAGATCACAGTGGTAGTCCTTGCCGCCCGGATTACGGAGGTCCTCCCCATGGAGACGTCAAGCAACGAGAAGGCCCTCCCCTCATTGCGGTACATTCCTAAGTCCCCCCAGGGTGTACCCCACAGATATTCTCCCTATGGCATCTGTAATGGTAGTCCTCACCCTTGCAGCAACTGTGATGGTAGTCCTCCCCGTAGTGGCCCAAAGCAACAAGAAGGTCCTCCCCTTGTCGCAGTGTTTCCTAAAGGACCTCCCAAATATGAACATCGAACGTCATACCATGATGGTCATCCTCACCATGATTTTGGTTGTTGCGAAGGCCCTCCCTATAACAACGCTACGCATCCCGAATATCATCCCCATGTTGCGACAAGCCTTGGAGGTCCTCCCGAGTGTATTCACTACAAATGTTCTCTATGCAATGAGGAATCAAGTTGTGATCGTAGTCCTCACCATTTCTGTCGTCATTGTGACATCCCTCCCCACAATGACCAATCATATCGGCAGGATTCCCACCAGCAGAATCAAGCATAGAAAATCCCTCGTATTCTGAGGCACTCATAAGGACGGGATCGAGCATGTCAGATTCCCAGCTAGTCTCCAACGACACCCTTCTTCAATCCGAAGATAGTCCAGGGTCATGTTCATCCTTAGAACCACCTCGGAATCTCCCACATGATGATTCACCACCAATTAGTCCCATGGACTCTAATCACACTATTGGCAGGCGTCTTAGTTGGGCCGACCAGGTAGAGGAATCACTGGTGAAGGAGTACGCCGACATGTTGCACCTGAGGAAACGAATGGCTAGGGATGATATACGAGTTATGTTTTGGCCTACGACCACCTCTAAATCCGACATACCAAGAGAAATTTCAATAGAATGTGTGCACAACATCTGCCATAATATATGGACGACCCTCCTTCAGTTGAAATCAAGATTCCTGACTTACGATGGGTATGTAGACCATGTCAAGACAATAGTAGACCTCCTGAATCAAATCAATCTGGACGCTCTTCATTTGGCGCGACAAAAACGACCCTAGAGGCGCAAAGGGAACATGGAGATAGCCTACCTCTGTGCGGTGCACTAGCCGCACCACCTCATCGGTGACACTCCTATGGGATTCCATATCAGAGGATGGGGGAACATGGAGCATTGAATTTCACTCAACTCCCCTCCCATAAGAACCCGTTCGACATGGTGTCTTGAAACATCATCACATCAAGATGACAATCGGATGGTCTCCCAGTTCGTGAAAGGCAATACACCAAACAGAGTCGGCCCTTGAGTAAGTCGCGGAAGTGTTAGGCCCGATGGGAAAAAGCTATTAAATAACTCCTGAATCAATCCACCGAGAGCATACAACATGCTTCTCACCTTTGAGAGGCCAATCAGAGATATTTCCATGCCTCCATAGAACTTATTGATTCACAAAAGAACTTGACACCAAACAGATTTCACCCTTGAATGGGGGCATGCATGATTAGGGAGGTGGAAATAGCAGTAGCCACTGATGCAATCCAGGATCAACCCCAGCCTATAGGGATGGGGGCATTTTTAAAAACAAATTCCCCCGTAAGACAAATAAAAATGGGAATAGACCTAATGTCAAGGGAATGGAGCCAACCCCATCCATCAGGGCTGGGGGAATTGTTACCCCCTAAACAACACCCCCAACCCATGAGAGTTAGTATTCTCTAGTCTAGGGAGGATAGCTATAAGATGAGGTTCTCGTCCCCTCCCGTCATTTCAATCATCATTTCCTCCAAGAGGGAGTTGAACCGTAAGGGCCCTTCAAAGAACTCTATGCGTCACCCTTCATCAAGAAATCCAAAGGAAATCCCATCATATGAAATGGAAGGCCAGTAAAAGATGCGGGAGATCCACTTCTTATTTGGAAGACGACATCTTCCCCACCCCGAGATATGCATTTATCAATGTCATAGAAGATAACCCCACAAGTGACACCAGAGAAGATGCAAATCGGGATCGTTCAGGAGACGATGGTTCCGGTCAGGCTGCAACCTACAATGAACCACCTGGTGTGCACACCCGAAACTAGAGGGATGCCCTAAATATGGCCACCACTTTAGCTAACCTTCTTCCACATACCCTGTGAGATTCCAACAAGGATAAGAACAAAGGACTAGTTACCATTAATTGGTCCCCTCCTCTTGAAAAAAATGATCCACTCATGCTTGAAGAGAGGCTCACCGTACAGGAAGGGGAAATGATGGAATTGAGGCGGCTTAACACCAAGCTACTCCAGAGGAATCATCTTACTGAAAAAACGTCCCAATAGGAGCCACATATTGCACTCCCTGTAAGTGCACCTAAAAGACCTAGGCTTACCCTGCCCAATGAGGCGCCTGGTCTATCCAACTACCTAAATGTGGATCTTATTGAATACCATGACTTCCCCTTACATTGGAAGCAACCAGAGCAAGTACACCCAAACCCTCCGAGGTTGCCCCGAATGGAATATGCACCCTGGGTACTGGCTGAGCCGGATCCTTGAGAAATGCCTCGGGCTACACCTGCTCAGGACCGGGCCCAACAGGATGTAAATCAGGGTCTCACCAACACCGTCTAGGCACTAACAACCCGATTGGATGTGATGGAAGGTCAGCGCGCTCCGATACAGCCAGAGCGAAAGCCCTACCCAGATTGGGTAAGAAATATCCCCCCCCACACAATTTTGGGAGCACTGTATTCCCCATCTTCAATGGATCAGGTGATCCAAAGTATCATTTGATGCACTACTCATCTTATTTCGACCCCATAATGGGAAATATGGAATAAAAAGAAGTAGTGAGACTCAGATGCTTCGTGCGGACAATGCAAGGATCCACCTTTGTCTGTTATACGAGTCTACCTGCCCAGTCAATAAAAAGAAGGGAAGACCTTCGGAAGCAGTTCATGTTCCACTTCAGCTCAACGTTTCCTATGACAATGATTAGAGACCTCATGAACTGCAAGTAGAAAGAGAACAATAGGGTCTCAAATTTCATCGCATGATGGAAAGGTCGAACCTACTCTTTGAATAGGCCAATGCCTCAAGATGAGTTGCTTTCAATATGCATCGACAATCTTCGAGATGAGTTGTGGACACCACTCATTCCAGTGGATTGCACCACTGGTTTCAGATATCTCTCGTCCATTACCTCGAGAATTGAGGACTCCCTACATCCAACAATGTTGATGTCTTGTATTGCCTCACAGGCTCCTGCAAAGAGAACAACATGAGCTGAAGCAGCCTATGTCGTGCTCAAGACAACCCCTGTACCTACTCTACTGCTCAGGCCTCCACCAAATTGTCAAGGGACCCCTGTATATCAGTAGTCACCTCTTCCTAGGTGGGATGATCAGAAAGGGGAAAGTGGAACCAGTTTGAGGAATTAATACATAAAACATACTTGTTCCGAGAGGACCAAGTCCACAGCTATTTCATCACTACCATGAATTTTAACTTGGTCTGCCTCTTAGAGATGAGGAATTTTGAATAAGTCGTCCGCGATGACAGGCAAGACTACTTTCCTTACCATCAAATATTGGGACAGAATATTCAAGAATGCTTCATATTCAAAGACCTCCTACAAAGAATGGTAAACTCTGGGAAAGTCGAGCTGGGACCACCCTCAGCACATGTTACGTATATTTCTACCACTGACTCCGAAAAAGGGGAGGGTGGCAGGAAGTCACCAGTAAAAAGGTGCAGAATTTTTGATAACTAGATGACTCGAAAGACTATCATCTGAGCCCTGGGCATACTCTGAACTCAGCTACGACAGCCAGCGTTGCCACCAACAACCCCTGATGCCACACAACAAACAATATTGGCCTCACTACCCTCCACAATCCGATCATCTGGGCCTAATAAAAGAAGGAAAAAACAATCGCAAGAAGAGCAGTCCGCAACAGGACCAAGGTTTGTCTCGACCCTAGTGGATTATATGCCCTTGAATTTGGCACCACGGGCACCGACCCACCAAACAGCACCGTCAGGGACTACCGACCAGGCTGACCTGTTAGAGGATGAAGATATAATCATTGGTTCCATAAATGTCATCCATATTATGTAATCATTCCCTAACGAAGGGTATGGTTAGGAACTCAAGTTCCCAACACGAGGAGCCGGAACGATGAATTGTTGTTGATGGGGATAACAAGGGAGGCGTAGTCGTGGCTGAAACCAACCCTATGGTTGGACCTCGGCCCAATCCGTCAATATCGTGGAAACCTGTGGGAGAGATCTTCAACAGACTCAGCATAAGAAATAATATCACCCCACCTCCATAAGCTACCACCCTGGCCCCGTTATTCAGTGATACCCATCAGAGGAGGAACAAGCATCTATCCACATAATGCGCACAAACAGATAGGTTGTGCCGAGTCCCCAGAACCTGGGAACATTTTCGGCACCCAACCTCGCAGAGGGTCCCTCCTCATCATATACTTCAACTCCTATGCCACCGGCTAGAACTCTCCTTCCAGCGAAGAAGCGTTAGTTGTTGGAGAAAATGTACGACATCCTTAAGAAGCTGGCATTAGTACCAGCCAAGCTGTCCATCCTGGAGGCCCTGGGTTTTTCAGCCGTCCTCAGGGAGACACTGATCGAATCCTTGCTCAGCCCCCAGGAGTTTCAAGCTGAGGTTGCTGCCACCGAGGTTTATCGAACAGAGACATGCCTGGATGAATGTAATGCGGTGATTTCCTTCACCAATCAGGGTGGAGATTCCATCATGCAAGGACACATCAAACCACTATATGTGTCCGACACATTAGATGATGTTGAGATCCTCAAAGTCTTCATTGACAACGGTTCTGGAGTTAACCTCCTTCCCCTACGGACACAACACAAGTTGGGCTACAGGGAGGATGATCTAATACCCTCATAGACCACTTTGTTGGGTTATGACAAGAGAAAGCAGAAGTAGATGGGACAAATAAATATAAAGACCCATTTTGGGGACCTTGTGGCCTACACGTAATTCCTGGTGGTCTGGCAGAACCCAACATTCAATGCCCTACTGGGGAGGCCGTGGCTCCATAAGGACATGGTTGTTCCTTCATCCTACCACCAGTGTATTCAGTATCGCGTCAATGGGAAAAGTAGGACACTGTACGCCGACAAAGCCACTTTCGAGCTATCTGAGTCAGACTACATTGATGCCGTATTTTTTGAGCAAAAGAAGACGAAGCCTTTGGCCAGTGGTGTCGACTGGATCCTCATTCCAAATGGTCTGGAAGTGGTTACGAATGACCCCCTTAGGCAGCTTTGTAGGGACTAAGTACTGCCCATCAACCATATTGAGAGATGAGATTCATGTTCGTACACACACTCTATTTTCTCCATGACATCATCCATAACATCTGAGTGTTACAATGCATGAATGTACGCCAACCCACAATCGATGAATGAATACTCGAGCGGGGATGCACACGACGCCTCATCCTCAAACCCCTGAGAACCTCTGCCGAAAAAACTCCCCCCGTCAGATCAAGATGGAAATGATTTGGGAGATGTTGAGGAGGAAGATCTCAGGGATGCACCTCCTGCATTTGATGATGGTATCTCCACTATTGTGGACGAGCTCAGGGAAATGTACCTGGGTACCGAGGATGATCAGAGGCCTATACTCATTATTGTATCCATGTCCCCCGAGGAAAACAAGGTATATGCCTCTTTTTTAATTCAACATCTGGATGTTTTTGAGCGGAATTACACGAAAATGCCAGGACTTGATCCTGAAGTGGCGATGCATCACCTGGGTCTTCTTGAAGACCACCGGGGCTATTAGCAAGCCTCCAGAAGCACACATCCCTCACATGCCGCCAAAATAGAGGCTGAAGTTGATAATATCATCAAAGAAGGATTCATTTGGGAGGTCGAGTACCCCATCTGGTTGGAAAACATCATCCCCTTCTAGAAAAAGAAAGGGAAAATCCGAGTCAGCATCGGCTTCAGTGATCTTAATCAGCATTGCCCGAAAGATGACTTCCCGGTCCCGATCATCGAGTGATTAATAGATTCAATGGCCGGGTATTACGCTATGTCTTTCATGGATGGATATTCTGGGTATAATCAAATCCAAATGGCCTGAGAAGACGAAGAAGACAGTGCCTTTAGAGCCCCCCAATGTGTATTCTGTTACAGGGTCCTGCCCTTTGGCCTTACAAATGCTGGCACCACATATCAGGGCGCCATGCATCATATTTTCAATCCATTTCTGGAGATGTTCATCTAATGTTATTTAGTTGACTTGGTTCTCAAATCAAGGAAGCACTCAGATCACCTGTCAGACCTTGAGACCATCTTCAACAAACTTAGATAGCATAGCTTGAAGATGAAACCTTTAAATGCGCCGTCAGGGTTACCTCAGGGAAATTCCATGGTTTCGTTGTACGCCATCGTGACATTGAAGTCAACCCTAAAAAGACAAAGGCTATCCTTGACCTACCTCCTCCCGTCAATCTCATTGAGTTGAGAGGACTCCAAGGACACTTAGCCTATATCAGGTGATTCATAGGCAACCTAGCAAGAAAAAGTTTTCCATTTACCAGGTTAATGAAAAAGTGAGTCACCTACCATTGTAAAAATGACTACTAATAGGCATTTGACAGCCTAAAGAGGTACCTCTTATGCCCATCGGTGCTCATGCTCCCGGTTGAAGGAAGACCTCTCCTCCAATACGTAATGGCCCTAGAATAGTCACTTGGAGCCTTCCTCCCACAAAATAATGACGCTAGCTGTGAAAACAATATATACTACCTCATCCGAATAATGATTGATGCTGAGAGTTGGTACTCGAACATTGAAAAGAGATATTTGGCCTTGGTCTTTTCAGTTCAAAAGTTGCGACATTATCTACAGCATCATGATGTCCATTTGGTCTCGCGTAATAACCCGCTCAAGTACATCCTCAGCCGCCCAATGATGACCAGGCACCTTTACCAATGGGCAGTTGTCCTACAACATTTTGACATCTGGTTTGTGCCTCAGAAGGCCATCAAGGGCCAGGAATTAGCATACATTCTTGGAGATCACCCCTCAGCAGGGACCACCGCACCAGACATCAAGCTACCGGTTGAAGACATCTTCTTGGTTAAAGTTGAGCTCCCAACATGGGAAATGTATTTCAACGGCGCATCCCCAAGCCCAACCTGGTAGGGGATGGAAGACCCCAAATTTAACAAGGTTGGCTTGGGGATAATACTCTTGTCCCTGTAAAAGGCAGTCTTTCCATATTCATTCCTCCTTTCAGAGTTATGTAAGAATTATGAAGCAGGATATCAAGCCCTCATTGAACGCTTGGAGCTCGCACTCCAAGCACATGTACAACACCTTAAGGTAAAAGGTGATTCGGAACTGGTTATCTAGAAAGTCAATGGTGAATATGATATCAAAAAAGAGGAGCTGATCCCCCCGTTTGACCATGTCTGAGGGTTAATAGAAGAATTATCTACAATACCCACATTAACCTATATTCATCGGTCTCAGAATGCCCAAGCTGATGCATTGGCCAATGCGGCCACAGCCCGGGCTGACCTAGACCAGGTTGAAATAGTCATCAGTATGTCTCACCGTCGAATGGTCTTGCCATATGTTCAGACAAATATAGAGGAGATCCATGAAGTAAGTCCTGTCTCTGTGTCGTATGCTCCCACCACTAGATGGATGACCCCCATTGCAAGCTACCTTCAATAGGGAGAACATCCATCAGACAGTACTGAATGAGAGAAAATATGGAGAAGGGCAACCAACTTTGTCTTGTATGGAAGTGTGGGTCAGCAAGAAGCCCTCTACAAACTAGGCCTCGATAGAGTCCTCCTCAGATGCATTGACGAAGAAGAAACCGCTACCGTCATGACTGAAGTGCATGCCGGTGTATGTAGAGCACATCATCCAGGGACCAAGCATTCCCTTCAGGTTTATAGACTCAGGTACTATTGGCCCATAGTGTCATGAGATTACGAACAATTTACTGCAAAATGCCACTCGTGCCAAATATATGCCAACTTCATACACCAACCCCCCGAGTTACTTCATCAGGACAAGTACTCCTTTACATTTTCCGTCTGTGGAATGGATGTTGTCGGACCATATCCCCCTGCCACAACTTAACAGTAGAAGTATATCATCATAGAAACTGACTTATTTTCTAAACGGGGAGAAGTCGTACCCCTTAAGAAAGTCGGGGCAAGAAGAATTTACAGCTTCGTGAAAACCAATATCATCACCAGATTTGGTTCCCCTCATACCATACTAATTGATAATGGAACCAACTTCTGCTAATATAAATAGGAGAAACTGTACCAAGAGTATGGTATCAAGGATAACCACTCATCCCGCTACCATGTAGAATCCAATGGGCAGATTGAGGCTTTCAACATGACATTGTCCAACATTCTCTAGAAAATGGCAGTCAAAGACAAGAATTCATTTCCAGATAAACTCCTCCATGCATTGTGGGCTTATCAAACCACAATTCACACTGCTACTCAGGCCACCCCGTACTCATTAGTGTACGACATAGTGGCAGTCCTGCCCTTGGATCTCCATCTCCCCTCACTCCGTGTTTCCATCTGTGATCAATTTTCCGATGATGAGCAATCAGAAAAGAGACTAGGTGAATTGGAACATCTGGACGAGAAGCGGCTGCACACATTGCACCATCTGGAAGTCTACCAAAATGGGATTGCACGAGCCTTCAATAAAAAGGTTTGTCTTCAGTCTTTCTTGGATGGAGAATTGGTATTGGTCCTCCGTACCCCATTGATAACTGTAAGGAAAACTCCAAAGTTAGAGCTCATGTGGGAGGTACCATACATGGTACACAAGGTCTACTCCAACTAAGAATATACCGAGATCTCCATGGATGGGAAATTCAACATAGTTCCTACCAATGCGATATTCCTGAAGAAGTATTTGTCATAGAGACCATGTGTATTTTTTGTCCTTGCCACATGATGTTAAATTATAGGGCTAATAAGCGATAATAGGTGTTAAGAATTCCCCCATCCACTCGTGTATGGACCAGACCTACACGGGGTTTATCCTTTATCCTTACTACATGACGTTAAACTGCATGGATTTTAGAGAACTACGTATGGCTTGATTCCCTCCTTCGCATGATACGTAGCGACGGCAGCGTTCCCCATCCTAGCCTAGCCACTCCCGAATTAAAGTTAAAATGCCCCCTCCCCCCATGAATGGACCATACCTAAACAGGGTTTTCTATCTTTCAGATAACTACGTATGTCTTGATTCCAGCCCTCGCAGGATACATAGCGACTCCAGGGTCCCCAATCCTGGCCTAGCCATCCAAAAAAATAGGGGTTTAAAAAAAATACTTTTTTCCCCTGTGTATGGACCAGACCTGCAATAGGTTTATTCTTCATCCTCACTGCATGATGTTAAACTATATGGATTTCAAAGAACTATGTACGTCATGATTTCTTCCATCACAAGACACGTAGTGATGCTAGGGTTCCTCATCCTGGCCCAGCCACAAAAAAAATGCCCCTTCACCCCATGTATGGACCAGAACTGCACGAGATGTATTTAGCAGAGAACTACGTACATCTTGATTTCAACCTTCACGGGATACATAGCGACGCTGGGATCCTGTCCTGGCCGAGCCACTCCAAAATGAAATTAAATAAATGATAACAATGTCCCCTTCCCCCCATGTATGGACCATACCTGCACGGGGTGTACTTCTTCCAAAGAACTATGTATGTCTTGATACCTGCCCTCGTAGGATACGTAGTGATGCCAAGGTTCCTTGTCCTGGACCAGCCCCTCCAAATAAAAGATAAAAATTATATTTCCACCTGTGTACAGACCAGACCGGAACATTGTGTACTTGTCCTTACCACATGATGTTAAACAGCACTGATAGCAAGGGTTAAAAATGCCCCCTTTCCCCCATGTATGGCCTTGAACAATACGGAGTGTATTTTTACGTCCTCTCCGCACAATGTTAATATTCATGGATAATGAAAGTTAAAAATTCCCCTTTCCCCCATGTATGGACCGGACCTGCACGGGGTGTATTTTTTCATCGTCAACGCACGACGTTAAACTGAACATATTTCATCATGAACAACCCATGATATATGGAGAAATGAGTTGGAAATACTCCTTTCACATTTGGATGCCTCCCCTCCATACATCTGACTCCAAGACCCAGATAATTATGGATCTTCGTAACAATTCATGGCCATCGGAAGTGGAAAGTCATTGACACGTGGACACCTTTGCATGATATGCATACCATGACCTCAGCAGCTCTGCATATTGATAGCCATGGTCCATCTACCAAAGGAATGATTTCCACATGTGACACTCTTCCTATCTCTGTACGCTTACTTGTCTCAAAGCCCCCATTCCATATCTCCCGATTTAGAAGTTTATGGCATAGTGGTTTACAATTTCGTCCCCCTTTTACATCCATAATCTACATGGTTTCCCTACTCGGTTCGCCTATGTATCCGCTCGTGGTTCACATGATGACCTAAGTCTACAATCCTCAAGACAAGACTAGGCTATTATGAATCAACAAACAGATGTAGTGAAGATGTTTCTTGTATGCTCAGACACCACTATCCCCATGAGCCGAACTCTGTACTGTTAGAAATCTCGGATTTTCATAATAATTCATGGCCATCGGAAGTGGAAAATTATCGACCTGGGGACACCTTTGTATGACTATGCATACCATGCCCTCAGCGGTTCTGCATAATGATATCCCCTAGAATGTCTATCAAAGGAAATATTTCACCAGTCGATACTCTTCCTAGCTCCATACGCTTACCAGCCTCAGAGACCCCACACCACGTCTCCTGATCCGGGAAACCGTAGAGTTGCAGTTTACAACCTTCATCACCCCACCCTATTCCAAGTATATCAGAGCATATTAACTCAGTTGTCCTTCTTTTGACTGCAGCAATAGTCACCCAGTATTTTGAGCTCTATGACCGCTAAACTAGGAGTACTTCGTCCCTACCGCATGATGTTAAACAGCAGGGAGTGAAGGTACACCCAGGAGCGCAAAATAAATAAGCCCAGGGAGCTCTCTAAGATTTAACTGCAACCAGGGACGAGTATGCCCGACATGTCGAGACATTTCCATCCCAAATGACAGACTTCATGGCCCGAATAATTACAGATCCTCATAACCACTCATGGCCATCAGAAGAGGAAAGTTATCGACCCGTGGACACATTTTCATAACTATTCCTACCATGCCCTCAGCGGCTCTGCATATTGATAGCCCCTCGCCCATCTACAAAAGGAAATATTTCCATAGTCGTCACTCTTCCTAATCCCCATATGCTTACCGGCCTTATGGCCACTATTTCATTCCTCTGGATCCAAGAAGCCACAGAACAATGATTTACACAAATCGACCCCTATCCACAACTTGTACATGCCGAGATGCTCAAGTCCAGGTAAATCATAATCAAGAGCGGCCTTTGCAACTACGTCCTTACCTCAGGATGTTAAACTGTACGGAGAATCATGGCCGCTTGATTTAAAGCTGCAATGACCGAGCATTAACCATCTAGGGAAATACCCTTAACCACGAGTGTTCTCACTGGTTTAAAAATACCCCTTTTCCTTACCACATGATGTTAAAATGCACGTAATCTAATAACACTCCCCATCCATGATGCATGACGTTAAACTACACATCATCCTTTAAAAATGCACTCCGTCTTTACCGCATGATGTTAAACTGCACGGAAGTCGTCCTAACCACATGATGTCAAACTACAAAGAGTTTTTCCATACCTCATGACGTTAAACTGCATGGGCTTTGTCGAGACCCACCCGAGATATATGAAGAAATGGTATGTGATACTACTGGTGCATTTGGATGCATTCTTTTAATGCACTAGACTCCATGACCCAGATGATTGCGGATCTCCATAACCACTCATGGCCATCGGAGGCGGAAGGACATTGTCCCATGAACACCATTGTACGACTATGCATACCATGCCCTCAGTGGCTCTGCATAATGATAGCCCATGTATCATCCATAAAATGGAAATATTTACCCAGGTGATAGTCTTCCAATCTCCATATGCTCACCGGCCCCAGTGCCCCAATTTCATATCTCCTGATCCAAAAATTTATGGAGCAGTGTTTTACATGTTCATTCCCCACCTGCATCCAAGTGTTGTCGGGGCACCCCTGCCTGGAGAGCCTATGTATCTGCCCGCGGTTCACATGAAAATTTTCATTTACAAGAATCATGCCACAACTGTGCTACCCTGACACAGTGGGAAACTACCGTGAAGATGTCTCCTTTTTTCTCAGGACACCATATACCCACATGCTGAACTCTATACTGTGAGAAATCTCTGATTTTCATGATCATTCCAGGACATTAGGAGTGGAAAGGTATCAACCCATGGACTCCTTTGTACGACTATGCATAACATGCTCTCAACGGCTCTGCATAATGATATCTCTTAGCTCATCCATCAATGGAAAGATTTCCCTAGGAGATACTATTCCTATCCCCGTACACTTACCAGCCACAGAGCCCCCATATCATCTCTCCTGATCCAGGAAACCCCAGAGTTTCAGTTTACACCTTCATTCCAACACACTTGTTCAGAACATGCCAGAGCATCCAAACTCAATTGTCCTCCGAGTGATTGTAGCAATAGTCGCCCGATGGTCTTTGCTATATGATCGGTAAACTATGAGTACTTCGTCCTTACCGCCTGCCGCTAAACTGCATGGAATGTAATAATGTCCATCATCCTTACCAAATGACGTTAAAATGCACGAACTCTGTCTTTACCGCAAAACGTCAAATTGCATGGTCAAAATCTCCATGAGTCCAGACAGGGATAGGGGTTTTCCTCCCCTCCTCAGTGCAAGGGCCAGACCTGCACAAACTACTACCTCACATTTGCATGGGGAAGGATGACTTTACCTGTTCCTGGAAATTTTCTCAGGATGTTTCTCCCGTGACCAAGAATCCTCTTTTCATAAACCATATTCTTCACCAAGAAAGAGCTGAACCCTTGAAATCCACCCCTGGTGGTCCCGAATCTCAACTTCTGTGATGTTACTTGGCTATCGAAAGAATACAATCATTGACGTAAGAAATCCATTGTATGACAATGCATACCATGCCCTTAGTGGCTCTACATAATGATCTCCCCTGTCTCGTCTACAAAAGGCAAGATTTCTTTTGGTAATTCCTCATTCCGTATGCTTGCTAGCCTCTGAGCCTCCCATATCCATTCAGAAACTCAATGAGCTGCGGTTTACTATACCCTTTCACAACCCTGCCCGAATATGGTGGAACGTCTTTGACAAGATTACTGAGGACCAGGAGAATCCATTCCATTCTAGATGACGTCCCAGCTACATGACTTTAAACTGCTCCAAGTACCAACTGTCTTTACGATAGATAAATGCATAGAACAAGAACCTTGATTCCACACTCCTGATTGATACTGATGTTCTCAAAACCCTTTAGACGTCACATACCCTTTTCGGGCCACCCCTTGTGGCTTTCATACTCCTACGAGCCACCAATGGTTGTTTCCATAAGCCGGACATTCGTGAAGAATTATGGCCATCATAAATGGAGAGACATTGACTTAAGGACACCTCTACAAGACTATGCATACCATACCCACAGTGGCTCTGCATATTGATCACCCCTGGCCCGTCTACCAAAGGCAACATTTCCTTAGGTGATGCTCTTCCCACCTCTGCATACTGATAGAGATCCAATGCCTTCAGGCGTGCACTACATGTCGTTCAAATCTATAAATTCTCCCTCCACATGCATCTAAAGGACATCGAGATGTCTTTTAATCAACAAAAACCTCATTGGGTCCCTTTCCCCACTATATTTGTTCAAATTTGTTCGACCTAAAACATAAGTATTGATTGTCTTGATGGTTGGACTTTAAACCACTCACAAAAGAGGCACAAAGCATGTTAGGCCGAAAAACCCAAAAAGGGAGACTTAAGAAAATGTCAGGCCATACCCACCGGGTTTACAGTAAATGAGCCTAGAAAAAACTAGGGCATTAAAATAATAGAGAAAAAGATTGTTTGGTTTTTTTACCAAACCCGAGAAAAAGTCGAACTATGCTCGCTGAGTCCCTTGGCTCAGGAAAAATGTTGATCATTGTCCAATCACTCATTATGTTTCAGGACCACTATGCATTGGAATCGCCTCCTCTTCATTCCGTTCGGACCCCATTCCAATGGGGGGAATTTTTAGGGTCCTGAAAATTCCTCAAGGGGAAAATCCAATTAACCCAAGACTTGGGAAAGGAGCTAGGAAATTCGCATACCAGCTCCTTGAGTTATACGCGGCCGGTTCGGTGAACCGAAAATCCGAGGAGCAGCGTCGTCTGCGAAATAGAGGCAGGGAAACTCCGCGGGTGCAAAGTAGGATTGGTGCTAAGGTGGTCCACCACCATGAGCTTCCCCCACCGCAGACCAGTGTCATTCGTAGGATGGAGGGAGAGGTGTGCACGGCACCAAAGAAATTCCAAAAAACTCGGTTCCAAAAATCCGTGGTTGACTGAGTCATCCGCGGGTGGAGATTATTTCATGGGCTTACACAAAAAGTGTCGTGTACATATCCCCTTCGTGAATCAATAAATATTAACTAAGGGGCACCAAAATAAAATGGAGGATGGTTGGGTGAAAACTCATGGGGAGACTCTAGAGAAATGGCTCCCAGCAGTAAAGTCTCGCGACCATCTGCGGACCCCTTATCGTTCGTGGATGAAATCTTCTGCGAAGAGGAGAAACCAAACCACGAACCACATGCGGCCACCTCCTTTGCGAATGGCCACCTGTTTCGTGGATGACCATCTCCTTCACAGACATCCATCTCCTCCGCGGACCAGTGTTGTTTGTGAAATGGAGGCGGAAACCCCTATGTGAGCATGATGTAGGACGAGTGCCAGCTCTTTCGTGGAGAGCCTCCTTCGCAGCGTAGTCCTTCGTGGCCTACCCCCTCACGGATAACTTCCTTCGCAGACAGCCTCTTCACAGAAATCCGGCTCCATCTTAGACAACCTCCTTCGCGGCCTACTACTTCACGGCCTGCTTCCTCGCGGAAAGCTCCTCCGCGGACACCCTTCGCGGACAACCAAACCACGATCCCATGCTGCCAGCCCAACGCCGCTGGATCCTTCGCAGAAAGACCCTCTGTGCCTATCTCCTAATTGGACCACCACATGCATAAATCCCCCATGCACTCGCTGGTCCATACCAAGGGGGATGTGCCACCGCACCCCCGCTGGAGATCGTTGTCGGGCTACAGTATCGGCCCTCCGGGCCAGTCCCTTCCCTATCTTCATTGTCCCCCATGAAAAATGGACAGTCAGACCACCATATTTTGGGGCCAGGTCAATAGTATTTTACATTCCACCCTTGTTCCACCCCAACATCCATCTTATACATTCCATGAGTCAATCTACTCCTCATGCCTATTCTATAACCCCATTTCCTAGCTCCTTTTTCTAGGTTCATCCAGAAAGGGCCGCCCTTTCATAAGTCCCACACCAACAATTGCTAGGTATCTCCTACCTAGTCATCCTGACCACATGACGTTGAACTTTATGGCCATCATCCTGACAACATGATGTTAAACTGTATGGCCATCGTCCTAACCACATGACCTTAAAATGTATGGCCCTCATCCTATCCATATAACATTAAAATATATGGAAGTAGTCCTCTCTACATGACTATAATATGTAGCACACCCTTTGTGCCAAACATAGGATGCCTCTCAATCCATGAAAGAGATGCCATATGCTATGTTTACGTGGCATAACTTCAAGAGTGCTGGAATCCACTCAATCATTCCATTACTCCACCTAATGCTTTTGACGTACTTCATTCGGATATTCATTACCTTGAATTTATGAAGGGACCCCCTAAAGTCCTTGTCCCATGCCACATCAACTCACCTACCATCCTAGGCCAACACCCCAGAAGACTGTTGACAACACTTTGTGTCATGTCCTATGTTTCAAACATGGTCAGCAGTCGACCCTCATTTGTTTGTCCCCATCTCAGGATAACGCGATATGGATGCATTGTATCGACCATGGTATATAGTTATCCTCCACTGCCATGCCACCCTCATTGCATTCCAAATATCAGGCATTTAATTCACACTTTTCATCCTCCCTTTGTTCAGACTGATTCCAACTCCCTTGGCATTATCCCGCTTTTGACCCAGCGCATAGGTAAATGCCTCAACCCACCTGTGTGTTGTGGTTTCATCATGGCCAGATATGAGTAAGACACATGGGCATCCATCTCAGAGTAAGCCTCAACCTTATGAGTCGCCCTATGTGTAAGCCCTACTCCACTTCTCACAGATGCACCTTTCACGACGTGATCATCTGGTCCCCGCTGCCTCTTGTTTCTCACACCGAGCATGGCTCACTTGGGCTTAGAGTAAGCATTGACTATGACATCCTCTTATGGGCCTCCTCAGAGTGTAAGCCCCAATACACACCTTGGGCCTCCTAAGAGTGTAATCCCCAAGCCTATGTGAACTTAGAGGTCTTTGATCCATGTTAAGGCATGGTACGTAGGAAGCCTCCCCGAGGTTCAAGACCAATCACCATCGGACCCCCGGGTCCACTTCACATCAGTTCTATGACACCCCGATTCGATCTACGTGGAATTCAATCCCTATCTCCTAGGCAGGGTACGTAGGAAGCCTACCTGAGGTTCAAGTCCAACAATCGGTCGATCTGACTATCTTCAAATCAGTTCACCGAGCTGCTCCTAGCACAGTCTCAATGAGTACAAATTCTTTAGATCCATTAATCGAATGAGGGATGGTAATCCTCTGGCCTAAATTATTCTTAACCCCTACGTCTAGCTGACCATTTCCAAATAGGAGAAATCCGTGGATACTATGATTGGGTATAAACCAAATATTTCCGAACATATGAATACATCTTAAATCTATAAGAGAGTCCAGGAATAGGCAATAATTCCCCCCAAAATGGTGCGATGATCCTGAATTCCCATCCTCTCGACCAATGTGAGTTCTTAAGTGTCGGTAGCCAAATCGCCCGGTTAACGCATGCCTTTGGAAAGCAGGTCCATGTACCGTCAGATTTGGAACTGTTGGGCGTTTCGAGACCAACCCAAAAAAATTTCATATGATCCAGATATATCCCTTATAATAGGTTATCCAAAAATTAATATGTAATACACAGAGTAATGATTGTATTTTATGAGAATTATTTTTTATGTTAATTGTATTTGTAATTACACTTTTCAGGGTTCAAATAGTGGTTCAGTAAAGATGATTCCCCATTTATCCAACAATTGTTATCTATTACGTTTTATTATAAATGGAAGATATTATATCTCCAACTGAAATATAATGATCACTTCTTTTGATAGCATTTTTATTTAATTTTAGTGTAAAAATGTGATTATAGTTTCATTATTTTATAAATTCCCGCATGATTATGATTTTTACTTTATGTTTCTCTATAATGTTTTTTTACAAAGTCATTTAATGTAAAAAAAATATCATGTTTAATTATTTTTTTATATCAATGCATATTATGTTAAATATGAAATATATTTTCTAATGCATGGATTAAAAATAGTCTAACAAGGTTCTTTCATTATTATAATATATCCTTTATAGATACATGTTTTGAATCCCTTGTGTTACTTTTTTTCCTATGTATTATGTATTATTATGATAAATATTAACTCATGATATCTTTTTAAGGAAATAAAATTTATTTCTTTATAAATTATATATTTTTTTGAACAAAAAAATATTCCTAATGGAAGTATCGACTTTTTAATTTATTAGTCAATTATATAGGAGTTATAAAATAAATCATTAAAAATATAAATAAAAAATATAAGAAAAGAAATATAGTTACATGGTTTCAAAAAATTCAATTTATTTATTTTTAAGGCCAAGTTATAATAATTTTATTATAATATTACCATGATTTATTTAGTTTCTAAATAAGTAATATTTATGTGAGTCATTTTATGAAGAATAATATCATTACAAAAAAATGTTATTGGTAGGATGATCATGGTTTATGTTATTATGTATGCATTATATAAAAAATATTAATAATATAATAAGTAACATTTTTATATATTAAATTATATTTTTAATCATATATAAATGTTTGACATGAAAAACTAATTATATCGCTTCATGTACGTGGTAGCCCACTTATCCACAAAAGTAATGTCATTATTTTTTAATGGATGGAGATGATGGAATATAATATAATATATTATCTTTATAGAATCATAATTATATCATTAGTATCACCTATATGTCTAAACATTATCCCAATAATTAACATTGAGAATTATTGATGACAAAAGAAACACATTTTTATGTAGAGGTGTTGTCCCATTAATATGAATAAGGGATGCATTAATTTCTACTAAGAAAAAAAGAGGTGAATAAGGATGGTAAAATTATCATAATAAAATTTAAATATATGGAATATAGTTTTTTTAATAGTAATAATGTTATTCTAGAATTAACAGATGTAATAGAAGAAAAAATACATTGATACTTGGCTATGGGTTCTATTATTCCTCTAGAAATCATCCTTCATATTATGCCATAAGTCGTCATAGGATGTTAATAGATGTATAAAATAATATGAAGGAACTGTAAAATGAATCAATGATGGTTTTGTGAATAATAATAACCATTTTAAGTGGATCATGATGTGTTTTTATGTGAGGGGGGTTCCTTATTATATGTTATGTTGGGGGGAATTGTAAATACATGAAATGTTAATATATAGTATTTTTATAAATCAAGTGAAATGGATAAACATTTCCATACATTCTGTTATATAGAGGATAATTTCAATATAAATTAAACCTATAAAATTTTGACATTCCTGAGTGCTTTTTTAATCCATTTCAACTAGATTAACCCCCTTGTTTTCCATGTCTAACCATAACCATTATAAAACATTTTTAAATTGTTTGGTTTCATTAAAATGATTTTAAAAATTAAAATAGAAATATATGTCTATATGTGATGAAATTTTATAAATTTATCATATATTTTATTAAACATACGAATTTTTATTATTTTTAATGATTTAATCAATATTTTATACCATTTTATACCATTTAAATCAGATTTCTTGACAAATCATTTAAAATTTCACTAATTAAAAAAATTAGAAATAGAATTAAATTATATATACATGTACTATCATAAATTATTTATATACTTAAATTAAATTCATATAACCCAATAATATATCTAGATCAAATTACATTTAATGTTCTGAAATTTGTTTATATTATTTTGTTACCTCTACACAAGCTCTGCATCAATGTAGAATAAGTGTTTATGATAATTAAATTGAATTTAAATATTATGATAAAATCACTACAATAAATAAAATTTACCAATCATCAATTTTATAATCAATAATCATTGATATATTTTTTTTCTTTATCTTTATAAGGAAAACATCATATGGAAGAGAGTGTGTCATATTTAAATTACTATTAACATAAAATGCAGTAAATGTTGTCATCAATGGAATGTTTCCTCACAATGAAATATTCTGGATTATATTTTCTATATAGTTTAATTAAACACATCTTCTTTAGGTAGGGTAATGTTTTTGATTTATTTTGAGACATTTTCCAGGATTTTTGACCCTAATTAACCGATTTTACACTTCACTACTATGGTTAATGTTTAATTTCATTATTGGCATGTGTTGGACCCGAACAGTTACTTGAGATGATATGTGGTAAGGCCCAAAATAAAATCATGATCCCCATGGGTAAGGAACTAGTGTTGTGGAATCAATTGGGTAATCAAGGGATTGATTTATCCAAATATAAAATAACCAAAACTACATAAAAAAATAAAGTAATCAAGAAAAATATAATTATAACTAATTTATTTCATAAAAATTCATAAAAAATATAAAACAACCCAAAATAAAACCACGAATATAAAACATATCCTCGATTGAACATGATGACCACATCATCTATATGTGACCCTGACCATCAATCCCTAATACCAAAACCAACCATCGTCCATAGCGATCAAACCCATGATAGATGTTGCAGTAAAAGCTGAAAAACAAGAATGAATTAGAAGAATCATTATTAAAACACATTCAGATTTTCTAAAACATATATTGCCAATAAAATTACTCTAATTAAACGCAAAATAAATTTCTATTTTTAAATACAATATATAAGTGTATCATATTTTAGAAATTTTAATTATTAATAAAAATACATACCATTCTCATTTTCTCATTCAAATCTAAATCCTCATAAAAGAAGAAAAGATAAACATTTTAAATAATAATGATAGAGTTATCATTTAAAATAACAGAACGAAGTATAAAATATTTTCCCAATATTTCCCATAAAACCATCATATTTTTTCCCTTTTAACAACAGAATACCAAGTTAAAAGGAAGAAGATAGTATCCCATAACAAGGGAAATGGATAATATCACATAAGGGTAACCAATATAGAAGAATCTCAGTCTTCCTCTATATATAAATAAGTTCCAAGATATTATTTATGAAACCATTGGCTTGGGAACTAATCCGGAACATTATATATATTATGGATCTTCCTAAAAATCATTACTCTCTATAGGACAACCAGAATGCCCCAATGGTCGATCACATCCTACCTAGTCCTATTAAGGTGAACGATGACATATAAATGAAATTAATATGTATTAAATTCTATGATCCAATAGCTATAGAATAATTATATGCTAGTGTAGAAATGATTATACGAAAATTCTCTCACAATACTAGGTTCTAGTGTCCTGGGAAATATAAAACTGTGGTGAGCTGTCAATTCCAACTTAGCCTACAATCACATGAACATATATCATATAATATAAAATGATATAAAAAATCAAACATGGAATACCCCAGGATAAATCTCATATTGTAAAGGCAATATATCTCAATGGACTCAATAATGAGTAACTCCCATTAATCATAAACTAAATGGGTATCTAGAAGTTAAAAGAGAGGGAATCATCTAAATTCATCATAAATGGATCATGAAGATTCCATTGTAAGGGAATAACATGTATTTAATATAAACATGGAATGAGGATTATCGAAGGATAGTTTTCTCAATTGTCATTTTCACCAATTTCATAGATGTTCCCAACATGCCTCACATACCTTTTTTATTGAACAAAAAATACCATTCCAAAAAGGTAAAAATACACCATTATCAATATTATATTAATTTTTATAATTTCCCTTTGGATGTCATACCAGATTTGTAAACTCAAGTCACTATAATCAAGTGCCAAAATAGTCCACCCATGACCATCACACACCAATCAATTTATGCAAAGCCAAAAGCACTGCAGGTTCAAGTAAAATATCATTTATAAGTACATGTTTAAATATCACCAACAATTATCGATTTAGAAAATTCATTTTCATATCTATATAATTCTTTATATGTCATAAGTCACTCACAAAGGTAAATCATCCAGTTTTTAAAACACTTTTTTGAGTCATTTTCTAATATAAACATCCATTCCCATCATAAGAATAAATAAATCACCACATTTCAACATAAAATAAACATTCAAAATATCACACAACACAATTTTATATTAATGGAAGGTGTGAAAACCAGGAAACCAATAATTCTATAATTTAATGGGATATATAAAGGGAAACCTACCACAAATCTCTTGATCTTGAAAAACTCCCACCCAAAATGACTTCACAATGGTCCAATAAATAAATAGAACCAAAAATGTAACCATAAACAAAATGAAACATAATTTAATCATAACAAACCTGTAACCCAAAATCAACATAACCCGAAGTGAAAGGAAAATCAAGACAGAATTGAAGTATAATTTTGAAGGAGAATAAAAAGTTATATTACCTTAAATAATAACACTCAAAAATTAAATAAATATTCTTGGAATCACCCAAGATAGAGGTGAGAGGCATGGCGATGAGGGGGTGTTCTCGTGGGCCATATAAACTAACTGGGGGAGGAATATGATGTTTTTGGTATAAAATATCAGCAGGGTAGAAGATAAATTTCAAAATTTTAAATATTATGGAGCTGTGTACAGTTATGATGCATGATTTACCAACCATTCACTATTCATTAACCCCTTACTAGATTACCTAGGTAGTATGATGGTTTGGCTACATTTTCTGGTTAATTGTGCCAAAATCATATGGTTCGTCTCAATCCAATATGAAAATTCTCCACCAAAATTCCTAGGTGTGGTTGAATGGTTTCCCTTATACATGTTCCAACTGTGAAACAATTTTGGTTAAGACCAATAAGTTTAGTTTTAATCCTAAAATAAATAGATTACCATGTAATGAACAAAATAATGAAAATATAAGAGATAAATTCAAAATAAAATAATAGAACTCTTAAAACTGAAGAGATATCCCAAGTGAAAACAATGATATGGAATAAAATATTATGATTACAATATATGTGTTATAATTCTCTATACTATGAAAACCATCTATTCCAAGAATTTCATTCCAATGTTTTATCATTAAATAAAAATTTTTATTCCTCTACAACTCAAGAAAATTCATAACAATAATATAAACCTGGATAAAGTAATAGCACCATAATTAGAAATATATATTCATTAGATTTATCATGGCGGGATCGAATAGACTCCCTAATATTCATCTTCTTCCCCATGAAAGACACAATGGCTTCCTTGGATCAATAAATAAAATTAATTCTAACAACAACATAATCCAACCACTATATCCATGATCACCAAAATCATTACTAAAAAAATTATCAATATTTCCTGAAATTGGAAAATAGTCCCAACACACTTCACAATGATCATAATAAAACCAAAACCACTACATGTTTTATCCCTAATTAAAAAAACTTTATTCTGAACACTCCTAAAGACATCTATTTACTTTGAAGGAACAATAATATCTAGTATCTCAAAATAATCTTCTCAATTCCAATTTACACCAACAATATATAGAGATTATCAACATAAGATTCCTCAAAAAGCGCTCTACCAATAGAATGAGAATAATAATGACTAAATCCAGATGAGATCACACTAAGACCCATGGTGGGTCTGACCACCATTTAAAACCATCCATCACTGAAAAATAGTGATCAAAATATTCTATCATTGGCCAGACATTCATCCTCCAGGGGAAAGGAGGTCCTGAGGAAGAAATCCCAAAACAATTATAAAGCCAAATCCTAGAATGATCCACAAGGAGTTAACATTTATAAATTCACATACAAGAGTAAAGCGTCAGAAGAAATTCACAAGGTTAAGTCTAAATAATTTTTTTTGAATCAATAAGGAGCTTACAACAATAATTAAATCCATAGAATAATCCCATAAACATACCAAATTAAAATTATGAAGCATTGTGGTTTCTTAATTGCATTATAACCATTAATATAAAACACATGGCATGAGTCAAGATGAAATAAAGCATCTACTACCATAAAGATAGTAGAAGGAATTCCCCAGTTGGAAATCTTTTCCTTTGTTTCATGATCAACCACATAACACTCATGTGAGAACAAAAAGAACACAAAATAACATTGTAGGATTGAATTGTCAAGATATGATATGAGGAATGACATCATTATATTATACAATATAATTAGTAGCAATATACATTGGTGTGTGTCACCACTTTATTTCTATATCTGATTGTTAGAGATTGTTCAAATCATTGACACTGTGGTAGTAATGAATTTTTGAGAGGTCCCAACTAGGTATATTTCATTAATATTGATTTTCTATTTGTACTATGAGATGGAAATATGCAATTATATTTTTCTAATAGGATATCATGTTAGTTTTTATGCAACCTAATGAAAATATCTGGGTTTACAATTGGTATTTCAATATTCAATCCAATATTAACTATCATTTTAAATTGGTCATATTCCTTCAAATATATTGTATTAAATTAATGTTTTCAGATTAGAGAGATATCATTAATGAATTAGTTGGCCTTTTATTATGATAATAGAACCCATAACTCCTTTGTTTGAATGATTTTAACTTAGAGTAAAATGATTTTTCATGTATCATGATTCACTCAATATAAGAGTACTGTATGGATGATATCCTTAATGATGTTTAAGGACTACCCTTGAGTTGGTAATTGAACATCTACATTGACATTTACAACAAAAAAGCATCGATAACGATGAAGCATTATATTATATACCCTAACGGTCTTCTGAATGTGATAATGTAGTTATATGCTTTTCAAAATAATTCTTTCATCGAACTTAGTGATACCCTTGAGGCATCTCTAGTATTTTTATGAAAAACCGTGATTGGAGAATGTGGCGTTGTGATTATTATAATTTTATGAAATTGGATAAAAAATGTTTACCCATTCTGATGATTAAAGAACAACTTGAAAAAAATTTATGTGTGGGTTGTTTATGAAATTTTGATCATAGGTTTAGATTCCACCATTTGATGGTTCACAAAGATGATATTATGAGGAAGTAATTCGGATGACACTATAGATTCTATGACTTTTTGGTAATTCTTGCAATTGGGAAAAATTCTAGGACTTTGTTTATTTACTAGATATTATAAATATTTATTCCACACATAAAAAAATTTGTTTTTGTCTTCAATGATTAAATATTAATTACTATTAGTTGAGGAGGTTCATAGAGAGTATCCATAGAAGGTACTGGGCTCACTCCGAGGGATCAAGATTTTGGTATGATCTGAACATTTGATGTTTGGATCCAAAGGACAATGTGAGCAATAAATAAAATGATTCAATCATGTTAACAGAGATATTGTAAAGTAATAATATTGTTAAGATTCATGGATATTTATAGTATTAAAGAATGTCATAGACTCTATAATTAAAATAATCTGGTAATATTTATTTCATAATATTCCACAGGGATAAATTCATATTTTTTGGTAAACAACTCATGGAAATTAAGAAAAAAAACTGATCTATATATATTTTCAAAATTTGTATAAAGCTAAATCTAATAGAAGTATCATTTTTAAAATAATCGAAAATCTAAAAATCCTGATTTTTAAAATTTGTCCCTTTATTCATATCATTACTCATTAATCATACCACTGAACGAAACAAATAATGTCAATAGAGAATCATAAATCACGGCATAATTAACATTGTAGGAAACTTAAGTCCACAAGATTAATATAAGATTACCAGATTTCAAAGTGGTTTACACATTTCATTTAGTAATATAAAAATATAGATAATCATATTTTAATAAAATGATTAAATAAATCATTACCCCCATTAATTGGAAAATAAATTTATGTTATAGACTTCCTACCATGACATATCCTAGAAAAGCCTATGCCGTGACTACCCCGAGCCTTCACAAAATAGTTTATGGGCTGGTGACTAACACTGAGTAGGCATATCTTAAAAATTAGAGTAATTATCATACGTATCTAGATTCACAAATGAATATTCAAGCCACATATTTTGAAAAGAAAAAAAATCATGTAAACAAAGAATAAAAAACTCTAGATCCCACAAAAAAAAGTAAAATATAGAAAATAGTGGAATGTTAATAGGTTCATAATAAAAGCCCATACGAAAAGTCTACAACCACAAGTCAAAACTGTATGAATAGTGGTACTAGAACTGCATCCTAAACTGTAGGAACACACCTCATCTATCTAGCCATTCAAAACATCACCTGGTCCTTTTCCACTTATGATGTTTCCAAAGGCTTCGATGATCATCATAATACATGACACATGTAATAAAAGTCAATACATGGGTGATTTAAACAATACTTAGTAAAATTACAAGAAAGACTAAAGGAATACTACAATGGAATTCCATGATGGAATAACCCAAAAAAATACTACAATGTAATACCACTAATAAATGCCACAATAGAGTACCACAATGTAATACCACCCAGTATTACTAAAAAAGAATTCTACATCATAATACATCACAAAAAAAACACTAAAATACCATAAGGAATACCACATTTTATTTCCACAAAAAAATACCTCATAGGAATATCACATAAAATTACCACATAGGAATACAATATTGGAGTACCACATAAGAGTACCATAGAGGTTAACCAGACAATAATTCCACATAGGAATACAACATATGAATACCACATTGGAATACCACATAAATGAACCACAATGTAATTTCATATAAGAGTACTACATATGAATGCCACATTGGATTACAAGCCAAAAATTCAATACACGAATACCACAATGTAATACCACAATGGAATACCACATATGGGTACCAAACAAGAATTCCCCATATTAGTACCACACATGAATTCCACAATTAAATAAGACACTATATTATCACATATGAATTCCACAATGGGATTCTATAATGGAATACCACATACGAATATCACACGTGAATATGATAAATGAGTAACAAACAAGAATTCCACACACGAATACCATAGAAGAACGCCACATATGAGTAGAATTTAAGAATTCAACATAGGGATTCCACATAAGAGTCCTACATACAATGATATACACATAAATATTTATCCAATACATATATAAATAATATTCAGATTAACACATATGAATCGCTACACTATTAGGTGGTATATACCACTTTTCAACCATAGGATTAAACTTGAAGAATGAAAATTTTAGGATATTTCACTCATCAAACAATGATATTATTAGAGACACGGATTAAGAGGCCAAGCTCATTTGAGGCCTACCCAAATAAGAACATATTGGTAAATGAATATTATGATTCCACAGAATGGTGAGCATGCTGAATCACACTTGGGAGTTCAAATACCCTACTATGGAAGAATTAAAAACATAAGGGATCATGACTAGTCACATAGGCAGATACCATGTACCCAAATAAGTTGAACCAGTAGGTGGTGAATCAGTGCCCTAATCACAGACGTTATGCGATTCCTCACACTTCACTAGGGGTGATAGATTATTTTACACAAATCCTATGGAGGGATTCCAGACAATATCTAGGACTCGACCTATAAAGGGGATTAAAATCTAGTGATATTAACATAATTGTTTACTAAACAATCAAATAAGGGGCCAAGGATAACCTTATCAACCAATACACTACAAGGTAAAATGAAATTAAATTATTTCAAATATACCATATCATCATCAGGGTCCAAAAAATAAACAAGACTGATCATGTAAATAAACACTTTGAATGTTATCATAGTTTGATTTATTAATGAAGGGGGACATTGGGACATAGAATAACCATGCAGTCAGTCCAGTGACTATCGTGGTAGACCATTACAGTTGATCCACCCCATGGTTCATCTTGTTGTATTCGATCAGTGTGAACACATTGTGGAAGACTAAGTTTCCATGGTTGTCGATCTCCCTGGTCGACCATTCATGGTTGACCGCCCTGGTTCATTATATTGTCCGACCAGAATCAAACCTAGTCCACTGGGTTGAACCCTACATCGAGGTCTATCCTAACCCACTAGGTATGACCCATCCCACATGGTATTAGAATGCCCCCTAAGTCCTTTTTATTTGTAGGCCAATATGATTGCACCAGGGCCCAGTATAGCTATATTATTCCTAGACGACCTCATCAGCATGACCTTTTTCTATGTGGTCATCATCTACATCAGGTGTGGACTCTAATGCCAACACATCCCATGAAATAACCATCATCATACATATGCTAGATCCCATGAGTCTTATCATCCTTACGAACATCATGTCTACCTCCGTTTCCTTTCATCAGCTCTCCTCACTAGACCCGCACTGGTGGTCCCCTCTTCAAACCACTGATCTACCGACGATGGACTTAAAGTTTAATGGTCTCATATATGAGGTATTTGGGGCCTGATCAAAATATATACAACCTCTATTTTAGGATTTCTTATAATCGGAGGGGTTGATCACATTCATTGATGCCCTACAGGTCAAACTATGGCCACATGGGTTCAGTGTTGAGGAATGAGATAAACGAGGGAATTAAATGAACTAATAAAACAATGAAGAATGATATTCAGACTTAATTCATGTCTGCCTCAAATCATTCTCATTATAATTTTTAATGAATATGAATTATGAAAAAATCTTCAAAATAAGCCTTGCAAATATCAACCATCCTGTATCGATCGAAACACAGATCAATCTGTATGTGGATTAAACTATGATCATCGTGGTAATCATGAAATGGGAATAATAACAATGAAAAAAACTCTCTACCTTGAAAAATATTATTTTTTGATGAATTATGATCTTTCATTCTTCATCATTGAAATCATAGATGAAAATAATTTAATTAATTCATTAAAATCATTGAGGAAGATATCCCTTTTAGATTAAAACATTCAATAGCTATGAAATTTTATATTAAAACATTTCAATTTAAAATAACGTAGAATGCTTGTATTGCATGCATAAAAATGTTAAGGAATTATAATGGTTGAAAATATTCTTTTAATTCTACATAAGTTAAAATAAACATTCTTTCCTTTTTTTTTTTTGAAATGATTGTGAAGTACCTCATTTGGAAGGTGAAAAAAATATTCCTTTCAAAACATTATATAAAAATTCATACATTGGTAAAAATGACTATAAACTTTCCTAGGAAAATATTACATCATTTTATGAAAACCTATTTTGAACCATGGACATGGATGATAATGATATCCTATTAGATATATATGTATCATCAACCTAGAATAATAATGATATTATTAAATTAACCCTTAACTTAGGTATGATACTCTCTGTTTGAGTCTGAAACTCATTTATAAATTTTTTAAAACATATTATTAACTTGTTTTTGAATCATAATAATATTTATTATATAATATATTATTCATTATTTTCTTTTTATTACTTGTTTGATAAAAATTTTAGATAATGAAACATTTTGGGTAAAGTGGATTTGTTTATCAAACATGTTTTGACTTGTTATTCTTGATCATATTACATTGATAATGATTTAATTATTCTTTAATTTATAATATTATTTATATATTATATATATTCCTAATATAAATATATATAATATATATAAATATATATATATATATATATATATATATGAAATGGAATTCAACATTGATAGAGATGGTACACCATACATACGTACGAACATAGTTTCCGATTTCTTATCATATTGAATGGAAGTGAATGAAATATATGTATATAAACACACACAAATATATATCATTCCAATAGATGTATAATGTCATATATTTTTTAATTATGAATAATATATATATTTTAAAAATAATTATTTGATTGTTAAACTGGACAATGAATGACATCTCTTCGTGGAGATGGTTGGTCATATATATGCAAGAGCGATGATATAATTACCTTAAATATTAAATGATATGTAAATATATAGAATATTAATTTTAAAGAATATTAATTTTTTTTATAATAATTATTTATTACAATTATAAACTCATTATTACCATTCAAATAAAGTAATGTGGAAGGAAATATTACCCCATGGCTTGGAGATGGTAAGTCGTACGTACACATGAATGTGGATATTATTATTTATAGGATGGATAAAATGAAGAATATATTTGTCATGTGATTATAATAACATCGTTGTATATGAATGATACTGGATTTAATAATTTGGTATGAAAACAATATTGAATGAATAAGTAGTAGAACAAAACAACATTAAAGGAATGGATAAAATGATAGCCTTGCCTACCGTGTTTCCTTATGATTTGAACAAAAGGGATCCAAAAGATGGATCTCATCCAAAATATAAGACTCTTGGATGATGTCAGGGAGACTGGGAGAAGAAATAGGTAGAGTATGGAAGAACCAAAAGGCATTAGATGTTTGAGATAAATATAATGTGAGGTGAACATCTATAAGAGAGGTGAGGGGAACTTTAAGAATAATAAATAATTATTAATTTATTATAAAATTATTTTCAGTTTGTATTAGAATAAAATGATTTATTTTGCAGATAACATGAATAAGGGTCTAAATCGTCTCATAAAATGATTTTAGACATGTTTATTTCTTGTAATTAACCTTATCATTTGGGATTAACCCTTACTTAAACAGTTTAATTTTTACCGTGTCTTCTAGTAATTTTTTCCATTCGGTTAATTTAGTTACTATAAAATTCCAAGAGATCCCAAAGTCGATAAATAGAGGGATTTGAAACATCATCTATTTCAGTTGGATGAATCATTGACTTTAAAATTTTTATATCCAATAATAAAATAGTATTTGTTTTAAAAATCCAGTTTTGTAAATTTTGACAATATTTAGTATTTGATTTTTTTGAAGTCATAAAAAAATGAATAATTATAAAACAATTGATTAAATAAAATATAACATGTCACAATAATCCCAAATTGTTTTTTGGAATAAAAACTATCGTATTATATATATTTTAATATTTATTATATCATTTATTTTATTAATTCATTAATAATGAAAATATTGATTCATAATTATGACATAAATAAATATAATTATTTAATGTCTAAATATTTCAATTAAAATACCATGATTATGAAATATTATTATATTTCTAATAAATATTTATACTTTAATATATCACTTATATAACTTGAATTAAACTATTTTTAGTAATAAAATAAAATATCATTTTGTATTTCCCTTATATTTAATTAAATATTATATCATGTCATTTTAAAAACAATGTGGATCTATGAAGATCTATATTGTTCTTAAGGATTATCTTGGTCAGCCATATATTTTCCAATTTGATTGGGAAACTTGTTAGGGTTGTTTTATGTTATTATAACATTATTTTGAACCATTATTTTCCAAATTTACACTTTAACCGTTTCAAATAAAAAAATTTATTGAAATTTCTATTTATAATGTCCTAAAATATAAACTAAAAATTAAAAAAAAATCACCTTGTGATTCAAAATAGGGAATCCAATTTTCAAAATTCAAACCATGGAGTATTATTTAATTAAATTAATATTAATTAGCATTTTCAAAACTAGAATGACGGCTTTTAAGAGGTAAAAACTATAAATAATATTTACATGTATTTATGCCCAATTTCAAGTTGAAATGACATCCAATTATTGAAATTGGATTAAATTATAATAAAATCATATAATTAAACATTAATATAAATTAAAAAGATAATGTTACTATTTAAATAAATTACCCAAAAAGGAAGTTTTGAATTTAAATATTGTATTGATAAATATTAATTAAAAATGATCATTATCAGATAAATATCAATACATTTTTAAAAAATTAAATTTTAATATCCCTCTTTAAAATTATAATATCATTTTTTCAAATACAACTTCTAAAACTATAAAATTTTGTATTTAGAAATGTTAATCCATTAAAAGGACATAAATCCACATTTGTTTTGGAAAAAATTCAAATTTTAACTGAAAACATGAATTTTTTTTATATTATGACTTAGAAACAAAGAATATGGATTTTAAAATTATATAGAATATATAAAATTTTAAATGTTGTTAATATTATTCACAACCACTTTTTAAATGGCTAGTTTTCTATGTCATGATGCACTCAATTAATGGGATGCATATAATAAAAGATGTTGCATTATTTAAAAAGTGGCATATCGTGTAAGATTATGTCATTACATTATCTCCTAATTCAATAAATTTAATCCTCACAATTTTATAATATGGGTTCAGTAACTAAGTATTGATTATTAAAAATCACATTATTATAATCCCATATTAGAAAAATAATCGATAAAAAATCCACTTTAATATATAGAATGGGAAGTAAGAAGGTTATCTGAAATAAATCATATTAGAGTTACATGTAAGAAAATATGGACATGAATGAAAATTTAACCATGAAGTTCTGAAAGATAGTGATAGAGTATACTATTAAGAGAAATTTAATAACTAGAATGATATAAATGTATGATAATCTAAGGGACCATTTGATTCATCACAAAAGAATGTACTGGTACATTTTTTTGGTTTTATTATCCCTTCCCTAGTGTTATAGAATTAATTTTATTCATATACTATGATCACAAGGAATATTAGATAATTGACATGTATAGTTTCATCCATTAACTAATTTCCACCACAAACTCATCTTTCTCTTCAAATGATAATGAAACTCCAAAATATATTATTTGTATAAATTGTATAAGGTTTCAAATATAAAATTATACATTTAAATGAAGCAAACTATGTTATACTAACCAGGACACACATAGGCTAGTGGTAGGTGGCACACACTTCTCACCCTTCAGTTGAGGGTTCAAGTCTCACGGAGTTACCATAAGCGATGTGTTGTCTCCTAACCAACTGGTTGTCCTTATCGTAAAAGTATAAGATTAAAAAAAGAACAATCTTAAGAAATGTTTTAATCTAAAATAAAAGTATCCAATTTCAAAGTTATTTCATTAAAACCATTAGTCTTATCTAAATTACTTATACCCCAACCCATATTTCAAAAAAATTTAAGGAAGGTCACATAACATACATGTGAATAACGTCATCATGAATTCTATTTAAACATGGTAATAATGTGAATTAATATTAAACCTTATAAGATACATTAATTATACCTTATTCTATATTTAAGACATAGAATACAAGAAATAGTCCATAAATCCAAAAATTGAAGAGAAATTCTTAGTAATGATGGTATAAACCTCTTTTTAAACAAAAAACTAATCAGTTCAAATGATGTAAATTATATACAATATTCACTATCCAAATAAATTATATCTTATTCTGAAATAATTTTCACCATTTTAGAATCATATTAAGTGTTATATTTCCCAAAACTATATATTTTCTTAAACATTTATCTTCAAACTATTTCACATTACATGGTACCATAAAATCTAAAATCATTAATGAAATCGTACTGCAGTACAATCCGTATATACTCTATAATATTTATCACTAATACATAATTAATAGATTACTCAAAAGACTCAATTATTTAATAAAAAAATAAAACTAATCATTCTTCTTAATATGTGATATTATCGTAACTTGATTATTATCTAGTAGAACTATTTGGGGTACACTCTTATGATTGTGACATAGATTCATGTAGTTTACCATCTCATTGAAGATGAAGCATTGTACATTTGAGTATTTTCTCTTACCATTGTAATCATGAATGTGGTGTCCATTTTTTCTACACTTATATTATAAACCCAATCCCTTCAATCATTTAATAATGTTATTATTTCCATAGTTATCACAAGTGATAATATTTTTCTTTCCCTTCTTCCCTTTGTCCATTTTTTCTCTGCCATCATCTTTTTCTTTAGATTTCCTTATAAAAAATAAGACTCATAAAAATTTTTACTTAACTTATTGAAACATGATACTGTTTATTCATATAATGATAATACAAGATATATTATTTCCCTATCAAAATTTTGGCTTGAGACCTAGAATGATATGATTATTCGTTGTATATGGATCTTGCGTTTTGTTGGAGCTTTTGTTCCTTCTATTGGGCACCATTTCTAAATGACGATATACACTACAGTAAAACATTTCAAAACGTATAGTCCAAATCATTAACAAATAATCATCACTAATTGAATATTTAAACATATCTAGCTTCATTATAATAAAAAATGGTTTCCTTGGGCACATTATAACACATAAATCCTTCATAATAGTTAGTAATGAAAATGTGAATTTTCCTAAGAATAAACCCCCAGAGTGTGATACCAGGTACATATTAAGGAGTGTTTCCATGTACCAGGATACCATGAGTCATGCCTAGATCACCTTTTTAGAGTTAATTCTCCTAGGAAATATGTGCTAGAACCCCGTCCACTTGTATTATCCATATAGGGATGTAATTTCTAGGAACTCCCATGTAATCTCTAAATTACCCAAATTAAATGATGTTCTTCTATACATATTCTAAAATTATATCTTACGTTAATGTTCCATGATCATTGTTTTTCTAAATGAACATTCCATGTTATTTTTTGAACCTCCCTTTGATTCCAAATGCAATTCCCCAACCCCAGTTATCTAGAGATGGTGTCATATTTTAATACATTGGAATGATTACAAGGAATCATGTCCTAATGGACCGACCATACTATTAGTCTTTGAAAATAGATTACATAAATGGGTATTATATTTCAATTTCTATCATAAAATACACAAATATAATCCATTGATATATCCATTATTCATCTAGCTCAACCCTGGATATCAATCATAAAATAGTACTTGGCATCCTGAGATAATAATATATTTGAAATGGGTGTGCTCTAATGCTCATTCAGGATAAGAAATATAGTGGAAGATATCAGAGGAAAGGATAAAATTTTAAGGAAAAATACAAAAATAAAACTCGCAACATTTAAAACATTGTCTTCATCATAATATAGAATGAATAAATCCAATAATTCCATTTAAAAATTTACATGGATATTATAATATTTTAGATTTAATGTTAAATCTATAACTAATATCATAATTATGGAATGCATAATGCAAGACATCTTAACCACTATGTCAATTACTTGTGCCAAAACCATTCACAAATATATTCAATCAAGGCCATATGCCAACACAATAATTTGACACATGAGACCTACCAATGCATAGAAGGTCAATAGCAGGGCATACCCATCACATACTAAGTCTAATGAATTCCTCATATGAAAATTGTGAAACACAACATAATCATTCATTTTAAAGATACCATGTGAAATGTTAATACTTTAACTATAAACCGTTAATGGTATAAAAAATTACATAAACAATCAAACATATCAGAAATTCTTCAATACAATATGGGAGATTTTATCATAATAAATCTAATTCAAAAAATGCATTAAATACAATAATGGATGTTGACATAGGTGAAAATAATTTAATAACTTCCTTAAAACACATGGAGGAAAATATCCCTTTTACATTAAAACATTAAAAAGTTATTAAATTTAAAAATAAAACATTTATATTGTAATTAATTTTTAAGAATGATATGTAATCATAAAAATGTTATGGCTGAGTAATGTTGTAAAATAACTACTCATGTTTTATATGTTAAAAAATTCATTTTTCTTAATTTGTAAAAAATGTTATAATGTACCTTGTTTGGAAATCGGCCAGAAGATTCAATTCAAATCAATTTTTAAAGATTCAAACATTGGAAAAATTATCATTAAAAATCCATTTAATTATAGAAAAAAAATTTATGATGAAAATTTTAAATACCATGATATGTATGATAATGATGTCCCAGTAGATACATACGCATGAAAAACATTAAATAATAATGAGATTGTGAAAAAAAAACCCTTACCTTAAGCAGTATACTATTTTTATGTGTCTGGAACACCATTATAATATTTTTAATATTATAAATAAAATATATCATAATCAAAATAACATTTATGATATCATATATGGCTCTTTTAGGTATTTATATAAATCTTTTAATTAATTAATCCATGTTAATGAATCTTTTCAGGTAACAATCTAATTGTTTTTCGTGCATGTTTTGACTTGTTATTCTTGATCGTATAAATTAGATCGTGTTTTTATTACATCTATAATTTACAATATGATTCATATATAATATATATTACGAATATAAATTTATAAAATATATAGATATATGAAATGGAATACATTGTTAATCGAGATCCTGGGGGAGTATGTACGGATGAATGTTCTTTCCATTTTCTTATCGCATTGAATGGATGTATGTGAATAGAATAAATGTATATATTTATATATCATTAATATATCATATAATGTTATATATTTCATAATAATATATATATAGATATATATATGTATATAATAATTCTTGGATGGTCAAATTGGATATTGAATCTCATCACGTCGTGGAGATGGTAGGTCGTACGTACACACGAGTGGCGATTATCAAGACCTAGAAAATAAAAGGAAAATTTTTTCTTAAATTATTTGGAATTTTAAGAGTCCGTAGTTTCTAACGGTGCTAGATTCTGAGGTCCGGTGTGCCCAGAATCAATTTCTGATGTTTTGTTCGAGTACGTTCAGTAAAGGTACATGTGGGTTTTTCTATCTTTTGAACCGGTACTCGGAATTGAAATCTGAGGACACTGATGAACTCGCAAATCCGATATTTGCATAAGGATACCTTTAATACAATTGTGTTTTGTCAAGAGTAGATGTTTTATTTTGGTGTTTCATACTAAATTATATAAAATTTTTTGTCTACACAATTTTATTGTTAAGGGGTGGTTATTTCCTCCAAGGAGGAGTTGGAGGTGGGTACCACATCCTGCATAACCTCCCATGGGAGAATAATGTGTGTGGGGCCCACACAAGCCTAACACCTAAACTCCCTCTTAAAATCCCTAGAATTCCCCCCTTTAACTCCAGAACCCTCCACATTACACCCATGAATCTTCCATAACACGGTAAATTAATGATCAATTAAGGAATTGGATCCTCTAATATTTGATTTAATTTGAATTGAATGGCATAAATATAATTTTGGTGAGAGACGATTGTTACTTTTGGCCTTGGAAAATATTTTCTGGAAGAGGCTTGGGAGAATTCACCTTCTCCAATGAAGAACTCAAGGATGTATTCTCCCACGAAGAACATTGCCAATGCTAGAGACCTTTTTCCTTCAACGTTGACAGAACGATATCCGTCCTACAAGATGTTGTCTTCAACGAAGCCCGACCTCCGCGAGGCTCGTCTTCCATGGCTCATTGAAATCCATCATTCTTGAAATCGAGGAATGGGTTTTTGATTAATTTTAATGGAATAAAATTAAACTCTTGTTCTTCGATGTATGCCTTGGTTTTACTTTGGAAAAATGATACTATCTAATATGGAGGGCGCAGGTCGAACAAACACAACCGACAACCCACTATTGGTTATTGATGTTTTGGCGATGGGGGCTAAGTCATGGGGGCGTGGTGACATCACACCATACCAAAGGAGGACTACAAACAAAGGAGGCGACGACGTCGGTGACCAAAGGTAGTGGCTGCCACGCGCCAGCTGTAGGGAAAAGAACCGTGACCCGCAACTAAGGGATTCATGGACGAAGAAGAAAAGGTCGGGCTGGAGAACCGTGGTTCCTCCATGACGCCACGCTGCGGAGTGTCGTGGCCCACGCTGGGCGGGCCGCTTCGACGGGCGAACCGACCGACCGCCTGCTAGTCGGGTTGATGTAATTCGGGGCACTTGATGGTGCCTCGTGGAAAAGTAGCAGCCCGTTGTGTGGTCTGCTCATGCTGGGAAGACCAGTCGGCTTCGACCAGCTGTGCAGGAGAGGCGGCGTCTCCCGACGCTTATGTTTTAGAGAACCGGGGGGACACACCCCCCTGCTCCGCTCGGCCAGTTGGCTGAGCCATGGCCAGCTGCACCCCATTGGGTAGGTCAGCACCCCACCAGTCTGGGCCCTGCCCCACCGGGCCTGGATGACCTTCTGCCGGGTAGGAACTGGTGAGCTAGGATGGGCTGACCCGCCATCCCACTGCGCTTGATGGGTCAGGCCCGTTATGCTGAGACGTGAATATCTTTTATACCGCACGTCTGATTGATGTGATGTCAGCGGCACTGGGATCCTCGTGACGAGACAGTAATTTCCCCATACTTTATGTGAGTTTTGGAAAACATTGGAAAATGGCTGACTTTGGAACAAGTGTAATTCCAACCGTGCCCCTGGATCAGAAAATCCAATAACTCTCAGATTAGGCATCTGATTAACGAGCCTTCTGTCGTGTTGGGTTCTTTTGATGGGATGGAACTTCGGGATACATAATCTTTGGACATTTATGATATTTGATATATCAACCCCTTTTCTTGAGAAGCGGACCCTCCCAGAATCGAGTGTGGTGTGTGCGGGAACCCTAGAGTTGGTAGCCACTACGTCGACTACTGTACTGGAATCCTTAGTTGGTTCGACAGAGACAACTAATGTACTGGAATACTCCGTGGGTTCTATAGCAATTACTACTATTGTTTTATCCTGTGTGGGTCCGGTAGTTGGACCTATGTACTTGTATCCTCTATGTGTTCGGCCGAGTTGCTGGTCTTGTATTCTCTATAGTTCCGACAGGTTTGCTTGTCTTGTATCCTGTGTGGGTCCGACAGCTTAGATAAATCAGTGACTACATCTGATCATCTATATTGAAATATGATAGATGTATACATGTGTGAGCAGAGTCATGACATCCAATCATTATCATCGATGTGATTGAATTTACTTCCTGTGTGCATTGGGTTGTGTTTGGGCTCGAGAGTTGGAGCCGAACTGAGATTCATAACTTAGGTATATGTTTGGGAATATAACTATGTATGGTTGGTTGATACTTCTTGGTTGTATATTTCATCTATGTTTTACCATTTTTGGATTCTGGGAGACGTTTGGGGGTCTTCGGGTCCCTAATAAGTATCGTTATACTCACCCCTTCACGGGCTATGCCCGCACTTTGTTATGTTGGATGCAGACAACAGACATCATTAACGGAGGCTGAGAGCGATCTAGGACCAAATTGTATCCGGAGGTGGACCACATGAAGAGACGATACATGGAGCGTACTAATAGATGTGGAGTGCATTGGTGGAATTTTTTACCTACCCTTCAGGTAGGATACTCAGCAGACATTCTACCAGCTACCCTTTTTAGCTGTTATTCCTTTTCCAGTTGTACTTGATTTCTGTTGTACCTATACTTTACTATTTGGCGTGTATTTCCAGCCCCTTTACATTTAGCACTACATTCAGAATACAGTTTTCACTAAGTTTTTACTTCATATTGCATACTCTGTTGTGTTTTTTTACTTTCATAAAGGCAATGCCTTCCCAGCATAGGGATTTATGCCTTTTGGGCGAGTTGCCAGCCCCTTCACTATGGAAGGCGGACTTGGGGTAGTCACGACATGGGCCCCGAGGATGGGTCGTGATAGAGATATCATTACTTTAATTATTAAATGATATGGAACAAGATAGTATATTAGTTTTAAATAATCATAACAATTTATTTGTCATTATTTATTTCAATTATTCTCATCATTATACCCATCCAAATAATTTAATGTTGAATAAAAAATTAAACCACGGCGTGGAGACGATAAGTCATAAGTACACACAAATGGTGAGATAATTACTCATAAGTTGTATAAAATGATGAATATAGTTGTAAAATTTTAATAATAACATCTTATTATTTGGATGATACTGTATTTATTACTTTGTTATTTAACAATTATAGAAGGAATATGTAGAAGATGAAAATAACATTGAAGGAATAGATAAAATGTTAACCACTTATTGGGTGTTTCCTTTTGATTTGAACAATATAGATCCATGTGATTGTTGTCTTACATATGTTAAGACTCTAAAATTATTTTAGTGAGGTTGTGAGGAGAAATGGGCAGGTTTTGGACGTGCCAAAACGATTTAGTGGTGTATGTTAATGATAAAGGGAGGTTTCCATTTATAATAGAGGCGAGAAGAACATTAGGAAAAAGCATGAAATATTAATTTTTTATAAAATGATTTTCTATTTCTAATTGCTCAAAATTGATTTATTTAGAGGCTAATATGAGTATGTGTTTATGTCATCTCACCAAATGATTTTTAGACAAATTTAGTTCATGAAATTATCCTTGTCTTTTTGGATTTACCCTTTGTCAAATAGTTGAACAATTACCGTGTCTTATGGAATTTTTATACTATAAGGTTAATTTAGTTACAATAAAATTCCAAGAGAACCTCAATTGGATAATTAATAAAATTTTAATCATTATCTATCTCTGTTGGAAAAATAATTGATTTTTATAATGTAACAACCCAGGTAAATAAAAAATATTACATTTTTTAATTTATTATATTTTTTAAATTAAATATTATTTTTAACATAAAGGGGATTCTATGTTCAATGGTGTACCTAATACGAAACAACTGGTTTCTTTAAAATCTTATGTTGCGCAAGAAATTGGGTCATACTAAAAAATTATAATATAGGTAATATGTAACTTTTATTTTTAGACATTTTGAATATTATCTTCCGTAATTATTTTTTTACCATGGTGAATGGGTAAATCTAGTAAATAAGGGAAACAATTTGTTATTGTAATAATATAAAATTACCAAAAAAGATGTCCTAATCCTACCGGTCGATAAATTTTCGACCATGGGTAACCTTGGGTAGATTTTGGGACCCCATGGAGCCACTAGTGAGTGATAATGACACTTTATATTTATTAATTTAATGTAAAGACAAAAATGACACAAACATATATCTTTATGAAAATAAATTACTACATTAGGTTATGTAAGTTATCTCTTATAATATGAATTTTAATTTTATAGATAAAAATATTTCTTAAATTATGATATTTTTTTGTAATTTTTTGATATCAGATAAATAAAATTAAATATGAAACAATAATGATGCAGTATTTATCTCATTATTGAATGATTTAAATAATCAAGATTATTAAGAATAATATAGTATCCAAAACATGTCCAATTCTTATTTGATGATTTTATTTCGAAATTAGGAATCTTATCTTGGACATTAATATGTTTTGGATCTTTATAATTTGAAAATAATTAAATAATAAAATATTATTTTTTAATATTCCTGAAGAGCCCCTCCACAACCCTTATAAATAGACCTCACTTCTAAAACATTAATCACAATTCTCAAGCCCCTTGGATCATCCATACTTTGCCCAATTAAGCAATATAAATACTTTTCTTACCCCTAGTATGTTTTCCCTATTTATAAAGAAATTCAATTAAACCTTTTTGTTCAAACCAAAAGGAGAAACCTGATTTATATGTAATGTCTCCCCTTATGATCTTTTGTATTATTTTACTTCTACACCCCCAAAACTCTTTTTATTCATTAATTTTATAACAACATATGTATCCTAAATATATTATGTTGTTATTATGAGATGTATTCGAACTACACTTACACGTACCTCTGTCTGATGGGTAAAGAACATAATATTTCTTTGGATGGAAAACTATTGCCTCACAAAATGAAGATTGTTCAATCATCTCATATATCTTCTTATGATGGCCATTAAGATGACATTGTGTATATATGTTACATATATTGTTTTGATTCTTTTATATGATTATTTTTTAATTTATATAATACCATTATGGTTTCCATATAGGGTAAATACGATAATTTCATTTGAGGAAATGCGGTCTACCATCCCCTCAAAGTGATATGACTCATTCATTCCATACATGGAACATACATAGGATGGAGTTAATGAAATTATATATGATATTATACTGTAATTATAATATACCTATGTATAATTATGTTTTTATACAATTAAATATGAAATATAAATGAATGTAGCATTCATGAGTATGTACGGATTACCGTCTCCATGAAAAGTGAATTTCATTTCTTATATCTATATTTTTTGTAACATTATAAATACATATATATATACTGGATATATATTATATATATTATATCTAAATCATGAATATTATCATCGAGATAATTTAATTTTGACCACATAGACAATTTATAATTATAACAAGTTAATTTTTAACTTTTGGTCATACGATTAAATTTATTACAACGTGATAAGGGGTTTTCAGGTCACATTTTATTCTTTTGAGATTCACGCAATATTTTCCACTATTTCCTTTTTGTGGTTTATGTAATTCCCCGGAATGAATTATATTTTTCATAAAATTTAATTTATTATTATTTACATCTTCATAGTATGATCCTTATTTCTTGGTGTGTATGTTTCTTAAGTTACCAAATCAGTAAGGGAACCTTTCATTGTACTCTATTTGTAAAATATTTCTATTGGGACATATGTTTTAATTTTCTTTTTTGTATGTCTGGATATATTCTTCTATATACTTATTGCTGTAAATTTTATTTCAATTTTATTAGAGACCCTTTTCTCTCCCATCAACTGATTTTCTGAGCTTTAAAGTGACCTCATTTGGCTGTTGAATTTCTATAAGAGAACCTCTTAACCCAATTTCAATTCATTTGGTTAAACGTATACTTATTGATTACATAATTCAATCAATATGTGTGAATGAGATATTATTTTTTTACACATAATATCAACCTATAGTCGGTGTATTCTTATTTTTCATACATAATTATGTCATGGATTTTGTCCTTAATCTAAGGATATGATAATGGAAAGGAAGATTGTCTCAATTTACATTCCATTGAAACATATTTGTTGTTATACACTATTAAACTTTTATATAGTGTATATATTACCCTTTGACATATTATATCATGAATATGTTTATTTTTTTTATATTTAAACCTTTTATTAAGGTTTTTCCTCAAATATTTGTATTGAAGCGTCTATTATTTGGTTAGGAACTCTTTAACTAAAATATATTTTTAAAATTTTTAATGATTTATTCTTATATATCATTATCATTAATTTCCATGTTTTAAAAATGGTTTTAAGGAATAAATTTTATTGATATAAATTTTGATATTAAAATTACATTTAATAGTATCTAAGTGGTATGGGACACTATGATTCAAAATTTTATTATTAAATGTTTTAAATGGTTATGAAAATGGAGTGATAAATAATTGATTATGTCTATATCATGAAATGATATATTGTGATTGCAATGTGGAAATGTTATCTTTCCTTTATGCTTTTTTATGTGTTATGAAAATTTTATGGTTATTGGGCATTGTTTACATATATGGGTGGTTCCGTTATTAACCTAGGGTAGGTGAGCCCTAGATAGATCTCCAATTAATTGGGAACCATGACAGAGGACAATGTTAATGTTTATCCTAAGTGATTTATGGAATATATTGTGATATGTATTCCAAACGTAAGTTCCTACATAGTTGTGAAAGATACATCGTACATATGTTATGTATTCCATAATATAAATATATGATTTATGATTTTTGTGTGTTATTCATAAATCTAATGATTTAATATATCATATTATGATTGAAATGTATGGTTTCAATGTTTTTTATTTATTTATGGTGTAATGTTAATATTCTTTATTTTAAAACCCTTATTGAGATTTTTATTTTCACCACATGTTTTTGAAATATTTTCCACAAGACATAATGTTGAATAAGGGTTATCAAGGATGATATCAAGATAAAGTCATGTTGTCTAAATCATGGAACTAGACATGATTCTTTATAAGAGTTTTTATTTTATAATAAAATGGATAGTGAGCAGTAGTGTATACATGTAATTTTCAAGTTGATATATAATAGTAATGGACTAATTCTCTTAAATTCTAAAACTGAAAAGAACCTTAATGTGAATTCATTATTTAACTTAAGATTAAGTAATGTATAAGGCCGGGTCTTTATATTTGGTATCAGAGGTCAATTTTGACAACATTAGGGATTAAGATTTTTTATTTAGGCACATGGTTAGTCTATTTGTCTACTTTTTATGAGTAATCATTTTTTATAACTTTTTCAGAACATGGAATGTCAATTACAAATGGACAGAGGAGGATCTCGAATGAAATTATTATCTCTTCCTAATGACATGCTTTCTATAATTATTGAAAAGCATTGTTCAAATGATTGTGAATATTTTTCTAGCATACAACTCAATTTAAAGTAGTTTTTTTAGATATAAAACACCTCCACTATACCTCGATATCATTATTGTTGGGTCAATAATACTTTCCTTATGACTTTTCCATTCCTTCTTGTTTTGAAAATCACAATCACCTTATACTTAAGAAAATATATATTTTACTTCTATAAGGAAAATTTTTCTTCCTTACAGAAATTTAACCTACTCTAGTTTTTATTATACATATCATTATATTTCTTTAAGTAAAAAATAAGATTCATACCCAAAACCCGGAATCATATAATGTGAAGAATTGGAGCATTCTGTTTTTAGGATCCAAATTCTGGATGTGATCTTTAATGAAGTGTCCCTTCGAATTCTAGATGAGAACTCTTAGGAAGTTCGACTCTGAACTTTCATGTTTTCGACTCCGAACTCTTATGAAGTTAGACTCCGAACATTCATGAGTTAGACTCCGTACTCTTATGATGTTAGACTCTGAACATTCATGAGTTCGACTGTGAACTCTTATTAAGTTCGACTCTGAACATTCATGAGTTCGACTCAGAACTATTATGAAGTTTGACTCCGAACATTCATGATTTCGACTTCAAACTCTTATGATGTTTGAATCTGAACATTCATGAGTTCGGCTCTGAAATCTTATGAAGTTCGACTCCTAACTTTCAGGAGTTCGACATCAAACTCTTAAGATGATTGACTTGGAACATTCATGAGTTCGACTCCAAACTATAATAAGTTTGACTCCAAACTCTTATGAAGTTTGACTCCGAACATTCATGAGTTCGACTCCGAATTCATAAGAAGTTCGACTTCGAACATTTACTAGTTTGACTTCGAACTCTGTAATTTCAGATTCTGAACTCTGGTGAAACCAGACTCCGAATTTCTTTAGAAATTTAGTCTCCGGACTTCCATAGAATTTAGTTTCTGAATTCCAATAAAATAGAATCTAAATATCCTTTTCAATATAGACTCCAAATTCTATTTTGGTTAGACTCTGAACAATTATTTTCCTACATTACAAATTCTATTTTTTCTTATACTTACACTTGTTTCATTACAAAATGATGTCGTGCATTCAGTTATACATATTTTGTTATAAAACGATGTCATCCATTCTATTTTTAACTAACCGTTGGTTTAGTGACACGTGTATAGGTCCCTCGGAACATTAAGGAAAATATATCTGTTGGAGGAGGGAGCCAGCTGTTCCAACCGAGCCTATAAATAGGAGCTCATTTGAAAGAGATTGATCCTGACACAAAAGTTGATCACTCTAGGGACCACACACTATTAAGGTGATTTCTAGAGAGAGAATATTTTAATTCCTTGTGCTACTGAACCGCTTGTTCATAATTTCTTAGTGAGACTCAAAATGTTGGTGATTGCAATCGAGGGCTTATGAGGATAGGAAGACAGAGTTGCCAACTACCTTGAAGTTCGAGGGCTTCCTTGTTGAGGAAGACAGAGGTTCCAGCTACCTTGAAGTTGAGGGATTGCGGGGATAGCAAGACAGAGGCACCGATCTTTGTATCGAGGGATTACCCTGGTGTGGGTAAGACATATTTTCTCGAAAGTATAAATCAAGGGACCTTTATCCAAGGTTGTTGGATACCCTTCTCTTTGGGTTAAAAAATTATATATTTTAACTAGTAGTTTTACTACTTGTTTTCCGCTGCATTTCATATTGTAAGGAAAGTTTAACATTCATGCATTTCCTTACACTTGTACTCTGATTTGTTTAGATTCTATACTCTTTAAGGTAGAATCTCATTTTGAAAACTTCGGTTAAGTTTTAATTTCCGGATACATATTTCTGTAACCTATTTTCAGAATCACTTTCCTGATTAAAGCAAGTGCATAGAACTAGAAGTTTGTAACTTCATACTTTGTCCCAATCTTCAATTGGTGATTAGAGGTATTTTTAATTTATCTAGTTTAACTTTGTTAAAATTAGATCTTTCCTTATTTAAATAAAATTTTAAAGTGTACAATTCACCCCCTCTATTGTATATTGAGCATCTACATCATTATTTTGATCCGACAATTAGTATCAGAGCAGGTCTCTAAAATACTTATATTCACATATTAGTTTTTTCTTTCAAACTTTTTCATTGTTCTTTATCTTTGATTAGAAAAATAGTTTTGTTTCGAAATTTTTCATTATGAATTTGTTCATTCCAAACTTGTTCACTCCGAACATTGTGATTACGAATTTTTCCTACTAACATGTTTGGTTGACAATGTTTTTCTTAGAGAAGGCAGGTATGAATATTGGTTTGATAGACAATCATAATCCTATAAGACCACCAATTTTTGATGGAAATGATTATGAATACTAGAGAGATCGAATGAAGACTTTCATTATCAATACTGGAGTATATATTTTTTTATACTTACTAGAGGCTATAAAATTCTTGATAAGGAAGTAAGTGCTTTCACAAACCAAGAGAAGCATGATTATCAATTAAACTATAAGGTAAACAATAGTCTTCTATGTTCAATGACTAGGAAAATATATAGCCAAATTTATTCATGTGAAACAGCTAATATTATACGGAAGAAACTTGAAGTCACACATTTCGGTACATCTACAGTGATTGAGACAAGAAGAGCTATGTTGAGAGAAGAATATCATGGTTTCAATTTTTCTTATGGTGAATCCATTTGTAAAGTACAACAGAGGTTTATGAGAATCTTAAACAGTTTACAATCTATGGGAGAGAATGGTCTGGATGATGAAGCTCTTATGGATAAAATAATTGATCTTATGCCCAATGAGTGGGAATCAAAGAGAACATGTATTGATGAGAATAGGAAGGTAACTAAAATTTCGTTAGATGAGGTATTTTTAACTCTTCTTTAACATGAAACAAGAATGAAGAGAGATGCTGAAAACATCAAGAAGAAAAATGGAAATGGTACTGTTGCTTTTACAACAACATAAAACCATTTGAAAGCAAAGACCCCTGTGAGAGTAACTAGATCCAAGTCTAAGAAGGTTGTTATCTAATCAGAATCTAGTGATACTGATGTCTTAGAAAATGAGTTACCATATCTTGCTCGATGGATGAACAAGATATATAGTCAGAAAAATTTCCAATCCAAATCAAAGAAAAAGGAATTGAAGGATTGGAAAGTTGGATAAGTTACTTGTTATGAATGCAAGAGATCTGATCATATTAGACCAGTTTACCCTTTGCTCAAAATGAATTAATGGAAAGAGATTCATTATGAAAGGAACAGAAATAAATATTATAAAGCCAAAGCCAAGAATGTTCTTAAAGCTAATGACACCTAGAGTGCAAGTGGTGGTGACTCTTCTGATGAATCTTTTGATAATTAATATTCAGGACAAAAGAATCTTAGTCTTATAGCTAGATTGCCTATTAACAATCATTTCTTCATGGCTAAGGTACGAAATGCGGAATCATTGACCAATGTTTCATTAAATTATAATGATAGTAAATATTATAATTATTTAGATGAAGAATCCTCTTCTGATGAAGAAAAAACATTACCTACCTATGAAGAGGTTTCTATGTTTGTTCAACTTCTTGAGATTGAGAATTCTAAACTCAATAAAAAGATTGACAAGGAAAACTCTAGGAATACTATTCTCACAAAATAAATATTAGATCTTTCTAAAGTTCATGATTGGAAAAATGTTGATATAATAAGTATTTCAAAAAATCATGAAGAAGTAAATTCTGAGAAGAATAAACATTCTAAAGATCTAGAAAAAATAATTTCTAAGAAAAGTGTTTTTGAGCCTAGATCTATTTCCAAACCTAATGATTTTGAAGATAAAAACCTGGTTATAAAACTCAAGTCTGAAATTTTTTCCTTTAAGAAGTATTTTTCAATCTTTACTCATGGTAATGAAAATTTTGATAAGATGTATTCACAAATACGACCTTTAAGAAACAAATCTGGATTTGGTTATACCCATGGAAAACTAACTCTTAGTAACAATTATTTTCTTCCTCAAGGTGACCCATTTTGTAACAAGTGTCAATGTGGTGGTCACTAGGAAAATAATTTTTCTTTAGACAAAACCCAATCTCTAGGTTTTCATAAGGCTTATTTCTCTAAGAAGATGTGGGTTCCTAAGAAATTTTCTTTCTAAAAATCTCGGATCCAAACAAGTTTGGATTCTGAATGTCTAATTCTATTCTTATTTTCATGAAGATAATGGATGTACCAACAACAATACTTGGTACATGGATATTGGATGTTCCTAGCACATGACTGGTAACAAAATCCATTTTGAAAATATTATCAATACGAAAGGAGGAAAAGTAACATTTGGAGATAATGCTTAGGGGGAAATTGTTGGTATAGTTAATATTGTTCTTCTTGGAAAAACATTAATTTCAAATGTTTTGTTTATTAAGGGTCTTAATCACAATCTCATTAGAATAAGTCAATTACGTTATGAAGGATACCTTGTGAATTTTAGTAATGATAAGTGCTTATTACACAATTCCAAGGAATAGTTAATTCTCTATACCAATAGGCAAGATAATTTTTACACTCTAAACATAGAAGACCTTAGGAGCCAAGATTTTCCTTGCCTAAGTGCACTGGAAGATCATTCTTGGTTATGTAATAGAAGACTAGGTCACTGTAACCTTAAAAACTTATGTAAACTATCTATGAAGAAACTAGTTAAGGATCTACCGGTTCTTAGATTCAATTCTTCTAATGTTTGTGATCCTTGTCAATATGGAAAGAAACATAAATCTAGTTTTAAATCAATCGGTGAAGTCTCAACAACTCATGCAGTACAGTTGGTGCACATGATCTTTTTGGTCTATCACAAATTAGAAGCATTGGAGGAAAATACTATGTGTTTGTACTAGTTGATGACTACACTAGATTTACATGTGTCTATTTTCTAGCAAAAAAGTCTGAAGGTTTTTCTTATTTCAAAAGTATTAGAGCCCAAGTTAAAAATGAGAAAAACCTTCCACTGATAACTATTCATAGTGATCATGGAGGAGAATTTCAAAATTATGATTTTGAAACTTTTTGTAGTAGAAAAGGTATTTCTCACAACTTTTCAGCACCTATAACTCCTCAACAAAATGGTGTAGTTGAAAGAACAAATAGAATTCTTCACGAGATAACTAGAACCATGCTGAGTGAATATTCTATAGCTAGAAATTTTTGGGCTGAAGCTGTAAGTACATATTTTTATACTATAAATCGAGTTTTGATTAGACCTTTTCTTAATAAAACTCTCTATGAGTTATGGAATGGTAGAAAATCATTACTTTCTTACTTCATGGTTTTTTGTTGCAAGGTATTCATCCTAAATACTATAAATAATCTACAAAAATTTGAAACAAAATCTTATGATGGAATTTTCATAGGCTAGTCCACAACTTCTATGGATTATAGAGTTTTCAATAGAAACACTTGTACTGTTGAGGATACAGTGCATGTAAAATTTGATGAATATGATACCTTTGTTTTTAAACCATCCCAACCTACATCCTCAGATGTGTTTTTAAAAACTGATTATCAACCGTTAATTGAATATCCTTCTGATAAGTAAAATGTTCAAGAAGATACTTCTAAAAAATTTACCCTAGATGATTTTCTACCCTATGTTGATGAAAATGTTTTACAAAACCCAAGTCAGATGCTTCTTATGAATCATCATAGTGATGTTATCATTAGTGATATAAATCAACCTATAAAGACCATAAGTTCATTGAGAAATGAAGTAGAACATCTAGCATTTCATTCCAAATTAGAACCAGAAAGCACTGATGATGCTTTAGGTGATGATGATTTGATTAAAGCCATGAAAGATGAACTAAATGAATTCGAAAATAATAAAGTCTAGACCTTGGTTGAAAGACCTAAAGAAACTTCTGTAATTGGAGTGAAGTGGGTTTTCAGAAATAAGTGTGATGAAATTGGAGTCATTGTAAGAAATAAAGCTAGACTAGTTGCTAAGGGCTATAATCTACAAGAGGGAATATACTATGAAGAAACCTATTCTCCAGTATCTAGAAATGAATCTATTCGTATCTTACATTCCCTTGTAGAATTCTTCAATTTTAAACATTTTAAAATGGATGTGAAATGTGCTTTCATTAAGGGTTAAGTTCAAGAGGAAGTTTTTGTTGAACAACCTCCTATTTTTGAAGACACAAAACATCCTGATCATGTTTTTAGACATACCAAATCTTTGTATAGCCTTAAACAAGACCCACGAGCCTGGTATGATAGGATTACAAGATTTTTGCTTCAAAATAACTATGTTATGGGAAATGCAGATCCAACCCTCTTTATAAAGAAAGATATGAAATATGTTTTGATTGTTCAAATTAATGTTAATGACATCATATATGGTTCAAATCAGCAATCTTTAACTGATTCTTTTACATGTATAATGAAATATGAGTCTGAAATGAGTATGATGGGTGAGTTATCTTTTTTCCTTGGTTTTCAAATTTCTCAAAAACCAGAAGGAACCTATATATCCCTACATAGTTATATTAAAGATCTTCTTATAATGTATGGATATGACAACACTAAGTGTATAAGTAATCCCATAGGTACCACAAACTCTTTAGATCTTGATGAATCTGGGAAACCAGTAGATCAAACATCTTTTAGAGGTATGATAGATAGCCTACTATACTTGACAGCTAGTCGTCCAGACATAATGTTTTCAGTATGCTTATGTGCATGATATCAATCAAATCCTAATGAATCTCACTTAATGTTAGTGAAAATAATTTTTCACTACTTAAAGGGAACCATGGATCTTGGATTAATTTATACTTCTGGAAATGATTTTGTTTAAAAAAGATTTTTGGATGATGACTTTTGTGGTTTTAGAATGGATAGAAAGAGTACATCCGGAACATTACATTTCTTAGGTGATTCAGCAGTATCTTGGTCTTGCAAGAAGAAATACTAAGTGTCACTCTCCACTGATGATGATGAATATGTTGTAGATAGAAGTTGTTGTGCTCAAGTGTTGTGGATGCTACACACACTCAAAAATTATGGCTTGAGTTTTACTAAGACTCAAATTTTGTGTGACAACACAACTGCCATTTCCATTAGTAAAAACCATGAACTTCACTCTCGTACAAAGCATATAGATATTAGTCATCACTTTCTTAGGTATCACACACTTAAAGGAGATATCATTCTTCATTTTATCGGAACGCAAGATCAACTTGCTGATATTTTCACAAAATCATTACCCTCCGATAGATTAGAATACATTAAATAGAAATTAGGAATGATTATCATAAGGTAATCCTTCTACATTAAATTATTGTTGATCAATTATCCTTACAGTAATAAAATCCTTTTCATAGGGGTGTACATTTCCATGATAGTTTAACCAAAATTTTCGTGACAGTTTTCTTTTCAAACTATTGTAACTAAAATTTTTTGTAACAAGATTTGGAAATTCTTGGAATGGAAATTACGAAATGTAAACTCTCGGAATGGAATCTACGGAACTAAAATTCTCGTAATGAATTATTCATATGAGATCTTTCGTAATATATTTTTCTTACTGGTAATTTTTTAATGAATTTTTCATACTAGAACTTTCGTAATGAGATTTTTGTACAAGAACTTTCATAATGAGATTTTTCATAATGAACATTCCTAATGAGAATTTTCGTAATGATCTTTCATAATGAGGATTTTTCGTAATGAGTTTTTTAAAGAAGAATATTATTAATTACGGAAAATCTTTCCACCAAATCCGAAAGGTATGATTTCCTTACTTAAATTTTCATAATCATATTTTTCTTACATAATTTTTTTTGAGTTTTAAAAATATTAATACTCTAGTTTTCCTTATATCTGAATGTTTTTCTTAAAACCTCAAATGATCAGAGTCATGTTTTCCTTGCGGGAATGTTCTCAACCATCATATCAGATCAAATGAATTCTCAACCGTTAGATGGTTTTTTGAAGACCCAAGGTCGTCTCCATCAACTATATGAATGGGACCCTCAAAGTTGTCCCACATCGGTTTTTCAAGATTTCGTGTCTCAAATCCCTACATCTCTTCTTGAGGACTGTTCTGATCTTTGCAAATCCGTTCTGAATCTTTCAAATCTCTCAGTTCTGAATGTCTTTTGAAGAAGCACCCCAAGATATGTCTACCTCAAATCCAATCGCAAAGTGGTTAGTTTTCAGGGAAAGGTTAGTTCATCCAGATTTTTATAATTTTGATTCCCTTATATCAAAGAATATTAGATTCAATGGATGGGAGGATGTTTTCTTATCAATGTAAGATAAACAGGATCCAGTTTATAATGATTTTCTTTTTGAGTTCTATGAGTCTGTTTCCTTCCAAAAGAATGATGTCAGAGAGTGGTTATCATTCAAGTCTTATGGGAAGACTTACAAGTTATCTTACACCAAGGCCGAGAGCTTGGTTGGTTTATCCTATGGAGGGGAATATGTGTTTTGCTCACATAAGCTTCTAGATGAGCAAGAATGTTTCAACAAGGTGAACGCATTGAAATGTCTTGTACTTAAGGATGCTATGATGACTATGACTACTCATATCACTCCAAACAATAGAATTCTACATTTTTGGGTCCATGGTTTTCTCGTACCAAGAAGGGTTGACATGGTTAATCTGAAGAAAAGTGATATCTATGTCTTATATTTCTTGGTAAATCTAACAAAACTAAATTTAATGAGGCATGTTCTGATTATGATCAAGAACATCAAGGAAGGAATCCTATGAGCTCAGATAATCATGTTCCCTGCTTTACTATCTATGCTAATAGTTCGGTGTTTAGAATCCTTTAAGGTTTCATGAGAATCAAAAGTCCAGAATTGTAAGCTTATGCTGGTTAGCGATGATACCTTGAAGAGGATGAAGATGGGGTTTTCTACTTAATCCGGAGAATTCTATCCTTTATCTGTGGAAGAGGCTGAGGAAGCTCAAAAAGATACACAAAATCTGGTACCATCCAAAATGGAAAGGAAGAAGAGAAAGCTTAAGGAAGTGGTTGCTGATGAAGAAAATACCAATTCTAAGGAAACTCAGTCTACTCCCACAAAACCGAAGAAACAAAAATCATATCCGGAGAAAGTTACTATGAAGTGGAGGGAAGACAAAGAGAAGAGTAAAGAAGGGGATCCACAATTCGGATTGGACCCTACAGAGGCAAAGGCCTTAAAAGAGAAAGATGCAGATGTGTTAGAAAAAGATGCAAAAGAGAAGAAGTTGAGAAAGTGGTTGTCTGAAGCTGAGTTGGTTCAATATTTGTTAAGAGATACTGAAATTTCCTCTGATAAAATTCCCATTCTGGAAAATTTCGATGTCCAACCATTATTACCAGAGACTCCAGGTAAGAACTATGTCACTTCGGAAAAATATAAGGGTGAAGAAGTAGTTTTTGATGTTGAAAAAGCAGCTGGAGAAGAAGTATAGGAAGTGTTTGTAGAAGAAGAAGAAGAAGAGGGAAGTAATGATTTGGATGCCTTGATCAAGAATGTAGAGGATTATCAAGATAGGGCATAATATGTAGTGTTAGTTACTCTAGGAAAGGGAGTTGAGAAATATGATAAGGATGATGAGAAGAAACAGCATGAATAAGAAAATGTTTTGTATGATGAGGAAGAATCCTATGAGAAGGATTTTCCAGAGGAAAGAGTAGAAAATGAAAAAGAAGATAAAGATTAGATTATTCAAGTTTCTGAATATGAGGAAGAATATCCTAATGAGGAACCAATTTTGAATCATGATAAAGGGAAGTAATTCCTGATTAATAATCCCACAAAAGAGATTTTCATGAAGATGGAAATTGGTGGTTATTCTAAAAGGAATCTGGTGCCAGTTGAAGAAGAAAAATCTCCAAGAAAATTATCGGATTTGGAGTCATCAGCTCATGGCCATGATTTTGTGGTTGAATCTTTGATGAAACTGGTAGACATGATTCGGATTTTCCAACTATAGATTCTGGATACCAGATGCTGCAAAAGAGTATGAATCGGAAATAAGATTCCTTATCCATGGTCATGGATAAGTGTATAAACATTGAGGATGAACATAAATGTTTTATTATCAATTATGATGTGCACAAGAAGTCTTGTAGCAAAATAACTCTGTGGTCTATGAATGTTGAAGAAGACATGGCTGATTAAAATAATTTACAGAATGAGGTAAAAGATGATTTTGACACCGATGATAACAAGATTAAGAAAATTCAGGATGAGCTGATCATTGAGAAATGTTCTCGGAGTCAACAAGTGAAGGAACTATGTGATGAGACTAATTCTCTTGATCAAAATTTTATAAGTGATAGAAATCTCCGGATTGAGATTGAGAAAAGATAGGCAAAGAAAGATGAGTTAGTGAAGATGCAGGAAGAATCCATGAAGGCCCAGGCTGAAGCATTGAAATCTCGAGAAGAAAGGATAAAAGCCTTGGAGAGACAAACTGAGGAAGACCAAAGGGATTTTAATAAGATTAAAACCTTGTTGAATAAGAAAATCCCGAAGGAAAAGGATGACAAATAAACTCACTCTGATCTTCTTTTGTATTTGTCTTTCTTTGTAAAACTTTTCTCAACTCTAATGAAAATTTTGTTGGTTGTATCTTGTTATATACTAATGTTTCAAGTTCCATATTTTCTTTTCCATTCCCTTCAATTCATTTTGAAAATCACAAAGGGGGAGAAGGAAAAAAGAACTACTCTTTAGGGGGAGAAGGGAAAAGAACGAATAAAAATAGGAGAAGGAAAATTTTAAAATGAAGAGAAAAATTTCCAAGTGAAATATCCTTAAAGTAAGGGGGGGTTTCTCACTATGAAGTTTTTCATTCTCAGGATAATGAAAACTCCACTCCGAAAATTCAGAATACAATCCTTAGAGTTCCAATTCCTTAGGGGGAGTTAGTTGAATTCACTATCATCCATGAACAAAGGGAGATAAGTTATATTTCCAAAGTCTACTGAAATTTTTCAAAGACCTTATATTCTGGTTCGTAAGGATGTTTTTGCATTCCCAAAAGCGGGAGATTTTTGAGTCAATAAGGCTTTCCTTATGATTATACAATTCCTTATTGTTTTGAAAATCACAACCACCTTATACTTAAGAGAATCCATATTTTACTTCTATAAGGAAAATTTTTCTTCCTTAAGGAAATTTACCCTAACCTAGTTTTTCTTATACATATCAATATATTTCCTTAAGTAAAAAAATCTGATTCATACCCAAAACCCCAGAATCATATAATATCATGAATTGGAGTATTCTATTTTTAGGATCCAAATTCTGGATTTGATGTGTAATGAAGATCCACTCCTAATTTTGGATGTGAACTCTTATGAAGTTCGACTCCGAACTTTCATGAGTTTGACTCCGACCTCTTATGAAGTATGACTCCCAGAATTCATGATTTCGACTGCAAACTCTTATGAAGTTCGACTCCAAACATTCATGAGTACGATTTCAATCTCTTATGATGTTTGACTCCAAAAATTCATGAGTTCGACTCCAAACTCTTATGAAGTTCGACTCCGATCATTAATGTGTTTGACTTCGAACTCTTATGAAGTTGGACTCCGAACATTCATGAGTTAGACTCCGAACTCTTATGAAGATCGACTCTGAACTTTCATGGGTTTGACTTTGAACTCTTATGATTTTTGACTCCGAAATTTCATGAGTTCGTCTTTGAAATCTTATGATGTTCGACACTGAACTTTCATGACTTCGACTCCGAACTTTCATAAGTGTGACTCCGAACTCAAATGAAGTTTGAATCCGAACATTCATGAGTTCGACTCTGAAAATTTACTAGTTCGACTTCGAACTCTGTAAGTTCAGATTCTAAACTCTGGTGAAACCAGACTCCAAATTTCTTTAGAAATTCAGACTCTGGACTACCACAGAATTTAGGTTCTGAATTCCTATAAAACAGAATCTGAATATCCTTTTTATTATAGACTCTGAATTCCATTTTAGTTAGACGACAATCTATTATTTTCTTACATTTCTAATTCTATTTTTGCTTATGCATAAAATTGTTTCATGAAAAAACAATGACATGCATTTAGTTATACATATTTTGTTATAAAACTATTTCGTCTATTCTGTTTTTAACTAACCGTTGGTTGAGTGACACGTGTACAGGTCCCTCTGATCTTTAAGTAAAATATGACCGTTTGAGGAGGGAGCCAACCATTCCAACCGAGCCTATAAATAGGTTCTCATTTGAAAGAGCTCGATACTGAAATAGAAGTTGATCACTCTTGAGACCACACGCTATTAAGGTGATTTCTTGACAGAGAATCTTTTTATGCCTTGTGCGTACTGAACCACTTTTTTAGAATTGCTTAGTGAAACTCTGAATGTTGGTGATTGCATTCGAAGGCTTTCGAGGATAGGAAGATAGAGGGGCGGACTACCTTGAAGTTTGAGGGCTTCCTTGTTGAGGAAGACAGAGGTTCCAACTACATTAATGTTGTGGGCTTGCAGGGATAGAAAGACAGAGACACCGATCTTCATATCGAGGGCATACCCTAATGTGGGTAAGACATACTTTCTTGAAAGTATAAATCAAGGGACCTTTATCCATGGTTGTTAGATACCATTCTCTTTGGGTTAAAAGAATTATATCTAGTATCTAGTAGTTTTACTACTTTTTTTGCTTCTTTTCATATTGTAAGAAAATTATAACATTCTTCTATTTCCTTACACTTGTACTCTGATTATTTTAGATTCTATACACTTCCAAGTAGAACATAATTTTTTTAATCTTCAATTATGTTTCAATTTCTGAATCCATATTTCCAGAACCTATTTTTGGAATTACTTTCTAGATTAGAGAAAGTGCATAGAACAAGAAGTTTGTAACTTCATACTTTGTCCCAATCTTCCATTGGTGATTAGAGGTGTTTTGAATTTAGCTAGTTTAACATTTTTAAACTTAGATATTTCCTTGTTTAAATAAATTTTTAAAGTGTAAAATTCACCCACCTCTTGTATATTGAGCATCTACATCATTATTTCGTTCCTAGAATCATGGATCATGGGTTTCATTTAATAAAATCCTATTTTCACAATATTCTCATAATTTCAATAAAGGTTAATATTATCAAGTCATATCCAAATATTTTACCTTATCATGTGATTTTGAAGCATATTATGATTTTGAAAAATGTGTTGAAGAAAGAGACCCTTGGGCAACCTATTTATATATGATTTTACAATGTAGTCTCTAAAATATACTTATGTTATTTTAGAATGACAAATAATTGAATGTTTCATTTCATATTCGATATGTATTGTTTTGTAAAGATAATGCTTTATCTTATGTTTGGAAATTATATTTCATACCTTATTTTATTGAGGAAACTATTTTCCTATGAACAACTATATGACCCAAGTTTTACAACATGTATTTGGATGAAGCGTGAAAATGAATTTGAAGGATCTCTATATAATTATTTAAATTCATGATCCCTCTACCTAAATGAACAAGAAGGTAATGAAACCATATGAAAACCATGATCAAGGTATGATGTTATTTCTATTGGGAATAGTTTTATTTTATCATATAGAGGTGAAATAATGATAATATATATGATGTTTGCGTCTTACAATATTGGGTTGAAAGTTAAAGGTATAAGAAAAATTTTTAGGTAAAATTGTTTTAGACTTATTTTAGAGTTTTATAAAAAGGATAACCCATCGTGTTCGGAAAGGCTGCAGGAATAAATCCAACAACCGTAGGGAGACAAGGGTGTATCTCCTAACACTGTCCTATGGGAATTACCATGATAATATGACTTATTATTTCATGTAATTTTTTATGGATCAAGAATAATTTGATTTTTTGAACATAGGTTTTATAAAAACAATATCCTTAATATAGGAAAATGATTTGGTGATTAAGTGATAAAAGACATTTTAGAAGATGTTTTCAATTTTGGAAAAATTATATGCTTAAGGGAAATAGAATACTATGGGATCTCATTTGTGGAGTATTGTTTGAAATTTTATTTTGGATGAATATATATTTTTATTGTATACATATGAAGATTTGGTTTATGTATGGAAATAATTTACCAATCATGTAGAATATGTGATTAAGTTAATTACATTCCATTATGAGACTTTATGTGTAGAATATTGTGATTCAACCATTGATTGAATTATATTGGAGGAATTTATGTACACTTATATATTGAATAGTGTTTATTTAACCATTGGTTCTTTTTGTTTAATTATGGGGATTAAGAGTAGTATTTATTTTTATAAAGGATAATCCTTTTGGGGATTATCTGATCTTGTACTAACCAATTTTGATTATGGTTGATGTCTAAAAATAGGGGAAATATATTGGTCATCTTTTCTATATTATGTGATGCTCTAGATGTTTATTCAATCACATTACCTGGGACCAACTCATTTTGAATACATACCATTTATAGAAAAGGTTAGACTGAGGTAAAATTTTATAAAAGGACGACACTATGCATGACATGTAAGTATATTTCCTTAAGATCTTATAGTAGATATTAATAAGATTCTTCAACTCTTTTAAAAATGAACGTGAAGAAAACATGTTATAAACACTCTTTTATCATTAGAAATTTACACAACTACAAAGTTATGGAATTGTGGTGGTTAACATTCCACGATCAAATTCTTTATCACTATGTATTAATCTATGAGAGTTTGTTTCTATTCCATAACCACGTTTTCATGGAATCATAGCATCTGTTATCTCGAGTGCCCTTTATACTTATCTTCCTTTATTTTAAGTTGATATTTTTATTGACACTATTTTGTTATGGGTTTTTCAATGAAGTTTCCATGCCTAATTTTAAAATTGTGAGGACACAAATCCCAAAATGGTGGAAGGATGTACCATCCCATGAAAATAAATAATATTTAATTTTCATATTTATTAGAATTTAATAATTAAATATTAATTTCACTTTAAATTGAATGCTATGTTAGTTGGAGTATATGATACGCAACAACATGTTTTTTGAAATCTTATGTTGCACACTATGTTTGGTTATAGAGAAAAATTATAATATAATATCACTTTAAATTATTGTTAATTCCTAACCGTTGTATTAGAGGGAATGAATATAACTGACAAAAATATTGTTATAATTTTTTTACACGTTTCTACAATTATTTAATAAATGTTATTGGCATAAAACGTGAATGAATCTAATTTAAAACATAAAAAATCCTATATTAATAAAAGAGTTGATTTACAACCTTTTGATAGAGAACCCATTTTAAATATTTTTTTAGTGACTATTACATCATCTATTTTAAAAAATGGAATTCTTCGTTAGAATCGGAACATCAAAATTTACTTTGGGAAAATTGTAAGCTTTTCTCTAATAAAAATCATTATTAATGAATAGTCAAAAATATATTTTTTGAATTCATAATTAACTTTTAAAATAATTTATTAATATTGTAATAGTATATTTTTAATTATTTTTAAATTTTCATTAGAGTATATTTTTACAAAATATTTCAATTTTGGGCATTGGAAATAATTTCACATTGAATATAGATATAAACAAGTGTCAATCTTTTGATCGTTATTATTTTTTTTAAAAAAATTTGACAACAATATTAATTATATTTTAATTTATTCCACTTATATGTTATGAATTTGGAAAAATGGATTCATTATATGGAATCAGGAGGTCTAAATTGTCTAAATAGGCAACTATTATTTTTAGACATTAAGAATATTTACATCAGTAAATATTTTATTTACCATGGTTAAAAAGTAAATCAAGTAATTAAGGGTTAACAAATATTATTATAGTGAAATAAAATTGCCATAAAATGTCTCATTATCTTATTGGGTGATACATTTCTTACCATGGCCATCCTTGGGTCGATTATGGTACCCCATGGTGCCACTTGAGGGAGATAATGACACTTCATATTAATTAATTTAAAGTAAAAAAAATGAAACAAACATACATATTTATTAAAATCAATTATTACCTTAGTTTATAAAAGTTATCTCTTCAAATATAAATATTAATTTGAAATATATAAAAAATTCTTAAATCGTGATAATTTTTTATAATTTTTAGTCATCAGATATGTAAAATTATTTATGACACAATCATGATGCAATATTTACCACATTAATGAGTTATTTAAATAAATAAAATTATAATGATTAAAAAAATATCCAAAACCCATGAAATTATAATTGTATGATTCTATTTAGAACAGGAGGAATCGTATGTTCATCTTTATTATATTTTGGTCCTTTAGAAACCGAAAATTATTATATAATAAAATTATATTTTTAAATATTCCTAAAGAGCCCCTCCTCCATTATGAATATCCCTCATTCTAATCCATTCCTCTCACTTTACATGCACCTTGGCCTATCCAAAATCTACCCAACTATTCTCCCTACATCCATGTTCTCCTCTTAGAAGCCTTACACTTGGCATAAGGCAATTAAATTAAACGATTTGATCCAAATGAAAGAGAGATACCAAATTAAAGTTAACTCCTTCTCATAAGTCCTTTTTATTTATTGAACTTATGAAAACCCCAAAAAACTTTTTATTCCATTATTATATAAATAAAATAGTATTATCAATATGATATTATTTTTTACAAAAATTATTAGGACTATACTTACACACACCTCTATCTACGGGTAAAGAACATACTGTTTCTCTGGACGGCAAACATTTTCCTCAAGAAATGATGATTGTTCAATCTTCTCCTACCACCTCTTATAAATTCCATTAAGATGACACATTATTTATATGTAATATATATTATATTTATTTTGTTTCTAATTCTATATATTTTTCATTTATTGAATACCTATATTGTTTCCATAGTGGTTAAATATGATAATTACATTTGAGGTAGTGCAAACTACTGCCCCCTCAAAGTGATATGACTGATTTATTCCATAATAGGAACATATAAAGGATGGGGTTAATGAAATAATATATGATATGATATGATATTATAATATTCCTATTTATCATTATTTTTTTATTTCATTAAATATGAAATAGAAATGAATGTAGCGTTCATGCGTACGTGTGACTAACTGTCTCCATGAACGGTGAATTTCATTTCTTATCTACAAATGTTATGTAATATTATAAATTCATAAATATATATATATATTATATATATATATGATATCTAAATCAATAATATCATTCTGGAGAGAACGTAATTTTGACCCCATGGACAGTTTATAATTATAAGAAGTTCATTTTTAACTCACGTCTCGAACAACGACTAAATTCTCGATATGAACTCAAAAAATTAACTAATTGTAATAGAAAGGGAATAACTTATTTTAAATAAATTATAAACATGAAAATATTTCTTATGAAATTATAAAATAACATTGGTTTTTTATTTTGGAAAACAAGAATGATCAACTAAATTCGTAAGTGAGGTAAGGGGGTTCTTATCTCACTTTTAATTACATGATATTTCCATTATTCACCACTTATTTATTTCATGTGGTGTATTGTGTACATACATTCGATATATACAATCCTGATTAACATTATATTTATGGTAATATTTGATTATTTTTGTGGTTTTTAACTTTTGGTCATATGACTAAATTGATTACAATGTGGTAAGGGGTTTTCATCTCACCTTTTATTCCCGTGAGATTCATGCTATATTTGCCACTATTTCTTTTTTGTGTGGTGTTTTTAATGTCCATCATAGTATTAATTGTGTAATATAATTTAATATATGGGTATTTACATCTTCATTATATGATCCATCCTTCTTGGGTTGTATGTTTTGTAATATTTTAAATCGGTATGGTAACCTTTCACTGTACTTTTTTAGTCAATGTCCTTTTTAGGACATGTCATTTAATTTTATTTTTCATATGATGGGATATTTTCTTCGATATCATTATTTATATAAACATTATCCCCAGTAATGAGGGACCCTTTTCTCACCCATTATCTCCTTTTATAAATTTTAATGTTACACCGTTAGGCTGTTGAATTTCAATTAGTGAACTTCTTAACCAAATTTCAATTCGTTGTGTTAATCATCTACTTCTTGAATACATCATGCTATGAATATGTGTGAATGAACTCTAATTGTTTTACACTTAATATACACATATATTTGGTGTATTCTAATTTGTCACACATAATTATTTCATTGATTTTTGCTTAATATAAGGATGTGATATTCGTAAACGACTTTGTCTCAATAGTCATTCAATTTAAAATTATTTGCTGTTATATACCAATCCACTTTTATAAGGTCATTATACTATCCATTGACATATAATATCATGAATCTCTTTATTCTCATGATATTATAATCTTTGATTAATTTTATCCTCAAATATTTGTATTCAATCGTCTCTCATTTGGTCAGGAACTTTTTTACAAAAATATAATTTTAATTGTTTTAATGATTTATTCATGTAAATCTTTCTCAATAATATCCATTTTTTTAAATTGGGTTCAAGGAATTATATTTATGGATATGAATATTTGAAATTAAAATTCCGTTTGAAATTATCAATGGGGTATGGGACACTTTAAATCCAAAATATCTTTATTAAATGTTTTAAATGGTTTTGAAATTGTTTGATAATTCATTGATTATGTAAATATTTTGAAATGATATATTGTGATTTTAATGTGGAAATGTTATCTTTACTTTATGCTCATTTTATGTGTAATGGATATGTTATTGTTATTGAGAGTCTTTTATGTATACGGGTGGGTCTGTGAAAAATCTAGGATAAGTTATCCCATGATAGCTCTCCAATGCATTGGATAACGTGATAGAGGAAAATGTTAAGGTTTCTCCTAAGAGATTCAGGGAATATACAGTGATGGGTATTCCAAACATTACTCCCTATGTAGCTGTGAAATCTAAAATGTATGTATGTTATGTATGCCAAAATTTACCTTTATGATTTATAATTTTTGTGTGTTATTTATAAATATTTTGATTTCATAATGTATGTTATAATTTAAAAGTATGGTTTCATTTTTTTTGTATTTACTCACAAGCTAATGTTTTCATTCCTAATCTTATAATGATTACTGAGCATTTTATTCTCACCATATATTTTTAAATGTTTTCCACATGACTTAAAGATAAATACGGGTCAAGGATATGATATATTACAATTAAATCTATCTAAAACATGCAACTAGACATGTTTATTTATTAAGAGTGTTTATTTTATAAAAAAATGAATACTGAGTTGTAGTGTTAACATTTAATATTCAAGTTGATATGTAATATTTATGGCCTTGTTCTCTAAAACTCTAAATATAAAAAGATTATCAATTTGAATTCATGATTTAACTCATGATTATGTAATGTTTAAGGATGAGACCTTATATAGAATTTTAATTTTATTTAATAAAATAGTAAATTCTTTTAAAAATACACGATTATGTCAATTTTGAGAATATTTACTAATTGATTTTTGTAAAGACACAAAAACCTAATTCCATCCCACTTTATGCATTAAATTAAATATAAGAGGTCATATTCGTCCATAAAATTAGTGGATGATATAAAAATGAACAAATTATATTTATTTTAATATTTATAATATCATTTATTTATTTATTTTTTCAATAATGATAATACTACATCATTATTATGTCATAAATAAATTGAATTATTTAATTTATAAAAATTTAAAACAAATACCATGATATAAGAAATATTTTCCTAATTATAATGACTATTAATAGTTGAAAATTATAATTTTTTAACTTGAACAAATATTTATTTATTAATAAGATAAATGTTTATGTTAAATTTCCCTTATAACATGTCATTTTCACACCCATGTGGATCCATGGTGTTCTAAAATCATAATACATAAGCATATAGTTGGATTGATATCATCCAATATGATAAATACACGTGATATGGTAGTTTTATTTTATAATAATATTATTTTTTACCGTTATTTACCTGATTTACATTCTAACCATGGTATTTAAAAATAATTATAACGTTTTTTTCATAATTTCCAAAGATGAAAAGATAAAATTTACTGAATTTAGACCCTATGATTAAAAATATGGAATCCATTTTTCTAAATTTAATGCGTATAATAGGATGAAATAAAATTAAAATTAATTCATCTTTTCAAAACTAGAAAACATGTTTTTAAGAAATAAAAATTACCAAAACATTGACATGTTTTTATTTCTAATTTCAATGTGAAATTACATTCAACGACTGAAATTATATTAAATGATAAAAACATATTCTAATTACACATTAAAAAAATCATAATATTATATAACTATTTAAATTAATTAGAAGAAATGTATGTTTTTAATAAAAATGCAGTATTTTTCACTATTCATTAAAAATGATCATTAACTGGAAAATTCCTAAAAATAGAGAACATAATTTTTTATGTTCTGATTTAAATTAATAAATTTATTTTCCAAACTATAAATTATAAAAGTTTGAAATTTTGTATTTAAAATGGCCCTACATTAAAAGGATGTCAAACTACATTTGTTTGAAAAATATATTATTTGTCTGAAAAAATTATTATTTTTATATTTTATCTATGAAAAATATAATATTGAAGTTAATATTAAATGGAATGTATATAATTAAAAATCTGGTTAATAATATTTATAACCACTATTCAAATGTGTCGTTTCGTATGTCGTGGAGTTCTCGAACTCGGTTTTGCGTATAGCGTTAGTTACTGAATTATTTAACATGAAGTGTACTGTGGAATCTTGAGGTGATAAAATATACAAGGATGAGAAATAAATTGATCGTAACACTATAAAACATTTTTTTAATGTAAAATACCTTATCTCTTATCCTGAATGGTTTTATAAATCAGTGATTCCTAAATAATAAAATTATACTTGTTTTTTAGTTTCATTATTTCATAGTTATTATTTATTCTATTATCAGGAATATAGAATATATTCAATATATCCCTAAAAATAACTATCCTCACGAATTATCAATGAAAAATGAAAAATTTTACATTTTGTATATGGTATTCCACAAGTACACACATGTCATATTTTCAATAACCAATGAATAGAAATTGGTATTAATAAGGATGATGACATAATCAAAAAAACATTTATAAATATTTTAGATATTGTTTTTATTTAATTACTAAGATTAGGAAATAATTTATGTAGGAATATGAATAAATAAAATTAAATAACTCCAATATGTGTTATATCTATTCATTAAATGTTAGATATTCTTATACTCATTAAAAATTATTTATATGGTATTCAGGTAAGACAACAATCTCTATTAATTTTATAAGTGTGTTCCTCAAATGAAACAAATTCAACCATGCATCATATCTCTAAAAAAGTTTGTGAAATACAGGAGGTGTGTAAAAATATCCATAGGCTAGGAACATGACAAAATTTTTCATAATATAACCAATTTGAAAGATTTATCTATCAATTTAGAAACATTATTAAATAATAAATCATCCACATCAGAGTAAACCAAAAAAGATTAAACAGGTGTTTGAATTATGAATATTGAATCAATCAACACAAAAGATCTACATTTAAAAAGTATTATTAATCAATACATTGAAATCATAAACGAGAATTAGATTCCATATATAAAAAACTATAATGGGAAAATAATAATTACTACATTTATTATCCATGTGAATCATGGTAACCATCCACGTCTAATTGAAAACCGCTACCACAAACCATTAATTATCACAATGAAGGAAAAATCATAGAATATAAATTGAATCCTTATGAATAGAATAATCCAAATTCTATATGTTCTATTTGAGTAAAACACTTTTTTTAATCGAAACAAATGCTGTAAATTTCCATTCAAATTTGATTTCATTTTATAGTAGAAATAATGTAATATAATCTAATGTTGTTTTCAACATATATGATATAAAAAATGTACATTTTACATAAAACCTATAAATTTTATTATATTGAATGTAATCAATTTGAAACCAATTTTTAAAGTCTTTTCCCCCAAATTATAAATTGTTTTCCACATATTATTAAATAATTATGTGAAGATTAAAATACTCTTTTCTATAAATAATTATTACTATAAAATATTTCTTTTTTGAAATAATAAAATATAAAATAACCATATCAGCTCCTTCTAAACATTTTCCAAATAGTCATTTCAAAAGCACAAAATTCTCTTCACTAATAAACCTTCCAAATTTATTTATTATATAAAACTAATAGTGAAAATCTCATAACTCATGAAAAAACAAGCTGAACATAAACCAAAATTAAATAAAATACCTACATAATTTCTATGAATAATAATTGTACCGTAATTATTTAGTATCATTGGATATAAACTAGTATAAGATCTAGGATCCCCTAAATCACCTTATAATTTATACAAAAAAATCATCGTAATCATCATGGGTTGGAAGTAAAATAATCTAAATTGAAGACAAGGATCATATGTTAACACAATTGTACATATCAATATCCCAGATATCCATGTCAAACAAACCATAAATTAAAATATATATTACACCTTCTCCTGCATGATAAAAATAATAAGATTGCTTGAATGGTCCAATAACCTTTTTTGTCAAATTACATTAGAGTAGTCGGATAATACTCTATAGTAAATATAATATCCATAACAGGTATTTCACTTATCTTGACCATTCTATAGTCCCCTAGGACTCCTATGACATATATAACATATAAATTAAATGTCATGCACATCAATATATGTAAAAAATAAACCAAACCTCACATCCACACCTCTAAAACCAAAAACCCAATTTTATAAATGATACATAATACATAAAAAAACAACATTAATCATGCAATTTAATTGGAATAACTATATATGAAATAGAAACCACAAATTCATATGATAATAATGGTGCTATTGAGGGTCTCACTATAAAACAAACAAAATTTTTAGAACACCCAATGTGTAAAATATTATATTATAAGAAAATGTGAATGAAAATTTCTGTTTTTAATGGTTTAATGTCTATCTACAAACCACAATTCAAAAAATACCTTGAACCCCATATAAATGTATATTATAAAATAAACCACTCTTAAAAATGTAGAATAAACATGTCCGGAATTAATAAAATATATATTTAAATAAACAAATTTTTAATAATACCTATTAAAAATTCATTTAATGAGCTTAAAGTGTTAAATTTTTTTAAAAACATCCCACTTTTTTGAAACACATCTCTCAACAATTTCAAAAAATAAGAATTAATAATTGAAAGACTAAATTTTAATACAAAAATCTATGATATTTTTAAACAACACATATAATTTAATTTTTCAAGAAAACAATCATGAATATAATTCAATTAAAACATTTTAAATAAAACCAATCTTATAAATATATAATAACACATTTTTTTTGGAAAAAAACATGAATTGAAATGAAAATAGCATATTTAAATTGAAAACCCACATTGGAATCATTCTAAAAAACAAGCTATTTAATTAGATGTAGATTAAAATGATAAAATAGTTAATACTATAATATAAATCACTCAATGAATCATAATTTTTGGAAAATAGAAAATATGCATACCTTATATTGACAAAAATAATGTTAAATGGAATAACATATGATAAAAAGTGATAGAAAAATCTCCTAGTGACGATTTGTAAGACATTACATAAGAATTCATCATGAGTATATCAAAACAATCCCTGAAAGTAGTCATGGTAACCCCTATGGCTAATGGGATAGAATGAAACAAAATTATAAAGGAATGATTATATAAAAGAATAGACATGATAGGATTTCCATGAAAAAATAAAAATATAATGTATTTTTAGAGTCTTGAAAATAGAGGTTTATGTGAGATAGATACCTCCCATGGTTTTCCATGGAATAAGAGAATTATTGTGATTTAAAAGTGAATCTTTGCGGAAAATAAGATTTTAAAGGAAAAAAAATGAATTAACTTTTATGTTGATATGAAAAACATTTCATGTCATGTTACAGGGTTTTATAAATTTTGAGGTAATTATGAATAAGAAATTTCACAATAAATGCTCAATATTAAAATATTACTTAACTCTGAATATGTTGTGTGGAAGATAAAACATGGGATGTTATAACCACAAAGTCACTATTATGTTATACCCAAATTGATCCCTAACAAAGAAAGACGTACCATATTCATTCAAAGATAACTTGTTTCTTTGAAAAGTATGGGTACCCATATAGTTAATCTTAAAATGAATTCCCAAAAATTACACCTACTGAATATTTGACAATATAAAAAATAAAACCCAAAATATAAATTAAATCAACATTTCACTAAAATATAATAATATAATTAATTGCAAACAATTTTATTGTAAAATGGGTTGTTACAATTAATTAACCTTACTAGTTTTTAACACAAAAAAGTCCATTGATAAGAAGGATGTATCCTTGGATATTCATAATCAAATATCAATGAATAATCTGAGTTTGATGAAAAACTATTAGAGTGTATAATGGGAAAAAACTACAAAACATAAAAAAAATTAAGACGAAAAATCAAGTCCCCAAAAACAAGAATATATACCTATTACAAAGATTACTGTAACCATAAGCACAATATCTAGTGTATATAGTGACATGGAATTATTCTCCATAGAGTTTAGATATGTACGAAATTTTATAACAATCATAGTACATATATTTAAAAAAACATACACTCTAGGAAACCATCATAGAAAATTCCCGAATATATAATATTTGAATGGATACTATAGGTCACAACATGAAACACACAGTGAAAATTCCATATACAGAATTAATCGCTTATTGAATCAATGCATAAAGGGGAAAATTCCCACACTATGATCAATTTATATCATATTTATGAGGATATTATAACAAATATTCCATTAAAAAGGCATGGGACCTCGTCCTTGTGATCTATACTAGATGAGTCAATTAAGAGATCAGCACCCCATCACACAATGTACCTCATAATACTAGCACAACCATGTTCTCACAATTATGAATGAAATAACTATATTAAGAATCCATGTACTGGATTAGGATTCGCTATAAAATCAAATGTTTAATGAATGAAACAATATGTTTAATATCATAGATTTAACACTAAATCAATACTAACATGAAAACTATATATTATAATTTAAATGATACCATTATACCATAGAAGTTGGAATGGTGGGAATGAACAATATTAACATAATTATGAAAATATAGTTTACTAATTAATTTGTCAAAAATTTACTATAAACGGAAATACAAAACCATTGAAAATAAATGATGTGTTTTTATAAAACTGATTTAAATGAGATTGATATTTTTCATAAAATAATATAACTTTTTTTAGATTTTGTTAATTAAATATAAACTTGCACTAAGTTTTAAAATTCATAGTATATGTTTTCTAGATAAGATATAATAATAAAATAAATTTCAATCATAAAATAATAGTTTTTTTAAAAAAAATTCGCCTTTTGATTGTGAAACCATTTTAAATATAACATTCAGAAATACTAAAAGTTATATTTTAGAAAATAAACTTATTATTTGGATTATAGATTAAAAAATTTACATTGTTTGAAATATTGGTATTTTTCTAGTAAAATTCATATGTTAATGAATAGTTAAAAATAATGCCTATTCATCTAAGTAATTTATATTGATAGATTAAGTATTTAATTGGATTAAATTATAACTAGATTATACTTTTATCATTTTATTATATTATTTCCATTTTATGTAATATCACATTAAAATTTGTTATAAACACATATTAATATTTTGATGGTTTTAACCTTTTAAAAAACCATTTTCTTATTTTGACAAAGGGGGTAAATTTTAAATTAATTACCTGAAATTTAATTTTTTGTAATTTTGTAAAATGGATTCCAAATTTTGAATTAGAAATTTCAAATTATGTAAATTGATGTCTGTTTTTTTGGAAATTATGAATAATAAAATTACTAATTATTATTATTACCATAGTTAAAGGGTAAATCAGGTAAATAAGAGTAAAAATAATAAAATTATAATATAAAAATATCTTAACACTTGTCCTAATATTATTTAATAGGATATATCATATACAAAAACTATTGGTACGATGATTTAGCCCATTTAATCAACTTGGGAGTCATTATAACACTTATATCTTTTAATCTAATGTAAACAAAATAAGTTGAAAACATATATCATCCTTCAAAAACAATTTCAGTATGTTTTTTATATGTTATAAATTAAACTATAAATTTTTATTACAAATATACAAATATTTCCAACACAATGTTATTTTATTTATAAATTTTTTAAATTAAAATATTAAATTTAATTATGACATGATTATGATGCAATGTTTTTTTTATTAATAAATTAATCAAATTAATGATATTAAAAATATTAAAATAAAATTCTATTTGACATAATATAAGGAAACCGTGATGTATTTAATTGAATTTAAAATGTTTTAAGACTATTAAATGGGTTTTTATGAGGTTATCTATCTGTTTAGATTTTATTTAAATTCAATGAAATAAATATTTTAAAATTTTAAATTAAGGATTTTTAATAAAAAAATGTTATTTATTATAATTTATTAAATTCCGAAAAATATTTCAAATTTTAAAAGTGAATTTGATAATGTATACAAGATCACTATGTTCAAATTTAATGTATTGTTACGCTACATAAGTAAATTTAATAGTCTTATAATAACTAAAACTTTGTTACCACAAATAAAAGTTGAAGAGAATTTTTAAGGGTAAACCATAAAGTTATGGTTTAAAATAAAATCAATACGAGTCTAAAAATTATTGGATTAGTCTATTTTGAACTATCCTCATATTATCTTCATAATATTCCATTTTGATTCCATTTGAATTAAAAAAATTAATTTATATTAATTTATTAATTTAAGAGTTTCAAATGGTTCCCTTTCCCTCTTTAATAAATGATACCCTCTTTTTGTAATACTTACACACCACTAAAACATTGGAATGGCCAAAACGGACACAAAACTCATCCTAAAATTCCTATAATTAAACTAGGGGCTAAAATATGGGTGAAATCATCCCAATTAGTCATTTTGGTATTATCCCAATGAATTCGCCCGATTAAGACGTAATATATACTATCATTCATTCAATTTCATTTCCATTATCCACTACCTTAACTATTTTTATTCTATGATTAAATGAAAATACTTATATCCTATATATATAAAAATATATTTATTATATGATTTTGACAAACATGTACTCACCTCCAATTAATGGGTATTAAACATATTATTTATATGCTTGATGAACTACTACCTCACGAAATAATGATTATTCAATTTTCCCCAAACAACTTTGATGTTGGCCATTATAATGGAAAATATTTTTACATATGATATATATTATATTTTTAATATAACTATTATTATGTAATATTTATTTATATCATACCTTTATTTTATCCATGTTGTGTAAATATTATAACTTAATATGAGGAACTGTAGACTACCGCCCCTCCATGTGATATGACTTGGTCCCGCTATATATAGAACAGATAAAGGAAGGTTCTATTAATACTATGAGACATATTCAAAATTAATATTATAATAGTATTATAATATACATTTACATCAGTAAACTATTATTCTTTTAATATTGAAATGAATTGATTGTAATGTTCATGCATACGTATGACCCACCATCCCCCATAACGGTGAACTCTATATCTTATAATCAAATATTATTTATTATGTTGAATAAATATATACTAGGTATTTATGATATTTAAATACTGAATAATATGATATATATGATGGAATTTTGACCACATGGACAATTTATATCAAAAAATCGTTTTTGACTCACGTACAGAATATCGAAAAAATATATGATATGACAATAAATCATTATGTAATTAATAAAACATGATAAAAGGATATATAAAAAGAATAATAATTATGAAAAATATTATCAATAATGTCTAAATTAACATATATTTATTATCTCTGAAAATAAATAACATATGAGAAAATTTAGTCTCATCGTAAGGGAAATCAAAAATCAATTCCCATTCCCTGGGTAAAATATTCTCGTAAACTCTTTTGTTTGATGAAGAATATATTTAATTAACCCTAATTTTATTACATTGAATATCCTCTTATATTGGGTGTATTTATATTTTTAAAAAATAAATGCGTCATTTATTTATCCTTACTTTAATGATATGATATTTGTAATAAATTCATCTCAATCTCATTTATTTGAGAAATATGTTAAAATATATTAATTCTAGGATATATAATATATTGTTAATGTTAATAATTTATTATTTTCATTCATGGGTTTCTCTAGTGGTAATGGACTCTATAACTAGAGCATTAATTAAAATAATTTAATGATTTATTCTTTTAAATCCATCTATTTCATGAACATGTTTCAATATGAGTCTTATTAATTTATCAATATATACATGAAGGTTTTTGAATGATAATTTCATTTAAATGAATAAAATTGTTATGGGAAATTTTGATTAAAAATGAAATTTATTAAATGTTTTAAATGGTTTCAGAAATCTATTGAATATATCACTATCATGAAATGCTTTCTTGTGATTTCAAATAAAATTGTGTAAGTGAAATATTTAAAATTGAAATATCTTTTTAATTATATTTTGTCACATGATCATTTGATGGGACTTTATGTGAAAACCCAAAGACAGGTGGTAACATAGTAAACCAAAGACGGGTGGTTCTATGTAAAACATAGGATGAGTGGTTTTGTGAAAAACTAAGTATAGGTGGTTATGTTATAACATACAATGCATTGGGTATAGAAGTCAGCCATATGGTTTTTCTATTTGGTAGAGATATGTGTGCAGAAGTAAATTGTTTGGTTATTAAATTTTTGTATGATTATGACCCATGATATCATTAATTTTTATATATGATTTATATGTGTTTTATGCTAATATTTTTTGTTAAAAAAAGTTTTATAAATGATATTATATTTAGTGAAGTGAATCTATAAATTCATAAAGATTAAAATAATTACATTATGATAAATTATTCCAAGATTACATGTTTTCCCAAAGTTGTCAATTTTCCTTCTTTGTGTATCCCATATTGAGCATTTTATTCGCATTCAAGGTTTTCAAATAGTTTCCAAAAGATTTAAAGAATAATTGAGTCATGTATGGGATAAATGAAAAATTTTAATGTTTAAATAAGTAACGAAACCATGATTATTTTTAAAAAGTTTACATTCTTTGAAAAAAAAATTGGACAGTGAGTATATGTGTCTACATTTTAGTATATGAGTAGTTATGTTTTACTTATGGAATAATTCTATAAAAACTCTATCCTAAATAGATTGTTAATGTGAATGAATGTCAAATTACTGACTTCACTCAGGTTCTAAAAAATGTTTAAGAATATGGCCAATTATTTGGCATCTGATGTTAGTTTAGATAACTTTATGGATTAAGATATCTTTTTTGAGATAGGGATATAATATGATTTTATAAAACTCGGGTTGGTTCTAAGATCAATGTCTTATAAATAAATGTTATTATTCATGTAAAAAACATTTAAGGTTATTAATGGTATTTTTAGAGACATATATTTTGAGGTAATTATTGGTTATTGCTTATTTGTGATGAAAAATGAAAATAATAAGAGAAAATTTTTAGTCAAAATTCATTATGGTTATCTTTGAGTATTTTATATCTTGTTGTGGAATATTTTATGAATTATATTGTTTTATAAAAAAGGCAACACATAGGATGGGTGACAACCAGTCGCATCTAGAAAGGCCACATGTATCAAACAAACAACCTAATAGAGATAAGTGTGAATCTTCTACCACTGTCCTACATGAAGACCCTAATTAGAAAGAATTTTAATTTTTAGATAAACTAGTCTATGTAATAAGATGAAGTTGATTTTGGAAACATATGTTTCATAAAATGGATGTACTTTGTATTGTTAAATGATATGGGGATTGAGTGATACATGTAATTTTGGAAGACATTCACCATTTTTGGGAACCATATATTATCAAATTAATTAGAATACTATGGGATTGTAATAGAAGAGTAATGATTAAATTTTATTTTGGTTTAATATTTTGTTATATATTACTTATAGACATTCAGGATATTCATGGAAGTGATTAACCTATCTTGTTGAAAATAATATTAGGTTAATTACTTTTTTGTATAATAAATTTATAGTGTTTGATGTTATTTTGATTAAAATGTTAAAAATTGACTTTTAAGACTATGTTGTATTTTAATTTTATTTTTGGGATTCATATTTTTTTCGATTAATTTGAGGAAGTTTAGGAAAAATTGTTTATAAAATGGTAATTATTGAGCTTTAGATATTAGTGTTAAATTTTTTAATTTAAAATTATTTTTTCAGCAAACAATTATTTATTATTATAGAGGAAATTTATAATATTTTATCATATATTGAATGGTTTGGGGTAATATTTTAAGATTTTATGAAGAGAGAGGTAATTTTACGTGGCCAATGTGACACTCTATTTTTTGATTCTAATGATTTATGTTTGACACTGTCATATTTAATACTCATAATTTGGTGAAAATATGTGTTTGTGGTGGAAAATTATTAATTAATTAAACGATACATTACAACTGAGTATATTTCTTTATGTTCAATGTCAAACTTGAAAATAAGTTCTTTAACATTATGAAAAGGATCATAAAACAAAAATGTTTCCCATTTACTTTTCCTAATTCAAAATTCAGGATATTTTATCCCATAAAACGTTTTTTGTGTTTTTGATTGTTAATATTCTCCTAATCCTATTTTTTCACTATCCATCAAAAATTTTATCTTTGTATTTTTCCATATCCAATTATCCTCTATGGAATTCTTATTATGAGTTGCATCATGTGTCCTTTTTTACATCTCTTTTTTTTGATGTTGTATTTTCATTAACCCTTTTTTTAATATGGGATATCAATAATGGTACTTTAAAAAGTCATTCCCTAGTTATTAATCATATACTCAAATTATGAGGATGTAATTTATTTAGATGGTGGAGGAGGTAAAATCTAGTTTCTAAAGAATAAAACACCATGTTCAACGGTGTATATGATATTCCACATCGAACAAAAACAAACAAATAATATTATTATTTAAATGTTAGAATTAAGACATAGTTGTTGGAATGGGAAGAAAGAAAAATGATAACCAAATTATGAAAATATTTTTATACATTTAAAATAATTATTCATTGGTTACAGGATTATTTATGAAAAGGAAATAAAAAAAATTGAATATAAAGGATTAGTTCTTATGAAGACATAATTAAATGAGAATAATTGAGTTTATAAAATCAAATCATTGTTATTGGTTTATATTAATGAAACATAAACTCAATGGGATATTTAAAATTCATTTTATATTATTTCTAGACTATATATAATAACCAAATAAATTTTAAGAAGAAAAGTAGTATTTTTCTGAAAAGCCATATTTACAATATTTTTTTTGGAAACCCCTTTTAAATCCATTTTGACTCTTTATTAGTTATTTAAAATAAAATTATAGATTTATTTTAGAAGAAGGACATCAAAATTTACTTTTCTTGAAATTTTGGTATTTTATGAAAAAAGCCATATTTTAATGAATAGTGAAATATACTGCATTTTAATTCAATTCTTCGTTTTAGTTAATGTTAATTATATTTTTATATTTTCTATATAATTGGTTTCTAAGTGTAAATATATTATGTTCTTATCCTTTTACACAATTTTTGGAATTGTAAATAATTTCGCATTGAAATTAGCTATAAATGAATATCAATATTTTGATTGTTTTTATTTTTTAAAAAACACATTTTCTCATTTTGAAAATTAGGATTATTTTTATATTAATTGATTAAACATACATGTTTTGAATTTTTACAAATTTATTCCATATTTTGAATTATAGGATCAATATTTTTTAATATAATACTTTTCTTTTTGGATAGTTTGAATAGTAAAATTAGTAATAATTTTTATTTACCTGGTTTAAAAGGTAAATCAGGTAAATAAGGTAATAAATAATATTATAATAATATAAAACAAACCTAAAATTGTTCCTAATACTACTTATTGAGATATTTCATACCAATTCAAACATTTGGACCAATATTTCTACTTTTGAATCCTATTGGGTTTAATTATGACACTTACAACTTTTATTTTAATGTAAAGGAAAATATGTTATAAACATATATCTTCTTACTAAAAAAATAATAATAAATGTTTATATATGGGATATCTTCAACTATAAATTTTCATTTGAAATATAAAAATATTTTATACATCATGTAATTTTATTTATAATTATTAAAAATTATATAATAAATTTTAATTATGACACAATCATGATGCACTGATTTTATTATTAATAAAGGAATCAAACTAATAGTATAATAAATATTAAAAGAAATAATATTTGACATAATATATGTCCTACACGATTTTTATAAGTTAGTATGAAATGTTTCAAGACTCTTAATTTTTGAATCTAAGTTATATCTCTATTTATATTTTTTCAAATCCAATAAGATGAATAGTGTATAATTGACATAATTGATGTTTATTAAAATAGTAATTTATTTAAATTATTAAAAATCATAAAAATCCATTAATATCAAAATGTGACCATGATAAGTTCGAATATATAATTAATTGTCTAATTATGGTATCCTCATCCCATAAAATTAATATTAAAATCCTTTTTATAATTAAATTGATGTTTTCGTAATTAAATTTAATAAATAAAAATTATGGTTTAACCGAAAAGATAAGGTTTAAAATAAAATCCAAACATGTATAAAAATTATTGAATTAATGTATATAAAAATATAATAATCATATATTCTACATATATCATCTGGGATTTATTTTAATTAAAAAATTATTTTTATAATAAATAAATAAATTATGTGTTTCTAAGGGTGTGAATTCCCTCCCCTAAAAAAATGCATAATCTCTTATATAATAATCTCATTTCAAGAACCCTTTTAACAGGAAAATCTCTACCATAACCTCTTCCTGGAATAATTATTCTCAGCTTAGAATCCTACCACCCAGATTAAATCCTCCCAAGTAATCCTTTTGGTATAATGGAAAATAATTTATCTATTTAACAGATAACACCTTCCCTCGTGATTTTATGTTTCATTTCTATTCTCCACTCACTAAACATTTATTATTATATAATTACATAATATAAAAAGTATCTTAAAAATAATACTATTTTTTATGATATGTTTTGGCTCTAATGTTACATATACCTCTACTTAATTGGTAACAAACATAATTTTTCTATGTATAGTGAATTAAAGCCTCACAAAATGATGATTGGTCAATTTTCACCTACCACCTCTCATGGTGGCCATTTTAGTGGAAAATATTTTTAAATATGATATATATTATATTTATATTATCTCTACACATATATATGTTTATTTATAATATACCATTATTCATTATATGTTTTTTAAAAGTGATAATTTTGTTTGACGATGTGTGGATAACCACACATTGAAAGTAATATCACTCGTTCATTTAGTTATTATTCTTTCAACACTGAAATGAAATGAATGTAGCATTTATTCGTATGTCCGGCATACCGTCTCCACGAATGATGCATTTCATTTTTTAGATAAAAATATAATGGGTTCTCAGATATACATATATATTTGATATATAAGATATTTAAATCAGTAGTACTATTATAAAGATGATGTAGTTTTTACAAAATTGATAATTTATTTCCAATCAAGTTCATTCTCAACTCCTCAACCGAATATCTACAAAACTGCTAACATAAACATTAATATTTTTTTAATTTTTATAAAATGGTAATATGTGATATAAAATGAATAATAAATAGGAAAATAGTTATAAATATATTAAAAAATAACCAAATTTTATTTTTCGTGAATATAAATAACGTACTAAAAATATCATACTGAAGGTAAAAGAAATCATAACTCAATTTGAATTACTTGAGTTGAATATACACGTCATTGGTTTTTTTCAAGAATATGTGTTAATGAAATCTCCTTATTTTACAATGAACATCCACTTATAGTTTCTGTATTTATATTTTTCATACATAATTATTTCATTGATTTATCATTAATCTAATGATACTATCATTGCAATGACATCATCTCGATCTCCTTTAATTACGGTACATGATGAATTTATGCACTTTTTATCCTCAAAATATATATAAATCCTTTTTTACATGTTATATCATGAATTTATATATTCTCAGGATATTTAATGTTTTATATAATGTTATTCTATAATTTTTTAACTATGTGTTTCTCTAGTGGTAAGGGATTATTTAACTATAACATCATTTAAAATTTTTTAATGATTTATTCTTTGAAATACTTATTTTTTATGTAAATTTTTCCACAAATGAGTTTTGTGAATTTATTTATATTCACATTAATGTTTATGTTTTTTAATTTCATTCAAATGTTTCAGTGTGCTATGGGACACTTTGATTCAAAATTTTCTTCAATAACTTTTTAAAATGGTTTTGGAAAATGATTGAATATTTCAATATATTAAAATTATTTCTTCTGATTAGAAATGATATTTTATGATTGAAATGTTGAAAATTTAAATCTTTAATGAGGAATGATTTGATAATGGTACTTGGAAATTGGACGGGTGATTTCGTGATAAACCAAAGATGGGTGGTTACGTTATAAACCAAAGACATATGGTGTCAAGATAAAACAAGGATGTGATGTTACATTATAACCTCTAATGAATTAGTTATGATTGATATCCACATGGATATTAAATTTTTATGTGTGATATTTCGTTAATTCAGTTGTATGGTTATTAAATTTTTCTATGATTATTTCCCATGTAACCATTATATGTTATATGTGCTTTATATTATTTTTATGGAGATATTTTGGTAATAGAAAGGGTAAAAAATGATCTTATATTTAGTGAATAGTATTTAAAACTTCATAAAGGTGAAATTTATTACATTATTATAAATTATTCAGAGTTTACATGTTTTTTTAAGTATAATAGTTTTTTTTGTATCCTTTACTGAGATTTTTAGGCTATTCCCAATTTATGAAATGTTTTATATTTAATTTATAGAAGAATAATTTAAAGTATGAATCAAATAAATGTTATGTTTTTTAAAGATGAAATGAATCCATGATTCTTTTAAATAAATTTTCATTTTATAAAAAATTATTTGTCAGTTGATGTGTCACGAACCAGGCCGCGTTGTCATCCGATCCGGCGCCCGACCCGGCCCGCGGCAAGGCCCGAAGTGCGTTCCCGATCCCCACGGGCTGGCACAAGTGCCTGGGTATTAGGTTTAACAAGTGGGAACGGTTTTAGACGAAATACAAGATAGAAAAACCACCAACAAGATAAATAACTAAAACTGGAAACAGACTACAAAAAAAAACACTTCTGAACTATAAATAGGTTTAGGTCTACAATTCAGCTAAAACCCAAAATGAACAACAATAGAAATAAAGAACTAAGCTCCAAAACCAACCTCATGTGACACGAGAAGTTGCATCCCCAAGCTACCAACACTAACCTGCACATGAGTGTTGAGTCAATAAGGTTTTCCTTATGACTTTTCCATTCCTTATTGTTTTGAAAATCACAAACACCATATCTTTAGAAAAATTGCTTTTATAAGGAAAATTGATTTCTTAAGGAAAATCGCTTTTATAAGAAAAATTATCCTTATCATATTTTCATCCATATTTTTCTTAAGTGTGAGATTCAGATTCATTTTCTCGGAATCGTTGAAACTTTGTTTTTAGGCATTCTGTTTTAGGATTCGGATTCTGGATAAGAACTACGAGGAAGTTTCATTCCGAATTCCGGATATGAACTCTGACTAAGGTCTATTCCAGATTCAGGATACTAATTATGAAGAAGAATTCTCATTACGAATTCTAATGAAGAAATCTCATTCTGAATTCCCATTACGAATTCAGATGAAGAATTCTCATTACGAATTCTAATGAAGAATTCTCATTACGAATTCTAATGAAGAAATCTCATTCTAAATTCCCATTACGAATTATGATGAAGAATTCTCATTACGAATTCTGATGACGAATTCTCATTACGAATTCTGATGAAAAATTCTCATTACGAATCCTTATGATGAATTCTCATTACGATTTCTGATGACGAATTCCTATTCCGAATTCTCATTCCGAATTCACCAATTATACAGAATTTGAGTATCTTTGTTTTATATACTCTGAATTAATTCAGACTCCAAAAAATATCTTTGTTAGACTCCGAACTTTTATATTTCTTACTATTCTAAAATTTTTCTACTCTTTATTATTGTTCCTTACACTCCGAACCTTCACTAACGATGTCGTACATTCTGTTACACTTGTTTTGTTATAAAACGATGTCGTCTGTTTTGTTATAAACTAACCGTTGTCTAATTGATACGTGTACAGGTCCCTCTGATCTTTAAAGAAAATATGACCGTTGGAGAAGGAGCCGACCTTACCTATAAATAGGAGCTCATTTGAAAGAGCTCGGGGCTGATGGCTAAATAAGTGCTGAAAGGCAGACAAATCTTCTTGAAGTAATTTCTAGAGAGAGAGACTCTTATTAACTATCAAAGCTTCGTGCGACTCCGAATGTTGGTGATTACATTCGAGGGCTTCCGGGGATAGGAAGACAGAGGGTGTCGACTACCTTGATGTTCGAGGGCTTCCTTGCTGAGGAAGACAGAGGTTGCCAACTACCTTGAAGTTGAGGGCTTGCGGGGATAGCAAGACAGAGACTCTGATCATCGTATCGAGGGCTTACCCTGGTGTGGGTAAGACAGACTTTCTTGAATGTATAAATCAAGGGACGTTTATCCAAGTTTGTTGGATACCCTTCTCTTTGGGTTAAAAGACTTATATCTTGTTACTAGTAGTTTTACTACTTGTTTTTATTCCGCTGCATTTTGTATTATAAGGAAAGTATAACTTTCTTATACTTCCTTATTTGTACTCTGTTTCATTTAGATTCTATACGCTTTAAGGTAGAATCTCATATTGTAATCTTTTGTTATGTTTCAATTTCTGGAACCATATTTCTGGAACCCTCATTCGGAATCTCTTTCCTAGTTTTCATTCGGTGTTAAGAGGTGTTGTAAAATTGCTTAGTTTAACTTTGTTAAACTTATCCTTTTCCATTGGTTAAGGAAAACATAGTTATTCTTAACTAACTTTAAAGGTTTCAAAGGAATTTTTAAAGCATACAATTCACCCCCCCCCTCTTGTATATTGAGCATCTACATCACTATTTCGATCCAACAATTGGTATCAGAGGTTGGAAACCTCTTACTCTATACCAATCTTACATTTGGTATCAGAGCAGGTCTCTGAAACACTTGTACTCACATACATGTTTTTTTTGCTCAGTTTTTCATTCCGAATTTCCATTCTGAACTCTTCCCATTCCGAACTTTGTTATTACGATTCTTCGCTACTAACAAGTTTGTGTGCAAAGTTATTTTAAGTATGGAAGGAATTAATGTTGGATCAATTGATAATCTAAATCCTACAAGACCACCAATATTCGATGGTAATGACTATGAATACTATAGAGATCATATAAAGAATTTTGTTATCAATACTGGAGTAGAAAATTTTGTTATGCTTACTGGTGATTATAAAATTCCTGACAAGGAAGTCAGATCTTTTACTAATCAGGAAAAGAATGAATATCAACTAAACTATAAGGTACGCAACACTTTACTATGTTCAATGAATAGAAATATATATAGACAAATTTCTTTTTGTGAAGCAACTAATTGTATATGTATGAAGTTAGAGGATACACACTTTGGATCTTCTAAGGTGATTGAAACGAGAAGAGCTATGCTTAGAGCTGAATATCATGGCTTCAACTTTCCTTATGGAGAACCTATCTGTAAAGTTCAACAATGATTTATGAATATTGTCAACAGTCTACACTCTATGGGAGAAAAAGGTTTATATGATGAAGCTCTTGTGGACAAGATAATTGATATTATGCCCAATGAGTGGGAATCCAAGAGAACAACTATAGATGAGAATAGGAAGATCACTCAAATTACTCTTGAGGAATTATTTGGAACTCTTCTACAACATGAAACTAGAATGAAGAGAGATGCTGACAACATCAAGAAGAAGAATGGGAATGGTACTGTTGCTTTTACTACAACTTCAAATCAGATGAAAGCTAAGACTCCTGAGAGAGTTACAAGATCCAAGTCTAAGAAAGTTATTTTTCAATCCGAATCAAGTGAGAGTGAAGTTTCAAAAAATGAATTAGCAAGTCTTGCTTGAAGGATGAACAAGATAGCTGGACAGAGAAATTTTCAATCTAAGAATAAGAAAAATGAAAGGAAAGATAAGAAAGATGGAGAAGTTACTTGTTATGAATGTAAAAGAGCTGGACATATTAGACCAGATTGCCCTATGATCAAAAAGAAAGAAAGGAAGGAAAGACATTCAGACAAAAACAGAAAGAAGTATTATAAAGCTAAAGCTAAGAAAGCATTGAAAGCTAATGACACCTGGAGTGCCAGTGATGGTGAATCTTCAGATGAATCTTCTGATTATGAATCTTCAGGACAGAAGAATCTTGGTCTTATAGCAAGACTACCTATTGATAATCATTGTCTTATGGCTATGGTACGAAATGCTGAATCATTGACCAATGTTTCTTTAAATTCTAATGATAGTAAGTATTATAACTCTTCTGATGAAGAATCATCTTTTGATGAGGAAAATACTTTACCTACTTATGAAGAAGTCTCTAGGTTTGCTGAACTTCTTAAGATTGAGAATTCCAAACTCAATAAGAAACATGATAAAGAAAACTCTAGGAATTCTATTCTTACAAAAGAGATATCAGATCTTTCTAAAGATCATGATAAGAAAAATGCTGATTTTGAAAGTATTTAAAAAAATCTTGAGGAAGTATGTTCTGAGAAGAATAAACTTTCTAAAGAGTTAGAAAAAATAATTTCTAATAAAAATGTTTTCGAGCCTAACTCTAGTTCTAAAACTAATGATTTTGAGGATAAAAACTTGGTTGTAAAACTCAAGTCCGAAATTTTTTCCTAAAAGAAGTGTTTATCAAACTTTACCCATGGTAATGAAAATTTTGATAAGATGTATTCCCAAATACGACCTTTAAGAAATAAATCCGGATTTGGTTATACCCACGCAAAACCTATTTTTAGTAACAATTATTTTGTTCCTCAAAGTGCCCCATTTTGTACCAAGTGTCAATATGGTGGTCACTGGGCAAAGAATTGTTCCTTAAACAAAACCCAATCTCTAGGATTTCACAAAAGCTTACTTTTCTAAGAAGATGTGGGTTCCTAAAATTTTATTGTCTGGAAATCTCAGATCCAAACAAGTGTGGATTCCAAAAATCTAATTTTCTTATTGATTTCAGGATAACAAAGAAAGTAACAGCAACAATACGTGGCACATGGATAGTGGATGTTCCCGGCACATGACTGGTAACAAAAGCTTTTTTGAAAAGATTATCAAAACGAAAGGAGGAAAGGTAACTTTCGGAGATAATGCTAAGGGAGAGGTTGTTGGTATTGGTAATATTGTTTTCCTTGGTAAAAACTTGATTTCAAATGTTCTTTTTGTTAAGGGTCTTAAGCACAACCTCATTAGAATAAGTCAGTTATGTGATGAAGGTTACCTTGTGAATTTTAGGAATGATAAGTGTTTAGTTCACAATTCAAAGGAAGAATTTATTCTCTCAGCCAATAGGCAATAGAATGTCTACACATTGAACCTAGAAGACCTCAGGAGTCAAGATTTACCTTGCTTAAGTGCAATGGAAGATCATTCCTGGTTATGACATAGAATATTAGGACATTGTAATATTAGAAACCTATGTAAACTCTCTAAGAAGAAACTAGTTAAGGATCTACCAGAGCTTATATTTGATTCTTCTAATGTTTGTGATCCTTGACAATATGGCAAGAAACATAAATCTAGTTTTAAGTCAATTGGTTAAGTCTCAACAACCAATGCATTACAGTTAGTGCACATTGATCTTTTTGGTCCAACACAAACTGGAAGTATTGGAGTAAAATACTATGTGTTTTTTCTAGTTGATAATTATACTAGATTTACTTGGGTCTATTTTCTAGCAAAGAAATCTGAAGCTGTTTCTTATTTCAAAAGTTTTAGAGCTCAAGTTAAAAATGTGAAAAACCTTCCATTGAAATCTATTCATAGTGATCATGGAGGAGAATTTCAAAATACAGATTTTTAAACTTTTTGTAGTAAGAAAGGCATTACTCATAATTTTTCAGCTCCTAGAACTCCTCAACAAAATGGTGTAGTTGAAAGAAGAAATAGAATTCTTCAAGAAATAACTAGAACCATGTTGAGTGAATATTCTATTGCTAGACATTTCTGGGCTGAAGCTGTAAGTACTGCTTGCTATACTATAAATCGAGTTTTGATTAGACCTTTTCTTAATAAAACTCCTTATGAGTTATGGAATGGTAGAAAACCAAGACTTTCCTACTTCAAGGTTTTTGGTTGCAAAGTATTCATTTTGAATACTAAAGATAACTTACATAAATTCGCACCAAAGTCTGATGAATGAATTTTCTTAGGTTATTCCACAACCTCTATGGCTTATAGAGTTTTTAATAAAAATACTTGCACTGTTGAGGAAACAGTACATGTAAAATTTGATGAGTCAGATCCTTTTGTTTTTAAACCATGTCAACATAAATCCCCGGATGTGTTTTCAAAAACTGATTATCAACCTTTGATAGAAGAAACTTCTGATAAGGATAATGTTCTAGAAGATACTTCTGAAACATTTACACTAGAATACTTTCTACCCTATGTTGATAAATAGGTTTAACAAAACCCAAATCAGGTGTTTCTTAAGAATCATCCACGTGATAGTATCATTGGTGATGTAAATCAACCTGTAGGGACTATAAGTTCCTTAAGAAATGAAGTAGAACATCTAGCATTTCTTTCCCAATTAGAACCTAAAAGCACTGATGAAGCTTTAGGTGATGATGATTGGATTAAAGCCATGCAAGATGAACTAAATGAATTTGAAAGGAATAAAGTCTGGACCTTGGTTGAAAGATCTAAGGAAACCTCTGTTTTTGGAGTAAAATGGGTTTTCAGAAATAAATGTGATCAAAATGGAGTCATTGTTAGAAATAAAGCCACACTTGTTGCTAAAGGCTATAATCATCAAGAAGGAATAGACTATGAAGAAACCTATTCTCCAGTAGCTAGACTTGAATCTATCCGTATTCTACTTGCTTTTGAAGCATTATTTAATTTCAAAATTTTCCAAATGGATGTGAAATGTGCTTTTCTTAACGGTTATGTTCAAGAGGAAGTTTTTGTTGAAAAACCTCCTGGCATTGAAGATACAAAACATCCTGATCATGTTTTTAGACTTACCAAATATTTTTATGGCCTTAAACAATCCCCACGAGCATGGTATGATAGACTCACTGGTTTTTTGCTTCAAAACAACTATGTTAAGGGAAATGCAGATCCAACCCTTTTTATAAAGAAAGATAAGAAAAATGTTTTGATTGTTCAAATTTATGTTGATGACATTATATTTGGTTCAACTCACCAATCTTTGACTAACTCCTTTGCAAGTCTAATGAAATATGAGTTTGAAATGAGTATGATGGGTGAGTTAACATTTTTCCTTGGATTTCAAATTTCTCAAAAACCAGAAGGAACCTACATATATCAACATAAGTATATTAAAGATCTTCTTAAAAAGTATGGTTATGAAAACACTGAGATTATAAGTACTCCCATTGGTACCTCAAACTCTTTAGATCTTGACGAAGCTGGGAAACCAGTAGATCAAACATCTTTTAGAGGTATGATAGGAAGTATACCTTACATAACAACTAGTCGACCAGACTTAATGTTTTCAGTATGCTTATGTGCAAGATATCAATCCAATCCTAAGGAATCTCACTTAAAGGCAGTAAAAAGAATTTTTCGCTACCTTAAGGGAACCATGGATCTAAGATTATTTTATACTTATGGAAATGATTTAGTTCTAAAAATATTTTCTAATGATGACTTTGGTGGATGTAGAATGGATAGAAAAAGTACATCCGGAACTTGTCATTTCTTAGGAGATTCTTTAGTTTCTTGGTGCTGCAAGAAGCAACATTCTGTAGCACTGTCCACTACTGAAGCTGAATATGTAGCAGCTGGAAGTTGTTGTGCACAAGTGTTGTGGATGTAACACACACACACACAGACTATGACTTGAGTTTTACTAAAACTCAAATTTTGTTTGATAACACAAGTGCCATTTCCCTCAGTAAGAACCCTGCACATCACTCTCATGCAAAACACATAGATATTAGGCATCAATTTCTTATGGATCACACACTTAAAGGAGATATTATTCTTCAGTTTATCGGAACGCAAGATCAACTTGCTGATATTTTCACAAAATCTTTGCCTTCTGATAGATTTGAATATATTAAACAGAAGTTAGGAATGATAACCGTATGGTAATCTTTCTTAATTAACTTTCTGTTGAAAAAGTCTCCTTACAGTAATAAACTCCTTTTCATAGGGAAAGTACATTTTTTTGTTGGTTAATTAATTCTTTTTTAGTTTGTTTTCAAACTTTTCGGAAATAAGATTTCCGGAATGGAACATCCGGAACTAAAATTTTCCAAAATGGACATTCTCGTACAGAAAACTTCTGGAATGGAAGTGTTCATATTAAACACTTCCAGAATGGAAAATTACGTAATGGCAGTTTCATAACCAGATTTCTGTACCGATTGTTTTTCTTAAAGTGTTTTTCGTATTGACTTTTTCGTACTGAGTTTTTTTTACTGAGATTGTTTTCCGTAGTAAATTTTTGAGAACATTGTCTTTCCATAATAAAGTTTTTTTCATAATCATCTTTTTATTTTATCCATTACGATTAATCCTCCTAATCCAATCCGAAAGGTATGATTTCCTTACTCAAGTTTTCGTAGTCATATTTTACTTGCTGGAATTTTCGTGTACTATGTTTTCGGATTATAGTTTTCTTAATTCTTTGTCTTAATAAAAACCTCAAAAAGATCAGATTCAAGTTTTCAACCGTCAGATCTGATCTCAGCTTATTCCAACCGTTAGATCAACTGTGGAAGGTGAACCGTCATCTCGTTGCCTATATAAAGGGGACCCAAATACTCGTCCCACATCGATTTCAAGCTCTCGCGTCCTGAATCTCTGCCTCTCTGATTTAAGGCCGTTCTGAACCTCAGTTTTCTCTGTTCCGAACTTCTCAGAGGATTACAAATCCGAATGTCTGCGTAGTTAGCATCTCAATAAATGTCATCCACTAAGCCTATTTCGCAATGGTTAGTTTACAGAGAAATGTTAGTCCATCCGGATTTCTTCAACAACTATGATTCCCTTATTTCAAAGAACATTAAGTTTAATGGCTAGGAAGATGTTGCGGTGTCAAAAACCGGGAACCAAGATGAAGTGTATTCAGACATACTTGTTGAGTTCTATGAGTCAGTTTCCTTCTTTAAGGAAGATAATAGGGAGAAGTTCTCTTTTAAGTCTTATGGCAAGACTTACAAGCTTTCTCACACCAAGGCTGCAAGCTTGGTAGAGATGTCTTATGAAGGAGAAGCCGAATTTATTTCACACGTGTTGCCGGACTCTAAGGGTAGCTTTGAAAAGGAAAAAGCCTTATAAACTCTCGGACTGGCTGATGACAAGGCTCCGAAGATTGCCAGTTTATCTACAAATTTCTGGATTCTGGAGTTATGGGTACAAGGACTTATCGTACCAAGGAAAGGTGATAAAGATAGCTTGAAGAAAAGTGAGATATATATCTTAGATTTCCGGATAAATCTAAGGAAGTTTAACTTGATGAAGCACATTCTTATTATTATTGAAAATTTGAAAAATGAAATCTGAGAGCTCAGATTATTATGTATCCAGAAATCCTCTCCAAGTTAATTGTTCGGTGCCTTGAGTCTTTAAAGGAGGCTTGCAAATTTAAGCCAAGAGTTTGCAAGATCATGCTGGTCAGCGATGGTACTCTTAAGAGGGTGGATGTGGCTTTCAACAAGGAAGCTGGTGAGTTCTTCGATTTGCCAAATCAAGAAGAAGCGGCTCCGAAGGCTGCTGAACCAGAATCATCTAAGCCAGTAAGGATGAGAAAGCTGAAAGAAGTGGAAGTACAAGAAGAGAATCCTATGTCTAAGGAAGTCCATTCTGTACCTCCAAAATCAAAGAAGAAGAAAGCCTATCCTGATGAGGTAGTTATGAAGTGGAGAGCAGATAAAGAAAAAAGGAAAGAAGGGGATCCGCGGTTCGGATTAGACCCTGCGGAGGCTAAGGCCTTAAAGGAGAAAACTGCTGATGAGCTTGAAAAACAAGAAAAGCAAAAGAAGCTCAAGAAGACTATGTCTAAGGCTGAGGTAGCTCAGGCTTTTTTGAAATTCAATGAATTGGTTTCAGCAACTATTCCAGTTCCGAGATCTTTCTCGTTGGAATCTCTACCTGAGACTCCAGGAAGAAATTTCGTTGCTCCGGAAGAAGCTATTGCTAAGAATACTGAGGAAGTAGAGTAAGTCGAGCAAATGGAACAAGTAGAAGAGGGTGCTGAAGGAAGTGGTGAAACTGGAGATGTGTTGAAACAAGTAGATGATTACAAGGGAACACCTTCGGAACACTTATCACTCAGAACTTATGAAGCTGAATCTTCGAAGCTAGTTACTCCAACAATGGAAGAAGAGAAGGATAAGAAGAAGTTACTTATCATGGAGAATAAGAACATCTTTTACTTGATGTTGCTCGGAAGGAAATCGTAGGGGTTCGTGTTCAGGAAGTCTCTGAGGAAGAAGATAATGTTGTTCAAGTTTTTGATAGTGAGAAGAGAACTCCGAAACAGGATTCAATTCCGGAAAAAGACAAGGGAAAGAAAATTCTTGCCGATAATCCGAGCTCAGAAGTAAGGAAGAGGAAGGAAGTTGGTAGCTCTTCAAAGAGAAATCTTGAACTTGTTGAAGAAGAAATTTCTCCAAGAAAAGTTTCAGATTCTGAGTCATCTTCGGTGGGGCATGACTTTGTTGTTCAGTCTTTGAAGAAGTTGGTGGGAACTATTCCGACCTTCTCAAGTATTGACTCTAGATGTCAGATGCTCCAACATGCGTTGAATCAGAAAACTGACTCCGTATCTATGGTTATAAACAAGTTCGTGGAGATTGAAGCCCAGTTCAAAACCATCTTTGTTGGTTACGAAGCTCATAGAAAATCTTGCAAGAGGGTGAAAAATTGGTCGAAGAAAACTGTGGAAGAGATGAGATTGTTCGATGAGTTTCAAGACAATGTTAAAGATGCTTTTGAAACCGAGGACAAGAAGATAAATGAGTTAACTGCATCCTTTGAAGAGAAGTTGACAGAAGAGAAGAACTTCTGGATTCAAGAAGTGAGAGATCTGAATGGGAAGATGAATTCCGTTTCTCAAAACTGGAAGTTTGAAAGGGATCATCGGATCGATTTTGAAGAAAGGATGAAGGCTCAGGAAGAGAAGATCAAAGATCAGGAAGAAACGCTGAAAGCCCTGGAAGAAAAAAATTGAAGCTCAGTCCGCAAGAATAGTTGTCTTAGAGAGGGAAGCTGAAGAAGATCATAAAGACCTGAAGAAGATCAAGACTATTCTAAAGGGGCTCATGTCGAAGGAAAAAGATCCGAAATAACCAAATCCGATCTTTTTGTTGTATTCTTTTTGTTGCTCAGATTTCAAAATTAATGAAAGTCATGATTGTCGTTTCTATTGTTGTCATTACTAATTTTTCAGGTACTTTGTTATTTTTTTCCATTCCCTTCAATTATTTTTGAAAATCACAAAGGGGGAGAAGGAAAAGATCCTTAAGAAAAAGAAGAACTCTAATAAGAGTTTGTTTAAGGGGGAGCTTTTTCATTAAAGAAGACATTCTTATCTATCACTCCGGAAATACGAATACGATCCTTAGTGTTTCAATGCCTAAGGGGGAGTTAGCCGTATTCATCAATATCCTTAAAGCAACGGGAGATAAGCCTTAATGTTTTTCTTTCTTCTTAGAATTTCTTTTTCGTAAGGATGTTTGTGCCTTCCAAAAAGCGGGAGATTGTTGAGTCAATAAGGTTTTCCTTATGACTTTTCCATTCCTTCTTGTTTTGAAAATCACAAAAACCTTATCTTTAGAAAAATAGTTTTTATAAGGAAAATTGCTTTCTTATGGAAAATCGCTTTTATAAGGAAAATTGCTTTCTTAAGAAAAATCGCTTTTATAAGAAAAATTATCCTTATCATATTTTCATCCATATTTTTCTTAAGTATGAGATTCGGATTCATTTTCTCAGAATCGTTGAAACATTGTTATTAAGCATTCTGTTTTAGGATTCGGATTCTGGATAAGAACTATGAGGAAGTTTCATTCCGAATTCCGGATATGAACTCTGACTAAGTTCTATTCCAGATTCAGGATACGAATTCTGAAGAAGAATTCTCATTACGAATTCTAATGAAGAAATCTCATTCTGAATTCCCATTACGATTTCTGGTGAAGAATTCTCATTACGAATTCTAATGAAGAATTCTCATTACGAATTCTAATGAAGAAATCTCATTCCGAATTCCCATTACGAATTCTGATAAAGAATTCTCATTATGAATTCTGATGACGAATTCTCATTAAGAATTCTGATGACGAAATCTCATTACGAATCCTTATGATGAATTCTCATTACGATTTCTGATGACGAATTCCTATTCCGAATTATCATTCTGAATTCACCTATTAAACAGAATTTGAGTATCTTTGTTTTATATACTCTGAATTAATTCAGACTCCGAAAAATATATTTTTTAGACTCCGAACTTTTATATTGCTTACTATTCTAAAATTTGTCTACTCTTTATTATTGTTCCTTACACTCCGAACCTTCACTCCGAAGTTTTCATTCCGAACCTTTATGTTAGAATTTAAAACGATGTCGTACATTCTGTTACACTTGTTTTGTTATAAAACGATGTCGTCTGTTTTGTTATAAACTAACCGTTGTCTAAGTGACATGTGTACAGGTCTCTCCTGTCTTTAAGGAAAATATGACAGTTGGAGAAGGAGCCGACCTTACCTATAAATAGGAGCTCATTTGAAAGAGATCGGGGCTGATGGCTAAAAAAGTGCTGAAAGGGTGACTAATCTACTTGAAGTGATTTCTAGAGAGAGAGACTCTTATTAACTCTCAAAGCTTCGTGCGACTCCGAATGTTGGTGATTACATTCGAGGGCTTCCGGGGATAGGAAGACAGAGGGTGCCGACTACCTTGAAGTTCGAGGGCTTCCTTGCTGAGGAAGACAGAGGTTACCAACTACCTTGAAGTTGAGGGCTTGCGGGGATAGCAAGACAGAGACTCCGATCTTCGTATCGAGGGCTTACCCTGGTGTGGGTAAGACAGACTTGCTTGAAAGTATAAATCAAGGGACCTTTATCCAAGGTTGTTGGATACCCTTCTCTTTGGGTTAAAAGACTTATATCTTGTTACTAGTAGTTTTACTACTTGTTTTTATTCCGCTGCATTTTGTTTTATAAGGAAAGTATAACTTTCTTATACTTCCTTATTTGTACTCTATTTCATTTAGATTCTATACGCTTTAAGGTAGAATCTCATATTGTAATCTTTTGTTAAGTTTCAATTACCGGAACCATATTTCTGGAACCCTCATTCGGAATCTCTTTCCTAGTTTCCATTCGGTGTTAAGAGGTGTTGTAAAATTGCTTAGTTTAACTTTGTTAAACATAGCCATTTCCTTTGGTTAAGGAAAACATAGTTATTCTTAACTAACTTTAAAGGTTTCAAAGGAATTTTTAAAGCATACAATTCACCCCCCCCCCCTCTTGTATATTGAGCATCTACATCACTATTTCGATCCTACAATGAGGACCGACAGCAACCAGAACCACCATCGCTGAGCACGACGCACAACCTGGAATACACAAGAGACAAGAATCTACATACACCCAAGGGTGTATGTAGGGTGTGAGCTAAAAGCCCAGTAGGATGCCACCGAGAATAAGTTCCATGCCACAACATCAAAAGACAATTTAAAGTGCTTATTCAAATTTATACTTTCAAAATTCTTTTAAAGAAAACATTTACAAACCAAATGCTAATGGAAAACACTAAAAATAATTCATTTCATAAACATGATTTTAAAGAGGATGAGAAATTTTCAATATGGGCACACACACACAGTCTCACACACGCACACACACACACTCACACACACACACACACACACGCTAACACCCATGTGGTCCCCCATATGCCGATGGAAGGCACCACCATTGATGGTAGAGCACTGTGGGAAAATCCCCTAAGGTTCATCTAGCTCGAGTGGGACCCTAGAAACCTCGTGTCTCGGTGAAACGTGGCTTAGAAGGCCACGACCCTCAGAAAACGTGGCTTAGAAGGCCAGAACCTCAGAACACGTGGCTTAGAAGGCCACGACCCTCAGATATCATGTTTAGTTAGTGTTGCAATCGTTAGTCCAGCTAAGTGAAACAGGGATGACACCAATCCGGTTCACTAGCGCACTAGTTATAGTATGCCCACCTAGATACCCAGGGTTTTCCCTTGTGCTCAATCATTTTTCACATTCACATAATGTAAATCACTTTCACATATCCCGAACCAAACAAAACATCACACCTACAAGTCGCCGCTTGCATACCCGAACACCATTAAAAAAAACACACACGCACACCAAAACAATTTTGTAACATAGTTCGGACCACTTGCATTACTTGAAAATCTATTTAAACAATTTGAAGAACGTTTCTAAATTGCACAATAAGTGTTTTCACAAGAGGCAAGCCCAATTTCACATGTAAGAATCCCTTTTTTAAAAAAATAACGCACACGTAATTCTGTCAAACAAAACTCCCACGTTGCACATATAATCTAATAAGTGCAATTAACAATTTATAAAACATTTAAAATTAGAAAGCAAAGGTTTGCACAAGAAAGACGAACTCAATTTCAGATAATAATGTCTCTTTAAAAACAAAAGTGTAGCTTATAAAAACCAAAACATGTTTTCCCATTGTTCAAACAATTTTCAATTTAATTCCAAAATTTCACAACACGACAACACACCAAAAGTGACTCATTTTCATTGAACATCTACATTTAATTACATAGACACCTCAAGAACTCGAAAACCCATTTTGCACCTACCAAACAACCCCAAAAACCTTCCCAACCATATTCTGCATCTCAAACGACACTTGATTAAACAATTTCTCAATTAATAAAACGTCACACATGCAAACTACAAGGCCTTAGTTTAAAAAAAACAAATTTTCGATGTCGTAAACATTTTAAAATCAATTGCACATCCCAACACATTATACACACAATTTTCAAACCTTAAACAATTACTAAAACATGTCTGAAAATTTCAACAACACAACGCACATGAAAACATTGGCATTTATCTAAAAAAAACTAAAATTCAACAATATGAATATCGAACCACATCAAAAATAAAATTCGCATCACTCAATTTATCACTAGAACACATTCTAATTTAACTAACGGGAAATTTAAATCATCTAAAGATGGTATGGCATGGAACTACCTACCTCGTCATCGCAGACTTCATGATCGTGGTGCATAACGACCACCGCACATCAACCGCAACTCAAACAAAACCAAAGTTGATCCTAAACAAACAATTGAACCAAAACATCAATAATTAAACCATAAATTCATTGAATTATTCAACCGCACCTAATGTGCACCATAAAAGAACCAGAGGTGAACCATAAATCATGAAATTGAACCAATAGAAATAAGATCAAACCCTAAAATCAGGACCAAAACCCGCTGGAAAAAGAAAACCCCAAAAAAACAAGAGAAAAGGGTATACCATAGGGAGAGGGTGTCACGGAATGGCAAGGCTCGGCCAAGGGGTGTTTGGTCGTTGGGGATAGGAGGTCGGCGGGTCAAGCAGGGCTGGCCAGGGGTGAGGCGGGGGTTCGTGCAGCGGCTCGAGCCGAAGAGGGGGCGGCCACCAGACAGGCGGAGAGGGAGGCGGCACGCGGGTTAGAGAGGGAGCAGGGGTGTGGCGCGCTCCAGTTGGGGCGACGTGGGAAGGAGGGCAAGCGGCCAAAGGTTGTAGCAGGGGGGGAGGGAAATGCCGCATAGGGTTTTGGGGGGGAAGGGGTTCAGTGCGACGGGGAGGGGTAGGAGGGAGGGCCCGACGGGATTGTGAGGAGAAAAAAATGGAGGGAGGAAAAGAAAGGAAGGGGAAAAAAAGGCAGGGAAAAAAATAATAAAAAAATAAAATAAAATAAAATAAAATAAAATAAAAAGAAATTAAAATAAAATAAGATAAAAAGAAATTAAAATAAAATAAGATAAAAAGAAATTAAAATAAAAAGCAATTAAAATAAAATAAAAATAAATAAAATAAAATAAAAGGAAATAAAACCTAAATTTAGTATTATTAATAATAATAATAACACCTCAAATTATAATCTATTTATTGTTATCATTAAAACAAACTATTAATCCTTTTTAGTTTTATTATTATTGTTACTATTATTATTATTATTATTATTATTATTATTATTAACAGTAATATTAATAACGACACAAGACAAATTATATTCTTAACACCATTAATATTATTGTTTTTTATACTGATCCACTTCATTTAATTAATGAACCATAAAGCAGGGCTTGCGGTGAAACGGGCAGGGCCGCGCGGTGACCCAGCTGAGGCCACGCAACTTCGGTCGCGTTGCACTGGACGCAAACTAGACCAAAACACAAAGAACTCGTAATCTTATGTCGAGTTTCAACCCAAAATACCCAACACAAAGTAAATTAATAAAATAAATAAATTTTTGAAATAGAGGGTGTGACAATTCTCCCCACCATAAAGCTTTCCGCCCCCAGAAAGCCACAGCTGAGGCTGAACCAAAAAGAAGAAACGGATACACCACTATGGTTTAAAGAAGACACCACAATCAACAAGTGAAAAGAAGAAAAAGAATTGTGCTCAGAGAAAGTGACTCAAATGACCCCATTAAGAAACGTGTAAAAAAAATTCTGCTATGGGCCGCCCGCCCCAAAGGGATGAAATACCTCCAGTTGATTGATCAATGAAAACGACTCTTGCACCCACAAAACCAACTTCAGAAGATGAAACAACTCAAACATTATTAAATGAAAACCACACCATTTGGGTGGAATCAATAGACAAGGTCAGACCATGTCCAAGGAACTCTCTTATCACTTTTCACCCAATCATATTTAAAAACAGAGGCAACAGATCAACATGGGGAGGCCCGAGGGGCTCCCCACCATTTGGAACTCACTGATGCTCGAGACGAGACTAGAAAAATGACACGGGGAGGTTCGAGCGGACTCCCTACCATTAAAGAAAAGTCCAGCACTGATTCATCCTAGAGACATTCGTGTGAGACCCAAATGTGGGTCTCCCCACCATTAAGGAATGGTCAACACTGATTTATTCAGGAGACCTTTGTGCGAGACCCAGCATGGGTCTCGCTGCCATTATAACGAACAGAGGATATATAACATTGAAAAAATTCCTGATAGTGACCTAACACCCCACCACAAGGGGCGGGGAGGGAGGGGCCCAACCACCAGGTGTCAAAACCACGGCCGACCACAACCGACATCTCAAAATTTCTTGGATGAACACCCCTCAAGTTTGAGACTGAGTTACCCAACAGACTCTCATAAAGACCACTAAATGTGATTGCATCCAGTGGGACGCAACCCCCAAGACTTTAACACAACGTGACGAACACGCCTCTACATGGTCACGAAAACCTTATGCAACCAGACGGTTCGTTCGGAGCAGAACAACCATAGAAAACAATTTAAGTTGCTTTCACTTTCCACACTGATGACAGAAATAATGTTGGGGTCCCATCCACTCCCGGGGTTCCTGAACATGCGCCAGCTTCACTCCGAGGCCTATGGCTGGAGCCCTAATGTGTGAAGCATCCCCTGCCTCGCAGTCAGGTATTGAGAATTTCAGTGCGAAGATTCTCTTTTTGGTGTCACACGCAACCTCACTGCAATTGAGACAACACCAGCAACACAACACATTGCAGCATCTGACTGATCATACGTGGAACCTTCGCCAACACCAGAGTTGAAATGGTGCCTGCGCATCACCCTTTGTCACACTTAATGAGGACACGACACCACCAATCGTCACCTGAACATGACTGTTGCTATTGAGAGGAACTTTATGCTGAGAAAGACCTCAAACCGTGTCTTAAACAACACATGATTCCTCCGAACGACAATAGCAGCCTCATACGACTGGGTCTGCCAAACTAGTAACCTAACACGAACCTTTCCTTAAACGAACAAACTAAAGACCAGAGGTCATTTAGAACGATAGACTACACCAACAACTTAGGTTTGCTTCCAAGAAACCGTTGACTATCAAAGGGACCTCACGCTGCAAGACGTCACCGAACATGACCCTTGTAGCTAATGTAAACACTATAGACCATTCAAGACATCGATAAGCACTGATAGCTCTCAATCGCCTTCACCCTTCCCCACTGGAATCTTTTCACTGCTTCAGGGGAAACCATCAGACGCAACGATGACAAATTTCATACCCGACAACTAAGACGGATCAAAGAAACCAAAGCACCTATCAATTTCCCTCGCGCCTACCATCCTGTTGTGTGAGGATCCACTTAACCAAAAATAAAAAGGAAAACACTTAGCACTATCACTCAAAAGGGGGAGTCCTCGTTTTAATCAACTGGAGGGCTGGCCAACAGCGGATTACCTGTGGCCACGGTTCAACCACATATTAACGCAATATGGGGGGGCGTGCACTAGTAAAGAAAGAAAACCATGGACCCGACCAAACTGGTCCAACTGTCAAGATATACCACAAGCAAACACCAAACGTGTAGGGGAAACCACTGCAAGGGCTCCCCGATGTACTCTTCAAAGGAATTTACTAACCACATGCTTGCATACCAGCTTACAAATAAGAACTCAAACTCGAGACACAAACCATTCAGAAAGAATACTCAGCTCAAAACGCCACACATCCAACATCTCAAAAACACAAGGACACGCCACACAAACACCATTTACAAAAACACCAAATTTTTCCTTCAACAAAACATTTTGAAAATAAGAAAACCTAGTGGGTTGCACAAACCCCAATGGCGTCCCATGAGCCTCGCACATGCATGTTCTCATGCCGCACCGGCACACACCTCGTGTCCATCTAGGCACTCATCTGCTCGTGTCGTTAACCATTTCCCTTTTCGTATAAACTCATGCATGTGGTTTCCCATAAGAGTGCCAAGGATAAAAACCAAAGATTTCCATTTTTTTCAAAACCAAAACATCTAACACACACTTATCAAACATCACACACCATTTAATTTTTAAATCGCTTCATATCAAAGCATTTTTACTTAAAAACCGAATTTACACAAATCCAAAACAAAGCGACGAGAAACGACGCAAGAGAAAACTTGTGTCAGCGGGTGGCCGGAACGTATGGTTGGCGGCCACACGCCAGTCATGCCTCTGCCACGGAGGGTATTCTAGGACAGCATCCTCAGCTCCACATGGATTTCCAGACCCTGCGAGCTCACTAGGTCCACTGACCTTAACCCTTTTCATTTCCCTTAGAAAAGATTATCCACAAGGACCAAAAACTCAGACAAGGCTCAACATACTTCGGTAACTCGAGTCCCGCCACGAGGTGTGCTGGTCAGGCACATTGCTCGTAGTTAGAACGTTGAGTTCTGAAAACCTTAATTTTGGTCTACTCTGACTCTATCTCAAAAGAAAATGACCCAAGAGAGCAAACCTGCCTCTGATACCATTTTTTCACGAACCAGGCCGCATTGCCATCCGATATGGCGCCCGACCCGGTCTGCGGCAAGGCCCGAAGGGCGTTCCCGATCCCCACGGGCTGACACAAGTGCCCAGGTTTTAGGTTTAACAAGTGGGAACAGTTTTATCCGAAATACAAGATAGAAAAACCACCAACCAGATAAATAACTGAAACTGGAAACAGACTACAAAAAAAAACACTTCTGAACTATAAATAGGTTTAGGTCTACAATTCAGCCAAAACCCAAAATGAACAAAAATAGAAATAGAGAACTAAGCTCCAAAACCAACCTCATGTGACACGAGAAGTTGCATCCCCAAGCTACCAACACCAACCTGCACATGAGGACCGATAGCAACCAGAACCACCATCGCTGATCACGACGCACAACCTGGAATACACAAGAGACAAGAATCTACATACACCCTAGGGTGTGAGCTAAAAGCCCAGTAGGATGCCACCGAGAATAAGTTCCATGCCACAACATCAAAAGTCAATTTAAAGTGCATATTCAAATTTGTACTTTCAAAATTCTTTTAAAGAAAACATTTACAAACCAAATGCTAAAGGAAAAAACTAAAAATAATTCATTTCATAAACACAATTTTAAAGAGGATGAGAAATGTTCATTATGGGCACACACACACACACAGTCTCACACACGCACACGCGCACACTCTCACACACACACACACACACACTAACACCCAAGTGGTCCCCCATATGCCGATGGAAGGCACCACCATTGATGGTAGAGCACTGTGGGTAAATCCCCTATGGTTCATCTAGCTCGAGTGGGACCCTAGAAACCTCGTGTCTCGGTGAAACATGGCTTAGAAGGCCACGACCCTCAGACAACGTGGCTTAGAAGGCCACGACCCTCAGAACACGTGGCTTAGAAGGCCACGACCCTCAGATATCATGTTTAGTTAGTGTTTCAATCGTCAATCCAGCTATGTGAAACAGGGACGACACCCATCCGGTTCACTAGCGCACTAGTTCTAGTCTGCCCACCTAGATACCCAGGGTTTTCCCTTGTGCTCAATCATGTTTCACATTCACATAATGTATATCACTTTCACATGTCCCAAACCAAACAAAATATCAAACCTACAAGTCGCCGCTAGCATACCCAAACACCATTAAAAAAACACACACGCACACCAAAACAATTTTGTAACATAGTTCGGACCACTTGCATTACTTGACAATCTATTTAAACAATTTGAAAAACATTTCTAAATAGCACAATAAGAGTTTTCACAAGAGGCAAGCCCAATTTCACATGTAAGAATCCCTTTTAAAAAAAATAACGCACACGTAATTATGTCAAACAAAACTCCCACGCTCCATATATAATCTAATAAGTGAAATTAACAATTTATAAAACATTTAAAATTAGAAAGAAAAGGTTTGCACAAGAAAGACGAACTCAATTTCAGATAATAATGTCGCTTTAAAAAAAATTATAGCTTATAAAAACCAAAACATGTTTTCCCATTGTTCAAACAATTTTCAATTTAATTCCAAAATTTCGCAACACGACAACACACACAAAGTGATTCATTTTCATTGAACATCTACATTTAATTACATAGACACCTCAAGAACTTGAAAACCCATTTCTCACCTACCAAACAACCCCAAAAACCTTCCCAAACATATTCTGTATCTCAAACGACACTTGATTAAACAATTTCTCAATTAATAAAACATCACACATGCAAACTACAAGGCCTTAGTTTAAAAAAAAACAAATTTTACATGTCGTAAAGATTTTAAAATCAATTGCACATACCAACACATTGTACACACAATTTTCACACCTTAAACAATTACTAAAACATGTCTGAAAATTTCAACAACACAACGCACATGAAATCATTGGCATTTATCTAAAAACAACTAAAATTCAACAATATGAATATCGAAGCACATCAAAAATAAAATTCGCATCACGCAATTTATCACTAGAACACATTCTAATTTAACTAACGAGCAATTTAAATCATCTAAAGATGGTATGGCAAGGAACTACCTACCTCGTCATCGCAGAATTCACGACCGTGGTGCGCAACGACCGCCGCACATCAACCGCAACTCAAACAAAACCAAAATTGATCCTAAACAAACAATTGAACCAAAACGTCAATAATTAAACCAGAAATTCATTGAATTCTTCAACCGAACCTAATGCGCACCATAAACGAACCAGAGGTGAACCATAAATCATGAAGTTGAACCAATACAAATAAGATAAAACCCTAAAATCAGGACCTAAACCCGCTGGAAAAAAGAAAACCCCAAAAAAACAAGAGAAAAGGGTATACCATAGGGAGAGGGTGTCACGTCATGGCAAGGCTCGACCAAGGGGTGTTCAGTCGCCGGGGATAGGAGGTCAGCGGGTCAAGCAGGGCTGGCCAGGGGTAAGGCGGGGGTTCGTGCAGCGGCTCGAACCGAAGAGGGGGCGGCCACCGGACAGTCGGAGAGGGAGGCAGCACATGGGTTAGAGAGGGAGCAGGGGTGCGGCGCGCTCCAGTTGGGGCGACGTGGGAAGGAGGGCAAGAGGCCAAAGGTTGTAGCAGGGGGTGGGAGGGAAATGTCGCATAGGGTTTTGGGGGGGAAGGGGTTCAGCGCGACGGGGAGGGGTAGGAGGGAGGGTCCGACGGGATTGCGAGGAGAAAAAAACGGCAGGAGGAAAAGAAAGGAAGGGGAAAAAAAGGAAGGAAAATAATAATAATAATAATAAAAATAAAATAAAATAAAATAAAAGAAAAAGAAATTAAAATAAAATAAGAAAAAAAGAAATTAAAATAAAATAAGATAAAAAGAAATTAAAATAAAATAAGATAAAAAGAAATAAAAATAAAAATAAATAAAATAAAATAAAAGGATATAAAACCTAAATTTAGTATTATTATTATTAATAATAACACCTCAAATTATAATATATTTATTGTAATCATTAAAACAAACTATTAATCCTTATTAGTTTTATTATTATTGTTATTATTATTATTATTATTATTATTATTATTAAGAGTAATATTAATAACGAAATAAGAAAAATTATATTCTTAACACCATTAATATTATTGTTTTATTATACTGATCCACTTCATTTAATTAATTAACCATCAAGCAGGGTGTGTGGTGAAACGGGCGGGGCCGCGCGGCGACCCAGGTGAGGCCACGCAACTTCGGTCGCATTGCGCTGGACGCAAACTAGACCAAAACACAAATAACTCGTAATCTTATGTCGGGTTTCAACCCAAACTACCCAACATAAAGTAAATTAATAAAATAAATAAATTTTTGAAATAGAGGGTGTGACATGATGTGTCTACATTTCATTATTTGAGTTGTTATGAATGAGTTAGGGATTAATTTTCCCAAACTCTAAACCTGAAAAGATCATCAATGTCAATGAAAGTCAAATTATTTTCATAAATCAAGCTATAAGTAACGCATAAGGCTGGGGAGATATAGTCACTCAAGACAATGTCATTGTGAAACTAACATAAAACCCATCATTTTACATGAAAATAGTAAAATATAAAAAATAAGTATACAATAAAGAATAACAAGTTCCCAAGTGCCAAATTGGAATGGATTCTATATATGATTGATTTCCCACTCATTGATCCAAAAAATAGAAAAAAATCACATTTCACAAGATAAAAATTTAAACATACTAAATAAATATTCCAAAATAAATCTAACAAAATAAGTATCCACTCAAGGAAAAAATACATGATTCTCCTAAAATAGTTGCAAGGCTTCACTATATTGCCACACCAAGAATGAAACCCACTTGAATGAATCTCCATTCCATATTAGGTTATCCAAAATATGCAATTGGAAATTTCTACCCCAAGAATACATATAAAATAAAATTCTACTGAATAACTAATATCTTCCTAGCTTGTACGTTGAGTCGCTTAAAGAATAAGGAAAAATATAAAAAATGACTAAAACAATTAAAGGTGAAATTATGTAAGATACACCATTGAATCTATAAATCCAATTAAAGAGGAACCTGGAATCCAAAACACTAGTAGAGATAAAAATCTAGTGTATCTAAAGTAAATGAATGGGTTATATTGAAATTGTGACAATCTAAAGAACCCATTTCAAATCACTAAATAAATTACAATATTCAAAACATCTTTTGAAAAAGTTTATTTCAAACCAATTTTAGTGACTTTTTTGGAAACCCATTTTTTCATATAATCCCCCATATCATGAATTTGAAAACATTTCAATGACCATATAGTCTCTAATATCATTTGCAACAAGGTATAAACCCATTATTTTCTAAAATATTGACACATTTTTTTCATTAAAGAGAAATGAAATACTCCATTTCAATTTTTTTTATCTATTTCATAATTTTAATTCTCAAAAAAATTACATTTTTTTTAAAATAATACAGAAAAATTTTCTATATTAATTTTTTTTTCTCATCCAGATGATATTTAACTATTCCATTTCAATTCATTTATCTAGTTGACGATTATTTAATTTGAAAATTCATAAAATTTTCCCTATAATTATTATGTGATTCAAAATATACCCCCAATAAAAGAATTTTTGTGAAAAGAAACAGTATACATAGAACCACTTTTACAATAATGTTCCATGTTATTTCTAACAATATGGAAAACAATATTTAGTTAATTTTTTTAAAAACAATTCAAAATGTGACACTTCTTGAGGATTCATTCTTCCACTACAAATACCATTTTCCAATACATTACACAATGTACACATAATAGAAAACCTAATATATCATAATTAGTCACGAATATATCTTTTTTAACATACAATTATTCATATATAAACTAAATAAATTCGACCTATTGAATATTATATGAATGAAATACACCATTGGAATGAATTTGGGGACAAAGAGTGGAAAAAAAAGCCCAATGGGAAAATTCAACTTTTTATGTTTTTACAACATGGGTAGGTAAAAGATGTACCCATATTGTGGAATGTAAGATCATAGTTACAAAGCTATTCCACTTGGTTACCGCATTATTTACCAATATTTTCATACTATTCAATCAACCATGGTCCATTCCCCACAACTAGAATGAAAATTCACACCAATACATGGAATGAAAGGTACACACAATAGGGATCAATGAAATATCAATTAATATGGAAATCAATCAAATATATCCAAATATGATATCAAAATGAAGACTCATGGAGAATAATCCCAAGGAATATCAATGCTCAATTTGATGAAGAGATACCCATGAACACTCCCACACTCATCATATTTATTGAAATAATGATCGTATTCTCAAGATGAACCGAACACACAAAAAATAACATGATGAGGTTCTCTGGTATCATTTTTTCATTAATATACCATATTCAATGATTATTTAAATTAATGAAATAGTCCAAGACTAACCATAAGAACATTTTACACAATATCCCGATAATATCTTGTACTATGCAGTTAAAATGTATTGTCTAGGAAACATTTCAACCATAAATAAAAGAATACATGAAATAATATAGCATCCACATAGAAGTAAGAAACAAAAATAATAATAATTTTGAAATTTAATAATTATGATGTAATATATCCATGTTTGATGGTATGGTATAAAGTAAATTAAAATCCACTCACTGTATGCACAAAGTCTATAATAGAGATAATATATAAATAGTCTATAAATGGGGGAAAAATAAATGATATACATAATTTCAACAGGACCCATGATCAAACACCCCATCCTCTTCCACACATATAGTTTTACTAACATCATAAATGATGGATGATAGTAGTTAATGAACTATAATTGAATCCATAATAAATATATATATTGAATGTTTTATGTTGGGTGTGCAAAAAACTGATCTTAATATGTAAACACCACAAAATATGACCATTTACTTTAAACCGAAAATAAATTTTATTCTTCATGGAACATACTAAAATGTAGTATTTATTTTAAATAAAGAATTATAGAAGGCCAAATAACACAATCTAATTTTACATAAAATTAATTTAATTGGGGTTAATTAAAATAATCACTTAAAACCACTTTTCCTTGGACACATAATATATTAAATAATTTTTCCCATTCCCTTAAAAGAAATATGGTTGGTGTATTTTTTCTTGAAAACCATTAAAACAATAAAAATAGACTTTTTCTAAAAACCATAATATAATGTATAATTAATAACTACATTATCCAACATTTTCCAAATGTTTATTTCAAAAGCACTAAACTCTCATTCCAATTAACATTTCAAATAATATTCACAAATTGATTTAAAAAAACTATTCTCAGGCCACATTGATCATACTAAAAATCCAAATAATGAAAACAAGAAAAAATGGATGGGTATAATATCTATTACATAAAAAATATATATAAGGTAAATAGAAAACTATAAAATTTATAATATATAATTATATTATAAATAGATTATTAAAGGATACTAGTAATACTACTATGACTTATTTATAATTGATTAAACAGATGATATAGAAACGTGGTCAGCACTACTAAACCTATCAATAACCCCAATATCCCCATTTTACAAACTATAAATAGACTTCATTAATAAATATTTACCCAGGGGATAATAGAGGGATTCATACTCACAAGGACACCTACCCCTTATTGTTAAACCATATTGGATTAACAATCTAATACTCCAATGTAAATGTACTATAAAATCTATGATTTTCACTTATCCTAACAATGATATACTCCATTAAGTCTACCATGACATATTTTAATTAGAGGTGAGATATTACACACATTAATATATCATGATAATATATCTAACCTCTACTCTATACCCTCAAAATAATCCAACAATTTTTAAAATTTACACATAATAAAATAAATATACACCAACCCACATGAAAACAATTATCATAAATTAATATGACATAAAAAATATGAGTAGATAAGGGAATAAATTAATTAAATATATTCACACAATCAGACAATAATATTTTTTATAACATATATTATGAATAAAATTCAATTATTTAAATTATTGAAATTACCCGTCACATTTTAATTTTTTGAAGTCCAACTCCAAAAAACTTTTCAAAAAACGGTCCTGAAATCCACTTAATTACATCTTATTAAATAGAATACACAAAAATTCTAAAAAGGACATGTTATTGAATCATCATAGTTTTCATTATAAACATTAATATTCTTGAAATACTTATTCTAAAAAGATTTTACTACCAAATTAAAGTCATTCCATATTAAAAATAAAAAAAATATATTTAAAATACTTCTCTAAATAATTTGAAAACATTTTTTCTATTAATACAAAAAATCAATAATAATAATAATAAATAAGAATATAAAAAATAGAAAAAAAAATCAATTCATGTACCAAATGGATACAAAAAACCCAAAAATATATGTTTTACCTAAATCAATGATTCAAAAATTTTAACAACACTTAAATTTTTTTATTAATTACAAATTTCGGATAAGGAATTGTGTTTTGTGAAAAAACAAATTTTAACAATTTTAAAAAACACTAACTAACCTTAATAATTGGATTTTACTTTTCAAATAGGGATGTTCAAAACGTCTAGAAGTCAATGGTGTATTAATTTAAGAAAAACGTACATTTTTTCTATGATAACCATTCTGAATATCATCACATATGAAAAAAATAAATTCAAAAAGAATCATTGAACCTCACATAATATAGAACAAAAAAACATCCATGAATAAATATTAACACATCATAATATCATACATGATATCACTTGTGTTTTATGTGAGGGAAGGTAACCACATAATTGAAGAATGGGTGGAGAAGGAAAACTAATTGTGAGATTACATTTAATTAATATACTATAATCATGTTTGGAAAGGATTTAAAATAAAAATCAAGGTAGAGAAAGACCTTCCATTGTGTACCTTGGTTGTGATAAATTAGAGAGAGAGTAAATAGAGCCCTAATAGATCATGAAATAAGTATAAAATGAAAATAATTTCATTTTTATCTCAATCTGAGAGACATACATGATTATGATAAACAGTTTAATAAATTAAATTTAATCCATTTAGTTTTATATTACTAATAACTAAACCATATTAAAAGCTTGTCGCGTTGTTTTTTTAATAGTTATCAAGTAATGAATTAAAAATCATATCGATATGATTATTAACATTGGAAGTACAATATTCAACAAAAACTATTTTCTTCCCATTGTAGTCAAATCATTCATGATGAAATAAAATTAAAAACATCACCATGTATGGGTACCCTATAGGTTACTACTTTTTCATTCACTCCAAATATTGTGAATTAAGTAATATTTCCATAAACTGAATCATAAAACCAAAGTATAAAATACTATAAATTCCATCAAAATTAATTAAATTAATTTATTAGAAACCATTATATAGTGACACAGGGTCTTAGATTAAGATAAGTTGTTTTTTAAATGATATTTGATAAAATATATGGATGATGTATTTTATTTAAAAAAATATTATAGGTTCCCTTTCATAAGTGATGTCATTTGACTTATTTTAAATACATGAAATATTAATATATAATATGAAAATAACATAGGTCAAATTGATATGTTGCTTTATAGAAATGATGATAAATATATGAAACTTTATATATATCCATATAATAAAACATATCCATATTATTCATTTTATGTGTTATCTTTTGGTATAGCCTCTTCATTAATATTATTTATTTATAACTATAGTAACACTTTTTTAGTCATTAAGATTATTGAATGTTTTTTTAACAATTCCAAATAGAAGATACATGTATAATTCCTGAAATGATAAAAAATAACCCATATTATTGAGAAAATATTTATTTTAATAATTTTATAATGATTAAAATCATATTTTAAAAATTAGGCAATAATTAATGTCATTTTCATGAGAAATCACATGTATGGATATTGATAGAATCATGATGAAAATGGAATTAAAATTTAAAAATTTTCTATATCACTAAATATTTATAGTTATCATGTAATTTTATAGAATATTATAATTCATTCATATTTTTTTACTTTTAATATTTTTAAATTCAACTATATCATTTTTATATGTATTATACAAATGTAGTTTCTAGGATGCTGGTGCATTTGACAAAATTATACTATTAATAAATAATTAAATTAAATTAATAAAAATAATATTCTCTATTCCTAACTTATTTTATCACACACACACACACAAACATATATATATATATATATATCATTTTGAGTGGTATGATTATTAATACAACAAAATAATTGATAGAGAGTGATATTTTGCAATTAGTCCAAATATAAAATATTATAATGGTCATAATCAATGAGAAGTGGAACCAAAATTTGCTTTTTATACATAAAATAGTGATGGTAGTATTACCCATAATAGAAAAATAGTGTTTTTGGGGTGAATTTGTTACCTTATACTATAGTTATAGCCTCATTTAACCCACTATACACTTTACTATTGTCATAAAATCTACTATGGTTAATATTATTTATTATTAAAAATGAAAATTATTTAATAAATAATATATATCTTCTAGTTGAAATTATTTAATTCATTTCTTGTTATTTAATTTATAGATGTTCTAAAATATAATTATAATATAAGTTCTTATTACATAATAAAAAATATATTGAAAACGTTTTTTATCTAAAAAAATTAACATAAAACAACATATAACTTTATTATGATTACTATTTCATGAATTAAAATGTGTTTAATATATTGGATATTAATTATTTAAAAAAAATAAATCCAAATTATAATATTCTATTTAAATGTTCTGAATTAATGAAAAGAAATGATAATTTTTAAAAAGTTGGTTATACAGTATTCAATCAAAATTGATATTTTTTTAAAATAAAAAATAATCCCTCAATGATTAATATCATATTAAAATTTCAATAATTATTTCCATTTGTTCTAAAAAACAATTATACATGTGGGATGAAATTTATTAAAATATCTATAAATAAATAGAATAAAAACTATTTTTGTTATAAATTTTTATTTTAGGGATAAAATGAATTTATTATCAATCATTATCCTGAACCCACTTTTACATAGATCATGATTTATTTAAAAAAAATTATGACTCATTCAATTATATTAAAATCAATCTTCAACAAATAATAACTCAATACACTTTGGTGAAAATATGTTTCTGTTAGTAAAATATTTTTTAAAAAATATATAATTTCATCAAATATTATTCAGTTTAAATCGAGTAATTTTATGAAAATTATGAAATTTTTATTCAGAAACATTCTCTAAATATATTTGATTATTTGGATACCAATATTCATATATACTAGTCCATCGACTGCATTATAATTGTTATATTTGAATTATAATGTTGTAATACTATGTCACATTTTTTTAATCATTGTGTTTTGTGCATTATAAGCTTCTGAGTATTGTATCAATTAACATACAATTTCAGAAGAAAACATAACAATAAATCAGTGAAATAATAAAAGACACGTATGTCCTATATTGAAATCAATATGAGAAATATAGTCAATAATTTCAAACATATACTGAAGGTCTAGTCTTGTATGACTATATTCTATCCCTAATCTCTAATATAATCTTACCCCCCTCGAGATGTGTATATGTCCATCATTGAATATTATAATCCATATCAGATATATTTTTAATTAACCAATACATATTGATGATTAATTCAAAACAACCAATATTTAGAACAATGAATTTACATAGAATAGTATATTCAACAGTCACTCTGTAACAATCAATAAATATATGTATTTATTTATTTTATAATTATAATTGTGATCTAATAAACATCATAATATATGAATTACTTTTTTAATTACAATATTCAATCATTATTTAGTCTATATAAACTATTTTATGTCCTTGTATCCAGTTATGATGATTCTAAATTGAGGGGAATTAAAATTATACCATAAATAGTCAATGATTCAGTATTCAGATTTGTAGTGGCGGGATTATTAAAGAATAATTGACTAGAACCACGTCCATAAATCCCACTATATCTCCCCTGAATTGATGTCTCATTCTATATGCACTACCCCTTCATTTGGTCCTAAAATCATCCACCCTATCACAAAGAGCATGTATAACTCCAGCTTCCCTACTGTTTTGACTCTACAAATCCATCCCTTGAATATTATACCAATGCTGTCCCTCTATCATTTGGTAACTACTAATTATTCCTATAAAATCACTATAATAATTAAATATTCATATATATTCAACACTCTACATTCAACCAATGCTACAGAGGATGAATATTTCAACCCCTTCTATAATGATCACACATTATGGGGAAAATTCATGTATTTGGGGGAGCTGAACTGCCACCCTAATAACACTATCCACCATTGATTATTTAGGATCCACAAAAATAGTTCTTCATACTACATAATTACACATAATTGGTTCCTCAAATAGTAACCACATTCCATGAGCCACTTCCCTCACTCATGTTCATCCCAATGATCAAGGAATGTATAATGTCCACATAAAGAATATGAATTATAGTGGTATTCACAGGAAGATATATCTCAATATTGAGTCTATACTGGAAATGAACTACTCTTATTTTATTTTACTCCATAATAACTATATAGAAATAGTACAAAATATTTAAATGATTAATGTAGTCGAATAATTTCAAATCCAACAATATGAGCTGAATAAACTCTCAATTTATATTTACTATTATGGAATTTAGAATGAGATACATGATGAAGTTGGGTATATTATCCTTATATATGAATAAATAATGTTAGTTTACTAAATAATTATCTTCCAACCATCATTTATTTGTTCGTTATAAAATGTTATCAGATAACTTTACCCCCTCACATGGGTGTCTCAATGTGGGAAAATTTGTTTAAATAGACTCTTACTAATGATTCCCAACCATTCTACCACACTCACTAATAAACAATTATGGGTGTCGCATATGGAAGTATCAATTAAAATAATACATCATACGTTCTTATAATGTATCATCTATCTCAATATAGTTGATAATATTTAATAAATTGACACATAGAAAATCAATCATGGTTCATATCGATGACACAAGAGGAACTACATCCACTACTAGTGGGTAATTCTCCTCCCCACTCTCTATAATTATAAATGTAATATATATGGGTGAGTATCTCTAAAATTATAGAAACATAATGATAAATACATATTTTCCATTAAATTCATAAAATCTTAATAATAGAATAATAATCTCAAACATAACATCAAACTATTCTTTACAACCCATATCATTAAAATTTATGAAACTGGGAACTCTCTCTTCCTCCAACTATCGATACATGAGGCTATTATAAGACACACTCATATAAGATCAACATTTTTAAATTCATATTTGTTCTTATCTTTAATTTTTTTAGTTAAATGAATTTTTATTATTATGATTTAGAATAAAAAACATTTTTATTGTCATTAGAACATTAGTTGATCATTCCCATCTATAAACAATTTATTTCTTCACATTTAATATAAATAAAACATTAAATAAATTACATAGATTCTGTTATTATATTTTTTTTTTAATACGACATATAAATTGATATAGATACAAAGATTAATTGAACCCCATATCAATCTAATTGAAAAATACTATAAAAATGTAAAATGAATGGAATATAAATTCCAATTTTATACATTTTGTCATGGGAAGACAAAAAAAAATAAGTTATTTTCATGAGCTCAAACAAACTCCATTAATATATCCTAAATCATCTATTTCCCACTTTATAAAAATGCTCGACTACAAAAGAAGTGGAAAATAATTGAAATCCCACCCTAGAAACGTGGAAATCCCTCAAACATGTGTTAGCTTTTCAGAGATGTAAAATATAAACCACGATTCAAAAATATAAATACACTTGTCTAGAAAAAAATGATAATAAAATATTTAATATCTTATAATAATACATTTTATAATACTTAATCAGTTCCTTATATAGTTAAAGTATTAGAGTGATAACGGAAGATAGTCATGCACCCTATATACCAGAGGTCGTAGAATGAAATCAATATTTTAATGTTCTATTATACAAAGACAATAAAGTCAAATTTGAGTGACTAAAATACAATTTAAATAATAATAATATAAAAAATCTAGATAAATTACTCCAATATATATCGTGTAAAGTTAAAATAATCAAAATATACAACACATGCTATATTGAAATCTTATTTGACAGATAATTCATTGCATACATACCAAATAATGATCCCCATGTGATGCAATATATTCTTTTGACAATAAAATGAATAAAATGAATAAAAATTGGAAAACTATGAATATTGGGATATAATTATTTAATAATAAAAAATCCCAACATCCTTCCTAGTCATACAAATATACTATTAATCAATGTACCATAAAAATTAACCTTGCTAATAGCATAATTTCTACTCGGGTATCGATAACATATTACAAATTGTGTGAATACAACATCAAAGGCCACCAACAATGGTGTCTCTAAATATCCAATCAAAATAAAAGTTCAACAACGGTTCCAATGATAAATAGATAGGTAATATTTATAAATATGAGTCAACCCTCTATATCTAAGGTTAGACTGTGGATTGATCATACCTTCTTAAAGCAGAGTTTAATGTATCTAAAATGGATGTATATATATATCCATAATAGGGAGTGGTGAACCTCCATATACATATACCTTATTATATCTATATCATGGAAATGTGAAGCGAATAAAAATATTATATACAGTAATAGGGGGACCGACACAAACCCAATAACTCTCAAGTTTATCAATCAACGAGAATTATTCTTTATCCATTAATACCATGTTGATTAATAATGTAAAGAACCGTAAATTTCAAGGAAATTTTTTTCATAATTTTCTTTGTAATTTTACAAGAACGCAGCTTCTGACAGCACCTGATTCCAAGGCCCGGTGTGCTCGGAATCATTTTCCGAAGTTTGGCTCAGGTACGTTCAGTGAACAGACGAGAGGGTATTTCTAACTTTTCAACCGGTGCCCGGAATCGAATTCCTAGGGCAGCGATGGAATCACAGTGCTGGTACTTTCTTAGAAACACCTCTTCCGGAGTTGTGTTTGCTCGGGTGTGGTTTTTAATTTTCGGGCTTAAAGTTATGAAATAAAATAATTGTACGACAAACTTTATTTTATTTCACTTAAGCCACTTGAAGCCACTTGAAGCCACTTAAAGCAGCTTAAGCTGAGTTGATGCGGATAGGGTGCTATTCAAAAATATCCTACCCTCTTTGTAGGATATTTCTGAGGTGGGACCCGCACGAGTCTCACCGTTTCTTTTCCGCTAAGTAACGCACCCGCGATAACCCATCATTATGAAAGCCAACTGACACGTTTTCTTATTTTCTTAACGCACCAATTAATTGGGCGGTTTTCTACGTTGAATTAAATGGGCAGTTTTCTTCGATGAATTAAATGGGCGGTTTTCTTCGTTGAATTAAATGGGAGGTTTATTCGTTGAAATTAATTCTATGAATTAATTTCATTCGTTTCTTAACCTGTTTGAAATCCGTTGGCATAATAATAAAATAATACCAACACCGACATCTTGAGGATTACACGTTTAGAGACTTTTGACAGAAATTCTTGTGCCTTCACCCACATTCACGAAGAACACGAAGAACGCGAAGAACACGAAGAATGCGAAGAACGCAAAGAACGTCGTCACCCTCGGAGATTTATGGCGCTACATCCGAGACATTCTTCCCCGCCCCGATCTTCGATCATCCATTGAGGTGAGAGTTCTCAATTCCTTAATCTCCATTGTGGTTTTTAACAAAACATGGATTTAATTATTTATAATCAAATATGTTGTTTCATGGTCTGTTGAGTTCGTCGATGCAACGCCGGATTCCGCGACGACGCGACGCCCTTCCGCGACGATGCGACGCGACGATCGCCTCCTTCCGCGGTGATCAATTTCCGCAAAGAACGTGCGTGCGACGACTTGATGAGGTAGGGATTTTATTTGGATGTTTTACATTCCCGTGTTTGTTTCTGTTCAAAATGAAGAACCCGGTTCAGGAAAACATTTTTGATTCATTAAAAATTGTTTTTTGGTTATGTATTCATGTGTTGAATAATTTTCCCGTTGTTATTATCTAACGCGGAGGGTGCGGGCCAAACGAACAGGGCCCGACAACCCTCTGCCATTCTTCGTGGTTGTGCGGATTTGGCGGGCGACGACAAAACGTGACACAAGGGCGATTTGATGATCCCATAGTGAAGAACAGAACCTGGGAGGATCAACTGCGCAGACGGGAAGGAAAACGAACCACCGGAGCAACTCCGGTGGCCCGTGGAAGCCACCGGCGGCGGCGGCGCCAGTGGACCCGCGGCCGCGTGGGTCCGGCGAACACACGGGACGCGGCCTTTTCCGCGTCCGTTGCCCAGGGCATCCCCCCGCGGGGGCCGTGGTGCTGACACGCGGGGGCAACGAGCCCCCCGCGCTGCTCAGCCGCTCGGCCGAGCCGAGCCGGACCTGCCGGCCGAGCCGGGCCGCGCCCTGGCATGGCCGGACCCGGTCCCGCTGGGTCGGACTGGGTCGGGTCGACCCGGTTTGACCAACCCAGGGGGGGTCGGGCCGGGTAGGCCCGGGCCCAGACCCCCCGTCTTCATACTGATTCGGTCTGTTTCCCGTAACTTGAGCTACCGGCCTCCGAAGGACGCACCGTCAGCGGAAACGTGATCCTTGAATCAAGTCAGTGGTTTCAGTATATTATACTCAAGGTTTCAGAATACTTTCTATTCAGCCGGGTTGGTTCGTACACGAAACCAACCGGGCCCTCGGAGCGGAAACAATCATATCTTGAGCTTCGAACATCCGATTGACATGACGTCGACTTTGTTGTTTTCCTCTAAGTGAGACGGATCTTATGGCATACTCCGCCCGAGGTTTGGATGTAGGTGGATTACAGTCGGGTTGGTTTTTCCTTAAAAACCACCTGGGCCCCTGGGACGAAAAAGCCAATAACTCTCAGACCGGGTGTCCGATTGACGCGTCGTCTACGACGTTGAGTTCCTGTTGGCGATAAGGAACTTTTGGATACATCAACCTCAGACTTTGTGTCAGTTGATGTATCATCCTCTCGGATCGTGGAGCGGACCCTCCCGAATGAGCTTGCTGTGTGCGGTACCCCTAGTGCTGGCTGCGACTTCGATGACGACGACTATACAGAGATCCTCAGTGGATTCGACTGCGACGATGATGAAAATAGTACGGGAATCCTCCGTGTTTCGGCAGTGACCACTACAGTACATCTTTGGATACATCAGCTCTGGACTACATGTCAATTGATGCATCTACCTCTTAGCTCGTGGAGTGGACCCTCCCGGAACGAGCATGCTGTGTGCGGAAACCCTAGAGCCGGTTGGGACTTGACGACTGCTGATCGGACGACTCGGTGTGTTACGGATAACCCGACAGAGGTGTGCTTGGTTGTAGCGGCAGAGGGGGGTGCATGGATGTTGCGGCAGACCCACGACAGAGGTGCGCTTGGGTGTAGCGGCACAGGGGAGTGCTTGGTTGTAGCGGCAGACCCACGATAGAGGTGCGCTTGGCTGTAGCAGCACAAGGGAGTGCATGGTTGTAGCGGCAGACCCACGACAGAGGTTCGTTTGGATGTAGCGGCACAGGGGAGCGCTTGGTTGTAGCGGCAGGCCCACGACAGAGGTGCGCTTGCTTGTTGCGGCATAGGGGAGCGCTTAGTTGTAGTGGCAGACCGACGACAGAGGTGCGCTTGGTTGTAGCAGCACAGGGGAGTGCTTGGTTGCAGCGGCAGACCCACGATGGAGGAGCGCTTGGTTGTAGCGGCACAGGGGAGCGTTTGGTTGTAGCAGCAGGACCACAGTACCCGATAGGTGGAGAACTACAGCAGTCCAAGGTAAGAGGGAAGTGCTTGGTTGTAGCGGCATAACCACTGTACTTGATTGAGAAGGAGTTTCCCAATAGCTTTGGGTTCAACTTCATGATCGATCCTGTATGGGTCTTTGTGAGGGTTAGTACCTACAGATCCTTTGTGGGTCCGACGGCTTAGATGAATTAGTGGCTACGTCTGATCATATCTAATGTCATACGAAGAAGTACCTGTGTGATCTGAATCTTGTGTTACTCTCCTTTGTGGATTGTGTTGAACTATCCTGTGTGGATTTACTGTTTACTCTCCTTGTGGAATGTGTTGTGCTATCCTGTGTCGATTTACGTTTTTCTTTCCTGTGTGGACTAGATTGTGCTAGGGCTCGGATGTTGGAGCCAAACGGGAATTGATGACTTGGGTATATGTATGGGAATATACCTAAGCAGTGTCGGATGTTACTTCTTGATTGTATCTTTTCCTTGTGGTTTATCCTATGTGGATTTCGGGAGACCTTAGGGGGTATTGGGGTCCCTACTGAGTAGCTTATACGCACCCCTGCACGGGCTATGCCCGCACTTCATTGTGTTGGTTGCAGACGATGGACATCGCTGATCGTGGTCGAGGTTTACGGAGCAGGACGGTACCTTGAGGTGGACCACTGGGCGGGACGTACTCGGAGCAGACGGCTGAACCAAGGAGCTGTGGAGGCTATCTGTACCCACCCTTCAGGTGGGACTTCCAGAGGATGGCTCGATGCTGCTGCTTTTCTTTTCCGTTGCTGTTTTTTCCTTGGGTTGTACTTTACAATTGGGCTTGTATTTCTGACCACTTTTACGTTCACCACAGCTTGTAACAGTTTTTACTTAGAGTTTTCTCTTTCCGCTTGCTTACTCTGTGGTGGTTTTTTACTTTACAAAGGCAATGCCTTCCCTGTTTATCGGTATTTACGCCTTGTTTCTAGTCGGTAGCCCCTGGCCTATGGAAGGCGGTCTTGGGGTAGTCACGACACGGGCCCTGAGGACGGGTTGTGACATATTGGTATCCGAGGAGTTCGGTTCTACCGTAGACTCTGATCTTTCTTCTATGGGAAGCAATAGTGTTTAGCGTAAAGGAAGTGGTTCATCCAAGGGATGAGACCAGATTTCTCTTATCGGAAAAGAAGAAATCTTAGCAGCTCTTTTGGGACCAGAGATGGTCCAGGCCATGACAGAGAAGGTCCAGGTCATCCAGGAGAGGATGAGGACAACTCATAGCCAACAGAAGTCTTTTACTGACAGGAGGCGGAGGCCACTAGAGTTTGAGGATGGCGACCACATCTTCTTGTGGGTCTCACTTCGACGTGGATTACGGTGGTTTGGCCGAAGCAGCGAGTTTTTTCCACGCTTAATCGGACCCTTCCAGGTCCTCAGCAGGATTGTCAAGGTGGTTTATCGCCTAGCTCTACCACCACAGTTGCACCGGGTGCACGACGTCTTCCACGTATCTCAGCAGAGGAGATACATGCACGACCCAACGCCAATCTTTCACCATGAAGAGCTGGTCATTGATGATGGGGCGAATTTTGCGGAGGTCCCAGTGGAGATCAAGGATTGACAGGAGCAGGTCCTACATAGACGATCGATTCCTCTAGTGCGCTTCAGATGGCAGCTCGTGAACCTCTAGGAGAGCACTTGGGAGCAGGAGGCTCAGATTCATGCTCAGTACCACCTTTGTATCCCTAAGTTTGTGGCGAAGCTTTACGGGGATGTAAATCCCTGTGGTGGGAGTAATTTAAAGACCCGTAAATTTCAAGGAAATTTTTTTCTTAATTTCCTTTGGAATTTTACAAGAACGCATCTTCTGACAGCACCTGATTCCGAGGCCCGGTGTTCCCGTAATCATTTTCCAAAGTTTGGCTCGGGTACGTTCAGTGAACAGACGATGGTTTTTCTATCTTTTGAACTAGTTCTTGGAATCGAATTCCAAGGGCACCGATGGAATCGCAGTGCCGGTACATGCTTTGAAATGCCTTTTCCAGAGTTGTGTTTTCTCGGGTGTGGTTTTTAATTTTCGGGCTTAAAGTTAACAAATAAAATAATTGTACGACAAACTTTATTTTATTTCACTTAATCCACATGGAAGCCACTTGAAGCCACTTAATGCGGCTTAAGCTGAGTTGATGTGGATAGGGTGCTATCCAAAAATATCATACCCTCTTGGTAGGATATTTGTTAGGTGGGACCCGCATGAGCCCCACCATTTCTTTTCCGCTAAGTTACGCACCCACGAAAACCCGTCATTATAAAAGTCAAATGACGCGTTTTCTTATTTTCTTAACGCACCAATAAATTGAGTGGTTTTCTTCGTTGAATTAAATGGGCGGTTTTCTTCGTTGAATTAAATGGGCGGTTTATTCGTTGAAATTAATTCTATGAATTAATTTCATTCGTTTCTTATCCTGTTTGAAATCCGTTGGCGTAATAATAAAATAAGACCAACACCGACATCTTGAGGATTACACATTGAGAGACTTTTGATAGAAATTCATGTGCCTTCACCCACCTTCACGAAGAACATGAAGAACGCGAAGAACGCGAAGAACGCGAAGAATGCGAAGAACGTGAAAACGCCGTCACCCTCGGAGATTGACGACGCTTCATCCGAGACTTTCTTCCCCGCCACGATCTTCAATCATCCTTTGAGATGAGAGATTTCGATTCTTTAATCTCCTTTGTGGTTTTTAACAAAACACGGATTTAATTATTTATAATTAAATCTGTTGTTTCTTGGTCTGTTGAGTTCGTCGACGCAACGCTGGATTCCGCGACGACGTGACGCCCTTCCGCGACAACGCGATGCCTTCTGCGACGCGACGATCGCCTCCTTCCGCGGCGATCAATTTCCACGAAGAACGCGCGTGCGATGACTTGAAGAGGTAGGGATTTATTTGGATGTTTTACATTCCCATGTTTGTTTTTGTTCAAAATGAAGAACCTGGTTCATGAAAACAATTTTGATTCATTAAAAATTGTTTTTTGGTTATGTATTCATGTGTTGAATAATTCTCCCGTTGTTATTATCTAATGCGGAGGGTGCGGGCCAAACCAACACAGCACGACAACCCTCCGTCGTTCTTCGTGGTTGTGCGGATTTGGCGGGTGACGACAAAACGTGACGCAAGGGCGATTTGATGATCCCGCAGTGAAGAACGGAACCCAAGAGGATCAATGGCGCAGATGGGAAGGAAAACGGACCACCGGAGCAACTCCGGGGGCCCGCGGAAGCCACTAGTTGCGCGGCGGCACCGGCTGCGGTGGCGCCACTGGACCCGCGGCCGCGCGGGTCCGGCGCACACACGAGAGGCGGCTTTTGCCGAGTCCGTTGACCAGGGCGTCCCCCCGCGGGTGCCGCGGTGCTGACACGCGGGGGGCAGTGAGTCCCCCGCGCAGCTCGGCCGCTCTGCTGAGCTGAGCCGGACCGGCCGGCCGAGCCGGGCCGCGCCCTGGCCTGGCCGGACCGGGTCCCGCCGGGTCGGACAGGGTCGGGTCGACCCGGTTCGGCCGACCCTGGGGGGTCGGCCCGGGCCCAGACACCTCGTCTTCGGACCGATTCGGTCTTTTGCCCGTAACATGAGCTACGGGCCTCCGAATGACGCGCAGTCAGCGGCTACGCGATCCTTGGATCTAGGCGGTCATTTCGGTATATTACACTCAAGGTTTTAGAATACTTTGGGTGTGGCCGGGTTGGTTCGTACACGAAACCAACCAGGCCCTCGAAGCGAAAACGCTCACATCATGAGTTTCGAACGTCCGATTGACGTGACGTCGACTTTGTTGTTTTCCTCTAAGTGAGATGGATCATTTAGCATACTCCGCCTGAGGTTTGGATGAAGGTGGAGTACGGTCGGGTTGGTTTTTCCTTAAAAACCAACCGGGCCCCTGGGACGAAAAAGCCAATAACTCTCAGACAGTGCGTCCGATTGACACGCCGTCTGCGACGTTGAGTTCCTGTTGGCGATATGGAACTTTTGGATACATCAACCTCGGACTTTGTGTCAGTTGATTTATCAGCCGCTCGGCTCGTGGAGCAGACCCTCCCGAACGAGCTTGCTGTGTGCGGGAACCCCAGTGCTGGCTGTGACTTCGACGACGACGACTATACAGAGATCCTCAGTGGATTCAACTGCGACAATGATGAAAATAGTATGGGAATCCGCCGTGTTTTCGGCAGTGACCACTATGGTACATCTTGGGATACATCAACTCCGGACTACATGTCAGTTGATGCATCTACCTCTTAGCTCGTGGAGTGGACCCTCCTGGAACGAGCAAGCTGTGTGCGGAAACCCTAGAGTCGGTTGGGACTTGACGACTACTGATCGAACGACTCGGTTTGTTACAGATAACCCGACAGAGGTGCGATTAGTTGTAGCGGCACAGGGGAGCGCTTGGTTGTAGCGGCAGACCCACGACAGAGGTGCGCTTTGTTGTAGCGGCACAGGGGAGCGCTTGGTTGTAGCGGCAGACCCACGACAGAGGTGCGCTTGGCTGTAGCGGCACAGGGGAGCGCATGGTTGTAGCGGCAGACCCACGACAGAGGTTCGCTTGGTTGTAGCGGCACAGGGGAGCGCTTGGTTGTAGCGACAGGCCCACGACAGACGTGCGCTTGGTTGTAGCGGTACATGGGAGCGCTTGGCTGTAGCGGCAGACCCATGATAGAGGTGCACTTGGTTGTAGTGGCACAGGGGAGCACTTGGTTGTAGCAGAAGACCCACGACGGAGGAGCGCTTCGTTGTAGCGGCACGGGGGAGAGCTTGGTTGTAGCAGCATGCCCATAGTACCCGATAGGTGGATAACTACAGCAGTCCAAGGTAAGAGGGAAGCGCTTGGTTGTAGCAGCATAACCCCTGTACTTGATCGAGGAGGAGTTTCCCAATAGATTTGGGTTCAACTTCATGATCGATCCTCTGTGGGTCATTGCGAGGGTTAGTACCTACAAATCCTTTGTGGGTCTGACGGCTTAGACGAATCAGTGGCTACATCTGATCATCTCTAACGTCATACGAAGAAGTACCTGTGTGAGCTGAATCTTGTGTTACTCTCCTTTGTGGATTGTGATGAACTATCCTGTGTGGATTTACTGTTTACTCTCCTTGTGGAATGTGTTGTGATATCTACTGTGGATTTACATTTTACTTTCCTGTGTGGACTGGGTTGTGCTTCAGCTTGGATGTTGGAGCCGAACTGGAATTGATGACTTGGGTATATGTATGGGCACATACCTAAGCAGTGTCGGATGTTACTTCGTGATTGTATCTTTCCCTTGTGGTTTATCCTATGTGGATTTCAGGAGACCTTTGGGGTTCCCTGGGTCCCTACTGAGTAGCTTATACTCATCCCTGCATGGGCTATGCCCGCACTTCGTTGTGTTGGTTGCAGACGATGGAGAGCGCTGATCGTGGTTGAGGTTTGCGGAGTAGGACGGTACCAGGAGGTGGACCACAGGGCAGGACGTACTCGGAGCGGATGGCTGAACCAAGGAGCTGTGGAGGCTATCTGTACCCACCCATCAGGTGGGACTTCCAGAGGACGGCTCGATGCTACAGCTTTTCTTTTCAGTAGCTATTTTTCCCTTCAGTTGTACTTTACAGTTGGGCTTGTATTTCCGGCCCCCTTTAATTTCAGCACAGCTTGTTACAGTTTTTACTTAGTGTTTTCTCTTTCTGCTTGATTACTCTGTGTTGGTTGTTTACTTTACAAAGGCAATGCCTTCCCTGTTTATCGGGATTTATGCCTTGGTGCTAGTCGCCAGCCCCTGGCCTATGGATGGCGGGCTTGGGGTAGTCACGGCACGGGCCCCGAGGACAGGTCGTGAAAAATTATGAAGAATAGTGTCTATCTAGACTGTATCATGCTTAATAATCTGTGGGGGTGGGGGTGTCACCTAACCATATTCTATTATTTAATAATCTAGGTGAATAGTGACCATTTTAAAAAACTATTGTTTATTAAATAAGAAGAATGACTATTTTCTTGTATAAGTCATGTATAATAATAAAATTTATTGGCACCGACACGAAAAATCCTATGTATTATAATTCTAGTTATTGTTTCCAACCCCATAATTCACATGTATAATAACTATGATGAATATTTCAAACCATGTAAATCTTGTGTGTAATAAATATTTGTAATTTTTCCAACCCTATATATCTCTTGAATATTTATTAGTGTGAATTTTTATCACACTATAAATCATATTTATAAAAATTGGGTGTAATGTATGCAACACCACAAACATCATATACAGACTTATTGAAAATAACACATTCCTGCGGCATGTCATATACATACCACACATCCTAGAAATCAACCTATAAATATATATTCATTAAATATTTCTCAATTTATTCAGGGAACCCGTTTCGGCACTACATTCAAATATTATTCATCATCATAATCAATATATAGTTTATTGGTGTCTGCAAGGCTATACATTACCTCCATAAAAATTAATCTCAAATATAATTTTGTGTAATATTAACATGAAATGTAGTATCCTACACTTTTATTATGTCTTTATACTTTTAATTTTCAATTGAATAAAAATATTTAAAAATAACTGAACCAAATAAACAAGGATACATTTTATAAACATTAAATTTTTTGTACAATATATAATTTTAATAATATGGTCTTGGAATATAATGGCATAAATAGAGGTATCTATATTATGAAATAAATGTAGCAATAACTTTTAATTTTCCCCTTATTAATATGTTTTTATAAATAAATTAGTGTAGATAAATAAAAAATATGATAATTATATTTGTAAAATTTATTTTCATAAGATATTTATCTTCTAAGAAAAATGTATCTTTTGTTTTTGAAACATTATATATTATTATGTAAAATAATAATATTAATAATAATAATTAATAAACAAGTATATAATATGTAACTAATAAGTGATAAAATTATAAAAAATTTATATATAAAATTTCATTTTCTAATATTAAATTTTCTTTATATTATATATTTACTTTTAAAAGTAAAATTATAAAATTATAGAATCAGAATTTTATGAAGTGATCATCATTTTTGGACTCATAATGAAAATATTATATTTAGATGGAATTTTATTATTTTCCTAAAAATAATATTTTCATGGGAATTCTACAAAATAATAATTTTAAAAATACCATAATTTTATTACTTCCTAAGGATATAGTAATCAATAAAATATTTAATTTTTTTAATTTTTTTTTATATTTAAAATTATAAATTTAAGAAATATTTTTAATTTTTAATCCATGGATTGATATTCGGGAAATGAGTTAATAATCCATCCAAAATGACTATTTTTAGAAATTATAAACTAATTTTATTAAAAATAATTTTTACCATTTCAGAATATAAATATATAGAATGAGTCTCCAATTATTTTTAGCATTTATATGTGTGCTTGAAAGGTAAATTTTAATAGTCTTTATAATGAGTTAGAGAGGATAAAATGAGATAATGTTGTAAAAAGACATTATTATAAAATACATTTTTTTGAAAGTCTAAAATAACTCACACCATATCTATTTTTGGTTTACAGAAGATGTAGATCAACCAATCATTAACTCATCTACATTATTATAATATTTTTGAACCTCCATATTATAATAGTGAATCTATAATTATTGGAATGCTAATATTCTCAGTTATAAAAGGATTCCTTCGCCTCAACATTCTCCACAAACTGAATTCCCCTTGGTTCGATCAAAATTTTCACAAATAATACTTTAACAACAATATATACATCATATTGTAGTTTTTATAAAATAAATAAATTTATTTATTATATCAATAATATTCAGAATGGATTTATTCTAAGAATCGTGGAATGATTTCACATTCAATTCTATTATATATATTACATCCTTTTTTATTATACAACCTCCATAACTAATATAATAACAAATTAATAATAAAATAAATATATTAAGTGTATTGAAAATTTATTTCGTTATTTAATAGTGGTAATAATCATGTAAAAGTTTATTTGGGTATTAACCCGATCTTCATTCAACATATTAAAATTTTTCATAACTGCACACTAGGTTTAATACTATGGTTTTATATGAATTGAAAATTTGTATGCTCTTTAGAAACCACTATTAATGATTTAAATTGAAGATAATGATATAACACATAAGTAGTTTAGATTGATAAACTAATAAGAAAAATACCTATGGATAACTTATATTTATATTATATTTTTATAATTAGGGGTATAAATATCATTTATGACACCTATATTCCATATATATAGGTTTAATTTTTACACATATATTAATTTAATAATTCAAATCAATATTTCTTATTCAAGTAATGGATTGAACAAAAATTAATAGTGAATAAAATTGAAATGATACAAAAATTTCGATTTTCCAAACAATAAATTTATATAATATAATGGATAGAGTAAAAAATATCATGGAAATTATCACTCATATTTCTAATGACACGAGAAAGAGATAAATTTAAATTGAGCTCCAAAATGCACCAATGAAAATAGTAAGTGAATTCATAGAGCTAAATTTAAATTTAGATGGTGAGGATGATCAATGGTACTCCCACTTTAAAAATAAGATTTTACATTAAAAAAACAATTTACATATTGGTAAGTGTCTATTTAAATATTATTAACAAAACAACTTTCATATACTATTTACATGAAAATAGTAAGTGAATTCATATAGCTAAAATAAATAGATGATGATTAAATTATATCATATGAGTATAACATCAAATTAAAATCAATTTTTACAAAATGTTTTATTAATAACCTATATGGTATGATCAGATGATTAGTTATTGCACTAAGAACATTTCATTAAAAGGTACCTATTATATGAGACTTTAGTAAGAACTGATCGTATTATGGGCACATAAGGTGGTAATGGACTTTATGAAATTTTATTTGTCTATAGAGTGGGAACAATATTTGGATATTCATGGGAACTAACATGAAAAAAATAATAGAGGAAAAAATTTTCATCTATCAGATGAACCACCACTGAACATAATATAAATAGTTTGAGAATGTTTTATGTTTGTAGTGATTGTTAATCGAAATAGTGATTTCTAAAGAAATTAAAATAATGTCAAAAATTTCCAAACAAATACTCCAACGAATGAATAATGTTTAAAAAATTATCTTGTTATTTATTAAAATCCATGATATAACATAAGCATTAAAAGGATCATAGAAAACACAGACCATAAAAAGTTGGGGAATAAAGATTGTGCATCACACTCACTACCACAAAATTGGATAATAACAATAATGGGGGTCAATATACACTTATTCTACATATTATAATTATTAATTACCTATTTTAATTATAGTTATTTCCATCATTTTATATAATAAAATTTTCATAATATGGTCAATTAATCACCTCAAACCATGAATCTGTAATTATTGTTCAACGTAAATTGAATATTGATGATTAATTCCATGTAATAAAAATCTTATTCAATCAATATTTATTTGATGACAATTCTTGTAAATATGATTCTCATTCATTTTGAATATTTTTCTCATTTTGTAATTTTATTTTCACTCCATATATCAATCCCATATCAATTTTAATGGTATGTATATTTCATTTCGAATAAAAAATAATCAATTATCAAAAATCTGTGGATATATTATTAATATCTCTATTTGGTGGAAAATTCTAATATATGAATATTGATTCCAAATAATGTAGGAATCATGTCTAAAATTATTGGGAAAGATTCCCTCTTAGTCTATATTCCAAATATATGGGAATATGATAAATTTCATTTCTTAAACAACAACATTATCCTTTAAAATATGAGAGGTTTAGTATTATGTTGAACTCATACCATGTTTCATTTTAGCACGCCCAGATTTTGTGATATAGTTATATATATTTAAGACACATGGATAGAATTCGATAAATAGAAACCCTACTCAAAATAATTAATATTATATTAAAAAAATTAAATGTTAGCTATTGAATTATAATGTTTGATTTGAAATAACTAAATTATGAAATTTATATAGTTTTAAAAAATTAAAAATATATCCTTTTTTCTTTAGTATATTATAAATAAAAATCATTATATATTTATAATAGAAGAAATAGTTTCCTATATTTTTTTATCCTTAAGATGTTAGTTAATCATAGTAAATTAAATTAGTCACTATTTGTGAATAATAACAGTGAAATTTATATATTAAAAATCATTAAAACGTTTCAAAATTCATCTATTATTATTAATATGCATGAGATAATAATAAATGATTATTTATTCTTAAACACTATATTTTTCCAAAATAAATGTCCATTTTGTTTTGGAAAATAATTTTAAAATTTATTTTTTATAGTATTATAAATTATATATAGAAAAAATATATTAATTTTGGAAATCATGATGTACTTTTTTTTGTAATTAATCTTTTACTATTTTTAAAATCGAATCAATTTTATTTTGAATTTTTACATAAAATAATTCGATACATATAATGTCGTTTCATTGGATATTATTATTTTCAACACACTTATATGTTAAATTTCTTATTTGTACTTCGAAATATTGTGAATTTAATTTGTATAAATGTAATAAATATTTTTAATAAATATTAATAATTTTTGATAATATTGTTATGTTAATTATTTCACAATAGTAATAGTTAATGTAATGAAAATTGAATTCAATGTTAAAGGATTAAATTTAATAAATGTAGATTTAAAAAAATCTTATAAGGAATAAAATTTCATTGAATCGTGTATAATTCTAATTCGTTTGACCTGTTTTTACCTTATATTATTTATGGTATTGTAATGGTCTATTTTGGTTCAATTTGGGGTTTATAAAATGTTGTTATATTTTATTATTTTCATAAATTAATATTGTGTTCTTTCCTCCTATATTAAAACATCACCCCATGATCCCTCCTGTCAACACATCTAGATCAATTTGGTTCATCCAATCCTAGAAAATATAATTTACGTATATTATACCCCATTCCTTGACCTATATTATATAGTTTATTGAAAAAACATCATAGGGTTTCGTAAGGTAATAAATTATAGACATTCTCTAATGAATAGGTATAGTTTTTAAACAACCATCATTGTTTAATTTCATACTCGACCAAATTAAAATAATCTAAAAATGGTATAAAATTGTCGAAAAATATTTATTATACATACAATGATAATATTTATCTATGGTAACAACCAATATCTATCTATTTTGGCATCAAATTGGAAACAAAATAATGGATTGTATGTACGGATTACTACCAGCATGAAAACTGATGTAATCGTTTTCACATTACAATATAATGTTGATGGATTTAATGATTGAATTAATATATATTAATATATATGGTATGGATTTCAGAATTATTATTTGGGAATTATAATGTCATTTCATCCTTCTTACCTTCCTATATGTAGGATAATGTTAACGTCACTTGTACTTATGTGTGGACTACCTCTTCCATGAAGAGATGTGAGAATGTATCATTATATAGTGAAATATATGACAAAAAGGATATATTTTTTAGTATATATTATATAGATGATTTATTAACGGTTCTGTAATACTTATTTATTATTAAACTTTTCATTACATCTAATGAAAAAAGGAAACAACATTCGTGCATACGTGTGAACTTCCATCCCCATTAACAATGTATAATATTATTATATATCAAAATTTCATGAATTAAATTAAATATATATTTAATGAATATATATAATAATTAAATAATTTTTAACATTATAGAGATTATTGGACCATGATCAACGTGTGAGGATTGATACTAATTAACCAAAACATATAAAAAATGAAGAACTCATGATGTGAAATAGTTACATTAATAAATACTTATTTATAATGGGATGATAAAAATATTTAATTATACCATATATGATATCATAAATATATATGATTTTGGTTCTAAAATATATGTATAATTAATTTATATTTATTTTATAGGATGTTTTAATAATGAAGAAGAAATTCTGACTAGAGGAAAGGGTTTCCCATCCGTCATTTACATCATTGAGGAATATGGTTTATTCAAAATTTATTTATTTTTTTAAGAGTATATACATAAACATTGATCTGTTATATCATTAATTTATTTATATTCATGGAGTTTAATGATTCATTTGATGTTAATTTTTTTATGTGGGTTATCATTCAAAACATACTAATGGGGTAAGAGATTATTTTATAATATAAAAATTAATCATGATTTTTAATGATTCTGTATCTATTAGAGAAATTATTTTATCATTCCATCATTGAAAAATTATATTTTATTATCTATTGGTTATTTATATAAATAAAATTTTCTCCCATTAAATTAAATCTTGTTATGGAATTTTTAGAATAATGAATTGTTTTTATGGAAATTTTTTTACATTTATCTCTTCAGTCAAAAATACATTCAAATTCATGTGCATGTATTATAAAAATGTCATAAAAATATTGTAATGTAATCATATGAGTGTAAATCTTCAATAATGTCCATGTCATGAAATAAATCTAATAGTTGTTTTCTGAATGAGGGTTCATTTTTAAATTTTCAAACAATGTGAAGGAATATTTATTTTAACAACATGTACAAAGATGGTTTCCATTTGGGATACTCATTACATTGAATATTACTTTACAAACATTATATTTTTTATTTCTAATTTTTTTTTTATATTGGGGAATAATTTAGGACATTTAATAATTGATTTTAATGTTAAAAGGGTATTCTCGTTATGAAATTATTTAGTGATATTCTCAATGTATATTCATATATGTTAACATTATTTGGTGAATATTATACATTAGCGGGGTTGTACTATTCGATACCATTAAAAATATGATATGTATGGTTTAAGATTATTTATTAGGAGAATTTTTAATATTTCATTTTATCATTTTAATGATTAGTGTTTACATTGACTATGTTTCACCCCATTCATATATAAAATGAATATGACAATGTAATTGAAAGGCTCTAAATTCTATAACACCTTGGTTTATATTTATTTTCGATGAGGTAATGATTCATGTGAATTTGGATATGGTCTTCCCCATTTATGTTATATGTATTTTTATGTGTCTTTCTTGGATATGTTAATTGTTAATAACTTTTTAAATTCACCAATTATGAGTCTAGTTATTTTTTTACATGTGTATATATGTGTAATTATTAAATATATGAATATATTTTTAGATGATGTGATTATTTTATGGAATAATTTGATGATGATTTAATTTAAAAATATTAGAATTCATGCTTAATTTATAGAATATATGGAATGTGTTTTCGATACCTAAATTTTTAGATTGATCAAGAATAATCCATTCAAAATTTATTCCACTATACACATTCCCTCAATAATTATCTGAGCTCGTAACTTTCTAAATTTTCCTAACATAGAAAAGAAAAAAGTGTACTATGATTGATATAAAGGTATATAATAAAGTTAATAACATTCCTATAAATGAAAATATTAAATCTAGTTTTTTATTGTAAATTATAATGTGATATTCATTTATGTATATAGTTTATAAATACATAAAAACTATTAATCCATTTGAATGTTATTACTAGTATCTTAGGCGAATGTCACTAGTGAAAAAAATTGTTTTCACATCGTGTTTTTTGAAATTTAAATTTTATTTTAAATAATGATGTTATTGTTAGTGAGGTTTTTAATAATTTCATAAAATCTAAATTAAGAAAACCAACTTTATAAATTGTTTATATTTGAAGGTGCTTTTACATGTATTTTATATGAAATAAATAATAAAAACAATCTCTTACTCCATTATTTGTTTAAACTGATATGATAAATGTAACATAAAAATTATTTCCAATATCATACATGATATGTCCACTAAAAACAATCATTGATAACATAAATAATTTTTTTTATTAAATTTATACCATATTACTAATATGAAAATAAATGTAAAAATCCATTGATCAATTTTTTCTAAAAACAACTCATGTGATATTAAATCTTCAATTTCAATTAATAAATAGCCACTGATTGAAATAATTTTTATAACATATAAAAATGAATCCCAGTAGTATAATATCTATCCATAAATATATAAAATTGAATAGAATAAAATAACATCTCAAGATAAATGAATTTTATTATATAAATTAACATTTAAAAATTTCAATTAATACTGTAGATAAACATTAATTAAATTAAAATTATGAAATAATCCACCATTTATATTTGTAAGTGTCTTATATATTCTCAATTATAAAAATAATTTCCATAATAAATATTCAATTTAAAACGAAACCACTCAACATGAATATGATTATAATGAATGGAATATTTATGTCATGGTCTATAACTAAATATTTTAGTCATAAATTTAGTTATCATATCACATTTAATTATTTTGAATCAAAAATATCAAAACATATTATCCATGTTCCATTCAACCTTAATGAAAATGATTTATTTTAAAAAAATTATACAAATCAAAATTATTTTTAGTACAGAAAAGAAAAATATCGTAATTATAAATGATAATTCACCATTTATGTAATATATAAAATTCTTTCACTATTAATTCCCATCGTATCTATAATGCAATTGAAAAACCTATTTTAAAATAATTTGAAATAATAAATATAAATGTTTATATAATATATAAATGTATTTATATGTTTAGAAATCCATGATTAATTCATTCTTAAAACTATCTATCATATCACTATAGATATAGTATATCCAATTAGTAATATAATATATTTGTAAAAAAATAATCCACAAAAAAAATATCTACAAATATATGTGAAATATATTTTTATTAGTTATATGGATGTAATATTTACCAAAATATGAAATTTATGTTCCATTCCATTGATGATAAAAAATTACCAAAAATTGAACATCATTATTTTGAAGTCTTAATGCAATATAAAATGTTATTTCTATATCAATCATTTTGATTAATATAATTTTAATATGTTATTTTTTCAGAAATAATTATAATGATATAATATTATGAAGAATAAAAATTAAATAATTATACCAAATAAAAAATATAAGTATTGAATAGAAATAAATTCAAAAAACATAATGATATATAAAAATAAAAATACATGGAAATGACTTTAAACTGGTCGATGTGAAACTCATCTCCAGTTACAGGATCCAATATATAATTATATAAAAGAGTCACATAATTTTCATGATTATAAATGTTAATATATACAAGAATTACAAAAATGTGCATCATAAAATTTGAATATTTTTTAAAATTAATCAACTCTATAAATTTTTAATCTAATGTCACAATATCATGTAATTATTTTTTCAATAAAAAATATCCATAAAAAATAATTGTTCATTTAAAAAAACTAAATATATAATTTTTTTTATTTAAAAAAATTTACCTACAATAAGAAATAATGGATATAAACCTCAATAACAACAATGGTAATTCTGTGAACAATTTTTTATGAAAAAAACATTATATAATTTTTTTTGATTTCTAATGACCTTAGTTCTTAGAAATTGTATTCTTGATTATCTATCTATTATATTGAATACTATAATTCAATGACTCAAAACCCCTATGTTGTTCCATAATAAATTTTTCTAGAAGACCTCATGAAATTCTTCCTGTTTGGAATAGGATTTAGAATGTAAAGAAGGATCTATGGTGTTATAGTGTAAAGACATTACCATCTAGATCAAATTAGAACAATAGTTAAACAATGAACGAATAATAGAATAATGATAATAAAATAGTGCAAGGAATGAATAACTTATATATAGTAGTAATAATAATCTACTAATATGGAATAATCTTACACAAAATGAAGAGTATTCTACAGAGAAATACAATAAGGTAGAAATAAAAGGATTCAATTATCCAATATAATACATGATTAATAGATGAATTGAGTGGAGGAAAAATATATATCCAATAATATCGCATTCCATGGATTTGACATTTTCTCATACAATCTAATTTTATAATCAATAAAACTACCATAACATGGATATTCCCATTTTATATACATGCAATCATGATGTCTACTTGAGTACCACCGGGGTCCTGATATGTGTGTGAGATATGTTCAGTACTCCAACACCAATGTAGCAAAGAAATCAATGTTATGTAAATAATATATAATTATCTGCAGGTATAATAGGTAAGAGGAAATGAATGGCATATATAAAAACGTAAATTGCATTTGATGTAATAACAAAATACTATAGAAAGTGGGAATTAATTTCAATATAAAGTGACAAAATTTGGTAGTAACTAGCTCGTTATATACCACATTTGAATAAAGTATCAGACCAATATGGGCTAGGTCTTACTGTTATGACTAGGGAACCCTCATTGAGACCAACAAACTCATACATTGGTAATATCATAATTATATTACAGCTCCATAATAAAAATCCCATGGTAGTTACTTGGGAAACTTATAGACAATGATACAAATAGATATTTAGTTCATAAGTTCCATACCATAGTCCCATCAGTAGTTCAATATCTTATGTAATCCTAAAATGGGACTATGTGTTTCATTCATATATCCCTGGCCAGTTCCATTCCATAATGTAATTATTTATATACCCCCATTTGAATTTTGTTTTATATTCAGATTTACAATATGAATTTATTGATATAAAATGATATCAGTTATCTTTGGGTTTGTTCCCAATAAAAATTATCAAGATGAAGTAGCATAATAAAATAAAATATCCATTTGATATAGTATATCATATAATCCAATCATTTAATCATTTTAATAGTATATTATTTCACTAGAAATGATGCATTTCTATATATAATTATTACATTTAATTAAAAACATTACCCCACTAATAAAAGGTGATATGAATCATCTAAACGGGTGGAATTTATATTTTTATGATAAATGAAATGTACTCGTAGGTGGTTCTGGTTGAGGATAAAAGCATCCAACCAATTCAAGTTGATAAAAGTTCCAAACATTCTTGTTCCATAAATTTAATTGAGAAATATATTAAATTTATAAGCAACATCTGAATGTTCTAGAATATAAAATAATGACAATATTATAAATAATGATTTTTTAATATAAGGTATATAACACCTAACTTATGTATATGGTAGAACACCCATCCATTTTTATCCCTTAGTATTAAATAAATGGTTTAATATGGTAGAATATAAAGATATAATGTAAATAGGGAATGTTAACATGAAAAAAACTCTAGAGAATAGTAGATAAACCAATAATGGATATATGTGGATCAATGTTCCTTTGAGTGCAAATCCAATGAGAAATATGGTAGTTCCAAAAGTGGTTAGATAGAATAATGTGAACAAGGAATCAGTTAGCTCATGTTTGATTATCTAATGGGAGGACTGTGGAGTTGGCTAATATAGGAAATTTGAAAGATGGTAAAAATATGGGTTTTATTTCATAATAAGGAATACAATATTCATGAATTAATTATTATTCATGTTTAAAAAAATATGAGTATATCTCTTAGGGAGAATAATATTTTCATCGTGAATAGGGGTTTCCCATATCTATTCTCATCGTTAATTTCATTAATTTCATGAATATTGTTCGCACAATAATGTGGTTCTACATCAATTCACTATTCTCCACTTGTAAACTTATTCCAAATAAAACAAACTAACCTAAGTAGGTGTATATACCAGGAGAATGGAAAAAAATTGGATTTAATGAGTTTTTACTGAATTATAGAGAATCCATACCGCACATGAGAATTTCAAGATCATATAGTATTCCCCCCAAAAATTCATCAAATAGTTTCCAATCTAATTTTCCTATAAATAATTATTTGAAAACAACACCAACCATTGATCATGTTAATATGTATCCCACTCCCAGGTTAAAACATGTAAATAGTTATACTACCATCAAATAAAAACAAAACACTAGTGTAATTCCCCATTATAAAAATACACATATCCCAATATTTTATGTCAAACACTGGTAAAAGGGAAATTATACCAATAGTTTGATCTAAACCACTAGAATTTGGGTTTTTAATGATGGGTTTTCCCAATGGATTTTTAAAGCATTGGAATATGACTTTTTGAGGTATATTTTTCAATTATTTCATACAATCATTGGTATAACACATCTTTTTCAATGGTTTTAATTAACTTTTGGGATAGAATGCAGCATATACAGATCACCTACTCTAAACACATTGTTCTCTAAACCAAATATCCCATTCTTCCCTCCAGTGTGAACCCTTCATCTTAATTCATCCTTGGTAAAACCTTTTCTTAACAGTATATTTTTCATTCTTCCAATTCCAATATGTAATATTTAAATTTGTTTCTTGTTCTAACTCTTCTTTTAATTTGTATTTTTTTAAAGGAAATGATTTTATCTATTTTGTTTTTGATTTACAGCTCCCCTATTCATTGCAATCAATCATGTATTCAACATCAATTTCAAATTGATATGATGTAACTGGGTTATGTTATTTTACATTCTTTCATTTGGATTGATTTAATAAAAGGGTGTTCTTTTAGTGTTTTTATTACTAAATTGTGTTCTTGATTATTTATTTGGAGTATAGTTAACAATTAGGTGGGTTTTTTTAGAATTCATGTATGATATTTAGATTGTGAGATAAAATCTGATCCACATATGATATTTAAAGGAGTTTTTTCAATCCAGAGTGTTTTGATTTATACGTATGATTTTTATTTTCCACACCGACCATCTTCTAGGTCATCTATAATATGATTGAATTCACACTTCAATTGGATAATGATTGGATTCTATGACCCTAGTTTGGGAAGTTCACTAATTATGTAAAAAAATTTCATTGACTGAATGGATTTATTTTAACACTTGGGGATTCATTTATTAATTTTTACGATTTCTAATTGTTTAATGTGTTAATGTTTATAAAAAAAATTATGGTTCATCATGGGAATGATTCACCATGATTATTTTGATTCCATTATGATTATAAAACTAACGAAAACTCTAATTATTGTTATCTTTTTAATTTAATTTACATGAACTAATTTAGAAGTCCAGATTATATGAAGAGGGGGTGTGAAGAACAGGGATATGCATGGGTGTTGGTTGTCTAGGGAAGGGAGTGGACATTCCATGTGGGTTGTCCAGGGATAGGTGGAGGTGTCAGTTCTGCAAGGAGGGGGTGGGCAGTCTAGGTGGGGTGGGTGTGGGATGTCCAGGTGGGGTGGGAGGAGGAGTTGTATGTCCAGCTGGGGTGGGGGTTCTGCATGTTGGGAGGGGGTGTGCAGGTTAGGATGGGAGGTGTGGGTTTTCCAGGGAGTGGGGGTTGTCTCATTGGTGTTGGGGTCTATATACGTGGGGTGGGTGTTGTCAAGGGTTGGTGTGAGAAATTCCCGGAGGGTGGGAGTGGGATGTCGGGGTGAGGTTGGGGTGAGAGGTGGCCTAATCTAGAGGTAAGTGAAGTCGGTGGGATGGTATTCCTAACACTATTAATTGTTTTGTATTTTTTTCATCACATCAAGTGTCATGATTGTGTGAATCCCCTTTATTTTAAATCTTCATATACACTCCTATTGTGTACAGTTATTGAACCATATGAACAAAGGGAGGTTCTGGGGAGATGTATCCCACCCCAAAATGTTAATAGTTTGTTTAGTCATTTGATCTCGAGGTGGGTAATGGATATAATGTTGGTCCATGTGAAGGGATTGGGGATGATTTGGGTAGTGGTGTCAGAGGATTTCTTTTTTTTAGTGGGGAGATATGGTTGATTCTATAGAGTTGAGTTTAGTTGAAAATTTTATTTGGAATTTGTTTTTATATTTGTTTATCATGGAATAATCAAATGGGTTGTGATATTAAGATTGAATGGGATGTTGTTTGGTTGATGGACTGTAATTCTGATGTTGGTTAAATTGGTTATTTGTAATTTTCAAGGTATTATATTTGTATTTCCTCCAACGAACACACCCACCCTCATCCTGTAGGACACCCCCACCCCCTAGACACCACCACACCCTATGGACACCCCCAAAATCCTAGACACCACCACCCCCATGACTCCCCCACCTTGAACAACCCCCCTTCACACCCCTCACCAACTCTAGACAACCCCACCCCCTGGACACCCATCACCCCATCATGGTTTACCACTAGAACCACCACCCACCCTAGACACCCCAACCCCTAGACACCCCCACCACCTGGACACCCCCACCCTCGGACACCCCCACCCCTTTATACAACCCTCACCCCTGAAGCCCCACCCCCTGGATACACCCACCCCCAGGACAGTCCCACACCCCAGGACACCCCACTCCTATTAGACACCCCCAACACTTGGGCAGCTCCCCCACCCTAGTACAACCCCAATGGACACCACCCCACCACATGAACACCCCCACCCCCTAGACTACCCCCACCCCTGGACACCCCCATGGCCATGACACCCCACCCCCTTGGAAAATCTTCTTTGACAACACCCCACCCCTCAGACACCCCACCTGCCTAAACACCACCCCCAGGATTTCCCCTGGACACCCCCACCCATGGACAGCCTCTGGACACCCCACCCCATGGAAAGCCTCCCCTAGATAGCCCCCATCACTGGACAGCCCCACCCTCTAGAAAACCCCACCCCTAGAGACCCCCACCCCATTAAACAGTCCCCACCCTCTGGACAATCCCCACCCCTTAACACCACACAATCTGTGAAAACCCTCATCCCCTGGACATCCCCCAGGAAACCACCCCACCTCCTAGACACCCCACCCCCTTCGACACCCCCACCCCCTTGGACCCCCAAACCCCCCCCCTATACACCCCATCCCCCATGGACATCCCCACCCCCGAGGACCCCACCCCCTGGACACCCCCACAAAATTAATCAATTGACATTGGGTATTGGGTGTTATGAAATCTCTTATATTTTCAAAAGAATTCCATTTTTTAGCATCGATAACATATTTATTAAATCTCTTCACATATTGTACATTTTGATGAATGGAACTCAAATTGTAATATCTAGAATAATGTTCTATCAAGTCCATGTTGTCTTCTTGTATGTGATAAATGAAAAAAAATTCAAATACACATTTCACCTTATTTTCAATCACACATAACTGAATTAGTATATCATCACCCTGTTTTAAAAATAATGTATCAATCCAATAATAGTTCACTACATCAAATAGAAACTCCTCCTTTATATATATCTAAAATGGGGATAAATTATTACATTTGGAAAATAAATTTCAATCTCATCATTAAATATATCGATGTACATGGAATCAGGATTTTATTCCCTATTGAACCTCCATTTAATGACATCAAACTCCTATTAGATCAATTTAATCATTCTTGGATCGTGATTCACATGTATGAACATGAGGTTTCAATCTTGGGGGATCATTTTGCCATCATTTTAATATTATACTTCCCATTTATTCAAAATATATATTATGAATATCAGTCAAATAATCTTCTAAAATATAAAAAAAATTGGACATAAAATTCACTCAACTCTTGAATAATTCTCTTCCAAAAGTGTACCTTATAAATTACCATCATGTATATTTCTTAGTAGATATTTTTTTATAAATATATAATATTATAGTCTTTTATATTATGATTCTCATACCGAGTAATATATCAGTAATGGATTCATATAATGTGAACAATTGGCATTTACCTAATTATATTTTTGATGAAACATCAATATCATTTAATTTCATTTGATGAAATATATTTTATTAATATTTACTGAATGTATTCAATATTGATGTATGAAACATATCATATCTCAAGAAATTTTCAAAAAAATTGGGAGATATTTTTAGATTTTTAATTTCAAAATTATTCATATAGTGTTCACATACTCTGTCCATGATACAATTGTTTTGGATGACAATAGTTGAGCCGTGAAGAAGTCATATACCATATAAAAAATATTGTTTTCAATAAAACGTCTATGTGACATATCAAAAAGGGGAGGAAATGAAATGTAAAACTATTAATGAACCAAATGATATTATAGTATTATAGAATTTTCTATATGAACAACTTTTATTTATTCTTCATCATGAAAAATAAAGGATTTTGACCCATAAAATCTTTAATATGAGCATACAAGATGTGTCTAATGAAAATGATGATGTTGTCAAAGTGATAAAATTGAACGACTCTTCCACAACTCTAGTATATCAAAAAATCAGTAAAATGAAAAACTTGGAATTTTTAATCTTATTGATTCATAGGGAATATATGTGGGGGATTTCTAATACTTGCATAGTTTAAAATCATAGCTTATTGAATGAAATACTTTTATATGATTCATATATTCCCTCAAACCATAATTTAGAATGGAAGATATTTGAGGAACATGGATTTTCATGTATCAAAATCCATTCTTGCTCGAAAGATAATAGTTTATCTTGGGAGGAAATTATTGAACCAAATGATTTTATATAATTTGGCACATCCTGATGAAAACCAAAATCTGATGGAACACCATCTCCTGTTCCATAGAAAGTTATTTTGGAACTTTCCATTCATCCCAAAACTACATAATCATTTTATAACTGATGAAATATCAATACAAATGCCATGGGATGTTATGAAGAGAAAGATGACTAATGAAGAGTTGTTTTACCCAGTAGATGGATTTTCATGGTAGATATTTTATGATTGATATCATTATTATTCATCTGGCGTGTGTAATGAGAGGTTGGTTATTTCATGTGACACATTTAATTTTTTGGGAAGATGCTTACTTCACACATCACATTGCCAGTTTTAATACACAATTCTATCATTCCCCGATGCTTGTTTATGAAAATACATTCCCATTCATGAGTATACTCATATAAGGTTTTTCTAATACCATAAATGATATAGAAGTATACTTGAAATCATTAATAAATTATTTGAATCTTTTTTGGGATGTGGGTGTGTGAAAATATGATGCATCTTCGAAAGACATATTTTAGATGTGTAATGCTGTTAAGTGGATGATAATTGATTTTCCTTTTTATGCAATAACTTCATGATGGAGAATGATGGGAAAAATACCATGTCCCAATTTAACGATGAATATATGATCCATAAGACTAAAACAACATTTTAGTTTCAGTTTTATGCGAAATCGATGATTTTTTCCAATTGAAAATCCAGAAAGAAATTATTGTTGAAGATTTGAAAATAACATGGCGACTCATGATTATCACATCATTCTACATGATTAGATTACTACAGAAATATATCAAAGGCCACATAGTTCCAAGGGTGTGTGGGGATTACACTCTAGGATGCCCAAGGTGTTGGTGAACTGACGTGAAGGGGGTCGGAGCGACCAATGTGATGTGGGCTTTAACATTGTAGAGGCTTCTAACATACCCTTCCATGGAATGGATCAAATACCTCATGTTCAGGTGGTGTGGGTCTTACACTCTAGGATTCCCATGGAGGATTTTGTGGTCATTTATTTCTCTAATACCACGCGAGTCATGATCGATGTGTGAAACAAGAGATAGCAAAGACCTGACTATCACGTTAGGAAAGATGATTTTGTTAGAAATAGAGTGGGGATTACATGTGATCGCAGCGCAAAAATGATACAAGGTCTTACGTGTAGTTATCAACCCAAAGAGGAAATAGGGGCTTATGTGTGGATAGCATCCCAAAGAAGAAACTCGGGCTTACGCATGGTTAGCATCCCATAAAAGAAACATGGTCTTATGTTTGGTTAGCATCCCAAAGAGGAAACATGGGCTTACGCGTGGTTAGCAGCCCAAAGAAGAAATGGGGGCTTACGAGTGGTTAGAAACCCAAAGATGAAACAGACGCTTATGCATGGTTAGTAACCCAAATCGGAAATAGGGGCATACGAGTGGTTAGTAGCCCAAAGTAGAAATAGGGGGTAATTAGTGGATAGAAACGCAAAGAGGAAACATGAGATTACGCGTGGTTAGAAACCCAGGAAGATGGATATTGGGACTTAATCCTATGTGGAGGCCTAAATATTGACAAAGCCTAGTTGGAGAGGGACACGACCCCCATGGAGAGAGGAGGTTAGGGGTGCTACCTCCTGCAAAAAAGATAGGGGCTTTCACCATGGTGGTTTCCCTTTCCCCGTGTAGGATGCATGGGGGGAAGTCACAGTTTAATATGATGTGATGAGGACTACTTTGATTGTTAGTTTAACATCATGTAGCTTGGATGAGGTGGGTTTGCAACGTACCCCTAGGATATACATAAACGGTACCATCTTGACCTTGGTGAAGAAAAGGGGCAGGCGACATTGTGCCGAGGGGGTGTTATGGAGCGACCCATTGGGGGTCCATGTTAGCATGGCTATGCAAAGAAGCAATAGTCATTTGTGTGCCACTACGAAGAAGAATAAGGCGAAGCAACGCAACAGATTGTATAATCCATGGTATTTTAAAATTACTTCATGTAATCTAGAGGGGCCGCATGATGAATGAGTGTGTGACGCAAGTGTGTCACACATAATAGTGGTTCAACCATGATGCCTCCAGGTGATGGAATCACATGGAGCGCAAGATTGAGAATAGTCCCAGGTAAAATTGGATGCATGTGCAAAAAAGGAAGGGTTTTTGTCCAAGACATAGGGTTGGCACACAAGTGGGACCAGGGGTATGCTAGACAAATGTACAGCATGCCAAATGATGGCTGGAGCCAAGTCAGGTGGTTTTGCACAGGGTAAAAGCTTCAAGAAAAAACACTTGTTGTCGAGCAAGCTAGAGCGTAAGACGATACCCCTTGTGCGCAAAAAACATTGAAAATTTATGAGGATTTGAGGGCCCGTCCGAAGGTGCCCCCGAAACTATAACAGAACAACCATTACCTGAAGACCATGGTTTTTTGTGTAGTCAAAGAAGATGGAATTTTCACACAATTGAGCATTGCTTCGTCTTCAGGTTACCATCCTGGAAGAGATGTGAGATAGTTTGTTTTATAGTCAGAGTCCCTAGAGTGCCGAGGAAGGGATAAGCGTGCTAGGGATAGGTGCACAAGAGACTGGCAGGGAAACCCCATTCGATGTCATCTAGTCCGTGGAAATGGGCCTGAACATGCAGACCCCCTTGGACGACGCCTCGGGCACGAAAAAGGGGACAACGAATCCGGACACGCAAACGGGTGATCGACGTTGCATTCAGTGTGGAACCAGATCCGTTCATGTAGACCCCCCTAGACTAAGCCTTGGGCGTGATAGTGGGGACATAGGGGTCAGGCATGAAAATGGAGATTGACATCACCATTGGCACAAAACAGGGTTCAGGCATGCAAACGAGCGACCAATGTCGTCTTCGGCAAAGAACCGGGTCTGGGAATGCACACCCCCCATCGCTGATGCCTTGGGTGCAGAAGCTGGGCTGGCCACACAAACGGTTGTTCGTCAGCACCTTCGGTGCAGAAGCGCGGCTGGAGTGGCCGGTCATGAAGGGCGGCATTTTGGGTTCTAAAGAGAAGGCCGACGTGTAACAGTTTTCCCATAGAAGCCTCCTTGTTCTCACTTTTTTTGATCTTGCATGCACCCTCCTAAGTCCCTTGGGATATCTCTTTGATCCTTTTGATGTTCCCCTCCCCTAGATTTTGGTGTCAACAAATGACCCCCTCAGAATCAGAGCAGAAAGGGAACCCAAAGGTCAGATTCGTAGGGTACGCCTAAAATAAAAAAAATCCTCTATGACATGCAAAAACTCAATTTGCATGAGAAAAATGGTTGTGTGGGAGGTGAATACATGTCTGTGCTTTATAAATAGGCCAATCCCCCCCCTCGGCCATACATTATCATTTTTTCCTGCGAAAAGATTTCTTGTTGTCGCGTGTGAAGAACATCCTCTTCGATGGGTAATATTCCGTGATAGATAATGGGTTTTGCGCGCCGACCGACATTTTTTCCCGCCCATAAAATGTCTTTGGCATCGTCACTTTTGTGAACTGAATTTTCCTTCTTTCATGACACCTCCGTATTGTATGCCGATTCCTCCTCCTTTCACACTGACCCTTTTGGAGTTCTAAAAATAGTTTCTTATGATACTGATGCTGAGAGAGAAGTTGTCGCTGCAACAAGAAGAACTCAAATGATCGCAAACCCTCAAATTACTCGCGCGAGGAGGGTCATGTATGACAATCAAATTTTTTCGGCATGCTAATGCATGACCCAAATGACTTCATCTTGAGCAGTAGCCAAAAAAATATGGAATTTCAGTATTTTGGATGAAGTGTTGATGCCGGGTTTTGAGACGGACACACTGCAGTCATGGGTGACGCGCGAGGAGAGTCTTCTACAATTCCACATTACAAACAATGACCATCCTACTAAGGAGACACAAAAAAACAGCCATCTATGTTTTAAATAAGAATATTAGGACAATTGTAGGAAGTGATCCAGTTCCCAAAGAATCTCCCTCTATTTATGGAAGTACATTTAGAAGAAGTGTTACTAATAAGTCATCAGGATGGAAGGAGTCGGATTTCAGATCCAGGGGAAACGTTTCCATGGAATGGGGATGGGCGTACATGGTACACTACACATGCGAGGAATATGGGCCGGAGCAGTGTGCCATTGGGCTTTTCGAGGCTGTTTGGACATCTCAATTTCACCTTTACTGACAACAAGATTTAGTTGCACATTTATTTAGTCATCGGTCACGTGATACCAACACATTTCACTCTATAATGTGGATGTTGGCATTAGTCTGTGGGATATCTAAAGTATTGGAGGGATCCCCTTACAGTGGTATCTTTATGATTATTTCCTTCTGATAGAGAATATCTGGGGAGATCAGACCCGCACCCCAATTCTATCATCGCACCTAATAGAGGTAGCTAAAGATGAAATAAAAATAAAATATATCCTAAAGGACATATCCTATATAGGATGGTTTAGTCTCTTCCTATCCCATTACACTACCGTGAAAATGGCAGGTTGCGGGAAGAAATGCCCGAACACATCACAGTGAGTAAAGAAGGGATCCTATTGGAATATTTTGGTGATGGGCGAATATCAATCATGTGTATTTGCATCAGTGAAGGCCGATACACAAATTGGAGATATGTTGGGTTCCTCACCACATTCTTGAGATGCTGCTTGTTACACGTGAGGGACACGAGGATGAGAGTCCACCCGGGGATGCTAGTGATGGTCAGGATCATAGTGGCAGAGAAAAGGTTTAACATAGGGGTACCAGTTTTGGGTAGGCTATATAATATCCTAGGGGGAATTTCAATGGGATGTACACCTAGGAGGATATGTGGTCCCTTCCAGATCCTCCATAGTAAGGTCATAGCCACAGTGGTGGGTATGTATTCCCAAACACCATTCGCCCCCGGAAACGGTATGTGGCCATCCCTCTTGAACATCACTGGGATCCGCCCATTGAAACTCAAGGTTGATGTGATCACACTCAAGAATGGTATCCACAAACTCATTGACTTTCAAATATTCTAAAACCCAGTTTCCCAAATGGTAGACAATGGGAGGGGTCCACTTGGGCAGAGGGAGAACCTACAGAGCATCTAAAAAGGCGTGCTAGTGTCCCGAATTGAAGGAAAAATCTTATTGTGAACCATATGTGCCAACCTAATTTTCCAGATAGTTTGGGTGCATTCAACGGATTCCCAAGAAAGTATGTATAGTTGTAAGGGAAGAGAGTAATCCATGTATTCTCCTCCAGCTCTGTATTATGCTCATAACCATATAGGCTTTGGAGAAATCATTACTCTTCCCCCCACCGATGTCAGGGTCGGACTGTAGACACAGTATGTTAAACACTGGACAAGGACATACCCCAAGGAGACTCATTGGAAACTGGTTCAGAAAATCAAGGCAAATAGTGTAGAGCCCAAAGATAAGGAAGGTCGAAAAAGTGTCACGGGGAATGTGAGGAAAAAGATGGTTCGAGGGGCTAGTGCGATGCAGGCTGGTAGAACATCGATAGGGGAAACACAAACAAAAAACATGCATCTTCCCTCATGGGAAGGGTGGTCTCGTGAACGACCTCGGGGTCCAACTATGAACCTCCCAGGAAAGCATCTTAGGTACCTCATGATGTCGTCCACCAATGTTATCTTCCCTTCTCTATGGTCTGCTTGGAGATTGTTGCGACAATCCATGTCTACTGAAGAGTTATTGCAGAGGTTGATACCCACCAGGCTTGATCTACCAGACATAGGGCACATCCAGAAATAGGATAAAGTAAACTATCATCATCACCACACATACATAACTTCCATGGACATGTACGCATGCCAGTAGGGGCGATATGAAGAGCTGCATCTCCTGGTGAATGTAATGCCTGGACAAGTGTGGGACCTAGAGAGCCTACCTTCCAAGGATGAAATTGTAGAGGAGGGGGAGGAAGAAGAAGAAGAAGAAGAAGATGGAAAAGAAGGATAAGAATAAGGATGATAAGGGCTAGAAGAATGGGACAAAGTCAAGGGTCTTGGTGGAAAGGGGCCTTTGAAAGCTCGTACTCACAAGCCGAGATCCTTGGAGAGTGGAAACCTTTTTGGCTCTGATGTAGAACTATTAAAGAATCATGAGGTATTGTCTAAACCTCAAAATGAAATTCATTTTTTTCATAATCTCAACTTGTCAACCAAGAACTACCCAATTTTGTGACACGTGGGTGAGGGTCCCGATAAATAATTCCCCACCAAGGGCACATGTACGCCTGTGGAGACCAGGGAGCAACCTTATTGGTCAGTCCTTGCATTTAATAATAATGTGGTACCGACTATAGCTGAACTAGGTGATAATGAGCAGGAAAGAGATCCTCCTACCACCCCCATTTGTTCAAAAGGATCCCACATTGGTAATTGAGTTTAAAAGATCTGAAGGCTCTCCTGTGGAAGGGGTCCCTACCTTGACACAAGCATTGGAAACTACTACAATTGGCTCAAAGTCCTTTCTCACTATTTTCCCTCTTTGATGGAGAATTTAGCTAATCAAGATAATGATTTGTGATTCAATGATCACAGAGGTTGGACGTATAAAAAACCGTCAAATCTGGGACATCTACAGGAGCGGGATGGGTAGCCACAACATCAGAATTTGCAGAAGAAACAATTCTAAGAAACCCTACCTTTGTATTTGGTGACCCAAAGATCACAATGAAGGATAGTAATGGGGCCTCGGTGGAACTCCAACCCAATCAGAGAGAGGTCGCTGACAGGGTAAAGGTTCCTAGAGAAGACCTTATTGCTAATCTACACACTGCAGAAGAAACAATTCTAAGAAACCCTACCTTTGTATTTGGTGAGCCAAAGATCGCAATGAAGGATAGTAATGGGGCCTCGGTGGAACTCCAACCCAATCAGATAGAGGTCGCTGACATGGTAGAGGTTCCCAGAGAAGACCTTATTGCTAATCTACACACTGCTTTCCCCGACTATCGGCCTGTGAATCCTGAGGAGATAGATGATTCTGATTCGGATGTAGCCGATGACATCTGTATGGCTCGTCGCAAACGGTGGATGTACATTGAGCTCTTTCTCAGTCAGCCTTAGATGGAGTGGCTAAAATTGAGGGGATCGCTCCATACTAGGATGTGCTTTCTCTGTGATGGATGGGTGGATGCTGAATTTCTTCATTCAATAGTCCATTATTACATGGCCGAGAAGCCGTAATAGAGTAGCCAATGCTCCGACGATTCCAGGTGACTGTAATAGTCAGGGAGTACCCACGCGTTCCTAAATGAAGAACAAGAAGTCCAACACCTCTAAGAATAGATGAAGGAGAAGGAGTTATTCATTGAAAACTACTATAATATTATAGAGAAATTGAGGGCCCAACCGGCAGATGACCAAGACAAGCTAGTGGAAGCTGGTGACCAAATTACTGCACTCCAAACTAGACAGGCACGAGAACAAGCTAGATTTTGTGAACAAAGACCTATGTCCGCTGATGAAGAGAAGGTTTTCATGGGGCAGGGGGAAATACTGGAGGCCAAAATCCCAATGTTAGTGGATCTAGAATGATTTATCCACAATGTTGATCCCTAAGGGCCCTGCTTTGGTCGTACTCAGAATCAAATTTCTCCTTAATGTTCCTTATTTTGAACTGTATGTATGGATAGGTTTATTTACTTGTTCATTTGGTTTAATGCATTCGATCACAGTCCTAAAATGAATATAACTCTATTATTAAGATCGCATGGGTCTTACCTGGTGCGTAAAACATGGAATGCTCGTACTATTACTTTGGTTGAATGAAGGAGTTATATTTAATCTTCAAGAACCCAAGTTTCGAACGACCAATTTTGATTCCCAAAATGAGAAGAGAGACCTAACATTAGAATGAAACTCTAAGAATGGTCGAATTATCATTTTTCATATTGTCCTTTTGTGCATGAATAGAGTAGCACCGGGTGTGCAACAATAAATCCGAATAGGGGGGACATAAAATTTAAATCATAAGAAAAAATATTCAGAACACTATAGTGATGGCACGACAATAAAGAACAATTGTTGACCGTGTTCAAAATACATTATTATTAATGTGTAAGCCTGAAATGGGGATAAAAAATGAGGGCTAACTGCTGACCATATTCGAATCACGGATCCTGTCTCAAAATTCCATACATTACAATTCCGGAACATTATCATAAGACAGTAGGTGATCCATAAGCCATGAATCCATATAGTTAGGGGTTTCTTTTAGATTTGAAAGAGTATGAGGGTCCGAATAATGGTCACACAAATCATGGAAGGTGGAGTGGTGGTTTGTTTGGAAAAAATCCAACACTCTTGAAATTACTCCACTATGGTGGAAAAACATTAGGTGCGTACATCGATCTAAATATAAATCATTCCCACATTTGGAAATGACCTCTCTGGTGAGGAAACTATTTCTTCCCAATGTTATCGCAGGAGCATCATGAACTTGATCAGGATAGAACCATTGTTTTTTGACATGTGTTGAGGAAATATGGACTCATGAAGTTTAATGTCATACAATAGGATGGAGAGTGACAGTGAAGATCCCAAGAAGGGAGTATGTGGTGCGGTAGCTATAAAACCGACGTGAATGGGGACGTGATGTTCCTATCACACCATGTATCCTCAGAGGAAACTCTTCAGGTCAAGGGACCAATAGTGAATATTTTTCTAAGCCCAAAGCAAAGAAGTTGTCCGCATCAACTTACCCCATGAGGATGGGAATCAAGCCATATTTAGTTTTGGGAGCACATTTTACTTTCATGCGGGATGGGGAATGGTACTTTTGGCATGGATTTTCCAGTACTCGTTCTACCAGAACTCCTAATCCCACATGAGTTGTGATCGATGTGGGAAACAAGAAGTAGTTATGGGACATTCCTAGAACAGTGAGGCACACTTTATGGATGATGGTTCATGTGGTAAATGACTTCCCATTGTTGATTACCTGCCTATATAACGCACCTAGATGTGCTGAAGAGTAATGCTGAGTATGTGGGAATCCTAATTGATCATAAAGAAATGGAAATACGTGAATCATGATGCTCAAGATCTGGACCACAATTATTGTGGAATGAATACAGGGGATAGAGGCTGACCATGATCAAAACATAGTATCCATATCTTGTTAGTCAAGAATAGGGATTGACAAATGGGGGTCGATTGTTGACCGTGTTCGAAACACAGGACCTGTTGAAAATGTTGTCAAAGGACTTCAGGTATGTTGGCCTTGGGTGGTAGGTAAGCTAGTGTGGCATGATACCAGGACACAAAGGGGGTCCTTTTTGACATAGAAGAGGATGATGATCCAAATGATGGGCCCACAAATCTTGGACATGGAAAGCGGGTAATGTCCCCGTGAAAATTCCATTCTATGGGATCTTCATCGAAACAAATCATAATATGACTATAAGATGTATTATAAAGAGAGAGTCTAGTCCCTTCCCAAGGACAATGGTCACGGGGTCCCACGCTTTCACGTTGAGGTCCTTGTATGGACCACTATGGGGTCATGATTTAATAGACTATTCATAGGGTGGTTAGATAGCCAAACCGGATGCACAGTTCACATAGAGAGATCATCTATTTGGGTTATAGAACTCAGACCATGCTTTGAAAAGATATGGGAAGCACATAGTGTGGCTGTTGAAAACCCCGACGTGAATGAGAACCTAAGAGGTACTCACTACACAACATGTTCCCAAATGAGTTCGGGTCATGTGTCAGGAAAATAAGAGATAAAATATGTAGATTCATGGGGCAGGACCAGGAGAAAAAAATTTCTAGGCATTTCTACATATCCCATGGGGATGAGAATCATGCCAGACGTAGTTTAGGAAGATGTCATGCAGTTTAACGTCCTACAACAAGTACCTAGAGTGGTGTTAGTTTATGTTCATAGATCGTGGACCCCAGATGGTAAGAAATGAGGGACAAATGATGATGTAATTACAAGAACCGATATGAATGAGGTCCCAGTCCAGATAACAATGATCTTCATGGGCGTGGTTTTAGGTTGAGGGACCGAAAATAGACGTTATGATGAGCCTGAGACAAGGTTCATGGACGTTCTTACGTACCCCATGAGGATGGCGATCAAGCTGCACAAACTTCTTAGGATGGCATGGTAAGATACCGGTGCCAGAGATAAAGAGGTTGTGCAGGTCTGGCCCTTGCATCAAAAGGAGATGTATTTGATAAATCTTGTTTGTCCTTTAGGATGAATATGTTATTTATGTGATTGGCCTAGGATGGAAGGTCCAGGTATCGCCACATGAATCAATACATATGCCGGAATTGATGAATGGTATGGTGTGTAACATATAGCAGACACGATGTCCCCTTGGGTAAGTACATCCCAATGCAGTTCCGTTTTTCGCCGAGTGTCCAGGATGATAATGTCATAGTTTAGGGTCATGTGATTAGACGAACCATGATTTTTTACATCGTGTAGGATAGACGCAACAATTTAATTCCATGTGGGACTAAATATCATTGTTCAAAGTCATATGGCTCATACATATATGAGAGCGATGAGGATCCATGATGGATTCACACGGTGTGATAAAGTATACCTGACATGATTGAGGACAAGGTCCACACCATAACGTGCCCAATTCCTGAGGAAAACTCAGTCCGAGGGGCCAGGAAGCTTTAAAGGACAATGGGTAGGAGAAACTAGTTCCCAATGGAACTAGACCAGAAGACAAGATGTCTGGTTGTTCCTACGTATCCCATGAGAATGGGAATCAATCCACATGTAGTTCATGAAGGAGCCTTTTATAGTCGTATGGGACAATATATAGTTTAATGTCATGTGGGATAGGATGTATAGAGGATAACTCCTAGAGAGGGGTGTATGTGGTATGGCCAGGGAAAACTCGACATGAATGAGGACATAACTCCAAACCCTGCCATGCTATCCCATAGGAGTTAAAGCCCCTAAGGTAGAACTAAAGAGATAAATTAGTTGAACTCAGGAAGGGCCCAAAGACAAGACCTATGTGTGTCCCTACGTTTCCCATGGGAATGGGAATGAAACTATACATAGTTCTTAAAGAAATCTTAGTTTATGGTCTTAGAGCTCAGACCCTAGAGGAATGAAATCCTTCCCATTAAGTACAAACCTCAACCCAATCCCGAAGCCCATGTGAGACAAATGTGGTGTTGGAAATAAAGGAAGAATATGTTTTTTTTGCAATACCTGGAATGCACGCCAAAGGGAAATCGGTGCAGAACCCCGAGTGATGCCTTTACCATGGCTTTTATCCTCATATCTTGAAAATGTGCACAGAGGGATAGTGTTAGGAGTGTCAAAATTCCACCTGGTCATGATGAGGTGGAAAATAATTTGAATCATTTAACCAACATTCTAGGATTAAAGGGGTTGGCGTGATGATAGAGGATATGTATAGGCTGTGTTCAAAATAAGCATCCATATTGCGTTAGCATGAAATGGGGACAAACAAATGATCATCGACCACTGACCCTATCTTCAATGCGAGACATGTATCGATTTATTGTATGAAACCATCGAAGATGTTGGCCTAAAATGTTAGTAGTCCCTTGGTCCTAGAATCCTTTCCATTTGGGTGTCTCTTTAGGTGTGAAGGATTACATACGCCCAAATGAAGTGGACCACGAATCCTGGAAAATGTGCAAAAGCATGTGTGTGTAGAATACGACACTCCAGAAGCTGAACCAGAGTACTCTTGTGCACATTGGTGAATCACCGAATATGATATAGGGGCCCAACATGAGAGTGGTCGATTGGAAATTTTGAGTATAGAACAAGGGGATATAGAACCCTCAGGATAAAAAGATAAATGGAATTGTAGTTACACAAACTAACATGAATGAGGATATAATCCCATACCACACATTACAACCCTATGTGGGATTCTGGGCCGGGGGCCCGAAAATTCCATGGGGCATGAATTTTGGCCTCAGATGGAACATCTCATCCAGTTTGTAGTTTACTTTCTTGCAATGAGGAAATTTATGGATAAGGTATCTCATCCCGGGATGGGTATGGAACAATGAGTAACCTGATGTGATTGAGGACATAATCCCATACCACACCGTACAATCCTGAGTGAGAACTTGGGTCGGGGGGGGGGGGGGGGGGCGATAAGGCCACGGGGCCTATGGATGGGCCTCAGACATGATGACTGGGCTTGTATGTAGTTTAACATCATCCAATGAGGACAAGGAAATTGGTATGACACACCAAAAAGGGGGGGGGTGTACGGCATGATGAGTCACCCAATGTAAATGAGGACATAATCCTATACAAAACATTACACTCCTGTAAGAGTAAATAAATGGGACGGTGGCCTGATATTGGGAACACGAAGCTTGATAGGGCATGTGCTTGTGGTATGGGTGAAAAATGATGGGAGAGACATCTCAAAGTGATATGTGTGGCACAGTGAAAAAACCCGACGTGAATGAGGAAATAAGTCCACACCACACCCCACAACCCCAAATGAGAACATCGGCTAAGGGATGAAAAAATCCATGGGGCCTGAGGACGGGCATCCAAGACAATGGTATCCATATGACCTCTTATGATGTTATCGCCCCATTACAGCTCCTAAGCCCCACATGAGCAGTTCTCGGTGTGGGAAACAAGGATCCAGATTCAGCTTCCCCCATCACATAGGGTTATAATACCTACCATTGCCCGAAGGGAGTTCATGGCTTGGAGATACAACGAGGCAGAATGAACTACTACACTCAATGTTTGGGACATCTTGGGGAGGCTCTAATGAAAAAGGATAGTTTTTAACCATGTTCCAAACACATCATCCCTATAGTGACCTGGAATTGGGATAACAAATGAGCATCAACTGCTGACCATATTCACAATGTGGGACTTGTATCAGTTCATTGCTCAACATCCTCGAGGGTGTTGGCCAGAAGTGGTAGGAGAGCCCATGGGCCTAGAATCAATTCCATTTTGGGGTCCTTCTAGATGGGAAATATGATAGAGTCCCAATCAATGGATTGGGTGAAGCATAGTTGTAAACATCTGTGAAAGAGGTGAACACCTACGGGGAGTGGGACGTATGGCGGGATCGTTATGAGCTCGACCTGAATTGGAGAAAAAGTATGTGTCATTCCATATGTCTCGACCTAAGGGGAGATTCTGGCATTTTGGCTGGGCCAACAAATGAAATGTCTGGGCGTTCCTACGTATCCCATGAGGATGGAAATCATGTTGTATGTAGTTCTTGAAGGCCATGCAGTTTAGCATCATATGGTGAGGACGTGGGAAGATAGAAGAACAGGGTGTGGGAACATGTTGTGACTGTCGTAATCCTGATATGGGTGGGGCTATGGAAGCCTATACCATATCACTCATGGACTCCCCAAGAGAAATATACCAAGGGAGGATAGTCAAAGAGAAGAGTTTGTTGGCTGGGATCATGTCGTAATTCTTGAGCGTTCCTATGTATCCCATGCAGATGGGAATGAAGGCACACGTAGTTCATGATGGACATCTAGTTTATCATCGTACGGTGAAGACATGGGAGGATAGTAGGACAGGGTGTGGTCACATGGTGCGACTATCGTAATCCTAACATGGGTGGGCCTATAGAATCCTATACCATATCATGAATGGACTCCCCTAGAGTACTATACCCAGAGGGGATAGTCAATGGGATGTTTTTGGGGGATGGGATCAAGGAGAAATGCTTGAGCGTTCATACGTATCCCATGTATATGGAAATCATGCCACATGAAGTTCAAAGGATGTCATCTAACATTATATATGATGACATATAGATTAACGTCATGTGGGAAGTTTTATATTTTATAGTCATGTAGGACCAAACTACTTAGGGTCATGGTGGACTGAATAGGCCAGGTTCATGCTGGAATATCATGCAATTTAGGGTCATGATGGACAGTCCAATTTATTATTGTGTGGGACAATCATGCAGTTTAGGGTCATGCTGGACTGATGGATTAGGAAAATTATTTCTTGAGAAACCTGGCATTGGTGGGAGGATTTATACACTCACCATCCATGGTCAACAGGTAGTATGCTCTATTCGGGTAAAACCTGTGAATTAAGTTAGGTCATTCCCATTTGGGCTCCAACATGGGTAGTTTCCTGCTTGGTATCATTGGTGTCGGGAGGGACAATACCAAGTCATGTTGTAGGAAAGGTCGAAGGTGCACCTTCTTGTTGAAGGATCTAGCCATCTTATTATAATGCCTTTCGAGATTGTGTATGGAAGAAAGAGGATTCTCGTTAAGTGCTTCCAATTCCTCAAGAAGAATTTCAGCTACCTTATCAGTTTCTTGCTAGTCATAGACCGTAGTGCGTAATGAAGGCAGTTGGACCTTGATGGGAAGGATGACCTCAGTTCCGTAAAATAGGGAATGTGGGGTAACATGGGTGGTATTACGAGTCGTCATCCATTAATCTTGAGGGAATTGGGGATCTTGTTTGGCCAACTCTTCTTATTATGACAAAGAATATTCTAAAAAAAATTAGAGAGGGTTTTATTGAATTCCTCAATATATACATTTTCATGGTTGTGATAGTGGGAGGTATGGTTCGAACATATGTTGTGCCTGGAGTACAACTTATTCAACTCTCCTGCTCCAACGTTGGTGCTGTTATAAGAGAGGAAAACGTGAGGGAATCCAAACCAGAATATGATGTTGGAGATCATGATGTCAGTGATGGAATGGGGCTTGACCTCCTTGAGAAGAACTACCTCTTCCCTCTTGGAAAAGAAATCCATTGTGGTCAGGATGAACCTACACTTGCAAGATGTCACCGGTGGATATGATCCTTCAACATCGAGACGTACACTGTAAATTTCCAAGAGTACTTAGTGGAGGGGAGTGGTTCTGGAGGCCGATGTATAATGTAAAAAATAATTTGAGATGGGTGACATCTCTTAGAGAACTCGATTTAATCATGGATCATTGGTGGATAAAATTACCCCAGTCTATGGATCAGACGAGATAGCTTCGGCCCAGTATGGTGGGAGCCACAGGAACCAGCATGGACCTCTCGCATGACCTGAGAAAACTCAACTCTTTGGATGCAATAGAGGAGAATGCCATCTAACCCCGCACTTATAAAGGATCTGCTCAAGATTGGGACCACTCTTGATGGTAAACTTCAGTGCGCGACATCGGATTCTCCGGCGCTCAACCCAACTATCCAGGAGGTAACCATTTTGAGATACTAAAAAATGGGGAACTCTAGTTGGGATTCAGTTCAACCACTGAATCTGAGGGACCTAGGGGTAGTGAAGTGAAGGATCCAGTGGTAAGATGTCTTACCCGCATGTTGTCTTCATCATCTGGGGTGACATGAGAAATGAATCTCCTTTGTGCCACATGTATAATCATTTCATCATACTTGGGTTCTGCAATTGATGTAGTGAGGATGAACAACACATCAGCTCATCCATTCTGAGATCGAGGGACATGAGTAACTTCTAGCCAAGATGGGAACTGGGCCATTAGATAGAGATTTCGCTCCAATAATGGTACGAGCTCTGGCATTCTGATGATTTAGTCACCATTGATTTTCCTAATGACTAGTTTGGAATCCTCTTCCACATGAAAATGGGGCACATCAATCAGGAGGGACGACTGGAGGATAGTGATAAGGGGATGATACTGTGCATTGTTGTTGGTGCAGCCTTCTGACAAAAGAAATGTGAATGATAAAATGGATTGTGAAAGGTTAATAAATACAATACCTAGAACTAATATATTGAGTCTAGAATCATTGAGCCTTCTGTCGTTTGATCTCTATGAAGAACCATCGAAATTCATCTTCGAACATGGGGTCGCTCGATCTACAGAGAGGATTGGCTAATCAAGGAAATCGATATCCAAGTACTGGTCAACATGACCTAGATGGGAAGCAAGGAAGTTTTCAAATGCATTCCCCTTCATATATTTATGATTGATAAACCTAATATTGAACTATTGAAGGATGACTACCCAATGTGCTTGATGGCCAGTCAATATGGGGTGGTTCAGAATGACCTTTACCGCGTCCACCCGAGACACCAGCTATACCTCGGGGTGCTACAAGTAGTGTCACAATTATTGTACTATGAATACAAGTTCGCAGAAGCTCTTCTCGATGGTGGAGTATCTGGTTTCTATATTGAGGAGCATGTGGCTGAGGTAGAAAAAACTGTTCTCTGTCCCTACATTGTTCTTCTGTGTTAGAAGGGCACCGTGAGATCATTTCAGGTCAGTTACATAAAGGACCAATGGCTTTCCAAAGACATGTGGCATCATGACCGGAGGCCGGAGTAGATACTTATTGATTCCCTTGAATGAGATCTAGCATTCATCATCCCATTCATTGGAAGATCCATTATTCATGAGCCGAGTAAAGGGCTTACACATTCCAACCAGATTCACAATGAATTGGCGTATATCAGCTATGTGGCCTTAGACACCTTGAATCTCTCAGATATTACTCTAGGGAGGCATTTAACTGATGACATTTATTTTCTCAGGGTTGATCTCGATGCCCCAGTACCTAACAACAATGCCAAGGAACTTCTCAGAGCTTACCCCAAAGGCACAATTCATTGTGTTCATCTTTAGGTGGCCGAAATGAAGGAAGATGAACGGTTTTTTGAGGTCCTTGAGATGGTCCTAGCACTGGTGGGAATTTACCACCATATTTCCCACATAATATTCCACCAATGTCCTGAGGTGTTTCTTGAAAATGTGATTCCTGGCCATTGATATGGATCACCTCCATTTTTCATGCTGAATGGCATAACTAGGTAACAAAAAGTACCTTCGGGAACCATGAATTCAATAGAATACTCATCCTCAGGGTCTATTCAGATCTGATTGTATCTGGAGTTACCATCCTTGAGAGAGAGGGCTTGGAGACCAGTTGTAGAATTGATCTGAAATACTGTCACATGAAGGGGAAAATCATCTTTCAGACAGTGATGGTTGAGATATAGGAAGTCAATGCATACCCTAATCTGTATGTTCTTCTTCCTGACTGGCACAATATTGGCTAGCCTTTTGGGGTACCAGACCTCCTTGACAATGTTGGATGTAATAAACTTGTCAACTTCCTTCCCGAAAATGGCTCTGTGGGAAGGGTGCATCTTTTTGGGGGGCTGCATGAACCTGTGATGATTTGTCTGAAGACTGAGGTGTTGGACTGCTCCCTGAGGATCTAGTCCTAGAATCTCATCGAAACTCTAATAAAACATGTCACGGTGCTATTTTCAGAAGTCCTTGTACCACTTATTCTCCTCGAGGGACATGGTGGCACTAATCATTGTGTGTCTCGAATCTGCCTCGTTACCCAGGTTCTTCTGTACCAGTTCATTGACCATGGAAGAAAATCCCTCTTCAATGTCAGGTAGAGAATCCTCTAAAACATATTCCTCACTTGAGATGGAGGTATTTACAGTAAGGGAATATTACTCTAGGTTGACCTCCCCCTATGAAAGGAAGGTGCTAGCCTGGACGGTAGTGGATAACATAATGAAAGATTCACGCACTTCCAATACCATAACAATGAAGCCTATCGATACTATCTCATTTGTTCGTCAGCCCAAGGGGCCATGCTTGATGATATCAATGTAATAGTGGTATGTCGCCTTGAGATGATTGAATGCAGTCCAATGAAACAAGCATGTATGTTGTATTGTCTTCGCTATCGAGTGGACATCCCGATACCGTATGGGGGTAGGAGGCTCCAGGATAACCTGAGCCTGATTGGTATACAAGTACTAGGTGATCTTACTCTATCACTTAGACATGGTAATATGATACCCCTTCTACTAGAGACAACAAAACATTCCCCCATGATGGGGTCATGGCCTCTAATTGATGGATCAGGAAGACATAGGTGTTATCCTGACCTACCCATGGGTCAGCTGCAACTGCGACAGGTTTAACCTTGCTGGCCTGAAATTTCTGGTCCTTGTTATTGTAATAGTAGGCGTTGATATAGAGGGATTAAAAAGAGTAAAAAGGTGATGTGTCACATTGGATAATCCCCAATGGACCATTAAGGGATTACTTTAGACACTGGTGATATGATTAGGGGACTGCCGCGTGTAGGTGGATCCATTGTCTGTCCATCAATACATTGTTCGCGGTGTATTAAGAGACAACCAAAAACTCATTACTAGTAACTAGGCTAGAAGAATGGGTCTTCAAATGGATCTTACCGACTAGGGTATACTCTATCCTATCGTATACCAAGATTCTTAAATTGGAGGGAGTCATGTAATCAGCATACAACCCCAGCATCTGAAGTGTCTGTGTCGGGATAAGGATAATCTTGGCGTCGATGTTGACAAGACAGTGGTGAACCTCCATGTAATTAAATTGGAAGATGATGTGAAGAGGGTGGATGTTCCCCAGTATGGGATATCCTTCATCTTATCGATATAATATAATGAAATAATGACATTAATAATTCTCTATCGCTTTCGCATGAAAGGATTCTGCGGCTCCTACTTCCATCTCAAACTGAAGGGGGATTATTAAAGCTTTGGAGAGGGCCACACACATATCTGGAAACAAGAAAAGGGCCTAAAGGATAGGGAACTTGGCTTGGATGTGGGCAGGGTGCTGGAGAACATTATACTTCTATGCCAGGAATGAGCTTCTGCTTGCAGGAGGTCATTCTATGACAGGAGGCATGGAAGGCCCTGCCGGCTGGGCCGATGGCTGACTGGTGGTAGGCATATCATGTTGTTTACTAGTAGAATCCTGAAAATTAGTTAAAATATGAGGGTCGGACAACTGATATCGGCCTATAGCAGGGCGAGGCCGGTCGCAGCTTTGTCGAAGTGTCTCTGCCTGATCCAGCAACACAAACAATGGTGGAGACGGGCCTGATGACCCCGGATGAGGAGGCTGTGCTTGCTGAGCTCTTTGAAAGGCCTGTTATCTGGTATCAGTATTGTGCATGGATTTTCTGGAGTTTACAAATGATGTTCCTCAATGAAACATGTTTCCGAGGCTCCACCGATGTTGGCGTCAGTTGGGGAAGTTGGGGAAGTTCACTTGGCACTCCTCTTTGTCGGGTAACAAATAGGGATTTACCAACTCCACGATATTAACCGAAGCATACCCTTGAAAATCACTTCAAGAGTCGTCCTCTATTGGGTAGATTCTGGGGGGAATTCATATCCATTGGGTAATGATTTCTCCAAGAGTATGAGACATTGATGGAATTGACTGGGCATGTTTCTTTCCCTTGAAACGACGATGCTTGCACTTTTCGGAAGATGCCAGTTGAGATGATGATGCAGATGTGGAGGATATGTCCTCTAAAGGCTCCAACTAATTTAGATATTCAAGGATGATGCGATGGACATGAAAGACCATATTGTGAGGCATCAAGTCATCATATTTCTGGGACCCACGGTTAGAAACCAGATACCAGTCGCCCTCATTGTCACCGCTGCTGTCCATCCTTATGATGATGCATTCCAATTGTGTTAGGTTCTGGCCCATCCTGACTATGTTTCTATCGACTAGGCCTTCAATCTATTCTTTAAACACATATCATTTCTTTAGGGTGTACCCCAGGATCTGATGATAGGGGTAGAAGTTGGGAGATTTGTGAGGTTTGCCTCTTCTGGCCTTCTCCACTCAGGAAAATGCACAATCCCCAATTCTAAGGTACATTAAAAGCAGACAGGGACATTATTATCGTTGAACCAATAAGACCGGTTTCATCTATCAGGAAAGGGGGCCTTCCGGCATGGCCCTGACAAGGAACCGGGGGATCCTGTAAAAAAGGCAGAGCCTGATTGTCCCTCCTAGGCGGTGGCGGCACATTACACAGGGGCACCAGCCGATTCTGAGGCGGACACTACTGTGCTAGAGGTTGTGCCTATTGTAGTGGGCCTCTGCATGGCTGGGAAGGCAGCTCTATTGGTAATAATTCCTTCTACCTAGGAGCCTCTATTTGGGCCACCACGGCTGGCTCGTCTCTGACATCCCTTCTTGGGGGAATTGCAGGAGACAACAGACATGCCTCGTTGGCCAATTGTAGGGCTTCTTTCTAGCAATGGGCCTTATTAGAGATGTCTCGAATTCCTATGGGGTAGTTCTGGGTTATCATAGAGGGAACTAGTTCTATCTTGACGTTCCCTACAAACGTCTTCATTAAATGATTTTAAGTCAATGGGATGTCAAGGGAATATGTAAGCCCTTCCACCAGGCGAAAAAGTATGTGACACATTGATCATGCCTTTTTCCGCACGTGAAGAGGTCTGCAATGCTCGTTTTTCACACGGTGGAGCTGAACAGGTAGAAGAATTACCTACGAAGGTCCTTCCATCTAGTTACGGATATGACGAGGAGCTGACTAAACAAGTCATATGCATGCCCCTCCAATGTCTGAAGAAAACAAGAGAGATTGGATTCCTCTTACTGCAGTGGAGTCCCTATCATGGTCCCAGACCTTGAGTTGATGTGGGCCAGATGATGTGGTGGGTCCCCCATCCATTAATGTATGGAATGGTGTGATTCTTGAAACCTGGAGGTGTCGGCATATCATCCACCCACCTTGGATATGGCCTTCCATCAGGCAGGATTTATGGCTGTCATGTTTCGAATGCCTCAAGGTGGGAAAGGATTGCTGCCATTGAATCTTCTGGGTGGGGGTCCCTGTCTGGACGGGGATATCTATCCATGAGCATATTGGTGGGTTCTTCAACACAGTAAGAAAGGCCAGTGGCTCGTGGAGAGGCTAGCAGCATGACACTTGGGGCGGCTCGGGGAGCCAGAGATAGATCCCATTGATTGTTGCTCCGTTTAAGAGTGTTTGGAACGACATGTCATACCTTCTTGCCGTATGTTCTGGCCTCAACCCTATCTGTGGGGGCAGGATGGTCAGGGTCACCTAGAGTTAGATCACCCAAGGGAAGTTGTTCCTACCCCTACTACCCTGGCCTAGGATCACCGTATTCGATTTGTCACTCTACAGTATACTCAACCAAGAGGTTAATTACATACTTCTTCTGCTCGAAAATTTTCTTGTACAATATGGCTTTCTTAGGGTCTTCCTCTGTCTTCTGCACTAAGGTTGATGGGTCAGAGTGCCTAGAATCTTTGATGTTCTCTTAACCCTAATCAAAATTCCTTCTTAGTACTAATATATCTATAAGAACTGGGATACCTAGTATGTTCCTCTGCTAGCGAGTAACCCTCCCCGAGGTGTCCAATGGTGGTGGCATGTCCTCTGGGGTTATTTACCCTTTAATAATCTCAAACTCATCCACTATGTCGGTCATGTTGACCGTGACCCTTTTTAGAGGCATGTCCTCGATATCTCCTTGCAAAGCGGGCTTCCCTCAGATATTACTGAAGAGGAGGGCAGCAGACTACCCATAGCCACAAATTTTCACTTGGGGGGGGGGGGAAAGTCTCTTTGATAGTCTTGTGAAATACCTTGAAAATCTGAACACATTGTTGTTGGAGGGCCTTATGACGGCCTAGCGACTTAGGGCGATGGGCCACAAGGAGTGTGGCAAGATCGACTAGAAAAAATTTCTTGCCAATGTCATCAATATGATCTTGTATCATGGGATAAACCATTCGCTGATGAAGAAGGTGGAAGTGAATCACCCAGAGGGTTTGGCGGAAACATTCGACCTCCCCTTGAGAGAGGGTTTTTGGTGTGCCAAAATTCAGTAATTCAATGAGCCAGAACATCTCGAGGAAGTAATCCAGTGTTAGGATGTTCTATAAGAACCTCGGTTAAGATTTAGGGTCTAGCCCTTAATTATCCCAATCTTCAACTGTGGGTGGCTGAGGAACTGACAACATTACTAAGACAGACTGCTGGGGTGGTAGGCTGGCTGGTGGAGAGTACGGTGAATGGGCTGACTGGCTTCCGAATATTAGGATGTCTTCTAAAGAGTGTAGTGACCTGCCCACTACATCGCTACAAGAGAGGGTGATTCCCACAATCCCTGGCTCAAGGTATATGGATATCGGTGATAGGTCGTGATGCTTCTCTCCCTCCATAGATCCTTAGGATAGTTCTCTATGATATCTTGTAGAGGTAGAGAGCGCTTCTGGTGATGATGGTGGTGATTGCATGACTGTAACTTGCGGGGTTTCCAGATATTCATCTTCATGGATATACCCACAGAGGGAGGTATGAATCTGATGGACCTAACATTTTGGGAGTACTATAATGATGCGCCTTGTTCCTTCCACAACCCTTGACCTAGATTGGTGAGGTGAGGGTCCACGTGCTGAGTCATAATATGCTTCATAGCTTGGGAAGGGGACTGGTTTGATCTCTATCCAGACCATCCCAAAATTCATCTTATAGCATTGATGACCTGACATCCTCCCCCAGGGTGGCTCCTTGGGAATGGGATAATTTCTAACACGAGGTCCTTCGGCTGCACTGGTGATGAGGCAGAGAGTGTTTCCACCTATGTTATCTGAGGAGTGAGGGGCACCAAGACAATATTCAAAGGGTACATGGGGAGGGCCTCCATGGATAACACTGGAGCGGGAAAGCCCTCTTCTAGAACATGAAAGAGCACGGGGAGGAACTCCATGCTGGGTGTAGGTGGAGCGAGGATGGCCTTCCCCCATCTAGTTGATAAGACAAGGAGGTCCTTCGCCAGAAGGTAATAGGATGTGAGGGGGATCCCCATGTTGAAGAGAGGCTGGATGTGTGATGTCCCTACACCACTGGTCGGGGGCAAGAGGGATGACTCTATACCCAGCGTAATGGGCATGTGAGAGACTTCTATACTGAGTGTCACCACCTTAGGTAAGAACCTCATTTGGATTTAGGGTGTCATGGGGCAGGCCTCCATGCTAATCCTAGAAGTGGGGAAGGCCCACAATCTACATGGTAGTGGTATAGGGAGGACCACCGTACTGGGTGGCATCACTGCGTGTTAGTTCATGGTGGCTACTTCTTGGGCAGGTGACCAAGAGAATAAACCCAGCCTGCCTGTGGGTGGTTGGCACCTCTATCATGGTTGATCTTATTATTTCCGATGCTCAGTGTATACAAGGAGCCGAAAGTGTGCGTCATTGGTGGCTCGAGCCACAGTAACTATCGCCATTGGCGACCCTTGGTGGGCATCCTCTTTAGCTTGCACCTGGAACTGGCGATGGGTCAGAAAGACCAGAGATGGTGGGGCAGGTATGTGGCTTACTTGCTCCTCATCTAGTACGACCATGTGGTGGTGCTAACAGAGTCGGGTGGGAGCCCTTGATGGGATCCCCTATATGTGGACTCTAATCGGGCTGGGCGGGATGTAACCTACCTTGTTAGCGTTCGGTGGGGAGTCATCAAAGCGTTTTGGGGAGAGTCTCTTGAAATGGTTATATGTCGATGTGGGTGCAGCAACCCCCTATGCGTCCCTCGGGGGTGGCACTAACGACGATGCGTGGATTCCTCTAGATCCAGGTAGGCCAAATCTTGAGCCGTGATTATGCCCTCCTCCTCATACCGCTGCATGAGTTCGTTTATTACCCTCTACTGGATAACCTCATATGGAGATATGGGGTGTGGGTGCCCCATGGTTGGGGGTCTATAGACCATCGTGGAAGAGGTGGAGCCACATGGGACAATTACATTGGCACTGCCCCTACCCCTTCGTCGGTGGGCAGGTGGTGATCGCGTCCCTGGTGCATCAACTTGATTCATGAAAGAAGGGATATATACACATCAGTGCTAAAGGACATTGAATCGACAAAAAATTACCAAACTTAATATCATCTCTCAATATTAGTAACAGGATTCTGTACTGACAACGTCGAAGATCAAGATGTCCAACGTTCTATTGCCAAAACATCTGGTGAGTTTTATACTAGGACCCTTATTTTATTGGCAGGACCGGGCACAAGATAACAGGATATGGTGACATGACAATCCATTGGTGCCGCAAATTCTACTAATATCCATATTGAGTAGAAGAAATTCATTTTGGGTTAACCATATCTATTTCCAACACTTTCACTTGGGCACACACGTCCATCACGTTTGGCTGGATGACGGTGCTGTATTTTTTCCCGCATTCCCGCTTTCCCAAGGCCGGCAGCATTCTCTCATAGTTTAGGGATGTTTACTCCTTAATCGAAACGGGATGATGGGATGTCGGTTCTACATCCGTGGATTCTCATCGAAACTTGTCACCCAGTCCGGGTCTCCATTATAGATTTAATACATTGTTCATGAAAATCTTCCTAGAGCCATATCATCCTGGACACAGGTTAATTGCGCCACATCTATGAGGACATTCCAAGGGGTCTGTTCAGGATAGCAACCTTCAATCGGTTGAGTAGTCACATTGGGCATCACTGGGGTGCCTGGGCGCTGGGACACTGGCGCGTTTGGGTTTCTTTCACTTATTATAAGGCTCCTTGAGGGCATAGAAGACCGGGGAACCTCGCATCAAATGAGATGAATTATATGCCACAAGCATGTATCTAAGGTTTTCCTCAGCTTCCCATGTTTAACAAAGGTTATGCCATAAGTTTAAATTTCATTGAAGATAGATCCGACTCATCAGAGCAATAACTATGGTGGATCATATGGGTGAAACCCCTAGAGGGAACACTGATATTGGGGACATCATGTGGTTGGATTCAAAAATGATGTTAAATGAAATGGATAATGGGGTGGAATGAAACCACCGGGATATGGGGTCCCGTGTAATAATTAATATGGATGATGGAAGGTTCCGTGAAATGTATGGTGAATGGGAAAGAACCTTCATGAGTAAGACAATGGTTTTGATCATGACCCGTGATAGGCTTCCTACGTATTCCCATGGAAGTGAATCAAAGTCCATAAAGTTAATCTGATGATGGGTTACCGTTGATTGGGGTTTTTAATGGATTACCGCTGGATGGGTTCACAGCGGCTTACCATTGGATAAAGACGTCAACGAGTTACCACTGAATAGGGTCACAACGAATTACCACTGATTGAGGTCTACAACGTACCATCATGTAGAATGGGGGAGAACCGACGTGAAGGTTTTTAGAGTGACCAAGTATTGGGCTTGAACCATTTGGAGGCTTCTTACGTTCCTCTCATTGGAAAGGATCATGGACCTCATACTTCTAGTTATAGGGGAATTCAGGGGTAATGTTCAGAGGCGGCCCAAGGTGTTGGTGAACTGACATGAAAGGGTTCAGAGAGACCAATGGATTATGGGCTTGATCTTTGTGGAGGATTTTCTACATACCATGCATTAGAAAAGATCATATTACACATAGTTTATGGTGGTGTGTGGGGCATACACTCTTGGCATCCAAAGGTGTTGGTGAACCGACATGAATAGGCCCTGAACGACCGGGTGAATGGAGGGCTTGAATCTCAGGGAGGCTTCCTACATACACTACCATGGAAAGGATCAAAGACCACATAGTTCATGTTGTTTAGTTAACTGACCTGAAATTTTTGTTGGAATCAAACCTCATGGAGGTGTCCTTCGTACCTTGCCTTGGCAAGGATCAGTGACCAAATTATTCAGGTTGATGTGGGGCTTAAACTATAGGCTACTTAAGTTGTTTGTCAACCGAATTAAAGGTGGTCAGATAAACCAATGGGTTGTGGGCTTAAACCTCATAATGTATTCCAACATACCCTACCTTGGAAACGATCAAAGACCTCATAGTTTTGGATGGTGTGTGGGGAATACAATCTATGATGTCGAAGGTGTTGGTGAACCAACGTAAAGGGGGTCAGAGTGACCAATGGACTGTGGGTTTGATCTTCGTATAGGCTTCCCACGTACCCTACCTTAAAAATGTTCAAATAACTCGTAGTTCAGGTGGTGTAGGGATTACACTCTCGGCTACCCGAGGAGGATGCCATGGTGTGTGCTTTCTCTAATCCCACGTGATTCGTGGTCGGTGTGCCAAACAAGAGACAAAAATGACTTGATGATCACGTCGTGAAAGGTGAGTCCATGAGAAATAGAGTAGGGCTTACACATGATCACATCCCCAAGATGAAACATGGGCTTACGTGTGGTTTGGATCACAAAGAGGAAACATGGTATTACGTATGGTAAGTATCCCAAATAGGAAATAGGGACTTTCATGTGGTTAGTGCCCCAAAGATGAAACATGGTCTTACACATGGTTAGCATCCCAATGAGGAAACAGGGGCTTATGCATGGCTATTAGCCCAAACAGGAAACAAGGGCCTATGCGTGGTCTGGATCCCAATGAAGAAACATGGAATTATGCATGGTTAGCAACTGAAAGATGAAATAGGGGCTTACTCATGGTTAACATACCAACGAGTAAATAGTGGCATACACATGGTTAGAATCCCACATAGGAGTCATGGTTTTACGCATAGTTAGCAACCTAGGAGGATGGAGATTGGGACTTACTCTAGTGTGTATTCCCGAATGGTAACAAATCCTATAGAGAGAGTGAGTTGGCACCTAAAGAGAGAGGAGGAGTATGGGTGTTACATCCTGCAAAAAATCTAGGGGCTTACACCAATGTGGTTTCCCTTTCCCCATGTAGGATGCGTGGGGGGAGTCATAGTTTGACATCATGTGCTGAGGAAGATATTGATTGGCAGTTTAACATCCTGTAGCTCGAATGACATGGGTTCACTCTGTACCCCTAGGACTTTCATAAATGGTACCATCTACACCTTAGTGAAGAGAAGAGACAGGCAACCCTGTGGTGAGGCGATGTTATGGAGCGAACCATTGGGGGGTCCATGATAGCGTGGCTATGTGAAGAGGAAATATCCATTATTGTTATTATGTAAAGAATAATCAGGAAATGAAATGCAATGAATAGTATCATCAAAGGGAATTTAAAATTACTTTGTGAAAATCTAAGGGACTGCACGGTGGAAGAGTGAGTTAAGCAAGTGAGTTGCACATAAGAGTGGTTTAAGCATGGTACTTCAAGGTGAGGTCAGCACATGGATAACATGTCTGAATATAGGCTGTGGTAAAATTGGATTCCTTGTTGCAAACAGAAGGGTTTGAGCGCAAGACGGAGGGTTGTCACACAAGTGGGATATTTTATTAAATATAACTCATTAAATCCATTTAATTTATAAATTATTAGTGTCCCCTTTCTCTATATACCACCCATTTTATGAATTCTTATACGACACCCTTATGCGGAAGAAATTACACCACAACTTTCTAAGACAAAATCAAAATGTAGTGAAAAACATACCCCTTTCGCTATCAAGGATATTCACCATCATGAACACATAACTATTGATTAGGGACTTATATATATGTATTCCAAATTATTATATCATGTAATATGTTAGGATTTTCCATGAAACCATGTAATATGATCAATAAAACACAATTAAACATGATGATGAAATGATTATGAAGGGTGCACCCTAATAATGCTCCAATAAATTAGGTAATGTTTGGTATCATGACAAATCATGTATAATGGGCCTTGAATCATGCCCCACCATGTGATATGGACTACAACACGTGATTTTCTATGAGAAATAGGCCTTGAATCATGATCATCCATGTGTAATGATCCTTGACTCATGCTGACATCATATTTTATGTTCTGTTCACATTTCCAATGTTTTAATTATAATTCAACATCATTCCTTATTAATAATGTTAATTGTATAATTAATTTATTTTACTATTGTTTAAAATGTTTCTCATTACTCTTGAAATGTATTTTTTATTCCCTTGATGGACATTATAGCTCTCCCAAATCTTATATATGTCCTCAGGTAATTTTATATAGTGTTGAGTACAAAGGAAACGTTTGGTAAGGTTAATGGAGTTTTCAATAACACTTTCATTTTATGTTAAGTTCTCATGTAATGTAAATAACATCCCATTGAAAATAGACATATAAATCTTTTGAGTTCTATTATGTTCTAATTTTTTTATAATAAATCATGTTTAAAAATGAAAAAAACTGATCGATTAGTTTAAAAACTGTGCAACTATGTTTTGTGAGGTGGAATTACAATTTTCCACTCACCTAAATCTGTAGCCTATTTTTCCATCTTTCCTTTCATCCCCATGTTGACTTGCCCCCATAATTTTCACCCATGGGAATTAAATTATCCCATGTTTGGTATCAAGTAATCTCTGATATCTTGTGTCTGATCCCCAATCCATTAGATAAATAGGATCCTTCTAAATAAGATCATATATTCTCCTACTTCTTATCTATGTTTATCAGTAGATCCGTCATGCTATTTAGGTCTTGCACCTATTCAATTTTTTTTTGAATTTTGACTTTTTAATAGATTTCTCCCATCATACTTTGAATATGATTCCAATATGATTAAAGGTTTCAACAATGACCATTTTTTAGGTGTTCAAGTAAATATACCTTTGATTTTCATAATATCATAGCAATGACAATATGCCACACATCGTATTTTACCCATGAATACTTTTATTTGGTTCCATTATGTAATATCTACCCTTTCATCATAATTCATTACTATTAAAACTTATTTAGTGATTTATATGAGGGTTTATAATTTATGGACACCCCATAGAGTTTTCTCTGTTGAATATCCCCTTTTTTGTAAATGCATGTAGGTTCAGATGTCCACTTTCTCTATCATCATAAAGAAAAAATAGAAATTTTAATTTTAAATGAATGTTAACAGGACCTATATAACCTCTTAGGTTTTCCAATGAACCTTTGATGGGAATTTACCATGTATTATTTTTCCCACTTTACCCCAAAGACAACAAATTTAAACATTGATCCATATGAATTTATTTACCGTAACTTATAAAATTAAACAAGATTACAATATAGGATACTATAATCCAATAGAGGGGAAAATCAGGATGCATTATCTACCTTAAATGAATTATATTTATTGAAATTAAATGCTTCATAATGGTTGGTCAAGACACAACATAGGGTATGATTTATTAATTTCTTATTATAAATTATAATTATTGAGATGGAATATAATATGATGAATGGGGACCATGATAGGTATTTCTTCTTGTATTAAGCTATAATCATGGTTATTAATTAGTTATATATATATATATATATATTAGTTTTTTAATTATTTGGATTGATAGATTACACCTCATGATGAATATATTTATATGGTAATACTAGATATGGGTCTTGATACTGTAGTATTGGGTGGCGAGAATGAAAGACAAACACAATCACTTACATTAGGTGTTGTGTATGGAATCTCTCCCTATTGACACTATTAGGATGTTGTGCATGATGCGAGACGTTCATTTTATCTAGTAATGACCTGATAGATCACTCACCACACTGGGTAGTGTTGCATGATATCTCCTGCTCTTTTATTTATTTATGAAATGTAAAATATTTATATAGATTATAGACTCATTAGACATTATAGATATTATAGACTCATTAGACTGGTTATGGATGTCTATGTTATACCCTTTTTCCAACAACCACTAGTATTCCATGTATATAACCAATTACATCTACGTGTAATTGATTCATGTAGGTCGATGAAATATATATAAATATTTATACTATATATATTACTAATATATATAGTGATTGTTCATAGATTTCCTTCCAGCTACGAGCCGAAGAAGATATACCAGTCAAGTGTCCATTAGGAACATTATTGAGTGGTTATTTATTTATTTATTAATAATTCTAAGTAATTACAAATTTAAACACACTATTTACTTACTACCACTTCATTCATGACACATTATTAATGTTGTTGGTGGAATACTTGGTTTTTATTCCACACCTTCTCTAGCTTCCCTAAGTACCATATATGACTATTTTCCTTTATATTTTTATAATATGATGTTCCCATTGATTGGTTATTTTCATTATTAGATTCTATATAGAGAATAAGTGCATATGATGGATAACTATCATGAGATACTAGTGGAAATAATTTTTTTTACATCTTATATAACCTGATTACATGAATATTCCTATATTCTCGTTTTTGAATCAGAATTCCATGAGTCCATGTATTAGAAACTTCTTTAGTGGCATTTTATATTTTCATTGAATTATCAGATTATAACCTTCCACTGGTTTTATGTTCTATTTTTTGATTTATGCTTTAGTATTTGTTCGATTATGTTTGATACTTTGTGCTTTCTATAGTGGATATTATTGACCATATATGATTTCCCATTATGATAAGAGGGTTTAGTCTCCCTATCATTTAACCATTAAATCCTCACTTCTTGTAGAAAACCAATGTCATAAGGGGAGGTGTGCTTGAACCCAGGTGACCCACCAACTAGGGGAAAAAGTTATGTAGAACCAGGGATCAGACATTAAAATACCCATATTTTCCAAGGTGTCTAATTAAAAAGGATCCTAATAGAGATTTTTTTAACATTAGGTATGATAACATGGATTCTACGTGGTTGGGTTCTATGGTGATCTTAAATTTTGAATATGTGTGAAAATCTATGTATGAGAATCCATATATTGTAAAAACCCGTACAGGGATCTTAACCTATTGTGGTAACTAATACAATTTATCTCATATTACCATATATTAACATTGTTATAAGTATGTGTTAGGTAGGGTGAAAGTATGAAATTTATAGTGCTGATACTATACATTTCAATGGCGATAGTTTGAAATTTATAAGGTTCACTTGGAAGCTTCCACATGGAGTGTGCATATAGTTTGAAAAGAAATTCTTCACAATTATTTGATTAGGAATGCATAAAATACTTATGAAAGCTATATTCTAGAAGTTTCACAATTAAAGAGTATGTAGATAACACGAAATGAATTAAATCGATAGGGCATCCATCGAGACTTCACTAGAGAAGACAAAAAATGGTAAATTATCTTATAACCGATTCCTACATAAAATAAAATAATATTTTATTAAAATATGTAGTTTGTCTCCATTTGGTATTAATTAAATTCTAATAAAATTAATTTCCATAATTTCAATTGGGGTATATCACTTTTATTGTTGTATCTTAGGAAAAACCATATATAAGACTTTTAAAAAGGCATCCAAATATATTTTTAAAAACTGTTTTTCAAAAATAAAAAAATTTGTCACCACCATGACATGATATTGAGAAATATTTATTTCAGAATCAATAAAAAACTGCATATGATTAATTTGGAAGAACATGAAGCTTAAAATTATATATTTTTCTATCAATAATATATATATGAATATGAATATGGATTATGTAAAACGTATGACAAGAAAAACATTCATTTACTTATAGTGTAAAAGAAATGAATACATTGTGACTAAAAATCCCCTATGATTATGGAAAAATAATTTCATTTGAATGATAGGAATCATATTTGAAATTTTATACATTTAAAATTAAATCCCTATTAGTTGAATTAATCATAGAAGGATTCCATCGATGTGTTCAATTACCATAGCGTTTTTCCTTCAAAAGTGATGATCTCAACTCCAAGATCTCTTAAATATATTCGTATGATAAAAAATCAACGTATTTGAGAACATTAAGAGAATTTAAATACAAGTCATTTGGTATATAATAGGATAATCATTTTATATTGAAATTTAGAACCTATTGTTGGATCTTAGTAAATGGATTTTGAATGAAGTCGAATGATAATATTATCCCAAGTATTTGAAGAATGTGGAGAATAAACTCTACACTATAATTTTAAAATGCACATGGTTAATCATTAATAAAATCTTTTGGGAACCAATCGGATTGAATAAAATCATACATATTAGAATAAAAAAATGGAATATCAAATCAATTAATTTGGGAACCATGAAGTAAATATTCTAAATTAGAATATCATCTAAATGATTTTCTTACCATGATCAGAATCTTATTTAATGATATTTTTAGAACTGAGATGAGAATTTAAAATAATGGGTTTTTTACAAATAAGAGAATATAATATTAAGGATACCATGAAAAAAGAGGTGATTGTATACTCAAAAAATATTCAGAACTATGGGAGGATTGTAATTAATTGTATTATTAAAAAAGTGAATAAAGCATGCTAAAGGACATTTGAAACCATGAATTGGACCCCATATTAATGGTTTTTTAATTTAATTATAATATTTCTCTTATATAATATAAAACATGACTAAAATGTATTAAATTGGATTTGATAATGGGAATTTTGCACAAAATAGAATCATTGAGGGTATTTTTTCTACATAATAAATAGTAATATAAAGAATAAAAGTGAAGATTACAAGTGTCTTGGATAAAATGAAATATTTTCATAGGTTATATATTTTATCAAATGGAAACAGTAAAAACCCCATTAAAATATTATAGTAAATATAAAGGGATTAAAGGGGCCATTATTAAGCAACATAAATATTTAAAGGGTAATTACAAAGTGGAACAATAACAAATAATCTATTTAAATTCCTAGGTTCTAACACAAAAATAGATAATGAAAATGTTACTAATTTATATGAATGTATTGGTTGATAAAGTTGAATGATCTCAAATGAAATTATGGACACCTAGATATTATAAAATAAATATTCATTACATGGTTGAATAATATCAAGAGGAAACATATATTATTCAATAAATAATGGATGGTGTATTCAGAGACAATATGTATCTATTATAAATTGATTAGAAATAATTTTATTGATATTTAACCATAAATATTATAGTTGAAATGTTTTTATAAATAAATGAAAATCTAAGAAGGATTTGTGCACCCTTAATGATTTTCAACTATATAGTGATCATGTATTAATGAAAACACAATATGACATGAAATTAATTGTATAAATTATCAATGAAATTTAATAAAGTCAGTATGCAAACACCTATAAATAACCACAATTTATATTTAACTAGTAATCACCCATGAATTCTCATGGCATAATCAATTACTGGTGTTTTTTTATTAAGATATTAGTACTTGTAAATATTGAGAAGAAACAACAATATTGAATAAATGTTAATTAGAAATTAATGTTGTATTGTTATGGAATATGAGTGCATAGAATTTGGAGACACAATTTGAAGTAGTGACCAAAAGAATGATATTTTCAAAGTATATGAATTTGTCATATTTGACTATGGAAAGCAAATTTCATTTTATGGATCAATCACAAAAACACTAAAGCGGCCACTGAAATAAAAAATGACAGCTCAATGAAAGAGAATACAGTTGTTGTAATCATAAATATGAGAAATATGATAAGGATGGATTTAAACTCACTGAAAAATAATAAGTACTGCATAAGTTTGGTGAGGATTAATTGATAAGAATAAGCAATCACTGTCATTTAATTTTTTTTCATGCTTTCCAAACTGAACCCAAACAAGTAATTTTCTGAATACTAGTGTAAAAAAACCCATACCAGAGTAAAGATCTCCAGATGTTTTAGAGTTATAAGATCTCCATGTGGGAGATAGTACATCTTCTGTAGAGTATTCTTCAACTAATAAGAGAATAATATTCATAAAAGTAAAGAACAAACATTACTATTGAATAAAAAATTAAAGATATGTCTAATAGAACACAATGATTGAAATAATACAACTGGGAAATGTAAAAATAATTCAATTACATACGGAAACTTGAAAAAACATCCATCATCATGAAAAAACATCATGAAACACTATCCAATATAATGAAAAAACCTAATAATGATAAACCATCCAGCAACATCAGATAAATTAGTAATAAAATACTGATGAAAACCGTCCAGCATCTCGAAAAATGTAAAATACAACAAAAAACCCAGATTGAAATAACATCCAGCATGAAATACCCAAGATAATTAATCTGTTGGAAAACATCCATTAGCTAAAACCTCTCCCATAAATTTCCAGTAACAAAAACCTCCAGCATTTATTTCCAGTAGAAAATTCTTCCAACATGAAAAAAAACATCCAGTAATCTTGTCCTCTATCATGAGTAACAGAAACAGGTATTAGGAATATTTGTTAGTAAAATAATTTCGTACATCCTAAAATTTTTAAAAAATATTGAGCCATTAGAAGTCGTTAATGTTTGTACTATATGTCAAATTTTTAAAGAGAACATTGTATTGGTTTTTTAATCATAAATCATCATAGTGGAATTGTCTCCTCAATGGAACACTATATAGTAATGATATCAAAATACTAAATCAGTAGTAGGAAACGTTTGAAATGAGCGGTCTCTACTCTATCAAATGAAATACACATTGTACTACAAATAATAATTACGAACACAATAATGGGAAGTATTTGATCAGTGAAGATAAATGGTTACCTTCTGTTTCCAGTATGAGTTTTTAGTCTGTTTTTTTGTTTTCATGTTAATATATCCCTTCATCATGGTCTGCAATTCAGTAGATAGACATGTGGTAGGCACGCTGTCTAGAGACATCTGGACATTATCTTGCACAACATCCTTAATATCAAAACAATGCGACATATTTTTCTACGTAGAGGCTTTGTGTTAGAATAATTTGAAACTATAAAGTAGAGCAGTTGAAAGCAGTGAAATAAAGAGTAGATCATAAAGAGTAGAGTGTTTTTTATTAGCACATAGCTGTAATAACACTGTACATGTTGGATTTTTAAATATCTAAAAATAATAATACTTTACACTAATACAATGTGTTGCTATAGTATTGGAAAGAAATTAGAAGTAATGAAAGATAAAAAATGTATACCCGAGTAGAACATGGGTTCAAGGGTGGAGTATCTAATCAGGTGTCAGTGTTTAATGTACCATGAGAAGACCCAACAGTTTGAAGATCCTATGAGTAAATGTAAAAGGAATATATCAGTAAACTGATATCCATTGTAAGAAACACATACTAAAGAAATTGGAAGGCAATTACCTGCATATAATTATCGACACTACTTACTGTAGAAGAACATCTGCTTTTATCAGCCAGTATATTATTGAATAAAATCTGTCAGGTATTCTAAGTTGTTGGGTTTAAAGATAATGTGAATAAAATAAATACTATCGTGTTTATGTTCTAAGACCTTAATGATGATTTTGATGTAATTGTCATTGTCATTCATATAAACCACTTTGTAACATTTTTTCTCGGATGGACGATGATGATTAATAATATTGTAATCCATCATCTCAAATCCAAAAAGACATATCCTAGTTTTGAAGTAGGTCAATTCTTGTTTTAAACCCAACTCGTCATCGTCCTAATAAAAAAACACATTGTTAGTGTTATTTCAAATATATCAATTATTTTTGAAGAAAATATATAAGGACCTAGATTTACCTGTATCAATGTCACTGTTATTTGCACAACTATTTTTTGTATGTATTTCATGACATGTTTTTCATATAACACCACAAAAAAGAGACTGTCTTGTCCCTAACCAGTAGTTGAACTCTAAACTTATTGTAATCTTAATAATGAATACACTTTCAGTATCAGTTGGACTGCATGGCTGAACAAAGGATGTATCATAATGATAAAAAGATATTTTGGTGGCATTTAATACATTCTAACCTCGGAATAATGCTAGTAGGTGAGGATTTGCAGGACATGCAACAAATGCTTCCATCTATATTCTACAGTTTCTTCAAGCACGATTGGCATGATTCATAGAACCAGTTGTGGGTGCTTTGATTTTTCTAAACTGTAGCTGCAATTAAGCACCATATATCCTGCAGTAGATTAATTATTACAGGACAGTAGTGAGTAGTTAATAATATTACATAAAAAAATGGAAAATAAGGGAATATTGCTGACCTGTTGACAAGTTTTGATATCTAAAATGGATTTCCTGTTATTCCAATATGGTATTTCAATTGTTTTGTTGGGAGTGGTTGGTGATGGAGTATGTAATGGTGATGCTATTTTCACACAAAGCCTAAAAAAAGTAGAACAACATACATGGAAGTAAACAGTAAAAACATGTGGGTAGTATAGTTATGACATTGAGATAATTAAATTAATGTACTTCAAAAGTAAAGGTAGTTACAATGTTACCTGCTTCTGAAGTTGTCAACTACTGGAAGGTTTTGGATGTAGAGAATATTTGTAGCATTAATAATTTTTGTGACAAGAATAGAGGCAAAAAGCTATTTGAAGTTAGGATTATGTAATTTTTTGTTGAAGTGACATATTGAAAACACATTGTAGATATATTGAGATTGTGAATTGTAGGCATAAACCATACTCATCAATATTTTAACATAGATGAGCAGTAATATCAATATGATAGTGGGGTAAGAGTTGTTTTCCAGGTAACGTGACATTTCAAATGCAAAATTACCTCATAAGCTACAGGTAACTTTCAACCCTTTGCAGGGAAACAATGCGACTGAATGATTAAATGTTATATGTTACAGTAATGTAATGAAATTAGTCACCAAAAAAGTACCGGTCATCTTCTATAATAATCTGTACTATGTGGCTGGAAGTTCCCATTGATTGCATTGGATATGAGTAACGTAGGGCTCCAATTAGTTCTAAATCATAGTACACAGAAACAATGATTTTTGTGAATAACCTATGGCTGTATTAAAATTCATTGGGCATATTAATTTAACATAACATGGTAAATGGAACTACAATTTTGTTGTACTAACCACATGTACCTATTAGATGATCCTTGTGTACTTTTTTCTAAAAAATGTCATCGAACGAAGTAAAATGAAAACTAAAAAGAGGAAGTTGTACTTCACACGGATGAACAAAGGTTGTAGATGTGAACATGATTCGACATAGGTGTCCAGTTCTAAGGTAACTCCCTTCGATGAAATCTATTTGGAAGTATTGTACAATATAGCATAGTCCCTCAACAAAAAGTTCTTTGTACATAGAGATAGATGACGATTCGTAATGGTACATTGAATCTTGGTTCCCTATATACAGAATGTTAAAATTTTGGCTACTATGTAATCAAAACAAATTACAAGGAACGATGAATGCATGTGTATATATATATGTTCAGATAGTAGGAGAAAAAAAATGAAAACAAATTATAGTGACTTATTGTATGGAAAAGTAACATGGATGTCGCAGAGTATAAGATCAATAATAATGACTTCATTGGAGTATTTGGAAGATGAATTGAACCACATGTTAAAGACATAAAATCTTATTCGTAGTGTTTCATCATCATCTGGGCTAATCTCATTCAGCATGGTTATTGAGTGTGACATATTTCTTACTCTAAATAATCATTCAATGTTCAAATAAAACATATTAAGCATGTAAAAAATCCATGATAGTAAACAAAATCATTTTTCAGATCAAAATAGAGCATATAGAAGTCATTTCAAATGATTCCTAAGACAAATTATGAAACATTTTCTTCTAGACAATATTATCTGTGTAATTGGAGGACTCATTAGTGTTACCTTCAACTACGATTTTCAATCCAGTAGCTGATGTGACTCTAGATATTGAAATATATAATTTTCCATGAAAGAACACTAGTTTGTGAAGATAAATCCCAACTTAAGATAATGATTGACCATGACTGTTATCAATAGTCATCGCATAAGAAACTGTCAAAGGATATTGTCTTATTTGTAGTTCGAATGGAAATTTTCCATCAAAGTGAGACATAGTTAATCTTGGAATGAATGCAGAATATCCTAGATTACATCCATTTAATACTTCAACGCCAATGGCATGTTCTCCCAAGTGTGTTACTATCATATGAGTTCCATTACAAAAACCAACTGATTGGTCCACATTTTGTTGTAACATAATCAGAACACCAAGTTGAAGTGTAATTTTTTGGGAAGGTAACACAGAGATGTTTATACCATTCAACATGTCAGATGTGTAAATATTTTCTAGTTTGTCTGTATCAAAACATGCATTGAAAACAGAGTCTGAGATGAATTAATCTTTGTTTTCATAGCCAGTGAGGGTCAACATATATTCATTTACTTCTTTTATGACATCAAGGGTTAGATCTAAAATTACAAAGTCTTTCAGATAGGTTCGATCTCCATGACTTCTAGAGAAACATTGGTATGTATGGTTGATGATTGCAACCATTGAATTATCACTATCGGTAAGAAGAAATGCTGATGGAATTGGAATGAGTGCTTCACCATCGTTAGGCTCTCCAATTCATCCATCAACAATATGTGTGGTCCATTTAGAAAAATCATGTAACATAGCCACATCGTGACTGCTAGTAGTACTATGAAATCTCATGTTTTTTTGTAAGAGATAACACCAGATAGTGTTTCCGAAGATACGATGACTTAACACTTTCATAGACAATGTCACATCGGCTTCCTCCTGGTATAACTGAAATTATTTTCGTAAAATCTCCTACGAGGACAACTTTAATTCCACCGAATGGAAAATTATGAGCATTATCATTTTTGGTAGTCATAGTGTCCCTATGAGTTCGGTCTACATCCTCAAAATAGAAATTAAGAATCATAGATCCCTCATCCCAAATAACGAGGTTAGTCAATTGCAAAAGTTATTCTACGTCACTCCCCTACTGAATATTAAAAACAGAATGTTCAGTAATGGAGATTGGAATACGAAATTTGGAATGCGTTGTTTGTCCGCCAGGAAGCAGTAGTGAAGTTATTCTACATGATTCAACTGCATGTACAATCGTTCCCTGTGCTCGCAGCAATGATGTTGATACTCTCTAGATGAACGTTTTACATGTGCCTCCATAACCATGCACGATAAAGAACCCCCCTGAGTTGTTAGATAGTGAAGAGAGAATGCTAGAAATCACATATTTCTGTTCATCTGTAAGCATACTATGTAAACAATTTCCCTATTATAGAAGTGTTTCTATATTTTAATTCAATTCTTCTCCAAATAAACGATTTAGAGTGGCATCAAAATCTAAATCTTGAAGTGGAATAGGAGTGTATAACTAAATTTCTATTCCATTGCTCTGTAAAATGGGGTCTATCTCACTCAAAGCATACGTATGTATCTGGTGATTTGTGAGTGTCAAATCTACAATGTTGTGGAATATTGTTAAACAGTAGTATGAAAAACCATAAACAAAGTCATTACAATAGTTTACATTTAATTAAACATAAGAACTATAGTACAAGCTGAAATATGTTGATAGAAAACATCTGTATTTATGTTTTGTCTGTAATGCTAGATCAGAGAATTAAATGAAAATCTTATAGTTAGGCCAGCACAGATGGCAATGTAATGTGAATAAATGATATATGAAATTGTGTATTACTAGTACGGAATCGTACAGATTAAAATGATGCAAGTATTATTGTAATTATATTTCAAAAGAAAGGCTGTAAACTTTGTTGTACTGGATTATAAAAAATAGAAACGAAGTTATACGAGAGAAAGGTGTAAAATGATTGCAAGTTCAATTTAGTTTGAAGTATTATATGTTTATTTAATTTATGAAAATGCAAAATATTTGTAACGATTCAACTACTATAGTATATATGGCAATATAATGTGAATAAATGATATATGAAACTATGGATTAGTTATATAGAATAGTACAGATTAAAAGGATGCAAGTATTATTGTAATTATATTTGACCAGAAAGGTTGTAAACATATTTTGATGGATTATAATAAATATAATCGATGTTATTTAAGAGAAATATGTACAATGATTGAAATTTCAATTTAGTTAGAAGTATTATGTGTTTATTTAATTTATAAAAATGCAGAATATTTGTACAGATTCAAATATTGTAGAACAAATTGAAATCTAATGTGAACAAATGATATGTGAAACTGTGGATTTGTTGTGCAGAATTGTACAGATTAAAATGATGCTAGTATTATTGTAATTATATTTGAATAGAAAGGTTGTAAACATTGTTGTACTGGATTATAATAAATATAAATGATGTTATACGAGAGAAATAAGTACAATGACTGCATGTTCAATTTAGTTAGATTTATTATATGTTTATTTAGTGTATGAAAATGCTGAATATTTGTACAGATTAAAATATTTGAAGTCATAAAGTTTGGACTGAACTGTTATGTAGAGAACTGTGCTTATTTTTTTAGAATGGTTACAGAACAAAATATATAAAGTCAATTAATTTATAAGACTATTGAACTGAATTGTATTTTGGAGTTAGTATTGTAATACACTTTTCCATGAGGATTATTGTGTACTGCAATATAGTAAATACATGTATAGATTAAGATGTTGCAGATTTAATGGGTATTATACAACTTCGGTAGAAAAACTGAAGCAGTTTTTATTTATTACAATGTAATAAATACCAGCGGGCAGTAATAATAAGACATTGGCAAGACATAAAAAGAAAACTATAAAGTAGGTACATGAAAAAATGGGCACCTGGAATTTTTTGGGTCCTTCTTTATATATATATAATTTCGTTCTGATAGTATGTCTTTGGTTGCAGCATAGACAATATCTGGGAGAGATTTGTTATTGCAGATTATCATGTTCGTGAGCAGTCTACGTACATGTTGTCCCATTCACCAAGAGGAGACTTATTTTATAGCTTCATCAAACTATATGTCATCTTTCAGTAGTCCGATAGAAGAGAAATCTTCTCCAAATTTAACACGAGTGATGTTTTTTACAGTCCTAATATACTCATATGAAGTTTCACCATTTATTTTTGTTGGAAGAATCCTTAAGTAGTAGAGTTCGCCACTAGTCTGAGGCCCAACGTACAGTCTTCCAATATAGATTCCTTGTTTCCGAGGACAACATTTCACATCTTGAGACTGGAACACAAATCTAGTAGGGTAATTTGCAAAATTTAATCCTCTTCCTTCCGAGTATAAAATATTTGCTTCGAACCAATAGGTCAACAATGACTAAGAACTATTTCTATGATTCAATACATCTTTAATGTTATTGGTGTCTGAAAAGGTGACACAATTATGTTCTGGAAAATGGAAATACAACCTCTCAATTGGTGGATATCTGTAATGGATATCATATGAAAAAAATACTCCAACATGCCTCACAAGGAGATATGTATCGATAATCATTAGACATTTTTATCTCATCAAAATTATTCTATGTGGAGTGTTTTTTGTTTCCTTCAAAGAGTGATGTCATTACAGATTCATTTCCCTTGCTAATGTACTTAAACAATTATTTGATTGAAGACGACTGATTACAAACTTCAATGTTGAGATGTTCATGATATTTTAATAGCAACACCAGATTGTATGGAACTACATAGCACTTATCCAAAGGAATGTTATTTTTCAGAATAGTTTTTTTCAACCCATCTCTGATAAATGACACAACCATCATCATCAACTGCCATATTTTCAGCGAAAATGTTTTGGAAATAATCTTTCACATTTACCATGTTTCATGCAAGGTGAATATTTGTTCACGGCATGGCAAGGGCCATGGAGCATAAAACATTTGACAACCTCATGTAGCTTTGGGTAGTAATCTTTATCCGATTTTTTAGTGCTGACATATTTTTTTACAGCAGTTACAGTGTTCCCTTTGTTTTCACGGCAGAGGAATAATATGTTGTGCACATGAGGAAATCCACATTTCTGAAAATCTACAGTTCGAACAACTAAATGGAAACAAAAGTGCTATAGTATGTATGTGATGATAAAATTTCAAACAGTATGGATAATCATATTTGATGTATGCAGATAGATGGTTACCGACCCTTGATTTTCCAAAGAAACATCCTTCTATTAAATAATTCAATATATATTCAAGCTTAATATTGAAAACTCGAGATAGTATTTGAGGGGAGTCTACTAGTTGAAGATTCTTATATCATAGATACTGAGTGATCTCAGGCTATAGTGGGTTACATGTAATGGTTAGAAACAAATCTGGGTACCCTGCCGAATTTCAAATAGATATTTCATCATTGTAATTTTGGATCATATACCTTGGACTACCTGTAATGGTTGAAAGTAAAATGATTCATTTGCGGCATGAAGAACCTTCTCTGTCACATCTTAGAAATGCATCTTGCAATCCATTGTATAGATCTACCCTCAATCCCATTTGATTAAAATGAATGAATGACAGTCTCTGAGACTCTATCATCATATAAACATTAACAAAAAACTATTGCAACACTCTTACTGAATGCAGTATGGTTGAGAATTGATTTTCACGGAATTGCAAGTAGAAGGATAAGTACTCTCTCATGGTAACCATCCTTTATATTGTACTTTTTGTGAAAGGATTTGTGTGATGTAGAATGTTGTCAACATATCCATCACTTCCAGATGTAAAAATTGAGGGATATGATAAAGGAAGATATAGTGGGTGCTTCTCATCAATTCATTGAAAATCACCAGTTTTGGTATGAATTATTATATCACGCTCTTGGTTGAGATCTTCGACATCACCTACAATAATCATTTCAACCTCTTAATTATTTGGTAAGTTATATGTACTGGGATTGGTTTCTATTCATTTCAGTAGGCGTAATTTAAAATATGGCACATCATGACGTTGAATAACATCCCTTGAACTTCTGAATTGTCAAGATAAACCATTGTTATCATGAAGCATTTGATAAAGGTTCTCGACTATGTTGTAGTCAATACGAGTTTGGAAATTCTGGTTTTTGGAGCTGCAGGAAGTAGTTATGTTAATACAGAAATAATCCACATTGAAGAATTAGTCCATAACAGATAGGTTCAGAGATACCTAAACTTGCGAACCCTATTCTGACATTCATGTGAATTATCATACACATATAGTATTGTGAATCTGGGTGGGTGACCATCTGGTGGATATAAATATCCTATACGATGGTAGTTTTTTCCTTTCAATATGAATATACATGGAGCTCCACCCTTGTTGATAGACCTATCAATCTTACCACCCATTGAAGTGAAAGAAAACATGGAGTTATAAATATGCATGTTTTTTTGGAATGCCCTGGCTGCTGTGGAACTTGTATTGAAGAGAAACATTTTTAGATACTATTGACAAGCTGGTATTATGTTAAAATAAATATTTTCCATAGCACAACAGGAATCAAAATGCTGTTTTTGTCGGTTGCTAAATTTTCTATTTCTTTCATCGAACCACATTAAAGAATGACAGTACTGAAAGATGTAAGATGGGTCTCCAATATCTAAATATCTTGGTTGAAAAAAAATAATGTAGCATTCAGTACTTACAAAGTAGATCCCATTAGGGGTATTTTCCTCTAGTATTTTTGTAGCAAAATGCTGAAATAATAAGTAGACTAACCTCTTGTATCCAAAATCTGTTGTTTTATAGAGTTGCCTACAGCAAAAAACTGTTTATTAACTAAATGACTGTAAATAAATCATAACTGACTGCTATTAGTATGTATGAATATTCATAAACATACCTGTACTTTTTTTGTACACTGTATTTCACCACTGATGTAGTAATTTGTATCTGAAATGTTAGAATGTGATGCTTCTCGATGAAACAGCTATTTCCTATGGTCTGAGAGTACTTTTATAAAACATTATTATAACCAAAATGTGTGATCATTGAAGTGTGTGTGCGTGTGATGCTGCATATTTTCGTTAAAGATGACGTTGAACCTGTACATGATATAGTACAATATTTCCCGTTATCAGGTCAACTCATTCTGTAACAAAAGTGAACATAAATTGTAAATGTTGAGGACACCATAATGGTCATACTTAATTTTAAATTCATATTTTGGGCTTACATTGTTAAGGATGCTGGCGATGAATCTGACATATTGGTATCACCTGTCATGATCACTATCGAAAGTGTGCAGGAAATAGTTAGATGAGGAATAGCTCAGTTGTGTTGTGCACATGGTGGTTTTTGTAGATATGTGTCACCATACATACAACATGGAATAAGAGTTTGCATGAGGGAATCTGTTCTTTGTATTCTCTTGTTTGCTCCTTTGATAAATGATGTCCTACTTGATGATTGTTGTTGCCCTATAGATGATGTAAATAAAGATGAATAACATATGTCACTATGTGTAGTATTTAGAAATTTATGAACTTATATAATAAAATGTAAATAGAGTAGAGCATTGATAGACATTGGTCGTAGAGGTGTGCGTGTGACTCTATTTGCACCACCATATGTCGATGTCATTAAGGGATTTCCAGTAGATGAGACACTAGTAGTGTGTCATCAATTGGTTATAATAATAATTGTATTATTATGAAACAAAAAAAAAGTCTCAGGTGAAGGTATTAGTGAACTCACAATTGGGTCATTCCTTCATCAACAGTATTCTTTGAAACCTTGCATCTCTAGAGGTTGACGGGAAATGACTGTTTTCATCAGTTATGATAACTACTGAATGTGTCAAGGAAATAATTAGACAATGAGTTGGTTGGTTGTGTGGCATACAGTATGGTCTTTGTAGATAATTTTCATCATACTTATAGAAAGGAATATGAGACTTTTTGAAGTCATCTAATGTTTGCTTCCGCTTTTTTGCCTTTGCGATAAATTTTCTCCCTGTTTCAGATTTTTATTGAACTAGAGACGAAGTAGTTAAAGAGGGATATCTTCAGTTAATATGAAATGTATTAAAAAAGTAGGGATTTAGATAATTTAATGTAAATAGAACAGACTCAGTATAGACAATGGTGTTAGTGGCATCCATGTGACTCCATCTGCACCACCATTTATAGAATTCATCTCTTCAGATAGTATGTAAACTATTAAAAGAAGTAGGGATTTAGATAATATAATGTAAATATAATAGACCGTTGATTGAAAATGGTGTTAGTGGCGTCTATGTGACTCCATCTGCACCACCATTTTTATAATGCAGTGCACTTGTTAGAGCAGGAGAGAGATTTGTAGATGTCATTGACGAATTTCCAGTTGATGTTGACAATACAAGTGTGACAACAGTAGTATATAAAAATGATATAAAAAACTTATAACATAAATAAGTATAAATATAATGAGATAGTAAACTCATCGTTGCCTTGTTCATTTGGTAGCACTCTTCTCTGCAACACTGCATCTGTATAGGTTGTCGAGGAATTCATTTTTTTGGTTGTATATCTTTATATATTAATGTCAAGGTGTGCATTGTATTATTTATATGCAATGTGAGCATTAATGAAATTGTAGTATAAATTGTAAATTCAGACATAAAAATGGCTAAAGATGTATGTTTGTAGCTTTATATAGCTGTTAAAATATTACAAATTATATCTGCATGTATGATTTAGTGGAATGTGCGGGTGATAGTTATTGGAATTTAAAAACAAAATGATAGGAATACGAGGCATGTGTGCTAACATCTGTTGTTTTAGATTCTTGAGATTGTGCTAAATGGAAGTAGTAATGTTACGAATTTGTTTTCAGTTCAATAAAATTAAATTACCTAAAGAAGTTGAATGGTTTGATTATGTGTATGGTAAAAAGAGAGCATATACTTGCATCGATTAGAGACATTGTACTGAGAACTATTTAGTCAAAGGAGATAAAATATACTATTATATCAATGTAGGAAGAGGTATGTGTTCCAATATAATCCATCCTATACTCACAGTGTGAATTTCAGCAAGAGTAGTTATTAAAATAAGAAGATGAATCGTTGTTAGGAGCAATTCCTCTCGCGGTTACTGGGTAATGTAAAATACATATTCAATTGAATGGTGTAGGTTGCATAGTTTGGGTGATAATAAGAAAACTATTACCTCAAAAGAGTAATACTGTAATGTCAGTTCTTCACAACAGCCCTTGGTCCTCCGTCAGCCGACGCAATGGAATAGGGTTGTCAGTTTTGGTAGTAGTAGGTGTAGCAGACAGTTGTGGTAGATTGCGACGCAGTAGAAGAAATCAGAAATCCCTTATCTACAGATGAGTGGCAGAACTCAGAATTTGGTAGTGGATGTTGTTTGAAACTTCTCCGTGGTAGTCTCCGGAAGAGGGAAACCATAGGCCGAATGATGGGTGATGGTAAGGCCGTCATCGAAGGTGAGCTACGGGAGGAAGAAGTAGGGAGAAGGAAACCCTAATTGGGGAGCTACGAGAGCAAGTAGCAGGGAGAAGGAAACCTAATCAGGGATCAACACATCCGGTCTCATTGAATTGTGTAGGATACAGGGGGAGTTTCGGTTGAATGGTGACGGTAAAATGGTAAATTGATCGAGAATTTAGGTGATGTTGTTCTTTGGTTGTTTGGCACATCATCCTGGGTACACCTAGGTTTAGTAAATATAGTGGATGATAATGTTCCTATAAATAAGAAACTATGCTCTACATGTTTAGACCTATCAGTTAAAAAACCGCATGATTAATTTTTTTTAGATATATGATGGCCTATTAAAGATTTCTATCTTTTAATTTTAAACTACGTGTTCTTCCAAATCAAAGATAACAAATTATTAGTGAGTGGAGAAACAAATTTGAATACTACATTTTAATTTAAACTATATATTTTTTATAAAAAAATAAATAATTTTATTATTGAGATAATAATTAATTTTTTAAGTATTTCACTTTTAAAACTACAAATAAGCAGTAAAGTGATTCATTTATTTATATTTGATGCACTTTTGGATTGTAATTATATTGGGTTTTTATAGTATATGGTTGTTTATAATGAAGAAATAAATGTTTTAATGTTTGAGGATAAACATCTATATCTAATAGAATATATCTAAAAATTTACTATAGCCATAGTCCGGGAGATAATAATTTAATTTTAAAATAACCAAAAAATCAATTCCATGATTTTTTTCAATTCCTATTTCCCCACTAGTATTACATAAATCCATCAACGAAAATTTTATGGTGAGTGAATGTTTATCTTTTTTCATTCTACACCTCATGGAATTTAGACCTAAAAATCATTGTATATCTTCTCAATATAATTTATGGATTTAAGAACTAGAGAAAATACTGATATCTAATGCTTTTGGTGATAAATGATAGTTTAAAAGTTTCTAAAGATTACAGTGAAAGTATATTTACAAAGTGTATGGTGGTGTATCTTTAGATGTGGTAATAATTTAACAGATGTGAATGATAACATAAATATTGACAGAAATATTATAGCGAAGGGTTTTTTATTAGGATAGGTTTTTTTGAACATCAGCACATATCAAATTTGAATAGGAATCAAGAAACTAATAGTTCTCAGACATAGTTAAATATCTTCACTTTTCATATGATTAATATTGGATAACCCGACATGAATGATGATCTCATACTCAATGGATGTTAGTATAAATGAAAGAATGTGTAATTTGAAGATTTCTCTAGAATTTTTGGTCTATAATAACATTTGTATAATAAAAACATATGAATCAACATACATGTAGTACATATAATGGTTATTTGGGATTTTATTTTGTTTTAGGATGATTAGAAGTACCTAAAATGAAATCGAAAAACCATACACTAGGTTTATTTTAATTAGAATTGGTAATAATTTTGAATTTATAGATCTATATAGATTTTGTATTTTAATGGTAAAAATGTGTTTTCCTAGATCCACAAATTTTATCCAACCTCTAATGATTTAGTATGTTATACACTATAACTAAATGAATGGAAGAAAAAAATGAGGGTGGATTTTAAATAAGTGATCTTTTTAATACTATATATCTAATGGAAATACAAATAAAGACATATATTGTTCATTAAAAAGGAGAGCATCATTAATTGGTGGAAATGATGGAAGGATGTATAATCATAAATCATCAACCTATGTAACATGATGTATTCATCTATATTTTTATCTTAAGAAATAAAATAAGAGTTGAAATAATATAAAATAGAATACTAAAAAATATTTTGATTTTTGATTATACCAAGGGACGGAGAACTAAATATTACTATTTATATTATGCTAATTGGAATATGGTTGTACATTATTCTATAATATATGTTTGAATTATCTCAATATATGGTAATTGATGTAAAAAAATAATTAAATGTATTTTATACAATAGGAAATCATAGATCGATTGGAATATTATATAATACTTTTTTTTATATATAATAAAAAACTCTATTAATATAAGATTATGCAAGAATAAAAACCAAAAATCAATATGGTTTGGTTTGATGTAATTCTCAGTTTTGTTTATGGATATGTGGTTATAAACATAGATGATATATTTTATGGTCTTATATAAACAAACATGCATCATAATATTTCTTTTCTTACTAGAAATCATTCATGTCATTAATTTAATATACATAAGACAAGTACTATATTTCATTATGTATGACATCAGGTATCACTGAATTTTTTATATTACATGAATTATCATATGGGATGCTTATCTGTTGATGTGAGTATTATTCATATATATTTTTCATAGAATCGTGGATTTACAATTCTATATAAGCTTTATATATCTTTTTTAAAAAATTTCCTTAAATTAAAAAATTGGTTGAATATATTTAGTATGTTTTTTGTGGAGGTTTAAATAATAATGATGGTATTCTAAAATATCATATTCAAGAATCATGGTCCCAATAATATTAAATAGATTAATTTATAAAAAATATGAACAATTAACAATATTATCATATATAAATTAATAAAAATAATTTTATCAATCATTGGGAGATGATAATAATACATTCCTTAAAAACCCAAGGATGTTAATTTTAGGGGTCTCATGTGGATTGGGGGCCATATCATTGAAATCAAGGTTAAGGTGTATCTAGATTTACTATCCAATATTATATCTTATAAAAATTCCAGTCCTTTATTGAATATCATTCCATGATTATATAATCAAAAAAATTGTAGGTCATGTCATTGGAATTTCACATAAAAAACATCTTCGTGTCTATTGATCATTGTGATAACAATAACATAAAAAATATATGGGTATGTGATGTTCTTGAGAAAAAATTATAAAAATATGGAATATATGCCGATCAATTTGTCAAACATATGACTTAATTAACTATATTTGAACTATATAATTTTACAATGATGTACATGTGGCTAAATATTTGATCTTTGTGGGGGAGCTTTAACACATATCAATTACACATTTGAGGTTGTTTACATTAATGATTGTTACACTTATTATGTTTCGATTACCCAATAGGTCATCAATTATATCGGTGAATACATTATTATACTTATATGATGATGATTTTATTAATTATATTGAATATCAGCTGGATCAAATGAAAATTCCACCAGCCTGATTGGTTGGGATATGTTATTACAAGGGGTTGTAGAAAGAGGATAAAATTATATTATAGGGATTTTTTTATTATTCATAGAGAATGTGATCCTTAAAATAGGTTTATTTTATATGGTTACATTACTTTGGATTTATTATTTCCTCATTGGTCCACTATTTTAATCATGTTGGGAAGGGTCATCTAAAAAATGATGGGATTATTATAAAATTGAATCAAAAAGGAAAATTATATCTGAAGTAATCAATTTATTAATTATCGAATATTTTATTTAACATAGCTTAGATCCATGATGGAGATAATGCTACTAAATATTAGAGATCGTATTTCAACCATGGTTATCCATTCTACTCCCCCATGATGATAGGAATCCTTGTCTAGCTTCTTTGGCGGTGCTGATTTTCCTAAGAAATCCTTGGAAATAACATCTTACAAATATGTGATCAGCGCTCCATTTTATTTTGATTTGATGGATATATTAACCTCAATTTAGGAAATTAAACCTTAACCTCTGTAAAACCACAATATATTTTTTGAGTTTTTTGAAATTAATGTAATATTTTCAATATTCTCTATTTCGTGAATCATTGATAATAGATTTTGTTATATTGGATATCTATGTTTGGCTTTTGATTCATGAAACATCATTCGATGAATTCACTATATGAAATAATTATATTAATTTTCATAATAGAAAACAATATGACTGGATTGTGTTACACAATATTTTTAGTGCCTTCGATATATTTCGTTACACATGAAGTTGAATTTTATAGAACTATAATACACCATTAATATTGTTAGAAACATATTATTATAGTTACCACATAGCTATTGGATTTAGTGACATGAATAATATTAACTAAATATTATAAATATTTGATACAAATTAAAATTAAATTAATTATTTGGTTGTAAATTATTTTGAAATGAATGTATGATCTCTTTGAATATAATGAAATGCAATTTGTATGAAGAATATTTCTCATTATAAAAACAAAATTTTATGCGAATGAATTAAAAAACTAGTTCAAATTATTTCATTCATTAACATTTACATATAATATTTTATATATACTTTTTTTATTAAAAATTTATATTGGAATTATTTTTTGAAATTTTCAAGGAAGTTTCATTTTCTACGAATTTTGAAAATTGAAAATATTAATTCAAAAATTATTTTTCATATAATATATTTATATATTTAAATTACTTTATGAATTTTGTTTGAGGTGTAATTATTTCAATAATACAAAAATAAATCCAATATAGGCCATTCAAATTAATTTCAGATTGAAATTGGATATACAATCATTTTGAACGTTTGAACAGTTTACATTAACACCCCATTGTATTGTCCCATCCAAGCGATTTATATTAATATAATTTCTACCACTTATGTTTTTATAATGTTTATAAATGGAATCCATATATTGAGTCATTATAAGGTATAATTTCTAGTAATATAAACTTTGTTTTTGATAAATAATATTTCTAAAAATAATTAAAATTAAATACATTGAGTAAGGAAAGAAATAACATAATTAATGACTAAATGAAAAATTTTATGTGTTGAAATGATACAAAAAATATATAAATATTATTATCTATCAATATTTCTAACATTAATCCTCTAAGGTGATAAATTGGTCCATTTGGGATCCTATTAAGAGCAGTAAAACATGAATAGCACAAAATAGTATAAAACACACACATTTTGTCATTATCAGAAATTATAAATGTACACCATATATTATCAAATCAAAACACCCCTCGAGAAATTATCATTAGAAAAAAATTAAAAATATCCTCCAAAACACCCATTATTTATCTTATTAGATTTTCATTTGATTTAATTCCAACCAAGGAATCCCTTGGGTTCAATCCAAATGAGTTACCCAAAGAAGATGTAGCATCCTTACACATGAACATTTTTATCTCTCTATACCACCCTTAAATTATTAATATATTAAAATTATATAATAATCTCTGTATTATAAATATAAATATAATGTTTTTTAAATATTTATGTCCTAAACCATCACATACTCCCATCAAATGTGATACACAATAATCGTTTGTGTATAGAGGTCTACCAACACACAATCCGGCGTCATTAATTATTCCATTAATACCGTTAAAGGTTAGAAATAATGAATAAATTACTATTATTATCATATATATATTCAATTTTTTTTTGTATTTATTATTCTATGATTATTATATAGTGTATACCCTCATGATTTACATTTTTTTATAATATGATAACATAGTTTCTGTACATGTGGACTACAAACTCTTCAATGTGATGTCATTCATTCACACTATAAAAGGAATGTATTATGCATGATTTTATTAAATATAAAAATAAATTATGTAATAATAATTATACTATAATTATACATAGATTCCATCATCATTATTTTATTCCAATATGACAAGAAAAAAGAAAAAATATCTTGCATTAAAATGACCAACCGTCTTCATGAGCCTTGTATTCCATTTATTATTTTTATATATATAAATTATTATAAAAAAGTATATACTAATTATATATTATATTTTTTTCATGTTTTATAATATCGAAATATGTAAATCATGATCTCTGTATGATAATGAAGAATAAGAAGACAATAAAAATTTTGGTTCGTACCTGAAACCCAAAATTAAAACAAATGTTTTTAAAAATGAGTAATATATTGTGATAAACAAATAATTTTTAATATAATAAAATATTATTGTTCTATGGTGTAAATTTAATTAACATATATTTAATATACATGATAATGTAATGAATATGAAGAATAACAATACATAAATTAATGGTTTTCTTATACAAGTTTTACTTTTGTGAGATATATGCTATATTCACCATGTATTTTTATAATGATATATATATACTACACTATCACATGTTATATCATGAATTCAAATTATTTAATGATACTCATTGTTTCACTTTATGCTGTTCTTTCATCGATCTCAACATTAAAAATTTCCTCTTATAGTAAGGGAATTCTAGTTTACCTTTTATTTCATTAAGAATTATACCATATAAACTATTCATTACTTTTGTGTGGTGTATATACATAAAAATGTCAAATTATATGTTTATTTAAATTTATTTCATGATTCCATATTTACTCATGTAGTAAGAGGATTTATAGTCTCTATTTTATTAATGTGAGACATATTTCATATTCATCACCCATTTATCTCTATAGTTTTTATAGACCTCATGAATGTATTATATTATTCTTATAAATATATTTATTTTTATTTAAATATAAATATTTGGATATTTTTTCATGGGGATTTTGGTTCAAATGTTCTTAAATCAGTAAAAAAAAATTGTATCAATTGTCCTTCTTTGAGACAATTGTTTTTTGATGCACTGATATTCTACTTTAAGATTTATATACATCCATTTTAAATGTTTTATGATGAATTTCAATCATTTATTGATATTTTAATAATATTTTAAGTTTTTTATTACATTCGATAAATTATTCAATTTTACCAATTTGATAAAATTGTGTGGATTCAATCTCATAATTTATCGGGTCTGATTTTTACTATGTTGACATTGATAAAATATTAGGATAAATCTTCCAATAATTTTCATTAATTATCTTATACTATAGTTATTAATTATATTATCATGTAAATGTATAATTGTTTTTAACTTTTTGGTACTTTATATAATTATAAAAATGTATTTATGGAAATCTAACAATAGTTCTCTCTTCGGTGAAAAAATATTATCTCTAAAATCAATGTTTTGTAAAATATAATAAAAAATGTTTTTAAATGATATTTTAATATTATTTTCAATTTGAATTATTAATATTACATTCAAATATTCCTTTAAAAATACATATTATTATTATTATTTTATTTGGACAGTGGAATCAGTAATCCTTTATAGGGTTTCAATTTTAGTTTAATATAAATGGTTTAAAATATGATTTAAAAATAACTTTATATGTTTTTAATTTTATTTTAAATGAATAGTTTTTGAAAAAAAGTTATATTAATTTATAATTTTTCATTTTCATTTTCTTATAAATGGTATTATATTTTTTTCCATGAATCATTTTTTAATATTCAAGCTTATATTAAAAATTTGTTTTCAAATTGAACTATTATTTAATAAAATATTTTCAAATGGGAAATGACATTTTCATCACGAAAATGTTATAAAGTAAAATTTAATTTTTTTCATTTAATAAAATTATTTTTGTAAAATTTTTATGAATCATATATATAGTGAAAGAGTATTTTATTTATTAAATTTTCTATATGAAATTTCAAAAACCATTCAGAAATAATATAACTTCAATTTTTTTTATTTATGATTTAAAATTGATAGGATCCAAGTAATACATTCTTACTCTTTTTAATGGTTTATGATTATGATGACAAGTTTTTTATTATTGCTGATTCTATTAATTTGGATATATCATGGTATAACAGTTATGATATCGAATTCCATTCATGGGATATTATATGATTTTAAACTCATTTCATTTCCATAGGATTTGATAGGTCAAAATTATTATGATACCCATATCATTTCATGGGATATTATATTTTGTTTATAAAACCCATGTCTTTTTGTTCATCCTGATATAATGATTGTTTTATTATATTGTGGAATATGTAAATATGATTTCATTATGATACAGGTGGGACATTTCTATCCCTTCAATTCATTGTTTTATGATTTCAATCTCTTGAAATATTCTTAGATGGAACAAGGAGTAAACATGATTCAATTAATGACCTTTTCTCTATGATGGTCTTGAGAGTGAACCTTAACTATTGTTATGTACTTGGGAGTGAAACATGACTACTACGATTGTTTGGGAGTTAAACCATTACACTATAATTAATGTTTTCTGATTGGGGATTTTAGAATATCTTATAGAGTAGGTGTATCCCCCATTAAGTTCTAATGTAGGTTTTAGAAATGAGCAATGACTTATAGGAAAGGATTTAATAATCTTATGTGTATTCTAGAATATTTATTCCATATTATTATGTTATTATCACATGGAAAAATCTATGGACATCCTTATGATTCAGGTTTTATAAGATATAATTAATTTTTACATGACTATTGTATATGTTCTTTGATATGAATGGTATGTTCATTATATGATATTTAAATTTTCTCATACCCTTATGGTATTGTTGCATTTACACGAGTCCTTTATTTATTGTTTCTGATCGTTTAGGATCACACCTATTATATTCATCCCTTCACTAGGATATTAATAACAATTTTATTTACGAGAAAGTAGAAGGGATATATTTATTGTATAAGAAGATTATGATTCAAAAAACTAGAATATTGTCTTCTATATTTCCAATGAAACTAAACAATTACCATTCTCAAGAATGTAATTTGGAATTGTTCTAAATATTCATATAAAATTATTTAATATCCATGTATATTGTTTCTAGGTTTCTATTTTTTGTTTCAATTATATCATCTTTTAATCCTTTTGAACTAATGCTGAGCAAACATTATTGATGTCCATATGGTTATTTAATTGAATATGATTAGGTAATTCTCGAATAATATGTCTAACGATGAGTCAATATTTTGGAATATGTCTGATATTTTTTGTAAAGTATTAACTGAGTTGTTACCTAGAAATACATCCATATCATGATACTAAATGTGGATATGGTTCTGGTACATATGTATATGGGATTAGAAAACAATGAAAACACAATATTGGGTGAGACTCGATCTGGAAGTGGTGTAAAAAAATGGGCCTTACCAGACACCTAGTTTGAAACTAATGGGTGAAATGATATGTTTTTAAACAAAAAATATTCTAACAAACATGATATAATTAAATAGAATATTAATAGGAATAACATTGGATATTCATAATGTTTCATAGATTTAAGAATTACATGTCCTGAATTAGACATTATAGAATTAATATTTCATGATTATGATTCTTTCTTCTACGATATGTGTTGCTTGCACTATGAAATCTGGTTTTAGTCAATGGTGGGATCCAAATGGAATACAGATAACATTAATTATGATGTAAAATATTTAGATGAGTAGTCTAATGGGATATTGACTTGAGTAATGGATGTTGTTACTATGCATAATCAGTTTTAATGTTACATGATTAACAACTAGGAACTTAATAAACACTAAGACCCAAAAAAATATGATAATTAATGATTTTCTATGAATTCGAGAATTAGTTACCACATTGTATATAAGATTCAGTTTCATACATGTCAAGAATTTGAAAAAAAAACTATGTAAATGTCATAGTGGAACAAAAAAATGTTTAGATTGTGGAAAATAAGGAAACAAATATGTTAACTATAAGGTGAAAATGAAATTATCAGTTATTTAATGAATTATAATAATATCCTAGTTAATTAATCATTGATTTTTCAATTTATAATGTAAAACCCCATGCTTCCATGGTACATTTCCCTTTGAATAATGCAATATCTTTTATTTTTCGCAACTTCAAGATTCTACCACACTACGAACAATCAAACTAGCTGTTATAAATAGTAATACCCGATTTTTTAAATTATATAAATTTTATTTTTCAAAATGGGCTTCATTTTTTGAATTCTGAATATAGAAATTAACTTAGGATAATTTTTTTGGTATTTTTTAGAAAACATTCATATTTTGATGATTACTGAAAAAGACTATGTTATTGTTAAAAACCAATATTTTATTCAAATAATTAATTATTATATTTAGATTTATTTTAGGTCAAAATAGATACATAATACCTATATATTTTCAATGTAATTCATGGGATTTATTTTGTAATAATATTTTATTTATAAAGTTTTATAGAACTTTCCACCTTCTTTTACCCACCTCCTAGTTGAATTTGAAAATTTGCATAAAACACAATTTTAACGAGTTTGTGAGTTGAATTTAAAAAACCCGAGTGAAATTGTTGATATATGTAAGTAAAATGTGGTTTAATAAGATGAAAATTATTTTTGTTGAATGGTGACTTTTTACTTTTATTTAACATAGTTAAAAGTACAGAGGGTAATTAAGGATAAAAATGATATTATTATTACCCTAACACCTGTCCTAATTCTATTTGAAAATTATAATTCGACCCAAAAAAACCTTATTAATAAAATTTGATCCTCCTTGGTCCACGTTGATTAGATTAGGACATTTATAATTATTTTATTCAAAGAAAAGTTAAAAGAGTTAAATTCAATGTTTAATAACTAAACCATTATTAATATAGGGTTACACATAATATAAATTAAACAATAAATATTCATTAGGAATATAAAAAAATTTCCTATATAATGAAATTTTACTTATAATTTTTAGACATTAAATAATTTAATTTATTTATAACACAACGATGACACAAAAATTACCTTAATAATGAAATATTAAAATAATTGATATAATAAATATCAAAATAATAATAATTAATGTTTTTTGATGAATTCCAATAATTTTATAGGTTAATATGACATTATATGATTTAGAATATTAATATAGTTAGATGTAATAAAGTTGTTAGGACTTTAACAATAATCAATTTTTAATTAATGTCAAAATTCACATAAATGAGTTTTTAATGAAAATACAATATTAAATGTTGATATAAAAATCCCAAAAATCTAATGATCAGACAAAAAACTTATATGATGATAGTTTTATCATTAATTAACCACTTGTAGTTCTTCTATATGTTTATTATAATTTTATTGATCATATATTATAAATATAAAAAGAGACATGGTAAATGTAAAACTATTGAGCTAAGAGTTAAATCTAAAAGATAAGTTAATATATTGGGCCAACCTATCTAAAACCTATTGGTAGAGTGAATTTCAACTCATCCCCACTTTATCCTCTTAATAAATATTTTTTGAGCCATTATAAATTAAAAATTATTTTATTATAAAATAATATTTCAATCTTTTCTTCAGGTGCCCCTCACCCCTCTTATAAAAGCGCATTTCCCCTTATCTCAAATTCACACCTCCAATGCCATTTTTATCGGCCAAACACTCTCAAAATATCCACCAATATATACTACCTACATACTAGAGGCATTAGGTTGATTATAAAGCCACCTAAATGAGCTGTTTTGATCATATGAAAAGGAAAAAACACGAAGAAGTGGTAAATATCTCACAACCACTTTCAAGTTATTTTCTTCATCCACATCCCCATTCTTTTTTGTTTCCAATAAAAAATAATAAATCCATTATCTTATATATATTTTTATGTTATTTTAAAAATTTAACAACCATATTCATTATTCTATCCATCATATTAATGATAAAGACTTCATATGTGTGTATGTACAGCTTACCGTCTTCACGTCGTGGTGTAGTTGTTATTCAATAAATTATTTTTAGATGGGTATAATAATGAAATATAATTGATTTAAATAATAAATACAACATGTTAATTATTATTTATACATGATAGACCATCCAATTATATACGATTTTAATATAAAAAGAAAGATATTGTCGCTCGTTCATACGTACGATTTACCGTCTCCATGAACACGATGAGATTCATTCCCCATTATAACCATTAAAGACTAATTTAGTATTATGATTAAATATAATGTCTAAAGACTTTATATAATTCTGGATATTAATAAGATACATCCCATCAATGACAAAAATGACACACGTAAAAAAATATTATAAAGGAAAATGAATTAGTTAACACCTGAAACGATTATAATACTAAAATATTATTAACAAAGCATTATTAGAAGATCATATATGATGTCAAAATATTGTATATGGTTCATTTATAATTTAATAGCAATTATTTAGCTATTATATAGGCAGCTTATGTACCCTTTACCAAGGAAAAGTATAAGGTATTTGTTAATTTTACATTCTCTTTATTATCCAACGTTGTTTTTATGTAAGATATACTGGGACCTCTTTGTCATCCACATCCATGTTTCTTAAAAATGTTTTTTGAAACAAATTTAATATTTACTAAACAATGGGTTAATTTAATATATACCATTATTTAAACTTATATGTTTTGAAAGGAATATTTCAATTGTTTTCCAAACAAGGTACAATACATCTATTTCGACAAAATTAAGGTAAGAATGTTTTTTTAACTTATACATCGGGTGAAGTTATTCTTCGCCATTATATAATCGTTTATGATTCCCTTAAAATCTTATAATAATATTTTCAAAATTAATGTTTTATTTTATAATTATGTATCATTTATTTATTTCTAAAAAATAACGAGATACTTCTCCCAAATAGTTGTTATTTCATCTCTGTCAACATCCTTGATGGATTTTATATCTTATATGATGTCGATTCATTATTATATACTTATTCGATATTGTATTGAAGGTTTTGGGATATGTTTGACTGTGGATGTGTTATTTTTATACCATTCATGGTTTATAGTTAGAGTATGGACATTTCGTATGCTAGTTTTACTACGAATGTTTAGGTTATATTACAACCTTTTCATATGTGGAATGGATTGGACTTAGTAAGTGATGGGTGGAGACCGCTATAGCTCCTCGATGTATTAGTAGGTCTCGCGAGACAACTAGATGTGGAATTGGATGAGGCATTTACCTATTTGATATATGGTTTTGGCCGAGGCCATAATCATTTCTAGACATCAAGGTCGAGGCCTTGATAAAATGTCTCAAAATGTCCGGCATTATACGTTCCCTCATTATGAAAATAATATTTATGGTTCATGTGGTCATTAGACTAGTAGAATACCACTGATAATGTTTTTTTATGGAATTATATTATCAGCATATCTTCCTGCCATAATAGTGTCCATGTTTATTATTTGTAAAGGAATGATTTTTTAATTATTCACCCTGATTAAAATTTATGTTATCTTCCACTGTATTGATTAACCTTACATAGCGTTTGGGCTCACCCCTTTCTTATGTTTCATTTTCCAAGGATATGAAAAATTTAGTTATGGATAACTTGCAGGAAAAATCTAGGAGCCTTAGATGTTTCTAATGGAATAAATTATTATTTTATTTCCTTAAAAGTAGTAAATTAGAACTTATGTAATGTTCTTGTTTCCAATAATACTAAATTGACCTGTCATTCGGGACTTGATTCCTTATAATCATGAAAATGCTATGTAATAATGCACAAACTCTGGGTTACTGAGGTCAGGGAATTACAGTTGGTATCAAAAGAAGTTTAGTACAATCTTTGGAAACTAGATTTTGATAAACTCATATTAGATCACATAATCTTAAGATATACATTGAGGATTATAATAGATGAACTTTATAGAATTTTTGTAATGTATAGGTTTTGAGTATTTTCTGAGCAATATGTCCATGTCTGTATATATGCTGGTAGAGGTGGCTCTGGCATAGATGTTCTTAGGAGTGAAAAATTCAACAATCTGTTTCGTGCTTGACCCAGGGTATCCTGGTACATGACAACGGGCCATGCTTCACTCTTAGTTATGACACTCCCGGGGGATATGCTAAGGATAATCCCCATTTTCAAAACAGACAATTATGAAGGATTTATGTGTATATACCTCTTCAAATAACATTTTTTATGATTATGGATTATATCCATAAACTATTCAATTTATGTTTATTATGTTATAAGTTTGGAATTATGTATTTTAATTCATTAACTAATCTAGTGTATGCCACTATTTAGAAATAGAGCCTCGTGGAAGGAATGGAAACCGTATGAATGCACGTACTCCATGATGGGATTGACATCATACTAATGATAATTATAGAGGATCTAGTTATACAACAGGTGCTGATCAGCTTATCACCATACTGGGAAAACTCACTCAGGATATGAATAATAACCTTACCAGTATGGAGCACCCTGATCCACAATGTGGGGGATAAATGTTAGACCGCTTCATGAGGAAACAACAACCAACATTTAATGGGAGTAAAAATCCATTAGTGGCTGAGCAATAGATAAATTTATCAGAGAGAAAATTTCATGCTCATTGGAGTAGCTAATGGGAAAAGGTTATCATTGCAGTTAAAGCCTCACAAGAGATGTAGCTAAATGGTGGTCATTAAATAAAAAAAGGACAATGATGAAGTATCAAATATGGAATAGGGGGAGTTTAAATAATTTTTTTAGAAAAATACTTTCCTCATGACTATCGAGTGGATGTGGAAAAACAATTTCTGAGTATTAGGTAGAAGGAGGATGAGAATGTTACAAAGTATGTGGCTAACTATACATGATCAGCAAGGCATGCAGTAGATTATATACAAAATCGAATATGTAGGATTAACCATTTATTTAATGGGATAAAACCATTTCTCCATCGAGCATTAGTATCACAATCGTTATCATCGTTCGATGATATTGTCTCATTTGCTATCAAGAATGAAATTGAGTTATCTATGTCATACAACTTGAAAGCAAGGAAAGAGAATAAGAGATCTGGTGGACACTCTAGGAAACGAAATAACGAAACATGGAAGAAGAGAATAACTGAATTTCAAACCTATGATAATTGTGGAAGGAAGCACCCTATTTCCTATCTAAAAGGAAAATTAGTATGCTATAAATGTGGACAGAAATACAATCTTCCTGGTGATTGTAATGGAAATAAAGAAGATACCAATGTTCAATGATACAATTTTAGGGATATAGGACATTATGAAAATTAATTTCCTATGTGTTAGGGAAAATTACCTCAGAAAAGGATAAGGGATCAAGGCCAAGCTTATGTGGTCAGTAATGCTGAGGTTTAAGCTCTGAAAGACGTAGTGGCATGTAATTTAATGGATTACATAAATTTATCCAATTCATTATTGGAGTCTGGATCATCGCATTATCTCATAACTTCTTAGTTTGCTAATAAAATTAGACATTTCCAATTTAATTTAGCAAGGGAGTTGTCAGCCAAAACTCCTAAGAGAAGTATAATTGATACAATGTTTTGTGAATCAATCCCTATTAAAGCACATAAATTTTATTTATCTAATGATATCAATTTCATACCCATGATTTAGTTTGATATAATCATCGGTATGGACTAGATTTTAGTCCATGATGCAAAAATTTATTGTAAGAAGAAGGAAGTTACGATTTTTGATGATGATGACAAAGAACACCTTATCATTAGTGAATAAACGTCACTAACTCATTCTTATCTAGATCCACCCCCAATAGCTCACTAAATTAAATTATTCTGTAGGAATAGAACGAAATAATTATGGGTAAGGAAACGAATTTTCAAATAGAGTATGTACCTATCGTTCAAGAATATGTTTATGTTTTTCAAGAATATTTACCTGGACATCCTCCAAAAAGGGATATTGAGTTTTCTGTTGATATAATTCATGGTTCAAGTCCCATATCTAAGATGCCTTATAGAATGTCCACTTTGGAATTAGTGGAACTAAATAAGCAACTAGAGGAATTGATTAATAAATGATTTATTCAGCCTAGTATTTCTCAAAGGAGAGCAACTGTTCTTTTTGTTAAGAAGATATATGTATCTTTGATGTTGTGCATTGACTACAGGGAGATCAATGCTATAAAAATAAATAACAAGTATCCCCTACCTCACATTGATTATTTATTAGACCATCATCATAGAGCTTAATATTTTTCAAATATTGACCTTCGATCTGGATATAATATGTTGTGTGTGAAGAATGAAGTCATTCTGAAAACAACATTTTGAACCAGGTAGGAGAATTAAGAGTTTACAGTAATTATTTTTGGGCTGACTAGTGCCCCATCTATTTTAATGGACCTAATGAAGAAATTTTTGAAGGAATATCTTGTTGTATTCTTAGTGGTATTTATTGATGATATTCTGATATACTCCAAAAGCTGTGATGATAATGAAACTCACCTACACATTATTATGAAGACTTTTAGAAGAAATGAATTATATGGGAAACAAAGAAATTATGAATCCTGGCCTCATGAGATTTCTTTTCTTGTCCATATTCTCTCTAAGGATGGAATCTCTATTGATCATTAAAAAACCAAGGATTCCAAGAATTGCCAGCAGCGATGAGTATAACTGAGGTATGTGCTTCTATTGGTTTAGTACGAAATTATTGGCGTTTAATCCAAATTTTTTCCCATTTTTCTAACCCATTAACAAATCTCACATGTAATTAAATTTGTTGGGACAAAAGAGTGTGAAAAATGTTTTGAACAACTGTAGAGAAGATTATTCAATTCATCTATCTAGACTATACCATCGAGAATTATGGGTTTGTTATTTATAGTGGTGCTTCAAAGAAAGGAATTTGTTGTTTCCATATGCAGAATGATAGAGTTATTTCTTACGCATCACGGTAGATAAAAATTAATGAAAAAAACTGTATTACTCATGATCTTGAGTCAACAGCTGTAATCATTTATTTGATGATATGGACACATTCTCTCAAAGGTGAATAATTTGAGATTTATACTGATCATAGGAGTTTGATGTATATTTTCTCACAAAAATAACTCATCATGAGGCAAAGGTGATGAATTGAACTACTCAAGGATTATGATTTCACTATACACTACAACCAGGGGAAGGAAAATAAGGTGGCAGATGCTTTGGGTAGAAAAGATCATGGGGTTTTGAAAAAGATGACAGTTGAAAAGGATCCTATATTCATGGATCTAGTAATGATGGATATGGGTATAACCAGAGAAAGTGAAACATCAATGATTTTAGAAATAGTTTACCAAGAATACTATAAAGGATAAAGTGTTCTCAGACCAATGATGAGGAATTTAAAAAGTATATTAATGCTATGAATGATGTGAGATTGAGTGACATCATATATGAAGATGAGATTTTGAAATTTGGAATGAGACTTTGTGTTCCCGATATACCTGAACTGAAAAGTAAATTGTTAGATGATGCTCATAGCTCCTATTTCTCTATACACCCTAGGAGCACTAAGATGTATAGTGAATTGAATGAACTTTTTTGGTGGGACAACATGAAGGGGGATGTTGATGATTTTGTGTCAAGATGTATGGTTGGTCAACAACTGAAAGCTGAAAGGAAACAGCATGGAGGAGTCATGAAACCTCTTCCCATTACTGAGTGGAAATGAGATAATATTATGATGGAATTTATCATGGGACTACCAATGACTCCTTGAAAGAATGACGCAATATGGGTCAATGTTTATCATCTTACCAAGTTAGCACATTTTCTTTCTATAAGAGATGATTTACCACTAGAATGTCTATAAAGACTATATGTTAATGAATTTGTAAGACTTCACTGAGTACCCCTATTGATTTATTCTGATCGTGAGCGCAGTTTTACTTTAATAATTTGGAATGGTCATCAGAAATACCTAGATACTGAAATTCATTTGTGCAATGCCTACCACCCTCAAATAGACGGAAAATCAGATCACACTATTCAAACCTTATAAGAAATGTTGAGATCATGATCAATTGATATTCAAGGTCTATGGGATCTATATTTAACTATGGTAGAATTTTACAATAACAATAGCTTCCATTAATGTATTCATATGGCACTATATAAAGTGTTATATGGAAAGAGGTGTCACACACCAATGTGTTGCGATGATGTTGGTGAATGAAAACTCATTAGACACAAACTTATTTGGGAAACAATGGAAAAGGTGAAGGTAATCCAAACCCACACCAAAGCATCTCAATGTAGGCAGAAGAGATATACTGATAACTGAATTATGGATATGGAATTTTAGGTAGGAGATCATGTTATCAGGAAGTTATATCAATGGAAAGGAATTATACAATTTGGTAAGAAGGATAAATTGTGTCGTAAGTACATCAGATATTTTGAAATTCTAGATTGAGTTGGGGATGTATCTTACCATTTGGAAATGCCTCCAATTCTCTCCAAAGATCATCATGTGTTCCATCTATCACTATTGAGAAAATACATCCCTGAATCAATGCTTGAACTCATTTATGAGAAATTTGAACTGGAACCCGATCTGTCTTATTGTGAAGAGCCTGCCATGATTTTGGATAGCAGAGAACAATTGCTGAGAAACGGAACGACTCATTTTGTAATGTTTCTATATAGAAACCAAAATATGGAAGAGGAAACATGGATACCTGAGAAGCATATGATGAAGAACCACCCGAATCATTTTTTTCTGTAATATTCTAGAAATTTTAAGGAAGAAATAATTTGAATTAGGGGAGAATGTCACACCCCAAGCAACCACAATACGTTTCCCTTTGAATAACGCAATAACATGCATTGTACGCAACTTCAAAATTCTAACACACCATGACCAATAAAACTTACTGTTATTAATAGTAATACTAATTGTTTGAAATTTTATAAATTTCAATTTTCAAAATGGACTTTATTTTTGAATTTGGAATATCAAAATTAGCTTATGGTGAATTTTGGGTATTTCTCTGAAAACATTCAATTTTTTATAAATTCTGAAAAACATTGTGTTATTGTTTAAAACCAACATTTTATTTAAATCACTAATTATTTTATTTAAATTTATTTTAGGTCAAAATAGATACATTATACCTATATATTCTTAATGTAATTCATGTGATTAATTTTGTAATATTACTAGATATATAATGTTTTATTTAACTTTTCACCATCTTTTACCCACCTCCTAATAGAATTTGAAAATTTTCACAAAACATAATTTTACCACATATGTGAGTTGAATTTTCAAAATATGAGAGGCATAGTTGATATTAGTAAGTAAAATTTGGTTCAATAAGATGAAAATAATCTTTGGTGAATAGAAACTTTTTAATTTTATTTACCACAGTTAAAAGTAAATAGGGTAATTAAGTGTAAAATGATATTTATATTTCCCTAACACATGTCCAAATTCTATTGGACAAGTAGAATACGACAAAAAACAACGATAGGAAAAAAATATTATCCTTTTTGGTCCACATGTATTAGATTAAGACATTTATTATTATTTTATTCAAAGAAGTGTTAAATGAGTTAAATTCAATGTTTACTAATTAATCCATTTTTAATATAGGGTTACACACAATATAAATTCATCAATAAATATTAATTACAAATATAAAAATATTTCTTACATATCAACATTTTATTTTTATTTTTTAGAAATTAAATAATTTATTTATTTATGACAAAATGATGACGTAGTAATTACCATAATAATGAAATATTAATATAATTAATATAATAAATATCCAAATAAATTTAATTTAAGATTTTTTATTCATTACACTAATTTTATAGGATAATATGACTTGTTATGACAGAACATATGAAGTTTTTTTTTTATGTAATATTTTATTTAAGACTTTAACAAACACAATTATTAAATAATGTCAATATTGACATATATGTGTTTTTAAAACAAATACAATATTATTGGTTGATATAATAATCCTAAAAATGAATGTTTCAGTAAAAAGACTTATATTATGGTAGGAATGTCATTAATGAACCACTTTTGGTTTGCATAGAAGTTTATACAATGTTTATTAACCATATAATATAAAAAAATAAAGAGACATGGTAAATGTTAAACTATTTAACTAAGTGTTAAATCTAAATGATAAAGTTAATATAGTGACCCAAACCTATCTAAAACATATTGGTTGAGTGGATATCGACCCATCCACACCTTAGACTAGAAATAAATAATTTTTGAGCCCTTAGAATTCGAAAATTATTTTATTATAAAACAATACATCAATCTTATCCTATGGTGGCCCTCACAACTCTTATAAATGCTCACTTACCCTTCATTAAATTCACACTTCCAAAGCCATTTTTCTAAACAAACCCTAACCAAATATCCTCCCAAAAATCCACCCTTCATCATAGCGGCTTTATTTCAATCATAATTCCATCCTATAGATCCCTTTTGATCAAATCAAAAAGAAGAACCCGTAGAAGAGGTAAATATCTCACCACCACTTTCAAATACTCTTCTTCTTCCACATACTCTTTCTTAGTTGTTTAAATTATAATATAATAACTCCAGTATATTCTATATACTGTTATGTAATTATAAAAATGGAAAAACAATATTCATTATTTATTGATCATATGAATGTCAAAGTCACCATACATGCGTACGTAAGGATTATCGTTCTACATCTTGTTGTAGTTGTCATTCCATAAATTATATTTAGATTGTTATATTAATGAATTTTAATTGATTTAAATAATAAATATAAAATTTTAATGATTATGTATATATGATATACAATAAAATTATATATGATTATAATATCAAAATAATGATATTTCTGCTCGTACGTACGTACAGATTATCGTCTCCACGAACGCGATGAGATTCATTCTCCATCATAACCATTCCAGACTATTTTTCATTTGATGATTAAATATAATTTTTAAAGTATTTATATCATACTGGATCTGAATAAAATACCTACCATCCATGGAAAATATGACTAACGTAACAATGATTATAAAGGAAAATGAATCAGGTAACACCCGAAACGACGATAATACTAAAATATTATTAACAAGGAATTTTTAGAAGATCATATATGATATCATAATTATGTATATGGTTCTTGCATAAATTAATGACAATTAATTAACTATTATATAGTAGGTTAATTTACCCTCAACCAAGGAAAATTCAAGGTGAGGGTTAATTCTACAATCTCGTTGTTATCAGAGTTTTTTTACGTAAGTATCTACTGGGACCTCTTTATCATCCACATCCATGTTTCATAAAAATGTATTTCGAAACATTTTTAATATTTACTAGACAATGGTTTAATCTGATTTATACCCTTATTTGAACATATATTTTTTGAAAGGAATCATTCAGTCATTTTCCAATCAAGTTACATTATGACATTTTCGTCAAAATTACAGTAAGAATGATTTTCTAACTTATATGGTTGGTGTAGTGGTTCACCACCATTATAACATCATCAATGCTTCCCTTAAAAGATTATAAAAATATTTTCAAAATAAATGTTTTCTTTTATAATTATGTAAATTTAATTATTTTTTAAAAAAGAAATAGATATTTCTCTCAAATAGTCTTGATTTCATCTATTTCAACATCCCTCATTGATTTTATATCTTTTTTGAAGTCGATTCATTATGATTCAAATATTCCTTATTGTATTGAAAGTTGTGGGATATGTTTGACTATGGATGTGTTATTTTTATACCATTCATGGTTTATAGTTAATGTATTTACATTGGGTATGCTAGTTTTTCTACGAATGTTTATGTTATATTATAACCTTTTCATAAGGGGATTGTATTGGACTTTGTAAGTGACTGGTGGAGCTCGATAGAGCTCCTCGATGCATCGGTAAGTCTCATGAGACAACTATACATGGAATTATCTAAGGCATTTCCCAATTTGATATTTGGTTTTCGACAAGGCCTTAATAATTTTTAGAAATCTTGGACATGGACTAGAAAAATGATTCAGAATGTATAGAATTATACATTCCCTCATTATGAAAATAATATTTACTGTTCATTTAGTCATTCAACTAGTAGAATACCCATGATTATGTTTTATTATGACATTATTTACACAGCTCATAGTCCTACCATATAAGTGTTCATGTTTATTATTTGTAAAGGAATGAGTTTTCAATTATTCACCATTCTGAATATTTATGTTATATTCCGTTGTATGGATTAACCTTAAATATCATTTGAGATCACCCCTTTATTATGTTTCATTTTCCGAGGATATGTAGATGTTAGTTATGAGTGAATTGAAAGCGTAATCTCGGAGACTTGGATAGTTATAATGGAACAAATTTGTGTTGTATTTCCTTTCAAGTTGTAAAGTTGAACATAGGTATGAATCTTGTTTGTAATAATACTAAATTGATCGATCCTTTAGGACTTGATTCTGTGTATTCATGCCAATTCTGAGTAATAATTCACCGACTCTGGGCAACTGGGATCAGTGTGTTACATATAAAATGATTATTGAATGGCTATAATAAAAATTTATTTCTTAAGTGGAAATTTCATAAAGAGAATTACCAACATGGTTTGAGTAATGATTTTATTACTAATGATAAAGGGGGATTGGTGAAAAAAATAGGGTTTGAGGAATAAGATAAGGATTCCATGTAAATTGATTTAGGATGAATTGAATAAAACTCATGGTTTTTTTTGGATTCAATGAACATGAGTTAGGAAGTATATAACGATTGTTCATTTTATGTTATTCACTATGTTTTTTCAAGAAAAAGTATAACAGTTTCGATGTATGAAAAATGTGATTTAATTTCATGATGATATTCATGGGAAATGGAAGGTAAAGATAAATATATCTATTAATATGTTCATAATATTGAGAAAATTATGATTGGATAAGGAAATATTGGATATAAATAAGTAAATTGGACAATACTAATTAGCTTCTAATTGATTATTTGTTTTTTAAAAAAGTGGGTTGTGATATCATGGATGTAATTTAATTCATTTTATGATAAAATGAATTTACTAAATACTTTAATTTTTTATGAACAATGAAGCATCATGTATGTTTTCCACAAGGATTTGTGATAATTTAAGTTATTACCTAATTTTTAAAGAATTCGTGTTAAATTATTCACATGATTGATATGTTAAAACCAAGACGTACATTATGATATATATGATATCGACATGAAGACTATTCTTATTAATTTGGTGATATTATTTATTAGGTTTTTTAGTTTTATCATTCAAAATAGTGGTAATGTCAGCATTTATGAAATGATTAAGCTGAAATTTAGGGGAAGTTTAAGAGATTAATGTTTTATCTCACAATATGAGGATTCAAGAATGTTCTATAGCATGTTATAAATATTATTTTTCAATGTTGACTGATGATAAATTGATTGATCTATCTTACCATATATAGACCTCATGATCTTTTTGTTCTTCAATAAATATAGATTCAACATCATTTCATGAAATAAGTGATGAATTTTAAATTGATCATGAAATAAATAATGGATCAATTTGTGATTATGGAAGGTAATGAAATTAAGGAAGAATATTACCTTTGGAAAACAGTTCATTTTTTTGGAAAAGGGTCTTGAAATTAAATGTTTTCTTGTTATCATTATTTTTGATGCTCTCATGGAACATTTTGTAATTGTTAATATTTTCCTGGACATGTTATCCATCACAATACTTTAGATTTTGATAGCTAGATTTTAATTTCATGTCCATGTTTTTTCATTCCAACTATGTTCTTCTATGAGTAAACCTTGTAATGAGTTACATTGTTTTAATGATGCAGTTCTAAATTTAAATTTGTAAAGTATGTTTTATTATTCATTATAAACTTGTGGTGTTATATGAAAGTAACAATATAGTAATAATCCATTGATATTTTAAATAAATTTTTAGGAAAAAAATCTTACAATGGGAGGTTTTATTCAAAACCATTAGATTTTGAGAATTTTTTCAATTTAATTTAATATTTTCAATATTCTGCATTCCACACAACACTAAATATTTCATATGCTAAATGAATGTACTATGTTTAGATTGAATTTCAGTAAAAATAAATTTTTGATTGAATTAGATGATATACTTTGATTAACATTAAAATACCTAAACACTATGTTCGACTTGTATTACAAAAAATTAGGAGTTTTTTTCATTTCTTACGTGACACACAAGGCTAGATTTTACTGCACATCATAATATTTATAATGATATTATTAAAAAAAATTATAGTTACCCTTATTAGATGCAATAAATTAAATGAATAATATAAAAAAATAAAAATATTATTTACACATGTAAACACAATATGTCATTAGGTTATTAATTACTTATAAATGAATGCAAGATCTATTTGAAAATGAAGAAATTCCTTTTTTCAGAAAATAATTTTTCAATATAAATATAGTATTTATCTCAAAAAATTTATCAAAAAAATATGATGAATTTTTTCAATAAAATATATTTATTATATATTCAATAATTTTTTAACATTTTCTTGGTATAAGATAATAATAAAACTATATTTATGAACAACAGTTCTATTTTAATAAAAGGATATTTTATTTCATTTTAATGGGGAAGATATATTAAATATATTTTTTAAAACTGGTAAACTTTTCATATAAAAAATATACAACATTTGTGATATCAAAATACCCAAATTTATTTTGGATGAATTTTTTGTATTTTACTAAGAAGATTAATTTTTTATGAAAAGACAAAATTAAATTTGAAAACAGGTTTTTCCTATAATTTACATTTATAGTTAAATTATATTTTATATTTGTTTTAAAGTATAATTATATATATTTTAAAACAATAAAATAAATTATGGTTAATGGAATCAATTTAACATTTAATTTTTATATGAAAAAATTCCAATCTTTTGAACTATACACTCTAAAAACATATCATCTCATCCCATCTGTGGGATTAATGTTAAATTATTTTTTTCCATATCCGTATTTATAATTTTTAAATATGGATTCCATATATATATTCATAATATGTTTTAATTTCTATTATGAACAATTTATTATTCGAAAAATTATTATTGAAATTAATTAAATTTATTTATAGTGGGTAATGTAAAAAAGGAGTTAAATTAATTCATTACCATATAAAATATGGATTGAAATGGACAGTTAAGATGGATTAAAAATATTATTGGTCTATATTTGTACAATTCACCAATAAAAATATAAAATGGTCTATTTTTTACCCATGTGGATCGAGTAAGTCATGCAGAGAAAAAATTTATTTTGCAAAATATCATATGTATAATTTTCCACAAATATAAAATTCCACCAATTCTTCCCCACTCATCAATCTAGTAAATCATGTTTTATCTGAATAAAACCTATCCAAATATCCTCTAAAATTATTTATATTCTTCTGAAAATCCTAACATTTTTTCACAAATCCATCAATAGAATCCCTATATTTAAAACCAAATCGAGTTATCCAATGAATACGTAACATCCTTCCAAAAGAAGTTTTTGTCTCTTTATGAGATCCATTATTTTGTTATATATCAATATTATAAAATTAAATCATTATCATAAATATTATAATAATTTATATGTTATGTTTATGACAAAAAAATCAACAAAACACCACAAAATGGTACACAAAATCATCATTCATGTGTAGAAGGACTACTGCTTCATGAACAGATGATGTCCATTCGTCCATTACCACCTTTCATGGTGAGAAATAACAATTTCATTATTATATTATTATATATTTATGTGTCTATGATATTAATAATTTATTGATACCTTTTAATTTATTATATAAAAATACCTTCATTCTTACCATTTTTAAGAGTATGATATCATCATTTGTGGATATGTGGACTACCACCCCAACAATGTGATATGATTCATTCACGTTACATGGAATATATTGGTGATAGTTTTTAATTTTTTTATATAAATGAAATAATAATCCTCATTTATTTTTAATATATATATTTATTTATTTATTTTCTCCTCTTTCATTCAATACTAAAAGAATATGAAAATTGATCTCACACATATGTACGACATACCATCTCCATGAACAGTGTATTATATTTCATATTACTATATTTTTTATATCATTATAAATACCTATATAATAAAAATATGTTATATTTTCATTATTACATAAATTCATCCAATAATCGAATCATTATCTATATAGTCTAATCAATAATATTAGTCTAAACCAATACAACAACATTATGGTTATTACCTAAAACAAAACATTAACAAAAAAATGGTAATAAACTTATAATAAAAATAAATTAAAAAATATTTAATGATATTTATGAATATGATTCTATTTTGGATGAATAATAAACATATATTTGTTATAAAAGTGTTTTGAATGTGTATAAAAAAAATCCAAAACATAAGGTAAGGATTTTCTCACTTCCCATTTATTACGGTGAGATTTTTTCTACATTCACCACATATTCCGGATTTGTAGTATATATAATACCATATGAAATTTAATATATTATAATTTATTTATTTATTGATAATAAATATTTAATTTGTGATATTAAATCTAGGATCTCATGATTCAATTACTTCTGAATTTGTAATGAAATTAATGCCTTAGTTTTATTTCTATGTGACTTATTCAATATTCACTACATGTTTATTTTTTTAGTCTATATACTGCATTATGACATGTTATATCATGTATTTAAATTATATAATGATATGAAATATTTAATTAGAACTTATTAATTTTTGGGGATTAGGATTCAAATTTTACTCATGTAGTAAGGGGTTTTCTTGTCACACATTTATTTTTGTGTGACTAGTGCCATATTCACCAAAGGTTTGTTTTGTATGGTATATATATTGTTCATGAATATATTCTAGAATTATTATAGATAAATTTATTTTCATTTAAGTTTCAACTTTATGATCTATATTTCTTGTGGGTTAAAATTCAAGAGATACCAAATTAGTAAAGTAATTATTTCATATTTTTTCTTCATTGAGACACAAGTTATGCCATGCACCAATATTGTTCTATGAGGAGAATAAATTTCCCATTGAAATGATTTAATATTAATATAAATTTTTAACTAAATTCGGTGGTTTATTTACATTTATTATTTAATTTTTGTATTCAATGAATCCATGATTCTAGGATTTTATTGCTGCAATATCATCATTTATCAGTAATGTTAAGGATTTGGATTCCATTGATCAAATTTAGGATCTATATCTCAAAAATTTTAAAATAATTTCTTCTGCATTGGTTATACATGATATATTAATTTTGGGTTATATTTTTCTGATATTTTGTATTTATGATAATCAATATATTTTTTATGAGAACCTAGCTTTATTTCTATTTTTGGTTGAAAAAATATTTTCTCACTAAGACATGTTTTATAAAAATATATCAAAAAATAGATTTAAATTACATTTTAATTTTTTTTCAAATAATATAATTCAAAATATTTCCCAATTTTCCTTCCTAATTTATTAATATTTTATTCCATTTAAATATCTTCAAAATATTTTCATGCATCTTTTCTAACAGTTCTAATTTTTTTCAATGTAATGTTTTTCAAAAATATTTCAACATCCTATTATATGTTTTCATAGTTATGTTTAATGGAATGGATATGAAAAAAACATTATTCCAATATAATTTTTAAATGATATTTTCAATGAAATTGATTTATAAATTTTTAGAATACATTCAACATATTAAAAATTATTTTCAATAAAAAGGTGATCATAATGTTTTCAAGATTAATTTATATGCTTTAAACGTTATTTTTAATTAAGAGGATTGAATTTTTTAATTGTTTCCATTTTAACCATTCATGGTTATTTTGAAAGATAAATATTTTCAAAAAGATTTTCTATTTTAAGAGTTGTTTTCAAAGAGGGGATGATATTTCTTCAAGAAAAGTTTAGACGTAAACTTTAATGTATTATTTTAATGAAAATGATGTTAGAAATATTTTTATGATTTTGATTTTTAAATTAGGGTTATTTTCATTAATCAATATTCTTAGTGATATTTTTATACCCTTACCAATAAATTATAAAATTTTTTATTAGTGTTTTTGATTTACTGGGCACATGATCCATGTACACCATTCCAACTCTTTCTTTGAATGATTTATCTTTTATATGAAATGTTATTTATCAAACTCTTCTCACATTCATGGGTTATAAAATCATGTAATGATTTTGAATCACACATCTTTTAAATGGTAAATATATGATTTTAAAACCATTCTCTTTTCAAAAATATATCATATCATGAAATTTTTATGATAATAATATTATATAAAGGGTTGTGATTTTTTTATTATTAAATAATTTTTTTCTTTATAAGAAATGATATGATGAATGTTTTATTATCTTATAGAACACATATTTATTATTTAATTACTAGAGAGGTTTGAACTCTATCTCCCTCCAACTAATTGGGAAATTATTTTAATATACTAATGTAAGATAATAGTTCGTGAAAATTCTTCAGTAAATGACTACATACAATAAGTTGGTCTTTGGAGGGAAAACTGGATTATTAGATGGTTTTTTGAGAGAATTAGGACTATTAAGATTGATTGGGAAGTTAACCCATTCCACTATATGTAAAGGGAAAAAACTGGGGATGTTTCTACATTTCTCACAATAGTTATATTATCAATATAGTTCGTTAATAGGTTTTTCAAATGATTCTGGTCATATAGATAATTATTTTACATGTTTTTATGTATGCTACAATTTCAATAAACATTCCATTATTATAATATCATGAACTATTCTCTTAATTCTGCTATGATTCATGTCTTATGAATTGCTAATCATTATTCCATTGATCTTAATTATTTTCATTGATATGGATGCTATTGTCTTATAATACTATGACCACATTCTAAAAGCCTTATGTTGAAGTCAGGCTTACATATCTCCCTTGATTAACCTTACAATGAATTTGAGATCACCCACTATTATTCTTTCATTCCATATGTTATGGATAAATGATTAATGTAGCAGTACTAAAGGGGAGTGACATTAATTAATATTTTTAATATCATTAACCAAGTTATACTATTATGTTCCATGTTTCCAAAACACATCAAAATTATAGTCTACGGTAATGTGTTTTTTTAATGTGATGAATATTCATATAACATGATGACATATTCATGTATATTCAACATGGGTTTCAATATCCCTAAGGCTCATATATGGATGTATGTATTTCTAGGGTTTAATTTTAACAGTAGATGAGCTCAGTGATCCATTGGATTATACTAAAATATCGTTGGAGGGAAAATTATGTCATAATAATACTTCTATATTATTATTATGATCATTTTTGAACTCATGGGGACTCAACCATATTGTGGAATCTTCAATACACTCCTGAACCACTATATTAATTCATCTATTTTTTCATGGTTGACATTATGATATATTGGTCAAAAATTTAATTATGCTACATTACATTGAATTTTATATTTTAAAGATAGTCCTTCAAAGATATTTATAGGTTGTAAATGAGTAAGTTAGTTGTCTCAGCTATGATAAAATGGATACCTCTCCATCAACATAACCAATTTATAATTCAATCAGTGGGTAACATACTAGGGTCATAGTCATTCTTGGATAAATATACATGGTTCTTATAGTCTATGGTGAACCCTCACAAATTTCTTTTATTGGATATATGTTATAAACATTCTTATAGAGTTTTGATTATAGACAATGTATGTTTTTCATTGTTTAATTTAGTTTCTTATCAGTCTATTCCATAAGACATCCAAAACTTTTCATTCTATATTCATTCATTATACGTTGGTTGGAGGATTTTTATGGGGTTCAAGTTCTGAGACCAAGTGGATAGTCTGGTTTTAGGTGAAATTCGCATTACAACTAGGTTGTCTACCCTTGGGGATTCTCATCCTGATGCTCTGACAATACCGTAAATGGTGTTGGTGTTAATCATATCATCATTGGAAAATGGGTTTGAGATTCATTATGATGTTGTATTTTCAAATTTCAAAATGAGGCCTCAAACAATTTTCACATCATCTGACACTTTGACCAGTTATATATTGAGGGACCATGTACTATATATTGTGACTCCCTGTGATGATTAGTGGATCACTATTTAATTTTATTTAGGATTACAGTCTATTTTTTGGTTCCACATCAGCTGTCACTGATTCTGTTGCATATTTTTCTCAATGACTATGGTTTTTACCCCCAGTTTGATATGATGGAATTTACTATCAACAAAAAACAAATTGGGGGGATTGAGGATATTTGTTATTCTCAAATCTAATCATAGAGATAATAAATTGTTTGAATTTTTTCAAAGGGTTTACGGATGAAAAAATCGATGAAAATTATTGATTTTAAAATCTATTTAAAATGTAACTGGGAGAAGAAAACAATATTTTTTCAGCGGGTTTATATATATTATTGGGATATGAGTAAATATATACTTGTTCCTTTGATAGATGATTGTGGATGCATCACTTGTTCATTAGGGAGGGAAGCTTCATTCACCAAATCAGCATTGATAGCATTTTCTCTAGTCTATGTATCTATTCATTTATTGTATAATGTTTTCAATTATCATATATAACAATCAAGGTATCAAAGCCCAGGTGAATACTCTTTACCATGCTATAAATTCTTGGCGAAAATAAGCATCATTATTCAAGGTTTTGGAGCTGAAATAGTATACTAATCATTTCTCATTATTTTTTTTATAGTAATGGTTTTCTAGATTATGTACATGAATGCCTATAAAATATCTATACTAGGAAATCTATAGACATGATATATTCGGGTATCATATCGAGACATCCATAAAGTATATTATAATCAAAATATATTAGCGGGTTAGAGAGATCATATATTTCTTGTTTTATATTTTCTTTTGTACTTATGTATAGAGACCCTCCATTTTAATACATTAACGTAACATAACATTTGTGGAATAAATAAAAAATTTCACAACCAAATTCCCAAAAATATAATAGTCTAGTGTCATTAGAAACATGGATACAAAATCAATGGTATATAAATGAGCTACATTATCTCCCATTAGTTTGTTATTGACTAGAACCCTTTTTAAAAACCATATACAAAACACATTTTTTCATTACATGGGGAAGGAAATATAAAAAATCGGTGATCTCAAGTCTTCATAAAGGGTCATAATGTTATATAAGTAATCTCAATCATCAAAATAAAATCATGAGAAAATTATCCTGAAAATAGAAGATCATACCTGACATTTCAAAGATCACACACATGAAAAATAGAATAATAATTAATAGTTTAAATGGAACCAATCTTATGGAAATAAATATGATAATCCATCAAATATAAAATAGGAATAAAAATTCTAATTGTATTAGAGACATAAGAATGTATAATTATTTCTATAGTTTCCATGATATTACTACTGATACTATCTTAGTTGAAATATTTTACAAATGAAGTTGGTTAACACCCATTTCCATCCCTATATTTTGGAACTCATTACACCCCTTTTTTCAAAAATGCCATAAGGAACCAAGAACCTTTTGAATTTCATCCCTATAATAATGAACCAAGTGAATTTCTTATTCCATCCATGTATATCTCATGGGATATAAATCATTATGCAACATGTTGGAGGGATATATATGTCCCTACCATATAATGTTGAAGTCATTCAATCGAGTGCCATAAATTCAAAAACAATTATATCATAATCGAGAAAATGATATGGGTATTAAAAATATATAAACATATCATAAATTATTGAAAATGTTCTATGTTTAAAAATCATTACATCAAAAAAATCACCTGTGAATGAGAAATTTATTTAATAAAAACATAAACTATGAATGAAAAATAGGTTTCAAAAACATATAAACTATGAAAGAGAAATTTTTTTCATAAATACCATGACATTAAGCCTAAAAAATTCATATAATGAATATGAATATAAAATTTCTATCAGTTTTTATAATGAATGAGTAACCTCAACAGAAGTAATCATAGATGGAAAATGTGTTTGAAATATTTTTCAAAAACATATCCTAAGGAAAAAGGATTTTTAATAAATGAATCCTTTCAATTTTTTTTAAAAAAAATACCATCAAATCATAAAAATAATACTTGAAATAAATTTGAACACCTATTTCCCTGAAAACTTAAAAAATATGTTCAAAATATTATAAAAACATTTTTTATCAAAAGAATTCAAAAACTTATAAGTATTTCTCGTAAACTATTTGAAAACCATGTATTTGAAAATATATTGAAATTTTTTAAATAGCCCATGAAAATATTTTGAAAATGATTATCAAGGAATACTTAGAAAATATATTTAAAACATTTGAAAAATAATTTACATTTAAAATATATTTAATTCATTCTTTAAAAAAAATTAAAAATGAAAATATATATTCAATGGATTAGGTTGGATAAATTTTTACATGTCTTCGGAGATAAAAAGAACATTACATTTCTATAGTAAAAAGGATAGAAATGTTATTTTTTGGATGGAGACACGAATATTCCTTTGAAAAAATTGGTAAATGAATTTTTTTTTAAATTTAATATTATGGTCAATGGAATTTAGTATAATACATTAACAAACACTTTTTTTGAAAACATGGTTTTAATGAAGCATAGATTTCTAACAAATGAGATGGTAATGTTGAGCATTCTTAAAAAACACTTATTACCTATATTATATACCAAATTATGTAATAACTGGTACCAATATATAAATATACCATGAATAAACAAATGAGATAAAATGAATGAATTTTCATGACATATTTATCTAAACAATTCAACAAAAGAAGTATAAATACAATCAATTGTGAAAAGTGATGATAATGATTGAATAAACTATTATAACTTGGTAACATGGGATAATACTCTCTATGTAATAAAAAAAAATATTTATAATATATTAAAATAATTGAACTCTTGATATATCAAGAAAATGAAACAAGAAATACACAATTATTAATAAAACATGAGTCTCAAATAAGGAAAATTGAGACAGAAATATTTCACCGATATGGAAACATTTGAAACAAAATTAAAAATGAAATAATGATAATAAAATGGATATCTGAATACCCATAAATATAATAATTATGAATATAATAATAAAATAATAGGAAGTATTTACAACACCCAAAATTAAATATTGACGAATATAACTTGTATCTCACGGAAATAAAAATTGACATGAACTCTCATTAACTTTTGTCTTCTCTCTCATTGTACTCATTCAAAAAAACTATATAATAAATATAAATATATATTTAATATTATTAAAAATCATATTATTATATATAATAACATATATAATTTGATAACAACCTTATTTAAACATCTTGTAAACCATCATATGTTATTGTTTCAATTCAGATAATATACACTATGTTTTCTCCCATATGTCTTAATTCTATAAATAGTTGGACCATATAATTCTATAATGATTCTCGAATGGAATAAATGATATTAAAAACATGTATATCTAAATTAGTAATATTATAATGTTATATAAAATATATAATTATGAAATGTAAAATAATGTTCATCGAGAAGGTAAGTCCTATGTATGCAAGAACACTAATTCTATTTTAATTATTATATTGAATGAATAATAGAAAATGAAATATATGATTATATTTATATAATATTATTAAATAATAATTTTAATGATATAAATTTCATTTAGGTTCTCTAATACCATCCATTATGGCTAAAAATGAATTATATCACTTTGAGGGGTGGTAGTCCACAGATCCTCAAACGAAATTATCTTGTTAACATCAATAAAAAAGTAAAATATTTTTGTAGTAAAATTAATAAATAATGTTAAATATGTAATATATAGGATCCCCCACTACACGTTTATGCAACCATCGTAGTGAATATATGTGTACGGCTCTTGGTGTGCCAATATATATAAGAAAATGCATGAGTAGTTGAGTGGAAACTAGTATATGCATGTATTCTATATATAAGGATCCCTTTGAACATATTCATGGACATGTGTATGTGTACATATGGGATATGTTTCTTTACATGTATGAGAAAGTGGATATGCATAGTGTGGGAGTATAATCTTTTATTTAAAAGTTCCAAGGGCCGAATGATCGGTTTCATTCAACACTAAGGTTAGTTCCCTATTCCCAAACCTTTAATTAGAATTTACATTACTACTTGGTATTCTATTAAATGTGTTTTTTCTTCTATTATATGAAATATATATGATATATTTCTGTTTTGGTGTGTGTATTTTTATGAATAAATGTTTTGGTTTCTTGAAAAGAGGTTTCTTATATGTATTAAACATGAAATGTGTATTTCTAAAGATGTCTATTTTTTTGACATGTTTATTATAAAATTTTAATGACTTGTTTGTTTTTTCAAAGAAGTTCCAAAGTGATTTTACATATGGTTTTTGGTATGATTTCAATGTAAAATAGTGATTTTATTTTCTGAAAAATATTACGTTATTTTAATACTGGTTTTAAGGATTCATTATAGATGTAGTAACTTGTTTGATTGTTAATCATTCAAACTATTATGGAAATATAAAAATATTGTGTGATTATATTTAAAAAATGAGAAGTATTTCATATAAGTGATTGATACCATTTGGCACATTATGAAAGATTTATGAAGAATAAAAATCCATCTTAATTCTTTCCCTCTTACATTAGTAAAATTATGTTTATGTTAAATGTTAAAATTGTTATATGTGCCGAGTAAAGAAGAATTTCCACAGATGTGTGATATTTAGAAAAAGGGGATGAAGTAAAGGGGGATTATGGTGGTGAAAAATTGAATTTTCATAAATAAATAATGTGATATGGTTGTGTTATTACTTATTGCTAAATCATACCACCATTGAAGTAGAGAAAAACGGTAATCCCTAGTATCTAGGTTTCCATAATAGGATTAGTAGATGATACAGAATTTGTTTGACCATATTTATTCATACTAGATTAATGATGAAAAAATAACTAAATATTGATGATGGATTGGAGACCAATAGGTAATGGGTATGTTCCCTACAATAAATTCATGCACAAAAATAATGTTCAGAAGAAATAATATTCCATGTTTAATTAATGTAAGAGGTCACTAGGGTCTATTGTGTTATAGTAACCTCTAGGGATTGTTCATGATGCTCATTTTTGATATGTTTATTTTGATGTGAGTTTTCATTTATGTTATTTCACATTTCATGTCTCATTTGAGAAAACCATACCTTATTCTATGATGGATTCCTTTACCTTTAGAATGTTAATGAAAGATTTTATTCTATATTGAAAATTTAGTGGATGATAATTGTTTTTCATAAAAAATTTATACTTTTTACTCGATATTGAATTGAATGGAAAAAATTATTTTTATATGTCTTATTTTCATGCTTCAATGATTTGGTTTAATTTTAAAAGTAAGGGCATAGGGTATGGTTATATTTTGGCTTTCTCCCTGAGCTTCTCGGTGCTCATGATTACTATACATTTATATTTTAGGATCTAGTCTTTGATCAACATTGTTGTGATTGTGGTTTTATGTTCGATGGTTACCGAAGTGGTCACATGGAGGTATATCCACCTAGTTAACGTTAATTTATTTTTTTTGTTAGTGTTTACCAGTTTATCTCTATTTAATTTTGTTTATGTTACTTTTGTTTATGTTCCAAAACGTTTCCTAATATCTAATTTTGATGTCGGACATTTGTTTCCAGCCCTTTGAGATCAGAAATGCCCTTCAGGCTATATCACTGACAGGTTCAGGTGACTGGTTCAAGGTTGACTCGAGCTGGTTCATGAAAAAATTGTATCAAAGGAGGTTTAAGTCATGTCCGGTAGGGACGTAAAATATTTTGGAGTTAGGATTGTAGTAATTAAATTGGTCAATAACATGTACGTGCTTGATCACTACCATTTTGTAATTACACTTGAATTGGCAAGGTGGTTCGGGATAGTCATGCCTCAATGTTTGTGTTCCAATTTGGGTTGTTTTTGAGGTCCATATTCTTTTTTTGGTGTTTTTCATTGGTCATGATATTTTGTGTTGATTTTTGAGGAGTGTAGGGTTCATGTGCACAACATAGAAATCCATGTGTACACCATGAAATTTTCTCAGGTGAGTTCTTATGTGATCACTAGGTTGGTGAAAAATCTTCCAAACTGTGTGACAAAACCTAGTTCGGGGTTATTTCTAAAGTTTTTTTTGAATGTAAAATAGGATAATCTTGAAAAATACAACTTGTATATGCTTTGTTTTATGATTGTAAAGGATATATTAAAAATTTATTTCATGTTTCAAACCTATGTTTGATGTTTTGTTTTATCAATGATAAGTATTTGTTTTGATTTGTTATTCCTATGGAATTTCAAATGTATGTATGAATATAATTGGATATGTATTGTTGTTGGTACGTGTGCATGTGTTCCCATGTAATCATGAAAACATTTATTTGTGAGGTTTCATGGAAAAACAATGGTGGGTTATCAGTTTTTTAAGATAGTTTTTTTTCAATAGAATGTTTGGATTATGATGTGTTGGGCCATTTTTTGTTTTAAAATAAATTAGAATTTGACTCAGTTTTAAAAAGGGTTTTTTAGAATATGGATGATTTTTATGTAGGATGGTTTTTGAAATGGTCATTTTTGAATGAGGGGTTTAGGCTTGGTTTGTGGTGATTTTATGGTATTATTTCAGTTGATATTTAATTTTTTATGGTTTTATTTTGTGATTTATTATTCTATGGGCTTGATGCTTATTTTCGAGATGGTCTTTCAAGGTTGAAATAATGTTTTGAGTTTGGGATAATGATTCATGGATAAATGTGGAGGCTATTTTTGAATTGTTCTTAATGATAGTTTTTTGATTCATGATTAATGTATTCCATAAAAAACGTATAATGGTAAATGAGGTGTAATGTTTAGATGTTAGTTTTACCCATACCACAAGTGGGGTGGAGGGTTTGTTTTTCTTTCATTGTAAATTTTTTACTCTGTGGTTGGTGAGGTTATACAAATATTGTCATGTAAATAGATAATGTAAGGTGTCTTCCGGTATTTAGGAATTCTAGTTTTTATGGTGGCATTAGAGAGATGGTTCAAAAAAAGACCATGTTTTAATTGATGAAATGTAATTTAACTTTTTTAATTTTTTAGTCATAACGGGTGGACTGTGAAAAAAGGCATTTTAGTGTCTTGTGGTTCTTTTGAATGCTTCCCCATCCTGGAAGGATTGTGAACTGGAAAAACCGGTCCATAGAGTGTATTCATCATCACTACTGATTTCTCAATATAAAGAACACATTCTCATTTCATCTAATATTTTCTGGTAGAAACTCTATGTACAATTTTACAAAATCCATCACAGTTCAATTGAGGGTGTTGTCGTTGAAATGTTCTGTATGATGTGTTTCTAGAGGATAAAACCATTGTTGAAGGTTGTCATTTTCTAGCTGCGGTGCAATATATTAATGATGATATTAATAACCCATCCATAATTCATGGAGAAAATAATTTGACGTAGTCAGGAAGTCACTAGGAGTATGTGGTTGGGATGTGAAACCATCCTAGAGCCTTCGACGTCATGGAAAACACAAGATGAAATTTCCATCCCATGTTTGTTGTTTTTGAGGCCTTGATTTAGAGTTCATGGTAGCCTCATCTATAAGATATTAGTGTTAGAGTATTGTTTGTTTCTAATTTTAATGGTTGGTCTTTCATGGGACCAAATACATCATTCCGGTTCTTGCTCGTTCGGAGGTGTATGTGGGTTATGGATTTTATGAATCATTGTTTGGTGTGGTATTTGTATGATGTATTTATATTTTTGGATTCATCATGGACTAGGGGCTTTAGGCTGGTATGTGTAGATATTTCTCTTTTTATTTGGGGTCAGTCTATGTTAGGGTGTTCATTATGTGAATTTAAATATTCATTGTTGAAACTAAATTCAGTGTTCCCATGGAGAAGCCATTACTGTACTTTATTTCTAATATAGTAGGGATAACAATAGTGGGTCACATCAATGTATTCCCTCAATCTAGCTAGTTGGGACTTGAGATATTAAGGGGTAACATTATCAGAAGGGTTCTTCTATGGCAATATATATATATATATATATATATATATATATAGATTTAGAATGTTATTATTTGGATAGAGTAATAATATGACAAAGAGACCAACATAAGACAAATACATAGAGAACATAGTCTATATGATGTTCTTTTATGGAAAACTATTTTACTCTACTCTGACCAAATCCAATAAATAGTGAATTTTATCCCTGATTATGGGTCATTTTAAAAATGTTCATTGAAGATGCATAACAGACCTACTGATTTATAAGACTGTGTTTCAAGTGTTCTAGGATATTTTTGTTTTTGGGAAATGTGGGTCTTGTGTCATTGGATCATTCTCTAGGTAGTCACAGTCACTAGGTATTAAGTCTTGGGTGGAATGTATATGGTCTATCCCAAAGTGGTATGTTTTTTATAATTTTCACGTCCTTGTTTCTTTCTTTGAACAAATGATTCCTTTGGCTAATTATAGGGAATCATATATCATGTGGGTGATTTGTCATTCATGGACCTGGTGGAGTGCATTTTATTTTTATTTAGTACTTTTATGGGATAATATTATTATCAATAATATTATTATAATTTTTTTGTATATTATGGTTTTTTTCATTTCAACATTGTTTTATTTTTTCCCAATACTTTTCTTCTCATTCGATTAATTTTTATTTAATCTCTTTTTCTCCACCTATCTCACAACACTCACCTCTTCCTCACCTGATTTACAAGTATCCTTCTCCCAAACGCTACTTCCTTGGTTAGTGCACGACCTACACTAGTCAGCCTTCCCAAGGTAACCTCTATGTGGTGGGCTGTCCCTTGGAAAGGACACTACAGTACATGAGCCCCTCCCTCGCCTCCCTTGTTGTATTCCTCCTTCTCTCTCGACTCCATCTTCACCCAAATGTTCCTCCCATTCAATGAGTATTTTTTGTTAGAAACTAAATGGTATGCCCTACTCATCTGTATTCCTTTAAATTTGGTTCTATTTTCACCCCCGGGTTACCCCTTTAAGGATTAGTCCAACAAAAGGGTTCCATGGGGGCCATTTTATGATTTTTTCTTCTTGATAGGGTTTTCAATCGGTCTTTCAAGTCCTATTTTCTATTTTTATGACATCCTCCATTGAATGTGAAGCAGTTATCATCAATTTGGACCACCCACCAATGATTTCGAGTAACATTTTGTTCATTTCTTCTCTATTTCATTATTTTTAGGATGTTTTCTAATTTTATAGTCTGGTATTTTTGTAAGTTACATTTGATTGTGCATTAATTATTTTGTTTTCGGGAGTCATTTGAGGTATGGATTTAATGTCACTGGATTGATTCAAACACATTTTTTCAGTGTATTTTGAAATTTATGTGTTCTTGATAATTGTTATGGTGAATTGAGCTTTACTTTAGAGTATTAATGGTTTCTAGTATTTATTTTGTAGTGCGTTGGACTGTTCGGGGTGGTTTATAGTTTCCGAGTCAAGGGTGACTCTCATGCATATGCATATGTAAGTATATTTATATATGTCGGTTCCCCGATTACAAATATAACTATCTATGGTATTGAATATATGTTTATGGGTCTAGGATTTTCAATGTATATATATATAATTTAAATTTCATGAATACATGAGTGGGGACTGGTATATGAATCTAAGAAGATATGTAAGGTACCTTATGCACATGTACATGGCCATGAAATTTTGTGAATAGTGATATATGTCCTTACGTGTATGTGAAAGTGAATATTCATAGTCAGGGAGTAGTAGATTTTATTTAGAAAGTGGTAGGGGATGAATGTTTAGTTATGTTCCACCCTTAGGTAGGTACCCTATGCCCGGATATTTAATTAGAATTATTTTTAAATCATGGTATTCTATTAAAATTGTGTCTTCTATAATAATTTTAAATCCATATTTAATATATATATATATGCTTATGAATAAATGGTTTGGGTTTCTGAAAGTTAATTTCTTAAATGATTTAAACATGAAATATGTATTTTCATTCACGTGGGGTTAACTTTTTGGTTTGTTATAAATATGTAAATAATATTTTTCAGAATATTTTCCAAAGTGGTTTTCGAAATTGGTTTTGGTGTGAATTCATGGTAAAAGCGAAGTTATTTTTATTTAAATGGTTTTTCATTTTTAGTGCAGCTTTAAATCTTTATTAATCATATAGTACCGTTGTTGTTAGTTAATCATTCAATGTGATTGGGAAAAATTAAAAATATAGCTGATTTTGTTTCTATCAAGAAATATGTTTTTGGGAAGTTATTAATCATGTTTAGAACATTAAAAATTAGTTATGAAAAATGAAATCCATATTTAAGGATTTCTCTCTTTCTTTATAAAAAAACAATGTGTATGTTAAATTTACAAATTGTTATACGTTCCTAGTGAAGTGTCTTATGAAACAAATATTATTTTTTCAGAAAAATGGGATGTGCTTAATAGGGGACGCCTATGGTGAAAATTGGAATATATTAGGTAAACAAATATTATTTTTATGTCTTTACGTGTCTATAAAACTCACATACCTTTAAATATAACACATTGGTAACATTGAGTATCTAGGTGGGAAGACTGTGAATAGAATGCTAGATGATACAGAAGTTTTTAATGCCAGTTTCTTCTAAAAATATTGATTATGAAAAAAAAACAAAATGTTGATGATGAAATTGTTATAGGAACATAAGCATATATAGTAATTTCCATAGTATCGAAGGAATTTATATCAAGACCATCATAGATGAAAAAGACATTTATTGAACCAACTTCACAGCATGTTATATTACTATATTATTGAACTTTGTTCACCCCTTATTTTACCACTATAATACTGAATGATGATTATTTCTATGTCCATCCCTATGATACTGATCATATTTTGTTTATAATTCCTTCAAAATCTACCTCATGAGATATTAATAGATAACCATTTCATTTGAAGATGATATAGATCCCACCAATCTATTACAGAAATCCAACATCTGTGTGACACAAAATTTTAAAAATTCATATCATAACCAATGAAATAAAATGGGTATCAAAAAATTTAAAACCTATAATAACCTATGGAAAATACAACCAGTTTCAAAATTATATCATCAAAATCATAACCTATTAATGATTAATAGAGTTTATATTTATATAACCTATAAAAGAAAAATATATTTCATAAAAATATATTCCATGAAGGAGCAACAAGTTTTATAATGACCATGAATTTATAAATAACGCATTCATAGATTGAATTTGAATGTAGCATTTATATATTTTCCATTAAGGGAATGAGTAACATCAATGGATTCCATCTTAGATGAAATAAATTTTTTAAATATCATTAAAATTATTTTTATGGGAATTGTATTTTAAAACATAAAAACATTAAAAAATAAGTTTCCAAAAAAATCAATTGAAAACATACAAATAATACATTAAATCTATTTAAAAAAGTTTTTTTATACAAATAAATATGAAATAAGTTTAAAAACATTTATAATCCTTTATCTTAGAAAAAACATTGAAAAAAGATAATGAATGTTTGATTAATCTTAGAAAACAATGTATTTGAAAATAAAATTTAATATTGTAAATAAAGATTCAAAAAGTTTTGGAAACCATTATTCTTGAAACATATAAAATAATCTTGAAAAAATTTGGAATACTCTTTTTATTGAAAATCTATAAAATAAAAATGAAAATACATCGAAAATAAATTTCCATGAAAACATATAAAAAGAGCATGAAACTATATTGAAAAATATTTTAATTGAAAATATATTAAATGATTAATTATTTTAAAAACTAACCATTAATCAGGATAAGAGAGCATAAAAGTAATGATGGTGGATAAATACACACATGTTGTCCGAGTTAAAAGGAACATTTTATTTGTATGGTAAAAAGTTAAAATAATTCCTCATTTGGAATGTGATAAGAATATTCCATCGAAAAAAATAGTATAAGAAAAAAGGGTAAAAATTAATTTTCATTATCAATTGATATTAAAATACTATTTTTGGAAACACTTTTCTGAAAACATGTTTTTAATTTTTCTCAAATTTCTAACTAATGATATGTTAATGATGTTATTTCATAAAAACAGTTTCGTATCTATAATATGTACCATAAATTGGAATAAATGGTACCAATATACTAATACATCTATAGTCACCAATGGATAATAATATTCTTTCATGGTCTTCATATATGGATCATAAAAATTCATTTAAGGAAGCATAAATATAAAAAATTACAAAAAGTGATGAAAATATTTCAATAAAATCTTATAACATTTTATCATGGGATCATATTATCAATATAAGAAATGTAATTAACATGAAAAATATAATATCATGAAAATGTTGATATTAATTATATATCCTATATAATGTAAATATTTTCACCTTTAAATAATTTATGAGTATAACAATACTTGAGTCTCAATGAATAAAAAATAATACAAAACTGTTTTATCATTTTGGGAACATTTGAAACATAATCCAAAAAAAAAGAATTATCATAATAAGGATATGTTAATACACATAAAATTACATATATCTTACATAGAATAAAATAATGGGATGTATATACACTACAAAAAAACTATGGTAAACATAACTTGTATCTCATGTTAATAAAAAGTGAGACGAAATCCCCTTATATTATGTCTTGATTCTAATCATACTCATTTGAAACACATGTATAATAAATATAAAATTAGAAAAAAACTGATGAACCATATATTTATATCTAATACCGTATCTGGTTTCATTAAAACCTTGTATTATCCACTAATCAACAATCATATGTTTAAGTTTTACTTTAGGTAATATACACTTTTTTTTACGTCTATATTAATTTGTTATATCATTGGTCCTTCTAATTATATGATTATTACAGAAGGATAAACAATATATATATAAAATTTAAATTTATTAAATGAATATTTTAATTATCAAATAAATAAATAGTGATGAAATGCAATATACCATTCATGGAGATTGTATGTTGTGCATAAACTATAACATTCATTCCATTTTTTATTATCACATTGAATGAAATAATGAAAATGAAATATATGTATATATTTATTTTAAACAATTTCTGATTAAATATAATTTTATATATATAATATAATTTCACGAAACCCAACTTTAATAAATTCCATTCATTTTATAAGAGAATCATTTCGGTTGGAAAGGGTATCAATCAACACTTCCTCTAAATAAATTAACATATTCACATCAAATAGATTGTAAATATGATATTTGTGGAAAGAAGAGTAAAAAAATTACTGAAATAATAAATATAAAATAATAACATATTAAAATATAGTTTCCCTCATAAATTCTACCCTGATATGTGGTAACTAAAATTTATCAGTCCTCACATAATGGGGTGGTAATCCCCATTATACATTAATAAATGGATTGTTTTCCATTATATGGAGGTGTATGTATGTGTAGGTTGGAACCATATAACAAAAAATAATATTTTACTGATTATATTTTTGTTTATATACATTAATAGAATAAATATAGATGAGGTGGTGTAGAATTATAATAGAAAACATACTTGAGAGAAAATATTGCCTCTTAATCTGGTAACTCCTTTTGGTTTGTGCCAAAGGGATTCCTTGGATTTACATCATTCTAAAGGAAGTATTCAAGGAGTTAATTTTTAATATTTGGAACAATATTTGGTTTATTATGGCCAATATAATGTGGTTTTAGAGGTGTGACGAAGAAGGGGAGCCGATGATCTTTTATAGGGAAGGAGGATTGGTATTCTTGTAAATGTTTTGAAGGATAATTTCACTCAAGTTTTTAATGTTGAATTTGGATCCAGTAATAATAAAAATCCATTTAATGAGAGTAAATTGTTGATATATTTCTATTCAATTTTGTTTTGAAAATTTAATAAGTATTTTGGGCCATAATTCTACGGTTTAGTCTCTAATTAAGCTGCATATAACCATATTAGATGCTATTGATATTAAACAATTTCACTAATACATTGGGTAGAATGTTAGTATCAAAATATTATAAATAAAAAATATTGATGAATAAAAAAATTCATTCATTTTATTCAGGTTATAATAATATATGCGACTAAAATTACTTTAAAATTAATCCCTTAATAGGGTCGACAATATAGTTTTTTAATGTAAAATCATTCAAAAGATTTATATATGTTCATATAATATTTCAGTATAACATTTATATCAATGAAATAATTTTAAATAATTTCTAAAAATATTATATAATTAAACATTGAATCTATTTTAAAATATAATTTAGACATTTAATTAAATAAAATTAAAACACAATTTTAAAATAAAATATTATATTTTAAAATATACATTAAAAGAATGAAACCTTAATGAAAAATAGAAAAAAATTAAACATATTTTTTTTTATATATCATTCATAGATGAAATTTATAATTACATATAATGTCTATTAATGTTCTAAAATTATTGTTTTAAATGGGTTATCCATTAAAAGGTTGTAGAACAACGTTTAAAAAAATATATGTTTTTAAGCATTAAATTGGGTTTGTTATATATCATATATCTATAAAATAAATTAAATGAATATCAAGAATATTTTATTCAATATAAAACATATATATTACATTAATATTACTTTCTAATTTTATTTAATTTTAATTATCATGGTAAAATAGCTTTGTGATCATAAAAATAATAATATTTACTTTTATATTCAACCTATTTTATATTAATTTAAATTGAATTCATAAGCTAGAAAATCATATTTTTTTGTGAAAATCATATATATCCACAAATTAATTAATTCTATTTGTACCATATAATTTAACATGTAGGTTATTATTTATATTAAATAATCAACCTTTAAAAATAGTTTATTTTTCAGTTAACAATGGTCTTGTATGTTATGCAAACCATCAATGAATGTCATCATTACATATAATGAAAGATTACGATGGAGTTACATGTATACCAATATAACTTTTTTGTTTCATGTATTGAATGATTTATATGGTGTTTTATATAATTCAAGACAATTATTGAGATTTATTATACAACAAACTATCGATATTGTTGCGTGAATTGAAAAATATCCAATATGGTTAAATTAATTCAAAAAATAAAAATTATTAAAATATAAAGGTGTTACACTAAGATATATTTGAATTGTGGTGGGATTTACCATTGTTTGGACCTCATTCATCACTATGATTCAACATGTGTGAATTCAATGTAATTTTATAAGACATTGAAAAATGAGGAAGAATGGATTTTTCTAATAAATTCAGGAATATGTTAACGAATAAATGGTTTTGGTTTTAGAAAAGTAATTACCTAGATGATTTAAACGTGAAATATGTATTTCCATACATGTGGGGTTAATTGACTGGTTTTTTATAAGTACGTAATTAATTTTTTTCAAATATTATCCAAAGTGATTTCAAACATTTGTTTTGGTGTGAATTCACAAGAAAAGGGAGGGTATTTTTCATTAAATGATTTTTAATTTCCAGTGCATTTTTAAATTTTCATTAAATGTATAGTACTATGGTAGATAGTTAATCATTCAATGTGATTGGGAAAAAATAAAAAATATAGCACTTTTTTTCATTCATGAAATGTGAATCTCGGAAGTTATTAATCTCATTTAAAACATTAAAAGAGATTTATAAAAAATGAAATCCACTCTTAAGGAAATCTATCTTACTTTAGAAAAACAATGTGTTAGATAAATTTAAAAAAATTTATACATGCCTAGTCATGTGTTGTGTGAAATGAATAGTATTAGTTGAGAAAAAGGGTTATGTGATTAATGGGGGAGGCCTACAGTGAAAATTAGAATGTTTTTTGGGAAAAAATATGACTTTTTTCATTACTTGAATATAAAACTCTCCTACCTTTAAATATAGCACATTGGTAAAATAGAGTATCTAGGTGGGTAGACAATGAATGACATGCTAGATGATATAGAAGTGGTTAATCCTAGTTTATTCTTGAAATATAGATTTTGACAACAACAACCAAATATGGATGACAGAATTGTTCTAGTCACATAACTATATATACTAATTTATATACTATCGAAGTAATTTATATCAACACCAGCATAGATGAAAAATAAATTTACTGAACCAAGTTCACACCTCATTATAGTGCTATATTATTGAACTGATTTCAGCCCTCATTTTACCCCTATAATAGAGAACCATATTTATATCTTTTTTCCATCCCTATAATACTGAACAGAGTTAATTTATCATTACTTCAATTTCTAACTCATGAGATATTAATCTATAACCATTTCATTATAGGATGATATAGATACCACCCATATATTAGTGAAATCCAACATATGTGAGCCACAAAATTATAAAAATTCATATTATAACTAATGAAATGAAATGGGTATCATAAACATTTAAACCTATAATAACCTATGGAAATTAATACCAGTTTCATAATAATTTCAACAAAATCATAACATATTAATGAGAAATGGTGTTTATATTGATTCAATCCATGAATGAAAAATAAATTTCTTAAAAATATAATTCATGAAGGAGAAACATGGTTTATAATGACCATGAATTTATAAATAACCCAGTCATTGATTGAATATGAATATAACCTTTATATATTTTCTATTAAGGGCATATGTAACATCAATGGATGTCATCTTAGATAAAATATTATTTTTAAATATCAATAAAAAATCATATTTAAGGAAAATGTATTTATAAAACATTAAAAAATAATTTTCTTAGAAAATACATTGAAAACATACAAATAATACATTATATAAATTTAGAAACCTTTTTACATGAATGCATATAAAATAAATTTAAAACATTTATAATTCTTTATCATCAATAAAACATTGAAAAATATAAATAATGAATGATTTATTTTAGAAAACCATGTATTTGAAAATACAATTTAATATTATAAATTAGGATTAAAAAACGTTTGGTAAACATTTTCCCTGAAAACATATAAAATAATCTTGAAATCAATTGGAAAACAAATTTTTCTTGAAAACCATTCTAATAAACACGAAATTGTTTTGAATTTTTTTTCCATGAAAACATATAAAAATAGCATGAAAACATATTGGAAAACATTGTAGTTGAAAATATATTTAATTTTTCATTATTTTAAAAATTAACCATTAATCAAGAGAAGAGAGCATAAAAGTATTCGTGGTCGATAAATATATATATGGTATCTGAGTTAAAAAGAACATTCTATTTTGATGGTAAAAAGGTTATAAGAATTCCTCATTCATATAGTGACAATAATATTCCTTCAAAAAAATTAGTACAAGTGAAAGAACTGTAAAAATTACTTCTAGTTATCATGGGATATTATAATATAATTTTTGGAAACCCTTTTTTGAAAACATGGTTTTAATGTTCCACAATTTTCTAAATAAAGCGAGGCTAATGATAGTATTTCTTAAAAACACTTTCTTATCTATAATATCTACCAAAGAGTAGAATAAATGGTACTAATATATGAATTAATCTATAATAAACAATTGGTATGAATTTTCCATCATGGTCTTGATATATGGATACTAAAAATTCTTTTAAGGATGAATAAACATAAAAAATCCAAAATAGTGATGAAACTATTTCAATAAACTCTGATAACATGGTATTTTAAGATCATATTATCCATATAAGGAATGAAATTTACATGGAAAATAGAATATCATGAAAATAATGATATTAATTATAAATCATATATAATTTATGTATGTGTACCATTACATAAAATATTTGTATAACAATACATGAGTCGCAATGAATGAAAATTAATACAAAACTATTTCATCAATATCAGATCTTTTGAAACATATTCCTCAAAAAATAATTATCATAAAATGGATATGTTAATACCCATAAAATTGAACATATATTATATAGAATAAAATAATGGGACTTAAACACACCACAAAAAATAAAATTGTGGTAAACATAACATGTGTCTCATGTTAATAAAAAGTGAGATGAAATCCCCTTATATTCTGTCTTGATTCGAATCATACTCATTTGAAACACCAATATAATAAACATAAAATTATAAACAAATTAATGAACCATATATTTATAACTAATACCATATATAGGTTGATTACAACCTTATATTATCCACTTTTTAACAATCATATGATAAGGATTAACTTTATATAATATCCATTTTTTCACATCTGTATTAATTTGTTATATAATTGGTCCATTTAATTATATGATGATTACAGATTGATAACCAAGATATATATAACATTTAAATTTATTATATGAATATTTTAATTATCTATTGACTAAATATTAATTAAATGAAATATACCATTCATTGAGATGTATTGTTGTGCATAAATTTGAACATTGATTCTGTTTGTTATGTCGCATTGAAAGAAATAATGAAAATGAAATATATGTATATATTATTGTTATATAATTTCTGAATAATTATAATGTGATATATATCATATAATTTCACTAAACTTATCTTCAATAAATTCCATTCATTTTATAAAAGAATCATATTGGTTGGAAAGTGTAGTAATCCACACTTCCTCTTATCAAATAGAATGTAAATAAGATATTTGTGGTAAGAAAAATAAAAAATATTACTGAAATATTAAATATAATATATTACATATAAAAATATAGTTTTTCTCATAATTTCTACAATGATATGTGGTAACGAAAATTGGTAAGTTCTCAATTAACGAGGTGGTAATCCCCGTTACACATAAACAAATTGATTGTTTTCCATTAGATGGAGGTGTATGTATGTTTAGGTTTGAACCATATAATAAAAAAATCATATTTTATTGAATATATTGGTGTTTTTATTCAATAATATAACAAATATAGTGGCGTTGGTGGTGGAGAATGAAAATAAAAAACATAATTGAGAGAAGATGTCGCCTCTTAATCGGGTAACTCTTTTTGGTTTGTTCCAAAAGGATTCATTGGATTTCCTTCATTCTAAAGGAAGTATTCAAGGAGTTAATTTTGAATATTGAGAATATTAATTGGTTGATCATGGAAAATTTAATGTGGTTTTAGAGGTGTGATGAAGAAGGGGATCAAGTGATCTTTTATAGGGAAGGAGATGTGGTACTCTTGTAAATGTTTTGAAGGATACATTCACACATGTTTTTCATGTTGAATTAGGATCTAATAATAATAAAAATCCTTTGAAAGAGAGTACATTATAGATATATTTTCATTCAAATAGTTTTTGAGAATATTATAGGTATTTTGGGCAATAATTTTATTGTTTTGTCCCTAATTTAGTTTCATATAACCTTAATAGATGTTATTAATGTTAATCAATTTCAATAATATTTTGGGTATAATTTTAATTTCAACATATTAGAAATAAATTTTTATGCTGATTACAGAAATTGATTCAATTTATTCAGATTATAATAATAAATGAAACTAAAATTACTTTAATATTAATCTCGTAGTATGGTCGACAATATTGGTTTTTTTAATGTAAAATAATTCGAAAGTTTTATATGTTTTTAAATAATATTTCAATATAACATTTATCTCAATGAACTAATTTTAATTAATTTATAAAAATATTATATAATTAAACATTGATTCTATTTTAAAATTTTATTTAAATGTCTAAATAAATAACATGAAAACACTGTTTTAAAATAAAATGTTATATTTTAGAATATTCATTTAAAAAATTCTACCTTAAAGAAAAATAGAAAAAAATTAAACCTAATTATTTATTACGTTTATCATTCATAGATTAAATTTATTATTATATATAAAGTCTATTAATGTTCTGAAATTGTTGTTTTAAATTGGTTCTCCATTAAATGTTTGTAAAAAAATGTTCAAAGAAATATTTTCTTTTAAGCATTAAATTTGGTTTGTTATTTATCATATATCTATAATCCAAATTTAATGAATAAAAAAATATTTTATTTAACATATAACATATATATTATATTAATATCACTAACTAATTTTATTGAATTTGATTTATCATGGTAAAATAGCTTTGTGACTATAAAAATAATAATATTTACTTTTATATTAAATATATTTTGATATTAATTTAAATTTAATTCATAAGCTAGGAAATCATATTATTTTTTGAAAACCATATATAAATTCATAAATTAATTAATTGTATTCATACCTTATAATTTAACATTTAGGTTATTTTTTATATAAAATAATATACTTTTAATAATAGATTATTTTTTAGTTAACATTGGTCTTGTATGTTATGAAAACCATCTAGGAATGTCATCATTAAATATAATGAAAGATAACCATCGTGTTCCATGTATACCAAGATATTTTTTTTCATGTATTGAATTCATTATATAGTTTTTTATATAATTCATGACAAACATAGTGATTTCATATAAAATAAACTATCGATACTGTTATTTGAAATGAAAAATATTCAATAAGGTTAAATTAATTCAAAAAATAATAATTCAAAAAATATCAAGGTGTTACACTATGAAATAGTGGAATTTTGGTTAGAGTTGCCATTATTTAGACCTCAATTATCACCATGGATCATCATGAGTGAATTGAATGTTATTTCCTAATACATTAACAAATGAGGAACAACCGATTTTTCTAAAAAAATCATGTATATCTTCATCATTTATTTGAAAACAAAAGGGATTATATATCTCAGGTTTTCAAGAATAAAATATATATGGTGAAAAATTTAAAAGGTAGAAGACTAATATATGGCATAATTTATATTGTTATTACTAATAATGAAGTTTAATATTATTTTTCATTGACTATAGTCAATCAACTCACAAAACCAATATTCAATCACACCACTCTATTTTTAATTTTAATCAAGGTGAATTTTATGTTTAAAAATATTAAATTTTCTATCTCATGGAATAGAATTAAAGGGTTTATAATGATAAGTATAAGGTCGTAGTAGAATCCCATGTGGGGTACTACTTAGTATGTCCTAGATAATCAACTATAGTTTTTTATGAATAATGTCAATTATTTGAGTAATAATCAAGAAGATTTGGATTTCAGCTGGGAAAGGATTAGAGAGGCCGTGAAGGGATGAAAAATATTCACTAGGATTGGTGGATTCAGTAATCATTTTTTTCATTTTGAGGGATAAATAATATTCTCACTAAAAAAATTTGATTTCGAAAGGTATTATTGGGATACTCAATACTTTTATGGCTCAAATAGGGGGATTTAAACACATTAATGTTTTTTTCATGTCTGAAAATGATGATTTTTTTCAAAAAAGAAATAGTCTAAAACATCAATATGGTTCTAGTATGATGTAATTGGATGCAGGAGGTAAAAATATTTGGAAAACATTATGTGTCTTCTCAATCACTTGAATATGGGAATGGGTCATGGTATTAATATGATTCACGAAGAAGAAAATTTCATGAGTTGTATTTTGTGTCTAGTAGAAGATCTAGATAATGGGGTGTTAATGCTTTTGTAGAGGAAAAAATAAATGAAATTTTGTTATACAGGAAATAGGAAAGAACATTTTATAAATATTTCTTCATAGGTTTATCCTATGTGGAATTATGGTGATTTTTGAAGTCGTAGCTGAGGGAGAATGTGGGGGACAACATTAGATGATGAGTTTCAATTAGCACTCTATGTACCTCAGTGGTGACTCCGATTTGAAAAGTGAATTATCCAAACATATTGAATCAATATAGGAAAAAATAATTTTATAATTTTATCTATGAAAATATCTTTTTCATTATTACTAAAAGTAGAAATAGTAATGTTATCACATGGATTATATCATATGAGAAAAATGTTTTTTTGTGAAATGAATGAGAATGACAGGGGCCATTTGTATTGCAATAGAAATTGTGGTGGATCAGAAAAAAATAAATATTGAATATAATTTTATGATCAAGGTGGATATGTTAAATGATTATGGTAAATTTTGATAGATTTTTATTTTAAGGGTCATTTGTAATTTTTTTTATTGAATGGTTTTATAATTAATGATTCAAATGCTATGCCTTTATAGGGCATATAGTCTCCCTAATGGTAAGGGTTATAGGATTCTTGAAAAAAAATATGGGTTTAGATAGAGAGATCCTTTATCTACTAGTATTTATATCTTTTCCTATTAATCACTCATAAGTAATATCAAATTGGGCGTGCTGGATGTAAGGATTTTTTCCCTCACAAATTGGTTTGTAAGTGTAATTGTATCCCAAATAATGTGTGCTAATGATATGTTCTTTTTTTGAAAATGGGTTGAAAAGTTTAACTAATATGTTTAATAAAATTATGATAAAATTTGGAAAATTTAAAGGATATTTTTTCAATAAATTTAATAGAATAGTTTTTTTCCTGAAAACAATTTCACAGGGACACTGATGTATGATTAATAAAAAATCGAATGATGAAGTGAAAAGTTTTAATAGAATATCTCACATATACAATATCATAAGGAATAATCAATAAAAAATTATTTTATTTTATTATCATTTATCTCAGATGGTGTATTCTGAATTGAATAAATAAATACCTATAATTTTAAGGAAAATTTAAATCATTGATTGTTTTAACATCTTTTCCAACACACATTCTATATATAACAAACCATATGAGGGAAAAATTGAGGACCAATGTTCCAAGAAATTCAATCTTATGGGATGATAACTAGGAATGTTGATTCCATTGGGAATCTTGGAAAAACATGAAAATTATAATTGATGGATATGGGATTAATTTATTGAATGTAGTTGAATCTATTCATGCCATGATATTAAAATCCATGTGGGATATTATTAGAGGAAATTATTTATAGGTGAAATTTATGATGAATATGGAATTGAAATATGCGAGGATTTTCTTGGCCAATCTAGAAAGAATTATTGTATTTCCTTCTAGATTTCATATTTTTTACTGGTTATGGATGACATTGCTTAGTTGGATGTCGGGTGATAGAATATCAATTTTTAGAAGGAAAACATGGTATGTCTAGGGCGGTTTTCCAGGATGTCATGTAATTAACCACTCCTTCAGGGAGTCCACCTAGAATATTACCTTTATGGAATAAAAATATTTTATTGGTTGATGAGATGGATAGTTAAATATTATGGGATTCACATTAGAGAAATATTATGGTTGGAATACAGTAATATGGTTCATGATAGAAGTGGGCAGGAAATTTGGAACCAAAACAATAATGTAATGATATTCCATGAAGAATTAATTTTGTTTATTAATGATTGACTAATTAGGCTAATTATATATATATATATGATATTCTGAAAATAAAGGCTTTGATGTTGGTTTTTAAAAACTACTATTGTGTATTTCCACAATAAGAATCTGGGTACAAAATATTTAATAATTTTGAACATGTGAAGGGGTTCTAGAGATTTATAGGACACAACATGATTTTCCATTTTGTTGGAGAAACAATTTTGGTGCACATCTGTTCATAGTATCATTATTTTCATTCACTAGTATTGAAGTTGGAGGGCCTCAATTTTTTTCAGTGGTGTTTTTGACACTCCGGGAGGCTCAAAAAATTGGTGTTAACCTACATAAAAATTCGGAAAATAAATTAATGCGTTTATAACTCTTGGTGTATGTAATGTACAATAAAATAAATTTTTCCATATATTGTAACACTGAGTTTTACATTTTCTTTCACATAGAGTTTCTGGTTCCTATGAATGTTATAGGTGTCCTTAATAACAATTAGTTATCATCTCATTCATAAAAAAGCATTCTAGAAATACAATTTTCTATATTGGAATGTATTATAGAAAATAAGGGTTGATAAATCAAATTCTAATCCTTTATAAGATGGATAATGAAATTTTTTTATGGATAATGGCTTTATGGGTAGATTAGAGGTAGTGTATTAGTGATATAAATCAATGTATTGATGTTATTGTGTTTATGTTCTTTTTTTGGGAGAGATAATTACATTTAATTAGATTAAAGGTCATTGGTAACAAGTATTATTATTTCTAGTATATATAATATTTAGATCATATATTTTGAAACTGATTGTTCATTGTAAATGGGGTTTCATCAAGGGACGTACATGTACCGTTGAAAGCTATATTCAGGAATTTTATAATGTTTTTCAACTATGGAATATAGGTCATCCACAGTTGGATGGAAGGGATTTTTTGGGCTGATTTGTTTTCATGAAAATCGAGTCATGTTTGTAATTATAAATTATGTATTGCTATAGAGTCATTTGATAATTACTATATGCTCATTGTTATGGGAGTTTCCCTTGGCCTCTATATTTTTTGGCTCTTGTGAGCAGGTGTGTGAAATTTTTCTTCTTTAAAACACAATGAAGGTAGTTTTTAGAAAAATATTTTCCTTATATATTGATAACTATATGATTTATTTATTTTATATGACTATCTAAAATAGATTCAATTTCCCAGTGGGGTAAATACATGAAAACATCACTAAAATTACTAATTATAAAATTTCATAATGTTAATTGTTTCAAAAGAAGTTCAAATTTTTTAGAAATACCATTTATGTGATTATATTCTTTTATTTTTTATACGACTTCTGTATTAAATAAATAAATCACCCCCATGACACTCATTGTCATCATTATGTTTCAATACCTGAAAGAGGGTGGACACATGTTCTTTAATGGCATCCATGATATATCATATTTCATCATATAATTATTAGGAGTTCAGAATGTGCCAAAATCTTGAGTAATAGATTATTGTTGAATAATTTAATAAGTTATTTCCAAAGTAAACTACTCAGAAAAAGATTCAATTTCATTGAATGAAGCTAATAACATTTGGAATAAACTATATCATCCTAAAATATAAATTTCATATATTATAGAAAAAAATTTCATTAATCAGTGAACATTGATATATGTTAACTAAGTTATCTCATTATAAAAGGATAAAATTTCTTAGGATGATTAATATTATCTCAATTAATGGAAATTGATGTCTATATTATTTTATGGTTCTTTGGTTATTTTTCTATAATCCTTATATATTTTTTATTAGAATTTAAAAAATATAATAATTCATTAAATTAAATGATGAATATTGATTTATAGATTTATTTATAAGTAGAATTGGGATCAAAATAAAACATGTATTTTAGACACAGATAATGTCTGAGGGTTGATTGAACTTTTTAGTAATATACATATATTTTTTTAAAATCATTTCATGGTATCTCTTATCATTCATCTTATTCAACATAGTGTATGATAAAAAATTGTATAATTTTTCACCTTGTTTGTGATAAATTATTTCACAATTATAATCTATATACCTGATAATATCATGAACTATTATGAAATATTTAAATCAAACTCCAAAAAATCTAGTAAATGAGAAATAATTTTGTTGATCATAGATAATGACTTAATTTAAAATGCTAATATCTTATAGTGGGACGTATTTATTCATATAGGATGAAAATTGATCCTTAGTAGTAGTTCTAATAGTAGAAATAATTTTTCCCTACGTGGTTGAAGATACAGGATCACCTACTCTATATAAGAATTTTTTATTTTGTTTTTTGGGAATACATACTACTATTTTTGGTATAATGGATTAGGTTTAAGGGCCTCCTAATAATGAATGGAATATGATATTCATTTGGTATCACTATTTAATTAATATTAGTGATATTTATTTCTATAATAATCTCTCTTTTTGTATGTATTGTTTTTTATAGTAGATATATCTCCATGTTTCAACATCTTTTTTATAACATGAGTTTTATTGCTTTTGTAAATATTTTAAATCCCCTAGATATTTTTATGGAATGAATATGTTTTTTAATTAATATTATACATTATCTATATTTATTTATATTAATAACTATAATAAAATTTATATATCTAGGTAATATATTAAAATTGTTAATCTATTATTGAAATCAATCAATCCCTATTTCTATTGTTTATTAGGTTTTTATCCCTAATTATTTGTTTCATTAATATTCGTGGAGATGAATTGGTAGTGGAATTTCATAAATATATTTTCCCACTTTGAAATTATATTTGCTACTAGAGTGTTGTACTAAATTAATTTAGGATAATTTTGTGTTTCATGAATCATCAAGACATGTTTATTTTATATATTTTATGGGAACTAACCTTCGACCATGTTGGGATTAAATGTTTGATTATAATATTTTTATATGTATTCATTTCCATTTTTTTAGTGTTTTGGGTTCCTAAATTTGGGATGAGTTGAAGACATATCCACCCTATTAAGATATGAAATTTAATTTTTTTTACCAAACCCCACCTATCATCTATAACCAAAAATGTACCCTTAATTTCACTAATATATTATGTTTTGATATTGATCCATAGGTTATGTATAGTGTGATTTTTTCCCTAAATTGTCAGTTGGGTAATATTTTTTAGACTTATACTCATACAATCATAGTGAGCGATAATATTTGTCTTCAGAAAAATATTAAATTAATAAAATTGGTTTATCTATTATCATGTTGTCTATAAGGATGGGCGCAATATTCAATGATCATGTAGTCTATTCTTGTTGAGGAATGACACAAATAAAGAAAAAACATATTCTTGGAAAACAAGGTGGAAAATTGAGTTTCCAATGAAGAAATATAGATTAATAGATGATACCATTTTAATCATATCCTCATAATAAGAAAATAAGACTTCTATTTAAATGGATTGAACACATTTGTGTGTTTGGATGGATATATATAGAACTACTTTTACTGGAATTTTTTCATAATAACCTACCAGGTTATTGGTAGTGGAAAAATAATAGGATAAATTGAATCATTAAAAAATATGTAACAATATATAAATAAAAAAATTTATTAACATCTATTATAGTGAAATCCTCTAAAGACACATCATATTTATCTTTCTCCCCATTATATTCATGTTCTTGAAAATAATAACGACAAAAATTTATTCCATTTTCCAACATGACTCTCATCATGTGTAAAATTTTCACATCTATAGAAGAATATCATAAAAAAATTGAATTTAAAATATTTATCAATGATAAAATTTATGTAAATAAATCCTATTTTTTATTAACTAAATTAAACACTTTGCGACCCATTTGATTCCACCAATCAAATGAAGTCAGGGGTTTCTCTGTTAGTGAAATTCTATGAGATTTTATATTGACCACTACTGAGTGTGAACCACATAGGTGTACTATATAATGGTAAATAAATGGGGATGTATCTTTATGTAGATTGATATACTCCCTTGTGGGTTATTCTACAAGGATTCATATATATCTCTTCTTGATTGATGAATCAATGAATTTATATGATATATAGAATTATCTTATACTTGTGTGATGGTGTAATCATTAGGGTGTTGTATTAATTTGATAATATACCATCCCATCCTTCGTGTGAATTTTAATTACTCATTATGTAGGGTATCATTTTTTGGAATTGAGGTCAAATTATTCACTATATGATATGTTCTTAAAAAAATGATAGAACCACATATTAAGTTCATATATTTAATTTCCTGAAACATAATTATGCACTATGGATCCATAATCCCCTTGGGTATGACAACATTACTTATTATTAATATCTCATATAGGAGAGTATTTTTCTCATGGTGTTAGAAAAATTCTCTTTTTAGTTTCTTTAGGGGTCTTGATGATTGTGTATGGAAACTAACACTATAAAATATTCATATATTTTTGATATTAAAAAAATGGAAATAATAGAATATGTGAACACTCATTCTTAATCATAAATATTCATGCTTCTGTATTGTTCCAAAATTTAGTTTTTCTTATTATACATAATCATGGTAGGAAAATATTTCATTGGAAATTTTTTTAGTAATTAATTTTTGTATTGATGGTCATTAAATCTCTGATTATTTCATGAACACTATTAAACATATTAGATTATCCTGATCTTTATTAGGTGTTCAAGAAATTATTTGTCTGCAAAATCATATATATTTGTAAATTTTCATTGATATATATGTTGTATATGATTATTTGGATGAGTAACTGATGTCACTAGGGTTATTATATAAGAATTTGAATCTTCTACCTTAACATCCTTTATATAGGGAACCTAAAAAATTTATCTATCCAGAGAAAATACCATTACTAGGTTTTATGATGATATGGGGTCTGCCTTTGACTTATGAGTTATCCGATATAAATATGACATTTTTTCACTAAATTCATCATGGTTTTCTTAAGATATTTATTTTTCTGGGGTTATCCTTTCATATAGGCACTTCTACAACAATACATTTAATATTAAATACGATAGGCATTGGGTACATGATAGTAAACACATGTTCCTTAGAGATGAGGTATTTCAAATAATACTATTGAAATATATGTATTGTAGTTCTAATAAAAAATAATGGAAATCCTTTTATACAATTCAATTTCCCCCATAATGATTATTGATCTGAATTTTGTTCTTCAAATTAGGTGAGGATTTCATTTAAAATCTGATTCTGCAGAACAATATAATAAAACCATCTATTCAATATCCCTTATTATAATGAAATGTTAGTCAAGTCTATTATTTATTATTTAATTCACATATGGTTATAAATTGTTTTGACATTTAATTCTTAATATCCATTTCATAAGTTTGTTTTATGTATTGTTTATTGCATATGGGGGGATGAGTGGTCAACACATCCAATACGGATCCTTAATGTATAATCCATGACTCTATTATTGACTAAATTATTTCATTTATGTCCATTCATATAATTTTTTACCATTTAGTGAAATTAAATTTTCGAATATTATTCATTTTATGTTACAGGAAACTAGGTGATTATATTATAATTAATTAAATCCAAACCCGTTATTTACATAATACCTTTAATTCATGTAATAATTTTCTATTGAATTTTTCAATATCAAAAGAGGTGTGAGGAGTTATAATTGTTTGACTGGTCCCATGAACGGGGATAAAAATATATCATTATGAATGGAATCAAAACACAATTATTTTTTATATATATAATGTGAAGAATTGTAACTTTTATGGTAATGTGGTGGGAACCATATTGGCAATTTGTCTGTTCTAGGATCAATGACCAGTGGAAATTCGTTGTTTAGATTAATATAACTAATTTAACATGGAAAACTTTTACTATAATTGGTTTTATGATATAAATTATCAATACCACCCCTTTCTATGTTGATTTGAATTATATGTGATGTGAATATATGGAGGAATACATTGGGTACATGACCATTAGATTTCAATGCATTAGATTAACATGGTAATGGTGTTTGTCTTATACAATAAAAGTAGACCAAGGTATTGATAACCTAGGAACATTATAGGTGATTGATAAAATGTTTTATGGATGATTGAAATCACTCCATTGGGTAATAATCTTGCTGGGATAAGTCAATTATCATTTATGATGACACAATAGTGAAATAGTAGGGTCTTTACTAGACTTGTGACCTGGGAAAAGTTTGAGACAATGGGAAGATGGGATATCCACTGATAGCCAAACAAATTTCGTTAGAAAATGAAATAATTTGTTCCATATGGGTTATGAAGGACACTAGTTTGAAATTGATGAATTTTTCCCTATTAAACGTCATGGGTGACTAGGGAATCCAAATAATACAATGAAATCTATGTATAGCTATATATTGGAATAAATTTTGTGACTAGGTTGACATATGTAGGATATGGTTGATAGGTACATCCCTAAATGGTTGGACAATGTATATAGAATTTATTGCATCCTACCTTTTTGATTTCAAAACTATTCATTTACATGGTACAAACTGTTGATATTTTAATGATTAGTTTCACTGCTATAAGGTATGGAATACACGAAAACATATTAAAAAATATTTTAATATACTTTAGATACATTAAAATATTATCATACAATGTTCAATTAATACATCTCATAAAATGGGTACTTCATCAAAAGAAATAGTGAGCATATGTCCCAGTAAGCGAATGTAGGGGAAAACATTTACATGAGATTATAATAATTAACAATATGAACATAAGGAATATCATAAAAGAATGAGAAATTGTAAATGTTTCATATAATAATGATATTAAATTATTCATAACATATAAATGCGTATAAAATATTTTTTTGATTCATTCAATGTAATATCACAAAGGTTTATCACCAAGGTGTCATAAAAATTAATATGGTTATTCCCCAAGGTATCATGAAACAATTAATATCTAGAGATTTATCATTTAACCAGTTCATTGAAGCATTAACATGGTGCATATTTAATATTTATTAATTAATGTGAGCTATATATATCATAATAAAATATTTTATAAGTTACCGATGTAGAATAAATGAAATGGCTTTCATATCAAAATAATGGTGTTTTAGAAAGTTCATATAACAAGATACTTTTTCATTTAAAACCAACAGGAATGAGAGGTGGGTTTCCTGTATACCAATAACATAATTAAATATATAATTTTAAAATCTATGTTAATAATCCTATAGAAGAAATATGTTTGGGTATAAAAAAAATAAAATAACAATATTTCATGAAAGAAATAAGTACATTTTGTAGAAAAAACTTACAGAATAATATGTAAAACAAGAGGATTTATAAAACATTGAAAACATGGATGAAAAGGTCTCAAATTAATTAATAAATATTAATATAGAAAAGGGAGAGAATAAAATGGATAAAAGCACATTTAATGTAAATTATAATGATATAAAACATAAAATGGAATCATGAAATGAAATGAGTAGTTCAGATTTCACTTACCTAGGAGAGTAACTCCTTAAACAAGATGATTATGACCTTAGGGGTTTGACCGGCCATTTTAAGGACTTATTGAGAGGTAATATAATTTTAGATTCATGGTGTATGAACTTGTAGTGAATATAAAATTGAAATGGTTTTATATTTATAACAAATAGAGAGGGATTTTACAATAATTTTTGTCGATAACATAGTAGTTTTATTTTAAAAACCATGGCCTCTCTATTTTTTTCACAAAACATTGGTCACATTGGACACCTTTTACTATATATTCACACAAATTTGTCGACCCTAAATTAATATTTACTATTGTATCGTTATGATGTCACTATACATATGGAAAAAAATTCTATATTTTCACAATTCATTAAAAATAAAATATTTTATTAAATTATATTATATTCATGGTAACATAATTTCAATGATATAATTAAAAAATTTTGTTCACTTTATCATAAAATTTCGGCAATTATGATAAATTTATCATTTAAAAAAACATATTTATTAATAATAATAGCTGACTGAAAATTCATAGTAAAACACATGATGAAATTTCTTACACTTGAAATGAATAAAAACTATTTTATCATTAATATTTATATAAGAGTGTTATAATAATATATTTTCATTATAATTAGTATTATTAATTATAACATAGGCTGTTATAATAATTATATCTTTTCTAAAAAAAATAAATTTTTATTCGAAAAACCAATTTATCTAATTTAAAATATATTTAAGAAAAACGAAACTCAAAAAATATATTAAGGAAAATAAATTTTATTTATACAACATTATTGTACTATATATAACTAATTCCATTAAACTTAACCCCTAATAACACATATATATTACTTATGGGTGAGGTGCGTGATTGTGATAGTCTCATTATGTGGCTGGGCTAACCTCGTTCGAGTGGTAATCTCCAATAACATTTAAATCACTCCTATAATGTTTTTTTCTAGAAAAAAATGTAGCAGAAGAGATTGGTTTTGGTGAAGATAGAAACGTAAAGATCACACCACTAACCCAGGTTCTAAAATACTGGCTTCATACAACATGACTCTACGGGATGAGGACATCTACTATTCTATCATCATTAGTTAAGCATTATCATTTATATTTATAAGACTAATTAAAATTTGAAATGTATTATTAAGAGGATTTTTTCAGCTGCCATGTTAACTATAGTCATAATTTACCAACAATCATATAATGGTCAATACCAAATTGTACCATTTCAATTATACTCACCTCATTAGTAAGATGATATTGTTTTATTTTGTACAAATTAATATAACAAACATATCTATAAAACAATTATCATTATTAATCTTTGGGACCTTACATTCACCCACCCCTTAAGAATGTTTTTCCCATGATTTTATCTCATTCCCTCGGTTGAGGAAATGGGTGTGTACTTTTTCCTCATTTCCAACACTTGTTCCAATGTGGATTCTTCATATTTTTTGTTCCTCCAAAACACATTAACAAGGTGGGTAGCCATGATTCATTGAACCTCATCTATATAGTCTAGGATCTCTAATAGTCAATCCTCATAAGATTTTTCATGTTATAGTTATACCCCATAAGGAATAAATACATGTGATGTATTTGGTATGTACACCCTTAAATGAGATTCATGGAAAAATGAATTAACTTAATCTATGATTGGTTTAAGTAAAATATTATAGAAAACCACTCTTATGAAATCAATGGATTAATAATAGCCAATGTGCCCAAATATGGGATTTTATTTCTTCCCAAACCTCATTACTCACTGCTATAAGGAAATTCAAAGGATAAATATGATGCCAAAATCATACTCTAAGTCCCATCGATGGTAGTCTTCACAGCTCCACTACAAGCTGAAAAAACCCTTTATCTGTTGTTGTATTTCATGATAATTTTCTATAAAAAAGTTCTCTAGAATAGACCCATGAAGTTTTCTCTAACGAAATTCATCCCAAAAAGTAGTATTTATACGTCACTTCATATATATAGCTTCATTAGGGTGAATTAGAATACTAAAAAGCTAGTTGTTTTTTGTATGTGAACTTATCTAATTGCTGGTGTTTATCCAATCCACCATAATATCCCCCATTAATGTTCTAAAATTGTTCGTGGGTGATTAAATTGTTATTTCAGTATAGCCATCCATTTTTTGGTGATAGGACACAATAAAATATCATTTAGTATTTAGAGAATATTGACGACAAATCAATAATTTTGAGTTAAACCTTGGATAATGATATGGAATGAAATAAATTGGTACAACATACATACATACCACTAAATTAATTTAAATATTGGAAATTTTATCAATAGTGAATTCATATTGAAAAGAGACAAAATGGGCTCACATAGTGAGACATTCCACTAAAACCCGTATCACATCATTTCATTTGGCTGTTTTTTGGAGATCAGCCAAAAAAATACACATTGATATTATCCCACATTCGTGTTGGTATGAGTAATTTTTAATACCCCATTAGGAAGATTCCTATCTACCTCAACATGATAACACACCTATAAACTTTTAGTGTTCTAAAATATCTCCTCTATTATATTATCCCACCAAAAATGATCATGAGAGACACTATACAATTTTTTTTCTTCATGAATGTACAAAGAAAGTAGATCAATGAGATTAATCAATCTAGTCCCTATTTATTTATAGAATATATGTAATATATATCCTTATAAAAAATTTTGATGTATGTTCATGATCAAAATTGAACTCAGTAAACATCCCATTATTCATAACCCCAAAATAATTCATTATCAAAGGATCTTCTCATTGGGATTTCTTAAACAAACCTAGTAATGATGGTAAAAAAATAAATTTGGACACGGTTGATGATATAACTTCTCTTACGATTCCCATGTAATGTATTACTATGTATTTTACTATATAAACTCCCTAAATCATCATTATTGCCAAAAATGTATAGTCTTTCTCACTTATTTCTTGAAAATTATTTTTTATCCTTCTGGAATAGAATGAATATAAAAATCATAGTCATTAATAATTTAAAACCATCATTTATGTCTCATATTCAATTCTTTTATCATTAAAATATACATCAAACATTGATGGGAGGTATCTGTTTCGGTGCGGATGTGCGTCGGGCTTCTCTTCCGACGCTGTTCCGCCAGGACGCGTTTGCGCGTGCGCCCGTCGACCCGAGGGGATGGGAGCGCGTCTTGTGGTCCCGCAGTCCCGCTTTCCAAAGGCGGGCGGCATCTGTCCCTTGTTCAGGGACGTCTTCTCCTTGATCAAAACCGGGATGATGGGATGTCGGCTCCTCCTTCCGTGGAAGTCTCCTCGGAACTCGTCGCCTAATCCGGGTCTCCCTCATAGATTTAAGAATGTTCGTGAATCTCGTTCCCGACGCCATATCTCTATGGACACCGGTTAATTACGCTGCTTCCGCCCAGAAGCTCCAAGGTGTCTGGTCGGGGCAGCAACCTACGGTGAGGAGACCGGGCAGCTCCGGGTGTTGGGGGATTGTCTTAACACTGCGGCTCTGCATGTCTGTCTTCCATCCCTAATAGGGCTTCTCGAAGGCGTGATGGCCTGAGGCATCCTGCGTTGGGTATGGCGAACTGCGTTACCTGAGCTTTTCCTCAGCTTCCCATGTTTAACACGGGGTATGCCGTGATTTTAATGTCCAGCGGGGACGGCATCAGACTGATCAACACGAGGAGTGGATCAGATGACAGAACCCCATGCGGGGAACCTCCAACGCTAGGGCCAGCACATGGGCGGCTTCCCGAGTTAAGTAGAGTGGAATGAAATGGCATGACCCCACTGGGATGTGGCGGCCCGGGTAAGGATCAGGATGGATGATAGATTGAAGATCTTGGACCCCGTAGGGGCTTCCTACGTACCGCGCGTTAGCACGGATCAAAGTCAGCGTTGTTCGGATATACAGTTTAACATCATGCTGGACGTTGGCAAGCCGACTCACAAGGAGGTCGAGGCTGCCGGGCGGAGGATTGAACCGAACCACCTCGCACAGAGGGGGATGGAACGGCCGGGTGGATCACAATTTCATGTCATGCTGGACGATGTTGTTTGGGGCTTACACCCTAAGGAGGCCCATATGCGGCAATGCTCAGTTGGAGAGGGGCTTGAGCTGAAGGTGAGAGACCTCGATCCCTGTCACGCCCTCTACTGGCTTCGGCAGTGGGGAAGCACAATGGATATACACATGTGCAGTCCCCCACAAGGGCAGATTCATAGGTGAATCGACGCGAATGTGAACCCGGGAGGGGTCCACTGATGGACGAACCGACGTGAATACGACCGGGATGACCAGGTGGTGGGCTTGATCCTCGGGGAGGCTGCCTACGTACCCTGTTTAGGAGACAGGGATCAAAGTCCACGTAGTTCATTCTGTCAGGACTTACGCACTGAGGCAGCCCGGATGCGGCAAAGCTCAGTTGGAGAGGGACATGGGCCGAAGGTGAGAGACCTCGATCCCTGTCACGCCCTCTACTGGATTCGGCAGTGGGGAAGCACAATGGAGATACACATGTGCAGTCCCCCACAAGGAACTAGGGGTTTGTAATACCCTACCCCCGCGGGCGAAGGACACTCCAATAAATCATCCCTAAAGAGGGGCAATCCCGACATCCCTGCAGAGATGAGCGGGTGGGGGCCACATCCAAACCGGGGGGGACCCTGCGTGTGAGGCACGAGATCGGGTGATGCGGACGGTTTAACGTCTTGCCGGACGATGTACAGTTTAACGTCGTGTGTTGAGGACGAAGATGCTTGGCAGTTTAACGTCTTGTCGCGCGGACGTGGATGCTTGGCAGTTTAACGTCTTGCAGCGCGGACGAAGTACAATTTAACGTCATGTTGGACGATGGATGCCTGGCAGTTTAACGCCCTGCAGCGCGGACGAAGATGGTGCCGCCGATGGGTCCGTGTCACTTCGCGCGAGCCTGGAGGGCCGCACGGGAAGACAACGCACGATGCGTGCACCCGGGATGAAGATCATCGGGCGCCACGCATGCGGGTACCCTCCGGGGGTTAAAGGGAGCGACCCTGGCGGTTTGCACGCAAAAGAGGAGCTTAGAGCGCAATACCACGGGTCGGCACGCAAATGGGCGGGCTGGCGCGCAATTGGGCCAGTGCTTTGCGCGCGGAAGATGGAGATTGCGCGCACCGGGCCTCTGATAGTGCGTGGGGGCAACGGCCCATTCTTTAACGAATGGCCACTTTAGTAAGGGGGGGTGCGCGCAATCGGGCTGGATTGCGCGCACCCGTGGGCAATTGCGCGCGAAGGCCTTTGGGTGAAGAGTTGTTCAAAGGAAAGGAGCCAAAGGGATTGCGCGCGAAGGCGAACCCCGAGGCTTTCTTGCGCGGAAGAAAGGAGGTTACCTGAAGATCGGCATTGCGCGCGGAGGGGGTTGGATTGCGCGAACGAGCGACCCTTTGAATTCTGGCAACCTTCAAAACGTTGGGGGTCGCCTTGTATTTATAGGCAACCATGGGCGCGGAATCTCGCCGCCGGCGCGCAATTCATGGCGCGGGCGCGAAATTTCCTTCGCGGGCGCGAAATCGGGGCCCCGGCGCGCAAGGGAGTCGCGCGGGCCGCGGGCGTGCAAAATTGCGCGCCGGCCCGGTGCATTGCGCGCATCCCGGGAGGATTGCGCGCCGCACTTCAACTTTGCGCGCGGGCCTCCAAAATTCCGCGCAAGGCCTTCGGGCCTTTCGAAACGTGCTTCTGACTCCAAATATGACCTCGCTTTCCGCATCCGGAGCTTCGTTTGGGAACAACGGACTTTTCCGGTGTCTACAAAAGCCACCCCTCAGAATCTGATCGGAGAGAGGTCGCAACGATCGGGTTCTGAGGGAGACGCCGGAATGCCGAAGTCCTGGGCGGAATGCCGAAGTCCTCGGCGAGAGGTCGCAGCGTGCACTGAGCTTGTGGAGCAATTGACAGCCCGGCTGGATGACGCCCAGGCACAGCTGACGGAGGCGGGCCACCAGATGGTCACACTTCATGTCGAGCGGGAGCGTGCACAGGCTAGGATCGGCGAGCTGCGTGCTGCGACCGCCGACGAAGAGAGGGCACGCAGAGAGCGAGAAGCAGCTCTGGAGGCCGCCAGCCAAAGGGTAGCGGCGTTGGAAAGACTCATTCAGCACGCTAATCCCTAGGGGCTTTGTTGTTTCCATTCCCAGAACATTTTTCTTCCGCTACTGAATACTTCGATCCATTTGAATGAATCACCATATTTATCAGCATCTTTTGGCTTAACATGCTCAACCACAATTCATTGTCTCGCGGGAGCGTTAACCAAGCTTCGGGCATCCATAATTGGGCCTTGATTTTTATGAAAAGAGGGAGGTCGTTCCTAGGAAAGGAGACCTCAGACCTAATCAATGTATCATCCCCCCAACTTGTTCCGACACACGAGCAGGACAACGCTAGGGGCGTTGAGATTTTATCCGAACATAGGGAAATGATAAAGGGTGAATCGCGTGTCCCGAATTCAGAAATCCACGATGGTCGGCCTTCCAGGAAATGCCCAAGACGGCAAGCGGACAATTGATCAATCGACCATACTACTGCAATAGACGGACCGAAGGTCATCATTCATATTGCAGGAGGCGGATCACATGTCATCATCAATACCGCTTTGGGGGTTCCTTCAGGCACAAGGGTGGAAATCCGGATCAACAGGGCATGCGAAGCGTGGGGCGAAGTGATGATTTGTTCGGACAGAATCTAACACTCCCAAAATTGCGCCACCGTGGGGAAAGCGTATTAGGCGGATGCACTAATCTGGCCGTGAATCACCCCACTTCTCAGACAGAACCTCTTTGACGAGGAAACTGTCGCTTCCCATCATTGCAATGGGGCATCCCGAGCTGAATCGGGGAGAATATCACAACTGCACCACTCTACCAGAAGCCAGGCCAGACGGTCGGCGACGAGGAGGGGCGGGACTTAGCGATCCCTGAGGCTGGACCCGATTCGAGATGTCCGGGCGTTCCTACATACTCCATCAGGTTGGAGATCAAGCCACACGTAGTTATGGGAGTGCAGTTTTAACGTCATGCGGGACGTAGAACCCCGTTTGGGGAGATCTTAGTTTAGGGTCGTAGAGCTTGGACCATAGGGGCAGATCTTAGTTTAAGGTCTTAGAGCTCGAACAATAAGAACCTCAAAGTACGCCACATCATGGTCCTATCCCCTGGATATGCGAAGATGCACTGAGGGATAGTGTCAAGAGTGTCGAGGTTTCGCCTGGTCAGAATGGGAGGTGGAAAATGTAATGTGAATCATGCGGCCATTCACTCAAGGACTGGGGGCACCGGCGTAACGATATGGGAGTACTGCCGACCGTGGCGGAAAAGCATCATCAATATCGCACAGACCATTGATGGAATGAGGCAGCAAACAAGCATCAACCGCTCAAGCACAGGATTCATATCGATTTGCTGCCCGAGGCCCTTGGGGGCACCAGCCCGAGTCGGTGGGAGAGCACTGAGGCATTGTGTCCAGACCGCTCACGGGGGATCCACCCAGGGCGTAGGCGATGGGTCCGAATGAAAGGGAGCACGAAGCCTGAAAAGTGGAAGGAACCTGACGAAGCTGAACCTGACGCTCCTGGAAATAAACCAGAGTACTCTTGACACCGGTGGACCACTGAAAGGGGTCGAGGGACACGCCTTGAGGGTGACCCGAAGGCGGCGGATTCCCCAGAGAAGGGGGAATCTCTAAGAGGTGGGGGGCTGGACCCGAAGTTTCAAACATCCGGGCGGTCCTACGTATCACATAAGGATGGTAATCAAGCCACACGTAGTTCTTGAAGCGCGGGGCAACACAATCAGGAACCAGCGCGGGGAGGGGTGCGGGTCTAGCCCTCGCACCTAGAAGAAGCGGCATTTGATATTTCTTGTTTGTCATTAAAGGTGGATGGTTTTTCTTTGTGCAGTGACAAGCCTGTGATTAAGAAATCCCTAGCGTCACCACAATAATCAAGCCATGAAAGGCATTGATAAATGGCGTGGTTATTAACCAGCGCCCAACGTGAGTGTCCCCCGAGGAGAACATCACGATGCAGTGCTGTTTCTCGTCGGGCGGCCAAGACGATCACAGTTTACGGTCGTGTGGTAAGACCAGGCAACACAGTTTAAGGTCATGTGGTTCAGACCATGGAGGAATCTGCTTATTGCGATACGGCGGACCCAGCGGAGGTGGGGACACATCCCAGCTCTACGGTCACACACGATTCCAGGAGAAGGATCCTGGGATAGGGGCCTGCGTATGTCCATCACCCGAGGGGCAGAGATGCTAGCCTCCAGCTATACTGGGCCCAGAACGCGATTGTTCGGGCAACTCCTTCCTCCTTATGGGGACAAGGGTCCAGCTACACATTGCCCTTAGGGAGGAAATCAGCATATATCCTTGGTGATCAGATCGTGGGAGCCTCGAAACACACCATTACCCTGGTTGTCCTGCCTAACATGTAGAGGTGTACTGAAGGTCAGTATGAAGAGAGTGTCGAGATTCCACTACAACGCACAAAGGCGGAGTGTGATAGGGACTGTGCAACCAACGTCCAGAGCCTGAAAGAGCCGACATGGCGATCAAGGATGTCGCTGACCATATTCGCAACACAACATCCGATCGCGTCAGCCTAGGATGAGGCAAGAAAATGAGCATCAACCGCTCAAGCGCAGGATTCATATCGATTTGCGGCCCAGGACCCGCCGGTAAATCGACCCGGAGCGGTAGGAGAGCACTGAGGCATCGTACCCAAACCGCTAACGAGGATCCCTTTGAGTGAAGGCTCAAATAGGAGGAAGCGCGAGGCCCGACAAGCAACACAAGTCTTGTCGGGATTGAATCCGACACTACGGGTCATAGACCGGAGTACCCAAAACATGTTAACAGATCACCGGAAAGGGTCGAAGGACTCACCCTGAGAGCAACCAAAAGATGGCAGATCCCCGTGATCAACCAAGAGATGGGGCTGGACCTGAAACAAAAGCATCCAGGCGGTCCTACGTATCCCATAAGGATGGGAATCAAGCCGTACATAGTTCTTGAGAGGCAGTTTAACGTCATGCAGGACGATGAGGGGTGTGAGGTAGTCCCACACACAGGCGAGGCGTACAGCGCGGCCAGTAGAGCGACGTGAATGAGGACATAATCCCCCGCTCACACGTTACGCCTCGCACAAAAAGGAGGGGAACTTGGGCCAGAGGCCCAATGCGGGATAGAGATTCCCGGGAAATGGGGCTGGGCCTAAAACATGAATGTTCAGGTGGTCCTACGTATCCCATAAGGATGGGAATCAAGACGCACGTAGTTTTTGAAGTGCAGTTTAACGTCATGCAGGACGAAGTACAGTTTAACGTCATGTTGGACGATGTACAGTTTAACGTCATGGTGGACGATGTACAGTTTAACGTCATGGTGGACGATGTACAGTTTAACGTCATGCTGGACGATGTACAGTTTAACGTCATGTTGGACGATGTACAGTTTAACGTCATGTTGGACGATGTAGAGTTTAACGTCATGTTGGATGATGTACAGTTTAACGTCATGTTGGACGATGTACAGTTTAACGTCATGTTGGACGATGTACAGTTTAACGTCATGTTGGACGATGTACAATTTAACGTCATGTTGGACGATGTACAGTTTAATGTCATGTTGGACGATGTACAGTTTAACGTCATGTTGGACGATGTACAGTTAAGCAACGTACTGCTTGAGGAACCTAGCGTTGGTGGGAGGAGTGACACGCTCACCATCCATAGTCGCTAGGGAGTACGCGCCATTGGGATAGACCTTTTGGACGACAAAAGGTCCCTCCCACTTGGGCTCCAACTTGGGCGGCTTCCTTCCGGGGATCATTGGTGCTCTTAGGGCCAGTACTAGATCACCCTGCCGGAAGGAGCGGAGGCGAACCTTCTTATTGAATGCTCGATCCATTCTGCTTTGATGCCTCTCCAAGTTGTGCAAAGCGCGAAGCCTATTCTCATCCAGTGCTTCCAACTCGACTAGACGGGCTTCAACAGCTCTGTCCGGCGCTTGCTGGTCGTAGACCGCAGTGCGCAAGGATGGTAACTGGATCTCGATGGGTAGGACGGCCTCAGCTCCATACACCAGGGAATAAGGGGTCATCTGGATGGAATTGCGTGTCGTCGTCCGATAAGCCCAGAGGGCGTTGGGGAGCTTGTCCGGCCAACTCTTCTTGTTCTGACCAACCATCTTTTGCAGAATTTTAGAGAGGGTTTTGTTAAATGCCTCAATCTGTCCATTCGCCTGCGCATGATAGCGAGATGTATGGTTCGAGTGAATGTTGTACTTGGAGTACAACTTCTTCAACTCGGCTGCTCGGAAATTGGCTCCGTTATCCGTGAGGATAGCGTGAGGCACCCCAAATCAATAAATGATGTTGGAGGTCACGAAGTCAGCGATAGAACAGGATTTGACCTCTCTGAGCGGAATCGCCTCTGCCCATTTGGAAAAGAAGTCTGTGGCGGTCATAATGAACCGGCACTAGCGAGCTGTCGCCGGAAGGTAAGGTCCCACAACGTCCAGCCCTTAGACTGCAAAGGGCCAAGAATACCTGGTGGTATGGAGAGGCTACGGCGGCCGATGCACAAAGTTCGCATGAACCTGGCACGCATGGAACCTCCTGGCATACTCGATGCAGTCATGGATCATGGAGGGCCATAAGTATCCCAACCTCCGAATCTGGTTGGACAGCTTCGGCCCAGTCTTGTGGGCACCACATGAACCAGCATGAACCTCTTGCATGACTCTTGGGATCTCAACTCCCTGAAAGCAACGGAGGATAACACCATCAAATCCGCGTCTATAGAGGATCTGCTCCAGGTCGGGACTGCTCTGGAGGACAAACTGCGATGCACGGCGTCGAACTCGCTCGTGCTCGGCCCGATCCGACGGGAGAATGCCATGTTGGAGGTACTCAACCAAAGGCATCCTCCAATCATGGGATGATTCGACTTCCATATCTGGGGTACTCCGGGCTCCGGGCATTGGGGAAACCGTGGTGAGATTACATACCGACGGGCCGCGATCTCCTTCCGGGATAACGGGAGTGATGAGTCTGCGGTGTGTCACGCGGATGATCAGGTTGTCCTGTTCAGGCTCTGCGAGTGACGCAGCAGGGCTGGCCAAAGCATCTGCTCGACCGTTCTGCGACCGGGGAATATGGACAATTTCTGGCCGAGAAGGGAACTGGGCCATCAGAAGGAGGGTGCACTCCAGCAATGGAACAAGTTCCGGCTTCCTGACAACATAGTAGCCATTGATTTGCCTAACGACCAGCTCGGAGTCCCCTTTCACACACAGATGGGGCACGTCGATCTCGAGAGCTAACTCGAGGCCAGTGATGAGGGCATGGTATTCCGCCTCATTGTTGGTATAGCCCCCTGACAACAGGAAAGAGTATGGCAGCACGGCTCGCTCCGGGGTAATGAAGACGATACCCAAGCCCACTCTGTTGAGCTTAGGATTATCGAGTCTTCTACCGGTGGGGCTCCGGGAGGCACCGTCAAAGTGCATCTGCCAGCATGGATTGGCACGATCGACCGAGAGAACGGCCTCATCAGGAAAGCCTAGATCTAGCGGCTGATCCGCAGAGGTCGGGTGAGATGCCAGAAAGTCCGCCAATGCTTGCCCTTTGATGGCCTTCTGAGACACATACCTAACGTCGAACTGCTGGAGAATCACAGCCCACCGCGCTAGACGGCCAGTCAACATAGGATGGCTCAGGATATATTTCAACGGGTCTACCCGAGAAACCAACTGTACCTCATGGTGCTGCAAGTAGTGCCGTAATTTCTGTACGGCGAATACGAGCGCCATGCAGCTCTTCTCGATGGGGGTGTGCCTAACTTCCGCATCGAGGAGCATGCGACTCAGGTAATAGAGGCTATTCTCCGTTCCGTCGTTGTTCTTCTGGGCGAGAAGGGCACCAAGGGACCGTTCCAGGGCGGTCACATAAAGGACCAGGGCTTCCCGGATACAGGTGGCATCAGAACTAGAGGTTGAAGCAGGTACTGCTTGATTTCCTCGAAAGCGGTCTGACACTCCTTATCCCATACATAGGGGGCACCTTTCTTCATGATCCGAGAAAAGGGCTTCACTTGCCGGCCAAATTCGCGATGAATCGGCGTATATAGGCTAAGTGGCCTTGGAACCCTTGCAGTCCCTGGATGTTACATGGGTGAGGCATCTGGCTAATCGCCCTGATCTTCTCTGGGTCGATCTCAATACCCCGGTATCTTAACACAAAGCCAAGAAACTTCCAGGAGGTGACCCCAAAGGCACACTTCAACGGGTTCATCTTCAGGCAGCGAGACCGGAGGAAGCCGAACACTTTCTCAAGATCTTTGAGATGGTCCTGACACTGGCGCGATTTGACCACCAAGTCATCGACATAGAATTCCACCAGTGTGACGAGGATTGGCTTGAATATGCGGTGCATCGCCCGTTGATAGGTGGCACCTTCATTCTTCAGGCCGAAGGGCATGACCCAGTAACAAAAGATACCTTGGGGGGCCCTGAAGGCAGTGAACTCCTCATCCTCAGGGGTCATCCGGATTTGGTTGTATCCGGAGTATCCATCCATGAAGGAGAGGGCTTGGCACCCTGCCGTGGCGTCAATCAACAGCTCTGTCACCGGAAGGGGAAAGTCATCCTTCGGACAGTGGCGGTTGAGATCGCAGAAGTCGATACAGACTCTGATATGCCCGTTCTTCTTCCTGACCGGCACAATGTTGGCCAGCCATGTGGGGTACTGTACTTCCCTCACGAAGTTGGCTTTGATAAGCTTGTCAACTTCGGCCTCAACCATGGCACCGTGGGATGGGTGCATCTTCCTGGGAGGCTGCTTGAACCCGCGATGGTTCGCCGGGAGACCAAGGCGGTGGACGGCTACCTGAGGATCTAGCCCCGACATTTCGTCATACCCCCAAGCGAACACATCACGGTGCTGCCTGAGAAAGTCCACGTACTGCTGCCGCTCCTCAGAGGGCATGGCGGCACTGACCAATGTGGGTCTTGGATCTGCCTCGGTTCCAAGGTTCACCTGTACTAACTCATCGACCGTGGCAGAGACGCCCTCCTCAAAGGCTGGGGGTGCGTCTTCCACGTCCTCTCCACTCGGGGGAGAATCGTCCACGGGAGAGACTGCGTTGGAAACTGCAATGGGGCTACCAGATCCTGCTGGGCCGCTGGTGCTGGCACGGTCGGTCGCAGTCATCTCATCAGGAGACTCACAGGCCGTCGAGACCATGGCTACGTCCAACCGTTGAATCGGGAGGACGTAAGCGTCATCCAAACTTGCCCAGGGATCACTTGCAACAACGACAGGCTCGACCTCACCTGCCAGGATCTGCTTATCCTTGCTCTTGTAATAGTCCGCGTCCAGATAGTGGGCTTCACATGAGGCAAAAGGAGAGGCATCTCCCTGAAGCACGCCTACTCGACCATTGAGGGAGTATTTAAGGAATTGGTGGTATGACGAGGGAACCGCCGCAAGAAGGTGGAGCCATGGCCTGCCCATCAATGCGTTGTACGCAGTGTCCTGAGAGACTACCATGAATTCGGTGTTGGCAACCAGGTCACCGAACTGGGTCTTCAAACGTATCTTGCCGACCGGAGTTTGCTCGGTGCGGTCGTACCCCTGGATCCTGCGGTCGGAGGGAATCAAGTCATCCTCAGAAAACCCCAATCTCCGGAGCGTCCGAGTTGGAATCAGGTTAATCCCAGACCCCGTGTCGACAAGACAGCGCCGGACTTCAAGGCCATTGAACTGGCCACTAACATACAGCGGACGGATGTGCCCCTGTATAAGAGGGTCTTCATCCTCACCAGAGAACGAGATAACTGCCTGACACTCGGCATCCTCAATCATTTCGGCGTGAAAGGCCTCTGCAGCCGCAACCTCCGTCTCAAACTGGAGGGGGCTCTTCAGGGCTTCAGCGAGCGCCTCGTACATCTCAGGTGACAGGTGCAGAGCCTCAAGGATGGAGAGCCTTGCTGGGATGTCGGCCAAGTGCTTCAGGACATCATACTTTCTTTCCAAGCACGAGCCCCTAGTTGCAGGAGGTTGCTCTGTGGTTGGAGGCATGATGGGCCTTGCCGGTTGGACCGGCGGTCGAATGGTACTTGGCGCATCTCACTGTTCACTGGTTGCAGCCCCGGAAGTGGTCACCGTACTGGGGCCAGGAGGCCGGGATGGACTCGTGGCAGGACGGAGCTGGTCGCGGCGCGGCTGAGGCGGTTCTGCCCGGTCCCACACCACAAATAGTGGTGGAGGTGAATCCGTCATCCCCGGATGGGGGGGCTGCGCGCGCTGAGCTCGGTTTTGATCCTGCTGCCTAGTCTTAGTGGCGTGCACGGCCTGGCTGGAGGTACCAACTACTGTGCCCCAGCGACTCCTGTTGCTGCGGTTCCTCCGACGGTGGCGACGACCGGGGACACTAGGGAGGTCCACCTGGTGTTCTTCAACGTCGGGAACCGAAAAGTGATTTACCAGCTCGACGGTATTAACCGAAGCGTACCCAATACTGTCATCGGATGAATCATCCATCACCGGGCGGATCCGAGGAGGGATCCCCATCTCCGGGGGCATGAAATCTCCGAGAGTGCGGGATAGTGGGGGAATTGGCGGGGCACGCTCTTCCTTCTTGCGCTGCCGCCGTTTGCTCTTCTCGGAAGAGGCAGGCTGGGACGACGATGCCGAAGCAGCACCAGAAGATTCTGGGGGCTCAGGCCGATTCAAGCGTGCACGGATGATTCCATGGGCGCGAATGGTCGTCTTGCGGGCCATCCAGTTATTATACTTCTGGGATCCGCGGTCGGAGACCAGCTGCCATTCGTCCTCGTTGCCACTATCGTCATCTGATCCCACGAACACACCCGCCACTTGTGCTGGAGCTGGGCCCAACCTGATTACATTGTTGTTAATCTGGTCTTGGAGCCAATCCTTAAACACGTAGCACCGCTGGATGGTGTGCCCCAGGGCCCGATGGTAAGGGCAGTAGCGGGGGTTATCCGTGAGATGTGCCTCCTCTGGCCTCCAACACTCAGGCAGTCGCACAATCCTCTGCTCCAGGGTGCTCCAGAAATAACCGGGGACCTGATCCTCGTGAAATGAGTAAGTCAGGTATCGCGGGCCCCTGGGAGCGTGGTCTTGACGAGGGGCTGGAGGGGCCTGCCGAGGAGGTGGACCCTGATTATCTCGCCTGGGTTGTGGCGGTACATTACGCGGAGGGGCCGACCGGTTCTGGGGCTACCGCTACTGGGCCGGGAACTGAGCCCGTGGAGGAGGATTCCTGTGAGGCTGTGGAGCTGGCCTTACCGGTAGTAGCTTCAACGGCCTGGGGGCCTCTATCTGGGCAACAGCAGCGGGCTCAGCCCTGCTGACTCTCCTTGCAGGGATCAAAGGAGGCAGCGGGCATGCCTGACAGGCCTGTTGTAGGGCTTCCTCGAGATGTTGAGCTTTGTCTAAGAAGTCCATGAACCCTCCGGGGTAATTCTGAGTGATCAAGGAAGGGACCAGCTCGGTCTTGACGTTCCCGACGCACATTGTCAGCAACTGCTCCTGAGTCAATGGCATGTCAAGGGAATACGTGAGACCCTTCCATCGGGCGACGAAATCCGCGACTCGCTCATCAGGCCTTTTCTTGCACTTGAAGAGGTATGTGATACTCGTCTTCCGGGTCGTGGAACTGAACTGATAGAGGAACTGTCTATGAAGGTCCTCCCAGCTAGTTATAGACCCAACGGGGAGCTAGCTGTACCAGACAAATGATGGCCCTTCCAGTGTTTGGACAAAGCAGCGAAGCTTAGCGGCCTCCTGCTGCACCGGAGTTCCCAACATAGGCCCGCACCTCGAGTTGAAATGGTCCAAATGCTTTGGCGGATCACCAGTCCCGTTGAAGGGGGAGAAAGTGGGATTCCTGAATCCCGGAGGTGCCGGCATGTCATCCACCCATGCTGGGTATGGCTTGCCGTCCGGTGGGATCGCCACTTGCCGAGTCTCCAAGGCTTCCAAGCGGGCGATGAGTGCCGCTATCGGATCGTCCGGACATGGGTTCCAGTCCCGGCGAGGATCTCTAACCACGAGCGCATTGCATGGCCCTTCAATCGGGTCGTCGACCAGGTCGTCGAACTCGGCAGCTCGTGGGATGGCGGGCGGAGTGGCCCTTGGGGCAGCGGGAGGAATCCGAGCGGGGTCTCTCAGTTAGTCGCGCCGCTCGGGAGGGTGTGGTGAAACATACCGCGCCCTCTTTCCATAGGCAATGGCCTCTCCCCTGTCGGCAAACACGGCATAATCACGGTTTCCCAGGAGAGTCTCGTCGAGGAGTGGTTGTTCATGTCCCTGCTGTCCTGGCCTAGGATCACCGTAGTCAGGCCGCTGCTCTGCAACGCGCTCGGCGAGGAGCTGGTCAACTAGCTTCTTCTGCTCGGCGAGCTGACGTTTCGGCTCAACGTCAGTGCTTCAGTGGGTGTGGGGAGACCGAAGTGGTTCCTCTGGTGACGAGTAACTGTCACTGATGGATCCAACAACGGCTTGTCTTCGGGGGGAGAGCCCCCGTGGAGAATTTCCAAGCCGTTCCTCTCTCCTGACAGGTCAGCCATATTGACCGTTTCCGTCCCTGGGGATGTACCCTCAGGCCCACCCAGTGAATCGGGCTGTCGGCGAATCACACTGAAGCATAGGGCAGCGTACTACCCCCATCCACGGATATACATGTGGGGGGTGGCTTCCTCGATAACCTTGCGGAGTACTTGAAAACACTCAACGCATCGTTGTTGGAGGGCCTCGTGGTGCCCAAATGACCCGGGGTGCCGAACCGCGGGGAGCGTGGCCAGGTCAATTTGACGGAACTGCTCACCAATATCCTCCAGGTGCACTTGACTCCCGGGATATGGCATTTGTAGGCGGTGAAGACGGGAGTGAGTCTCCTGGATAGTTCGGCGGAAGCATTCAAACTCATCCGGGGTGAGTGATTCGGGTGCATCAAAGTCCGGTCCTGCGACTGGCCAAAACTTCTCAGGGAAGTGGCCTTCTACAAGGACGGTCCAGAAGCTCCACGACTCAAACTCGGGACCCAGGTCTCTTTGGTCCTCTTCAACGACTGGGAATGGACAGGGAACCAGCAGTGGTGCCGAGGCGGGCCGTCGGGCCGACGGGATGGCCGGTGGTGAATACGGCGAGCAGGCCGATTGGCCTCCATATCCCGGGCCGCCCTCTGAGGGTGGCAGTGCCCCAGCTACCACATCACGATAGGACGGGCCAGCGAGCGAACATCCTGCCGTGGCGTCGGTTCTCACCGAGGGTGCACTAGATCGTGGTTCGACAGTCGGTCCCCAGAAAAAGTCTCCGGCTTCTCCGATCGAGGCAGAAGGCACTTCCGGAGGGCCCGGTACCAACCGCAAGCTTGATCCTTGGGGGTCTACCAGGCCCTCGCTACTCCGGATATACGTTCGGAGAGAAGCAGGGATCACATCGATCTCGCTCTCGGGGAGTACGAGGCTGACGTGCCGCATTCCTACCCCTGCCCCTAACTGGCGGGATCGGGGGGAGGGCTCTGTCGCCGAATCGTACTCCGCCTCTGTATCAGAGAAACGAACCGGTCGGATCTCTGTCCGGAATTCCCTAACATTCCTCCCTCGGCGTCGACGCCTCGCCTTCCTGCCCCTGGGTGGTTCTTCGGGGCATGGCTGATCTATGTCCTGGCGTCCTCCAGCCGCACCGGTGCTGGGGCCAAGAGGACTGGAAACCAAGGTGCGAGGAGCACCGGGACAGATATCAAAGGGGACGCGGGGAGAGATGATTCCGGGCAGGCCTCCGGGCCGGGATCAGAAGGAGGGATGACCCATGCCTCTTGGATCGGCCACACGGATTAGACCCTGCTGGTGAATAGTGCTACCGCGAGGTGGTCCGCGGTGGCTATTGCCTGTACCAGCAACCGGGAGAGTCGACCCAACCTGCCTTTGGGGCGGTCGGGGCCTCGATCCAGGTCGGGCATTGAAGTTCCCCTGCTCAGGATGCGCAGGGGCCTGGTGACTGGAGCCAGCAGTGGCTTGGGCCAACGCGGCCGCTGTTGCTAGGGCCCCAAGGTGGGCATCCTCTTCCGCTCGTGCCCGACGTTGGCGTTGGGACAGACGAGTTGGGATGAGCGGCGCAGGCAGGTGGAGAGCCCGTTCTTCGACTTGAGAGGCCTGGCGGCGATGTCGTCGTGGCCTGACAGGAGCCCTTATCGCGGATCCCTGGAGCGAATCTCGGATAGTGTGGTCCCGGGCGTCTTCCACCTCATCCGCATAGGGAAGGGAGCTGTCGAAGCGTTCCGGGGATAGACTCCCGAAGCGGTTGGACGTCGAGGTAGGCAGCGGTGCCTCCCTGCGCGGCCCTCGGGGGCGGCGTTGGTGGCGAGGTGCAGCTTCCTCGAGGTCTAGGCGAGCCATGTCCCTGGTAGGGATGACTCCCTCTTCCTCATATCTCCACACCAAGTTGTTGATGACCCTTCTCTGGATGACCTCCGAGGGGGAGAGAGGGCGTGGTTGTCCCGCAGTTGCTGCTGCTGGGACGACTGTGGAACGGGCGGGACCGCGCGGAGTAGCCGCGTCGGTGATTCCCCTACCCCTGCGCCAGTGGGCAGGCGGCGATCGGGCACTGGATCGGGCGACCAGATTCCTGAAAGCAGGGAGAAGAACCCGTTAACACTGACAGGAAAAGGAATCGACATCCAACCGTTAGTGCCACGACGCCTTCCGTGGGGGGGGGGGACCCAGGCCATCGACGTCGTGAGACGGAGTGCCCGATTTCCCTTCCCCAGCCCCTGGCGGCTAAAAACTGAATGCTCGGCCGGGCAACATGCTGTTCTTCCAACACCTCTGAAATCCATCGGTCTTCGTATTGAGGAGAAGAGATTCACGTCGGGTTCATCATTTTTCTATTTCGGTGCGGATGTGCGTCGGGCTTCTGTTCCGACGCTGTTCCGCCAGGACGCGTTTGCGCGTGCGCCCGTCGACCCGAGGGGATGGGAGCGCGGCTTGTGGTCCCGCAGTCCCGCTTTCCAAAGGCGGGCGGCATCCATCCCTTGTTCAGGAACGTCTGCTCCTTGATCGAAACCGGGATGATGGGATGTCGGATCCTCCTTCCGTGGACGTCTCCTCGGAACTCTTCGCCTAATCCGGGTCTCCCTCATAGATTTAAGAATGTTCGTGAATCTCGTTCCCGACGCCATATCTCTATGGACACCGGTTAATTACGCTGCTTCCGCCCAGACGCTCTAAGGAGTCTGGTCGGGGTAGCAACCTGCGGTGAGGAGACCGGGCAGCTCCGGGTGTTGGGGGCTTGTCTTAACACTGCGGCTCTGCATATCAGTCTTCGTCCCTAATAGGGATTCTCGAAGGCGTTATAGCCTGAGGCATCCTGCGCTGGGTACGGGGAACTGCGTTACTTGAGGTTTTCCTCAGCTTCCCATGTTTAACATAGGGTGTGCCGCGAGTTTAACGTCCAGCGGGGACATCATCAGACTGATCAACACGAGGAGTGGATCAGATGACAGAACCCCTTGTGGGGAACCTCCGACGCTGGGGCCAGCACATGGGCGGCTTCCCGAGTGAAGTGGAGTGGAATGAAATGGCATGACCCCACCGGGATGTGGCGGCCCGGGTAAGGATCAGGATGGATGATGGAGTGAAGAGCTTGGACCCCGTAGGGGCTTCCTACGTACCGCGCGTTAGCACGGATCAAAGTCAGCGTAGTTCAGATATATAGTTTAACGTCATGCTGGACGTTGGCAAGCCGACTCACAAGGAGGTCGAGGCTACCGGGCGGAGGATTGAACCGAACCACCTCGCACAGAGGGGGATGGAACGGCCAGGTGGATCACAGTTTCTTGTCATGCTGGACGATGGTGTTTGGGGCTTACACCCTAAGGAGGCCCATATGCGGCAAAGCTACGTTGGAGAGGGACTTGGGCCGAAGGTGAGAGACCTCGATCCCTGTTACGCCCTCTACTGGCTTCGGCAGTGGAGAAACAAAATGGATATACACATGTGCAGTCCCCCACAAGGGCGGATTCATAGGTGAATCGACGCGAATGTGAACCCGGGAGGGGTCAACTGATGGACGAACCGAGGTGAATACGACCGGGACGACCAGGTGGTGGGCTTGAACCTCAGGGAGGCTTCCTACGTACCCTGTTTAGGAGACAGGGATCAAAGTCCACGTAGTTCATTCTGTCAGGACTTACGCACTGAGGCAGCCCGGATGCGGCAAAGCTCAGTTGGAGAGGGACTTGGGCCGATGGTGAGAGACCTCGATCCCTGTCACGCCCTCTACTGGCTTCGACAGTGGGGAAGCACAATGGAGATACACATGTGCAGTCCCCCACAAGGAACTAGGGGTTTGTAATACCCTACCCCCGTGGGCGAAGGCCACTCCAATAAATCGTCCCTAAAGAGGGGAAATCCTGACATCCCTGCAGAGACGAGCGGGTGGGGGCCACATCCAAATCGGGGGGGACCTTGCGTTCGAGGCACGGGATCAGGTGATGCGGACGGTTTAACGTCTTGCCGGACGAAGTACAGTTTAACGTCGTGTGTTGAGGACGAAGATGCTTGAAAGTTTAACGTCTTGTCGCGCGGATGTGGATGCTTGGCAGTTTAACGTCTTGCAGCGCGGACGAAGTACAGTTTAACGTCATGTTGGACGATGGATGCCTGGCAGTTTAACGTCATGCAACGCGGATGAAGATGGTGCCGCTGATGGGTCCGTGTCACTTCACGCGAGCCTGGAGGGCCGCACGGGAAGAAAACGCACGATGCGGGCACCCGGGATGAAGATCATCGGGCGCCACGCGGGCGGGTACCATCCGGGGGTTAAAGGGAGCGAACCTGGCGGTTTTCACGCAAAAGAGGAGCTTGGCGCGCAATACCGCGGGTCGGCGCGCAAATGGGCGGGCTGGCGCGCAATTGGGCCAGCGCTTTGCGCGCGGAAGATGGAGATTGCGCGCACCGGGCCTCTGATAGCGCGCGGGGGCAACGGCCCATTCTTTAACGAATGGCCACTTTAGTAAGGGGGGGTGCGCGCAAGAGGCTTCTTTTGCGCGCGAAGGCCTTTGGGTGAAGAGTTGTTCAAAGTAAAGGAGCGAAAGGGATTGCGCGCGAAGGCGAACCCCGAGGCTTTCTTGCGCGAAAGAAAGAAGGTTACCTGAAGATCGGCATTGCGCGCGGAGGGGGTTGGATTGCGCGAACGAGCGACCCTTCGAATTCCGGAAACCTTCAAAACGTTGGGGGTCTCCTTGTATTTATAGGCAACCCCGGGCGCGGAATCTCGCCCCCGGCGCGCAATTCATGGCGCGGGCGCGAAATTTCCTTCGCGAGCGCGGAATCGGGGCCCCGGCGCGCAAGGGAGTCGCGCGGGCCGCGGGCGCGCAAAATTGCGCGCCGGCCCGGCGCATTGCGCGCATCCTGGGAGGATTGCGCGCCACACTTCAACTTTGCGCGTGGGCCTCCAAAATTCCGCACAAGGCCTCCGGGCCTTCCGAAACGTGCTTCTGACTCCAAATGTGACCTCACTTTCCGCATCCGGAGCTTCGTTTGGGAACAATGGACTTTTCCGGCGTCTACAGTATCTATATCACATTTCTCGCCAAAAATATTGTGCCTCTTTACTTTCAGAGTAAAAAAAACAAACTAGATTAACTACATGAGTAGGATAGTTTATCTCATTGGGCATAGACTATCTAGATGCTTATGAAATGACCTTTTCATTTTTCACGAGGATTCATCCATGCCATTTGAGATATTTATTTATAAAAACTGATTCCTTCTCTGAAAGAGGGTAGAATATAAAATGGTGCAGTAACAAATATCTCCTTCAGCTTGTGAAAAAATCTTCACACATCATTATATAGAAAAACATTACTTTTTTTTGTGTTAACTTTGTTTTTTGGATTGGAATGCCAATAATGTTTTTACAAAAATCCAATAATATCCCACTAAATCAATGAAACTATGTATCTCAATTACATTTTTAGAATGAGTCCCCTACTCCCCAACTGTTGTCTTCTAATGGTCAATTAATATTAACTGATTTTTTACTATGTGAACTAATAATGAATTTTTTTACTAAAGATCCCATTTTTTAAACATTACAAATGCCCTAACTTTAGTCAATGTTTTCAATATAACCCATATTTGATCATCATGATCCTCAATAAATTAGGAATATATCATAAAATATTACCAAAAAACATCACAAATGTAATCAAGTTAGTCCTTAAAGACAATATTAATCAAAAACATTAATATAGAAGGATATTTAGTCAATATAATGGGAATAAATAAATATTAATTCCTATATCTTGATCTGAAGGAGGACGTTAGAATATCTTCATTCTTCACTCTAAATTGATTATAATTGTAACATCATATGTATTTATAGAATAATAATGTTTTATATCTATTAAATTTTTTGACTTCAATATTAATTTTATATTGAAGGGGATACTTTATCCAATATCTTACTCAACATGCAACAATGGGTTTATCCGAATTCTTATGTGGCACACAACATTGAGTATTAGTGAAAAATAATAAAATATTAATAATGTAATTTTAAATGGTTGTTAACAACTAGATATTGTTTTGGTGAAAATGAACATAAAATTTAACAATATTATTATACATTTCTGTTAATTTATTTTAATTTATCGAATAACTTTTAGAGGATTAAAATACGAATGAATCCAATTTTAAGCATAAAATACACTAATATTTTTAAGGGTTCACCTTATGTTGGAGAACCCATATTAAATATAGTATTTTTTTCTGTTTTTCCTGTTATATTCTAAATAATAGTATTTCAATTTTGAATTGGGATATCAAAATTTACATTGGATAAAATTTTGGTATTTTTTTTGATAAAATCCTTATTTTAATGAATTGTAAAAAAAACAACATTTTAATTCAAAACAACCTTTTCATTTCATTTATTTATATCATTAGATAGTACTTTTAATTTCATTGAATGTTTAATAGGATAATTTTTCTTACATTTATTCCAATTTATATCATTTTAAGTAATTTTACGTTGATATTGGACATAAACATATGTAAATAATTTAATAGATTTTACTTCCTAAAACACCACTTTTATGTTTTGACATCATGAATTAAATTTAAATTAATTTCTACTAGTTATGTGTTTTGAATTTTTTAAAATAGATTCTATATTAGTTATCATTAGTTCATAATATTGACTGTATATAACATTAAATTTTGGAAATTATGAATATTTAATTTAGTAATTACTTTTATTTACCACGGTTAACAAGTAAATCACGTAAATAAAAGTAAAAAAAAATATTAATATAATACTTCCCTAAAACGTGTAATATTTCTATTGGAAGATATATTTAAGACAATGATCATCATTGGGTCTATTTATTGACCAAAATTGAAACATGGGTGTGATAATGACCATTTATAATATTTATTTTAATGAAAAAAGAAATATAACCTAAATATTTATCTCCTAGCTAAAAACATAAATTTTGTTTTTATAAATGATATATATGATTATAAATAGTCAATAAAAAAATAAAAAAATTTACTACATCGTGGTATTTTAATTTTAATTATTTTTCCTTAAGTAGATTAATTTATTTATTACACAACGATGATGCAGTGATTACCTGATTATTTAATGATTAAAATTATTGATATTATAAACATAATAATAAATGTAATTTGAAAATATTGATCTTATTTACAAATTTTATGGATGAATATGAAATATTAACTTTTATTTAATGGTTTTTATTCTATGAAAGGACGTTACAATGACATTTACACAAATTAATTTCAATATATTGTTCAAATTTTTTTAAATGATTTTTAATACAAATACTATTTTATTAAATAATATCATAGTACTAAAAAGATAAAATTTCAACAAATAACTTATATAATTGTAAAAATTTCATTAATTTTCCAATTTTGATTATCTTGTCATTTTATATTAAATATAGTACCCATATAATATGAAAATACAAGAAGACGTTGTAAAAGTTAATGTTTTTATCTAAGGGTTAATGCTAAAAGACAAGGATATATTTCGGACATAAACATGTCTAAAACCAATTAGGTAAGATTATTTATACCCATAATCATCATAAAATTTTAATATATATTAATATTTAGCAATTAAAATTCAAAAGTAAAATTTTGATAAAGGAATATTTCTAGAATTTTTTAATGTGCTTCTCCTCAATATTATAAAAGGCCACCACCTCTACCCCCCCTACTCACACATCTCAATCACATTGTATCATACTAAATCTAATCTAATAAGATTCAAAAATCACTCTATTACTCCTATAATATTTACCATGGAAATAAAGCTACTCAATGATGCAGTATGGCTCAAATCAAAAAGGTGTCACCAATTTTTTTGTTAATGACCTCTCCCAAGCTCATTTCATTTATTTTCATTCTGCATCACCTATAATCTCTTTATTCCATTATTTTATAAAATAAAAATTATCCTAAATATAATATCTTGATTTTTTTCTATGTATTTAACCTACACATATTCCTACCACTATATAATGCATATAGAACATACAGTTTCTCTGTACGGCGAACTATTGCCTCAACAAATGATGATTGTTCAATTTTCACCTTCCACCTCTCATGGAGGACATTATGATTGAACCGTATTAACATATGATATATATAATATTTATATTGTCTCTATTCTATTTTTTTTTAAATAATCATTATTCTTTCCATGTTGTTTAAATATGATAATTATGTTTGAGGAAGTGTTTACTACAGCCCACCTCCAAGAGATGCGACTCATTCTTGTTATACCATAACAGTATAAAAGATGATTTTATTAAAATTCTATGTCATAAAAGACATAAATATTATATTTTATTATAATATATATTTATATCATTTGATTAATATTATTCTAATATGAAAAATAAATGAAATTAGTGATCATGCATACGTAAAACCTACAGTATCAATGAACGGTTAATTTATTTTTTTTATCCAAATATTATGATATTTAAAATATATATATACTTGATTTATATGATATTTAAATCATGAATAGTATTCTATTGATTATGGAAATTTACTAGACATGAAATATACACAAAACCGAGTTCATTTTCAACTCAAGTAACAAATATAGACTATACAACCGTTATAAACATCAATAATTATATAACTTTCATATCATGATAATATGTAATATTAAATGAAAAATATAAATGAAATATTTTCTAATGTAATTAGAAATTATCCTATGTTTATTAATTAGAAATATAAAGAGTGAACAAGATATACCTGATTCAATGTAATGGACTTCCACTGAATATGCTTTTGAGGAGGAATATAATGATGTTATACACCACCTTCTTTTAAACGGTGTATAATATACCGTTTTGACTTTTAATTTCATTCGAATTGATTTTTTTATGAATTATTTTACAAAAAGACAAAAATGAATGTTTATAATTTAATATGTGAAAATGAATCCTCTGCCACCATAAAGATTATTTGATATTTGGCATTCTTTATAAGACATAATGTTTCTAAAAGGGAAAAAATCCCATATACACTTTTACAGTTCTATTGGTTTTGAAAATGTTATTGAAATTGGATTGACTATTTTAATATCTACAATTGATGCCTTTTTATTATAGTTTAAATTTTATGAGTGAAATGTTGATAATTACAATCATTTACATTTATGATTATATAATAGTATAGGGAAATTTGAAGGTTTGTTACTTGCTAAAAGTAATATGGGTGGTTATATGATAATCCAAAGATGGGTGATTATATGATAAACCAAGGATGGGTGGCTACATTATAACAACTAATGAATTGTGTTTGGATGTCAGTCGTATGGTTAATTTATTTTATTAAATGTGTGGAAGTCGATCTAATAGTTATAAAATTTAATTATGTTTATGTGACATGTTACCTTTATAAGTTATATGAATATTTCTATGGGTTTATGGTAATAGTTTTGTCACATAATGGGTATACAATGAGCTAATGTTTAGTTAATTATATTTAGTAAACCATAAATGTAGAATGTATTACATTATAATAATGTATTCCTTGTTTTTATGTTATCTGATGACTTACATGTTTCCTTATGTTTTTATACGTTATTTATATTCTTATTCTTGTTCATTATTTTGAAATGTTTTTCAAATAAAAATAAAAATAATATAGTCCGGGATGATATTAAGGAAAATTTATACTATTTAATCATATAGGATTTATATTTCATTTTAAAGAGTTTTTGATATATGAAAAAAGTGGATTATGAGTAGAAGTGTCTACTTGTAATTAATTAATAGTTATGTATGATTTATGAGCAAAATATCTAAGGACCTAAACCTAAAAGATCATTAATGTGATTAAATGTCAAATTATTTACGTAAATCAATATTGTGTAATGTTTTTGTTCGAGGCTATATAGTTTGTATAATAAGTTGCTTAAGATTAATTTATGAGAAATAATATTTATAATTGAATATAGAGAAAATAGTTTTAAAATTATTGTCAAATTTAAATGATATATCATTTTAATATTACCATTTCACTTAGTCTATTATATTTTTATTCAGAATGGGATTCCATAGAGGAAACATGGAAAATGAATTGGGATGGAATATAGAGGTAAATAACATTCCTAATGAATATCCTAAGTGGTAAGAATTTGAATTTAATAGATTGATATAGTGATGGATTAGTTGAATCACGTGATAACTGTTCTTGGTATCCATGAATGTGATCAACCAAACCAACCGAAGTGGAATATTCCGATCATGGTGCATTTCAAGAGGAAACATCCCTCATCATTCAGATTATTATCTGACCATGTACTAGATAAAGGGTTTATTGAAGCTCTAGAATTTATTTTTGATATAATTGTCTTTTCAGATAATGACAAGGTTATTCATTTTATTTATCATTTTTTACGTGAATCTGACTAGTGGTGGTCAGTTATTAAAAATATTAGAGGATGTGAAGAGATTTACACCATGGAAGGGGGTGAATTTAAAAATATATTACTTGATAAAATGTTTTCCTATGTTTATTTGATTTAGCATGGAAATGAAAATTTTGGAATTAAATAAAAAGGTGGTATATAATGGGGATTCCTATGAAATAAAATTTCACCAGTTTTTCATGGTATTTCCAAAATTTTATCTAAGATATTGATAGTAAGTGAAATTGGTTTTAGTCATGATTGAAGCAAAAATATCAAATTGTGTTATCTTGTCATGAGTTCAAAATCTCCGAGAAACGATTCTGATATGATATGAAGGTAGAAATGGATTTTTTGAATGATAATGTGATCTATGATAGAAAATAGATGAAGCAATCCATTTGGTAGGAAATGGGAAAGAGTTCAGAAAAGATGTGTGGAGGTAAGAAAGGACAAATATTATCTTCTGAGAAGTCTGAAAAAAAATCAGTGATAATGCCTCTAAATGGTTAGGATGTGATTCCAATGTCGTTAGACTTGTCATGTTGCTCATAACATTAGGGATGATGATCAGGAATGTAATGAAAACCCAATGGTACGATGTATTAGTTTCATTGATATAGACAAATAGGCCAATGTGTGTCCAAAGACGATTACCCAAGGTGGAAACAAACTAGATCGAAAGTAGAAGGAAATATCAAAATCATTTTCTACTACTATAGTTGATTTGAGGTCCATCAAATGAATTTTTGATAAGTATGTTACATGTTTCTTCCAAATAATACAATACCTTATTTTACAATGGATATTAACATCCATTCATTTTCGAGAGATTTGAGTTAAAATTTGAAATATAACCTCATTAATTTGATATAGAACATTTGGTAAAACTCATGGTTGAATTATTAATGAAACCAATATTTATTGGAATATTCATATTATCATTAGTGGGATTTTATTTCCTACATATCATTTTGAACATCATATAGTGTAATTTGATGTATATTTTTATGGATTGGCTTTCATTTTATAATGATATTATATATTGTAATTCCCATAATGTTTTATTCAATGATATCATTCCGTTGAAAAAACGTCATTATTAAGAATGATTTAATAAATATTATAATGAAATTAATCTTGCTCATATTTTTGAAAAGAATGAAATGGATTTGATTAGTGAATTTCACGTATTGAATGAATTCACAGAATGTTTTCCGAATTAATTTCCTAGTATTGATACCAATCAAATGGTTGAATTTACTATTTAATAAGTTCTTGATGCTATTCCATGTTGTAAATCCCCTTACCAAATGACTCTTGTAGAACTGGTGGAAATAAAAAATAGTTGAACAAATTACTTGATAATGATATCATTCGGCCTATCACTTCACCATAGGGTGATCTAGTTTTATTTGTGAAAAAGAAAGATAGTACTATTAGAATACGTATTGATTATATATCCTTGAATAACTTCTCTATTAAGAACAAGTATTTGTTTCTATATATCGATTATTTTTTTCCTCAGTTTTAGGGAGTTCAATATATTTTAGAGATTTATTTGTGGTTCATGTACCATCAGTTGAAGGTGATGGAGGATGAAATTACAAAGATATATTTCTGAAATATATTTTGGCATAATGAGTTTTTATTTATTCCATTGGGGTTATCTAATTAACCTACGATGTTTATCAATCTCATGAATGGATTCTACCATCAGTTTTTTGAAAAATTTGTGTATTTTTTATAGATTATATTTTTGTATATTTTAAAATATGATAGGAACATGAATTTCACTGAAGAACTATTTTGAAAAAATTTATATAAATTAAATTACATGGAACATTTAGTAAGAGTGAATTTTGGTAGCAATTTTTTTAAATTTATAAATTATTTCCAAATATTGAATTAATGATGTCCCTTCTAAAATAAAAGTTGTTGAATGGTTGTCAATATATACCAATGTTACATAGATTCGAAGTTTTCATCGATTAGTGGGGTATTTATGAAAATTTTCCAAATATAGTTGTCAATTATCTATCCCTCAAACTAAGCTAACACATAAGGGATTTAAGTTCCTTTAAACAACAGAATGTGATGATTTTTTTCTAGAATCAAAAAAAAATTTGTAAAAGATATAGTTTTTTCCCTACCTTCCAGGAACAATGAACTTGTTTCATACATTAATACATCCTTGAAATGACTTGGTTGTCTCCAAAAATAGAATGATCTAGTAATTTATCATGCTTCTCACAAATTGAAACCTCATAAGTTAAATTAACCAATAAATTATTTGAAATTAGTTTATATTGTTTTCACATTACAAATTTTGAGGGATTTTTTTATGGAATAAAGTGTGAAATATATACAGATGAGAATAGTGTGAATTATATATTCACATACAAAAAATTAAATATGAGATAAAGGAGATGGTTTTAATTAATCATGAATAATGATTTCACATTTCATTACCATCCGATAAGGGAAAATAATGTGGATATTGATTTGTGTTTAAATATTAATTCTATAATAACCATGATACATTTGGTATGAGATCAACTGGTTATTGAACTTATGAATTTTGGATTGGATGTTTTTTGTGTTGGGTTTTAAGTTGTATTTTTATGTAGTAGTGAAATCATCTCTATGAGAAAAAATTATGCAAGCAATGAAAGAAGACAGTGAGATGGATAAAAAGGATGAATTGGTTTAAAATGGTATAATACATCAATTTATCATTGACAATGACTGAGTTTTGATGTTTAAAAAGAGATTATGTGTGCCTTATTATTTAATGTTGAAGAAAGTGTTTCTGTTTGGAGCATACAATTCTTTATTTTTAGTTTATCCTATCAGTACTATGATGTTTCATGGTCATTGTTTGTATAACTGGTGGTATGGAATGAAAATGTGATATTAATGATTTTAAAATGAAGTGTCTAATTTATAAATAGGATAAATTAGAGAGGTAGTTACTGAAAGGGATGATTCAGCATTTGATACTGCTATAATGTAAATGGGAAAATATATCCATGGATTTCGAACTGGGATTACCAAAGTCATCCTGAGGTAACAATTCAATGTTGGATGTTGTTGATTGAATGACATAATCATTGAATTTTATTGAAAGTTGATCTAATATATATCTAAATCTGATTTAATGGATGTATATTGATGAGATAATAAGATTTCGTGGTGTTTCCCAATCCGTTGTGTTTGATAATGATCCCAAATTAACTTATATCTAATGGAAGGTCTTTTAAAAGTCATTGGGAACAGAATTAATTTTTAGTACCACTTTTCATTCTCAAGCAGTCGTGAAGTCCAAAAGAAAAAATCTCAATATAAAGGATATGATACTTTCTTGTTGAATGGATTACCACAGAATTTGGGATCAATATATTTATTTGATTGAGATTTCATAAAATAAAATTTTACATTCTAGTATACAGATGGCTTCATAATAAGCATTATAGGGAATGTGGTGTCTATGTCCATCATTATGTGGGGATGTAGGTGAAAGGTAGTTTATATGACCAGAATTGGTAGAACTGATGGAAAAAAATTTAGTTTATTCTGAAACACTTGAGAATTGTTTAGAAATGTCAGATATGTTATACATATAACAAAAGTAAGGATCATTCATTCAAAGAATGTGACTATGTATTTCTCAATGTTTCTTCATGGAAATGTGTGATGTGTTTTAGTAAAAAGGGAAAGGTGAGTCCATGGTGCATTATCCAATATGAAATATTGGGGGAAGCTGGATCAATTGAATATATGATGGATTTACCCTCAAGTTTTTTCCTGGTACAAAAAAACATTCATGTGTTAATGTAAAAAAATTATGCTTTAGATTCATATCAAGATTTTGAGTCTACAGGTAGTTCAGTTGGAAGAGAATCATTCTAAGGAGGAATAGCCAGTTACGAATCTTGGCAACATAGAACATGTTTTGTGAAATAAGGTGATTCATTAAGTAACGGTTCTGTAAAAATAGAATATTTTTTAAGAGGAAACATGGGAATTCAAATATTCCATTAAGGGGAAATACCCCCACTCATTTGAAAAGTATAAAAAATTTTGGGGACAAAATTTTCAAAATGTGAAAAGATGGAATATCCCTATTATTTATATAATAATTAATTTCAATATCACTTAATATTTTTTAATTAGATATTAATTATATGTCAAAGAGATACATTGTTCGATAATGTACTCGACATGAAAAAACGTGTTTCTCTAAAATCTTATGTCGCAAAAACCCACGAGTTGTACAGATAAATAATACCATAATATTATTATCATTTTAAATGGTAGTTATCCTCCAGCCACTATATTATCATGAATAAACAGAACTAACTACATTTTTATAATACATTTTTTCTATTTTTATTTACATTTATCCATATTATTTTAAATTCCTACAATGGGAATGAATTTAATTTTATGTAAAAATAATCTAATATATTTATAATTTCATTTTACAACATTTTTTTTGTTGAACCATGTTTAAATCTACTTTTTTCACATATCTATGTTCTGTTTGAAAAAAATACATATTATTATGAATATAGACATCAATATTTACATTGGTTGAAATTTTTTGTGTTTCTAATAAAATAAATATATTTATGAATAGTGACAAATAATGCATTTCAATTCCAAAATACCTATCCATTTTTTTAATTATATAGTTTCACATTTATTTTAATTTGTTTTAATGGTTAACCACATTATCATTTTATCATTTAATCTAGTTTTTTTCATTAGATGTAATTTCATGTTGAAAATTTACATTATCACTTGTCAATCATTTTATAGTTTTTACTTCAGAAAAACACAATTTATGGTTTTAACAACAAGAATTTATTTTAAATTAATTTCTAAAAATTTTGTGTTATGAATTTGGATAAATGGATTCCATATTTGGATTAATATGTTCCAAATTGTGTAAATTCATACCATTTAATTTTGGACATTAAGCACAATGACATCCATAATTATTTTCATATACAATGGTTAAAGGGTAAATAAGGTAAATAAGGGAAAAATAATATTATAATATTATAAAACTATATTAATACTTGTCTTAATAAAATTTGATCACATATTTCAGACCATCAACATCCTTGGGTAAATATTAGGCCCCCATGGATCCATTTGGTTATGATAATGGCATTTTATAATAGTTAGTTAAATGAATGGGGAGATATAACATAAACATGTATCTCTTAACTAAAACAATTTAAGATTGGTTTATATAAACGATCGTTATTTCTATATATAGTAATTATAATTCTAAAAATATTTCCTATATCATGGTATTTTATTTATAATTTCTAGACAATAAATAAATAAATTTATTTAGGAACCAATGATGAAGCAGTGATTACTTTATTAATGTACGATTAAATTTAATAAATAAAACATAAAAATTAAAATAATTTGAAAAATTGATTTCCACACACTAATTTAATGGATGAATATGACATATTATATTTGGGATAATGTGTTTTTTCAAAGAATAAATTTTTTATGATTTTAACATTAATAATTTCCTCATTTTTGTAAGAATTGACATAAATCATTTAAAAAAACTATTTTATTAAATTAAATAATTGTACTAATAATCCAGTATTCATGAAAATGAATTTTATAATGTTAATTTTTTTTACTATTGATCCACTTTTGGTAATCCTGGTATTTTATATTATCTATAGTTACCACATATAATGAAAATAGAAGAATAGATGGTAAGAGTTTATGATTCCACTAGGGCTTAAAGTTAAATGATAAGGTAATATTTTTTACCTAAACTTTTATATAACCTAATGGTTGAGATGATTTAATCCTATCATCATTATGACAAATAAAGATTTCACTTTGGATGTTTTATCAATATAAAATCAATTTTTAGTAAAATTATATTTTAATACTTTTCTATAGTGCCACTCCTACCTATTATAAAATGACCCCATCTATACCCACTTACTAGCATATCTCAAACCACATGGATCATAAAAATTCGGCCCAAATAATCTCACAACATACCTCTAATTCTCATATAAGCCTTAACATGGTTATAAGGCAACTCAATGATGCATTTTGCATCAAATCTAATAAGAGTTAACATCTTCTCTCGATATTTTTTCCATTGTGATCCTTCTCCACACCCCTACGCTCTTTTTATTCTGTTATTTTGTAACAACAATAGAGTAATCAATATTATAGGATTTTCATGATATTATTTAGACATAACATAAACACACCTACATATAATCGATATTGAACATATTGTTTCTTTGTATGGTGCACTACTGCCTCACGAAATGATGATTGTACAATTTTCTCATACCACTTCATATGGTAGACATTAGGATAAAAATAAATTTATATGTGCTATATATTATATTTATATTACCTCTACTATTTTTTAATTTTTTTATAAAATAATTTTATTCTATCCATGTTTTGTGAATATGATAATTGTTTTAGAGGAAGTGTGGACCACTACCCCTCAATGTGATATGACTCGTTCCTGTTATACATAGAACTTATAAAGGATGTTAGTATTCAAAATAAGATACATTAATGAAATAAATATTGTATTATTACTATAATAAAAATTTATTTCATTTTATTATTATTAATATAATATGATAATGATGTAAAAGTACAGTTCATGCATATGTATGACCTACATGTCTCCATAAACGGTACATTTCATATTTCGTATCTAAATATTATTATTGTATAATTACATATATTTTGGATGTAAATGATATTTAAATAACTATTAATTTTCTAGAGATGATGTCATTTGACAACATGGAAAATTTACATCCATATAAGTTCATTATCAACTCATGTATTGAATATTGAAAAAATGACCAATATATACATAAATAATTTTATAATTTATGTAACATGATGATAAGTAATAGAAAATAAAAATTAAAATTGAAAAAGGTTATATTTATTTTAATTAATCTATGTTAATTATTTGAAACTATAGAGAATGAATGGAAAAATTCATATTTGTGGTAAGGGATCATCTCAATCTCCTTTCGTTGTGGCATATTTTCATGTTATACACAGCCTTCTTTTATAGGGTGTCTAATAAACAACTTTGAATTGAAATTTCATTCTAGGGGAAAGTTTTTTTCTTCAACACATTTTCATAAACATTATAATAGAATGTTTTTAACATATGCATGTACAATAACACATCCTTCTCCATAACTGTTATTTGATATTTAACTTCCCCTATAGTATTTAACAAATTTAATTGGAAAAAAATTCAAAATCCCATTTTTTGTGTTTTGGTATTTAAAATGGTTTGAAAAGTGGATTGACTATTTCAATATCATTAAATGATTTCTTAAGATTTAAAATGAAAATTTATGAGTGAAATGATGATAATTTGAATCAATTACATTTTAGGAATATATAATGGTACTTAAACATTTGAATGGTGGTTACATGATTAACTATAGAAGGTTGGTCACATAATAAATCATAGATGTGTTGTTTTGTGATAAAACACGAACTAGTGGTTATGATATATCCCTTAATTTATTTGTTATGGAAGTCGGTTTTATAGTTATTCTATTTAGTGATATATGTGGAAGCTGATTGTATGGTTATTCCATTTATGTATGTTTATATCCAAAGTAACCTATATATTTTATATATTTATTTATATTGGGTTTATGGTAATATTTTGGTTATAAAAGGGTAAGTAATGAGTCTATATTTAGAAAATTATATTTAATGATTATTAAAGGTAGAAAGTACTACTTTAGGATAAAATATTAAAGGATCTCATGTTATCCAAAGTCTAAAATTTTTCCTTGTTTAATATCTATTACTATGCTTTTTATTCTCCTCCCATGTTTTTAATTGTTTTTTCTAGGACATAAATAAGAATAGGGTCAAGAATGGGGTCATAGAAAAATCATTCTATTTAAACATAAAAAAGACCATGTTTATTTTTAAATATATTTTAATTAAATTAAATAATTTGGAATGTGGGTATAAGTGTCTACATGTAATATTTAATTTGTTATGTATGAGTCATGAACATATTCTTTAAATTTCTCAAAATAAAAATATCCTCCATTTGATTAAAAAAATTATCGATATAACTCCAATTAGGTTATGTTTATGGTTGAGGCCTTATAATAACTAAATCAAAGGTAAATCATTTATAAAAATTAATCCCCAAACATATGTTCAAATAAAAGATCAATTCACAGAAGTTTTTATTTATTTTCCACTATAATCTCATTAAGATCAAAATAATTAATGTATACCACATTAATACATCCTTATTTTTCCCAGGCAGAACACGTGCTCCCTATGGAGACACACTTGGATAGATAAATACCTTCACCAGAAAATAATAGAGTTTCTTATTTAATTACATAAGCAATAGATTTTTAATTCAATATAGGTTCATTGGAATTAGTTTGAATACTTTCAAAGTTAAATGGTGAAATGTACCTCTAGTTCTTGATGAGTATAGGTAACTAATCAGGAATTAAACCAAAGTCTTCCTGAATAATGCAGAAACTATCTTTTTTTATTCATTCATTTACTTATTCATCTTCACCAATCATATATTTAATGAATGATATAGGTGGCTCGTCTAGAAAATGATCAGGTAGAGATATATCACATTTTAAATCAACTATTAGTTGTATGTTCAAACTACTATGATTTCCCTACATCATTAGCTGACAAAAACATTATACATTGAGAAAATAATCAACCGTAGAATAATTTTTTATTCCATCATAGGAATGAATACTAGATTTTTGATGAGATTGGTCCTAATAATTTTAATACCATTGTTTATATACAGTTTTGATGCTAGGATAATATTTTTATCAGTATTATTTGAGATCAAAACTTCTATAAGTTTAGGGATTGATTTTAAATTCTTCTAAAACATGAAGGGAAAAAAGGAATGTATAGAACGAGAAAAAAATTACTTTCTACCTTTGAGGGAACAATGAGAGAACCTTCCAAAATATTATTCAGAGGTTCAAAAACAACCTCTATGATAGAAAACATATATTAATTCTCTCTTATCCTATGATATGGGTGATGGTTATCCCCTACATTAACATAGGATTTGGATAGTGATTGGAAAAAATCATGTGATATCCAAACATGAAGCATCATACCTTAGGTAGGTCTACCACCATTATTCCATTATCATTAGTTCTCCGAAGATGAGTCTTCACCTTACCATGATAGTTCCAAGAATTAGGGCCTATTATTTCACATATATTACATTTCCCACACCAAATCATGTATTTCATGAATTCTTATTCACACACATATTGCACAAGAAAAATTGTACTTGATTTAATCCCCTTTAATGAACTAAGAACCTTTAAGTACATGCATTTTTAATATCTTCTTTTCATGTGATTTGTGAGACCATTTTATCCCACCAAACATAAGTTTGACAATCACATCATTTCTTCCAATCTAATTGTAGATGTTATTATCTCGATAGGCATGGATCATCTGTACATGGGGTCATAGTACACCAAATAATCTGTGAACATTTCGATTAGGAATAATGAAAAATTGAAAGGTTTATAGGGAAAGTCTTGTGATGTTCATATCATAGGTTAACATAGATCTTTATACTTCTTATTAAGCCCGTGGAATTCCATCTCTATTCCCATTCACATCGATCGGGGAAAATATTTTTTTAAAAATGTTCCCATGAACTTTTTCCACTCCATAGCATTAATCTCCCATCTTGAATTCTTATTTTTGGCATGTTCCAATCACTAATTATGTTGTCTCATTAATAGGTAAACATTATTTATGACATTATATTATTTTAAAAAATGGAGTGTATAAAATATATTTTCAATAGAGTGTTTCAACTATTTAGTAATCAATGGTTCAATAGATCCATTAAAATGATGTGGTTTTTGACATGTAAAGGACTAAAGATAATGATATTTTTTCTATGATAATTAGTTTTGCCACCATGATTCATTTTATTATTCATAACTATAGTCAATTTATACATCATTATTATGATTTTTTATAATCCATCATACATTGGAATGTTGTGAGTGCTAGGTCTATTGTGCTCACAAATTACAAAATCACTATTATTTTCCAATAATTACTAAAATAACAAATCATTAATGAGAAAATTATTTTATTTATTTATCTTATAATTATAACATAATTTCATGTCTAAAACATCATTCTTAAATATTTTATTCTTTATCAGTATTTATATTTTCTATAAATCAATCATAAATGTTCATAAAAATATTTTTACCTACAAAATATATCCACCAGATTAGTAAAAATAAATATAGAAATTCCCATTATTGGTAACTAGTTATCATTTGAGTGTTGCTCAATGCAGTGTATTTTCATTTTACCCCAAGATGTATCTGTGCTAGAGAAACATCCACTAGTTCATATCCAGAATGATATTTATTTTCTCGAAACCTAGTTTTATATTATTTCACCAAAATACCCGGATGATTTCATATATTTTTACTTGTCTAAATTATTCTTCACAAACATTTCAAATCCTAATTTCAAAAATTTTCTAATCCTTTCTTTGATACCAACATTCACATCTTGGGTTTTTATTATATAACTTTTCCTTAACCTGGTACAAATAAAGGATCTTTTATTTTGTAGTTTCATATTAATAATTTACATAATACGTAAAAACAATAAAACAATTATTCAATTCCACATCATAAGTTTATTAATAGGTTCATCCCAAGTTCAATTATTGTATCTCATAACCCGGGACATATATAAATGGAAATTTGGAGCATAAATACAATATGGGAAATACAGGTAACCAATTTACATGTGATTTTTATAATTATTAAAAATAACATTAGAAATATCATAATGTCTTGATATTTGATAGAATAAGAATATAATAATGAAAATAACATTATTCATAACATAAGAAAGTGTATACAAAATTTATTTATTCATTCGTAAACAAATCAATATGTTATATAGCCAACGTGTTATTAAAATTACAATGGTTATTCACAGTAATATTGAAAAAAAAATCTTTCATAGAGATTATATTTATTACCTAGTTTATTTAAATAGTACCATGCTTCACACATCAAATTTATTAATTAATGTGAGAAATGTGTATCATATTTTAAAATTCCCTATATAAACAATGAACAATAAAAGAAACAATTTTTATATAAAAATCTAGCTGGTATTCAAAGTGCTTAAAAACAAGAACATTTTTCAATTTTAAAGCAAAAAAAATTGAAGGTGGGGTTCAAGTTTGTTAATTTCCTAATTAAATATATAATTTTTATATATATTTGAATACCCATGGAGAATAAAAAGTTTTGGTTATTCACAAATGAAAATAAAATAATTCCATGAGGAATGGATATAATTTTTTAGAATTAAAATCAGCTACATATCAGGTATAAAACGTGTTTTTAGAAAATACTGATATGAAATGGGAATAGGTTATCCCATTAATAATAAAAATTACATATTTAAAATATATATAATATAATTTAATGAAAAAGACATTATGTAAATTTTAGTGATATAAAACATTACATAGAAAACATGAAAGGAAAAGTGATTGTGAGAATTCCCTTACATTATAGAGTTACTCATAAACCTTGATGATTGAGACCTTGAGGGATTGACAACACTTTTGGAGGACTCATTTATAGGTAATACCTTTATATATTAATGTATTATATATTTTTAATGAATGTAAGTGAAGAAATCGGTGGGAATTAATAGAAAAATGAAGGGTGTTTTTTTATTAATTTCATTAGAAACCATTGTAGAAGTATATGCAAAACAATTGGATTTCCCATGTTGTATTATAATTGCATTGGCCCTTAGGAAACATATTATATAATTTTAGTAAAATAATGTCTATAAATTTTTATATTAGATATTAAGTCATAATGATTCAATCAAACATATTGAAAACCCAAAATTGTATTTGTACTAGTCACTGAAGAAAATTATATTTTAGAAAATTCCCATTGTTATATAAAACCCTAATTTTAATGATATTATTTTAAAAAGGATGTTTATTTTCTAATAATAAATTGTTATTAATGATAAATTTAAATTTTAAATATAAATAACAACATTCATTTAAAATAACACAGGACAAAAAATGCAGAGTGATATTTGTGACCCTTGAATGAAATGTAAAATCATTTTATCATATAAATTTAAATATGAGTGTTTTAATAAAAAAAATTATATAATGTATAAATTATTTATAATACCTTAATATATTAAAATACTTATGTATTTTCTCAAATGAATTATTTTTCCCAATGAAGAAATTTATCAAATTCAACATATTTTTATTAAAAACTAAAATAAAAAAGAAAATATTGAATAAAAACATTTATGCAAAGGGGTTCAAAAATATATAGCTAATGAGATGAGACATAACCCCTTATAATACATTCATATGACATATAGTTTAGATGTGTGATAGTGATACACTCATGGGGAAGCTCGACTAAAATTGCCCGACTGGTAATACCAACAGACATGAACTTCTCTTGTAGGAGATTTCGTTCAAACATAACATCTGAAGATCGTTTTGGGATTGTTATATATTGAATACTAATGATTATGAATCCCATCCATGTTTTGATAAATGGGATTCATACCACATGACTCTATTGGATGAGGCCATGAACTCTTCCTTCTATATTAATTAACCATTACATTTTATATTTATGACAATTATTATAATGTTAAAATTATAACTAATAATATTGTTTCTAAAATTTATATTAACCAATGTTTATAATTTACCAACGATCCTAAGATTGTCAAAATCCATTGGACACATTGAAATTTTTCATACATAATTATTAAAGGGATATTTTTTGTACAAATATGTATAACAAACATTTTTATTGAAATAATTATCATTCATTATATTCATGTGATTACAAATTCATCATTTAGCCATTTACTGAAGTCTATAGCTCTATATGGTAGTCTTGGGCACTATAGTATTTCATATTTCATACCAGGTGGAATTTAATTTTGGGGTATTTTTCCATAACTGACCTAGAGGTTTTTGGGAAGTGTAATTTTATAAATTTTTGGGTTCTTTATCCTTTATAAGAAGAGAATTACCTATAATTATTTACATTTCCATGTTTAGGACTTGATGATACACTTAACAGATATTTTCGGATACTTGTGTGCATTTTCTCATTTTTCAAGAATGCATATGCTCAGGGTGTGTCGAATTTATGAATTTCATAAAACAATATTTTCTTTGGAGTCATTTTATATGATTTTTCTATCCTTGAAGAACACCCCTATGAATGAGATATGAAAATAAAAATCAATAAACAAGAAAATCATAGGGGAATGTGTGGGTGTTAGGTTTAGATCATAAAAGGGTTCACCATGGGATTATTTTACTATATGGACAGTGAATATGAAAAATTGTAAGGGAATAAATGTGGGATTAATTATATGGTGAATTAAATTTTATAGAATGTTATGATCATGGTTTTTAACTCAATGTTAATGTTTTATTAAGTCATGTTGTGTGCATGACACATTGCTCAGGTGTTTGTATAAGGGATTAGATACTATAATCCCATTAATTTGTGAGTTCTATGGGTTATAAGTGAATGGATGAGTATTTTAGTTATATGGAGTGATAGATTATTTTCTACTTTAATATACATTCCAAAATGTAATGGCTATAGTGTGGAGGTATTCATTGCGTATTAGTGCTGGTTTATATAACATAGTGGGACCACGATGTGGTATTGCAGAGACTTAGGGTGGAAAACATCCTGAATACATTTCAGGCATGGCTACTCCAATGAGGTTATATAAAATTTATTCTATCAATGGTGGTTTATTCACCATGGAATCAACCAAGGTGGATTCCACTTAGTAATTGTTGAGGCTAATACCAAATCTGGTGGTAACTATGTTATGGTGGTTGGGTAGCCGTATGGACTAATTTTTGGAATGGTGTTGTTACTGTGTGGTGTATAAGGTTGATCCATAGCCCACAAATCACCATTAATAGGATATAAATATAGATTCAAGACTTTATTTGTCATAAGGGTGTTTTGGCATGGTCTAGGAAGATTATGTTTTGATATTTAGAGTTCTAAATAGGATATGTTATTATCCATGGGGATGGGTCATTGTCATTAATTTTTTTTGTTTTATAAATAAATCAAAACCCAGGATCCATGATTATTATCCATTCTTCTATAGTATAAACCATAAAAATATTTTTCTTCTTAGGTTCTTTGATTCCCCTCTAAAAAGGTATTGATCCTAGATTCCCATGGTTGATCTGTGCTGATCCATTGTATATTCTATCTGATTTCTAGTGGTGTCTCTCTTTTCATTTTAATTTCCACATGATTCTAGTCATCATGGATTGGTGTTAGATATCTATTGATCAAATGAGAATTTATTTCTTATGTTCTTGTCATTTTTTTCATGCAATCTATTAAAAATCCCATTTTAATCAGGGGTATGGTGATCAGAGATCCACAATTATGATTTTTTTCTCATACAAATAGCATCGGTGTCATTAAGGTAATTTATTTATATACATTATTTTATTTAATGATAAATAATAATGTAATATATGATAATAACATGTTAAATTAGTTTAAAAAACTAATAACTAAAAAATTGGGATAATTAATGGGGCTAGATTGTTTTAATAGTCATGACAGGTTGTAGATTTTCACTGTGAAAGTAATTTAACATTTTATATAGATAGTGTGATATATATAATAAAATTTACATTTATTTTTTACAAATACTAATCATTTTTTATTTATTAATTGGATATAATTAATAAAATCAGGACCAATTTATTATTTGTCTTGATAATAAAATAATACTTGTTTTGTAATCTGGTTTTGTTGCAATTAGATTTTAATCAAATTTACTCACATAATATTATTTAAATGGATTTTTTATTCCATGTTATATTAGAATTAATTTATAAAATAACTATTTAATTATCTCTTATTATGGAAGAAATTAAACTTAATGATAATTGGGGATTCGTCTCAAATTTGAATGATACTAGATTTATAAGTCAGAGCTTGTTTATACTACATGGTAGCTTGTAGTATATAATTCCATATGTTTCCTATAGTTGCAATCAATGAATAATTAATCATTTAATTCATGATGGAATAAAAATTCATGTATTCTTTATATATAAATATTTCAATATCTCAATTACCTTTTATATAAGATGTTTGATAACTATTTGGTTGATTTCATTTGTATATATACCCAATAACTATACACATATAATGACATGATTTTTGTCATAAAAAATAATAATTACAACTTAAAAATTCCTAGTCCATTTTTCGCTGGAAATCTAGGATCATAATACATAATAAGTGAGGCTAAATTAAATAAAAATTATTCTCTATAATGAACAATTATATCAATTTTATATCAAAAAACTATATGAAATAACCTTGGGAATAAGAAATAAAAAGGGGTAAGATGAAAATGTTAGTATTGAAATAGACATATATATACAAGCATACAATTTGGTGAAATTTATAACATGATTTCATAACCGAGATGAGACTGGTGTAATAACATATGAAAACAATCTAAAAAACATGGTACCACAAGATCATGTAATCATAAAAATTGTGATAAAAATAATGTTTGACATAAAAATAAGACAATGTTAAATAAAAGGACAACATCACATGGATGACATATTTTATATGGAATTAGATTCACTCCATATTCCTACACATGAGATATATGGAAATTAAAACATTTCTTAAGGCATTGGAATTATTTAAAATTCATGACTGACACAAAAAATACATTTGCTTCACAGATATATGATTGACTCATACGATAATCAATTGTAATGCCTTAGCATAATAATTTCCCATGGAATGAAAATTGGTTACATTATATATCCTCATATCAATACCAAATGAAATTTTATATTTAACAGATTTTTGAAATTAGAATAATTCATGTCTTACCCCTTTAAAAAAAGTGGTAGTGAGATTGGTATATATATATATATATATAAGATATATATATAATTTATAATAATTCCTTATCAGTATTTTTAATAATAATTTTTAATGGAAATACTTTTCAAAATATTAAAATACAGACCTAATGAAAAAAATTGAAACATCATATTCGAAAAAATAATAGTCACAAAATATTTTGGGAATAATATTTTTTCAAAATAAAATTCAATACGTACAAAACAATATTCAAATAATGTGGTGATGGGTAATTACATATAAGCTATATATAATATGAAACATTCCTTTAAAATTTAATAAGAAAATTTAAAAGGTACCTCATTTGGGAAAAATATAGTGAGATTCTATGTTATGAATTTAATTAAAAAAATAAATGTGAAAAAAATTTCTAATAAATATTTAATAATCTTAAAAATATTGTTATTTTCTAGAAAACATAGATTTTGAATGAAATGAATTTGTTTAAAAGATAAAATGATGTATGATTTTTTAATAAAAATTCTAAATTATTTTAATGAACTATGTGAAGAAAAAGGTACTATTACATGAAAAATTCAAAAATATAAAGGGGGGGAAATTGAACTGTGTATATTATATAAATATCAAATTATTTTATTTAGGATAAATTCATGAATAACTAATAACTATTATAATTATATTGTGTCACAAATATGTATAAAAATGGGTAATTTGAATCATAAATCCCTATAAATATAGTTAACTGTAAGCTAAAATAATATTATTTATAAATTATTATCTAAAAAATATTAAAAGGGGGGTATATAAACCATATAAATTGAATTAGGTGTATAAAATTATTTATTATTCAAAAGTGAATGTTTTGGTGGAAAATAATTACATCATGTGAATGAATTATCATGTATATCATTTAATATACAATTTATGTAAAATATGTCAATTAATATTTTTGTTTTGAAAAATATCTATAATTTAACCCATATAATTCATACATTTATATCATTAAAATTTATGGAACAATAAATTATATAGTGTTTTTTTAATGTAGGGTGTTCAGGGATGCTCATTTCATAATTTCAAAAATGAATTGGTCTATTGATCATGATTAAAGAGATTTTTGTTACATAATCACAATAAAAACTATAATTGTGAAATTATTATCACATTATGTTTCTATTAAATATATAAAAAATACCATTAATTATCTTTGTAAAAAATAACCAGTGTTATAATCGAGGAGAAGGTTGGTCGAATGTACGCATGTGTAACATTTCATTCATCAATAATAATCTCGAATGAAGGTAATTATATATTTATTTTTCAGGAATGATAAATATATAATAAATATCCTATTTTTTTTTGTAATTTCAGTTACATTTTTGATCCATGTGAAGTGATTATTAAAAATAGGACACATCTCTTTTTGTGGCGATAGTTCGTGGTTCAAATGAATAACATTATCAATTTAAATTGATGGTATGGTAAATGATAATATCAAATATTAATTTTAAATATATATTCATACGTTATTATTATCATATATAAATAATAAATTAAACATTATTTATAGTTTTTATACGAGATTATTAAAAAACAAACATTGGATCACAAGGTGGTTGTCCACTATAATGATGGATTATGGTTTCACTACATATTCAATTGAATTGGTCCTATATTTATGTTTTTACCATAACATGATAAAATCATATTAAATATGAGATAATTAGTTTATTATATTATCATAATTGAATAATATTTTTAGTAGTGGAAGAAGAAATAATACTAGGATACATTATTAAAAATGTTTTATCTTATTAGGACCACCTCAAGGATGAGAGGTGGTCATTTGTGAGGTTTTTTTGGGCATGTCAGTGGTTGAAGAAGTTGGTTTTGGTAGTTCTGATAGGATAATATTTGGGGTTCCATTTTGTAGGGAGTAGAAGTGATATTCTTGTAAATACCTAGAATAATTCAATAATGGGAAGTCACTCTCATGAACAATTCCTACAAAATTTTCAAATAGAGGATTAAATGATAGATATGGAAGATTAATATATCTATCTTTCTAAAGTAATATTTTTTAAGCATGTTATCATTTTTACCTAGAAGGTTACCAACATTTACCCATTTAATCCTTTTACCTCTATAATTATATTTTTTCTATTTTTAATATTCATTATAACCAAAATATTTAAATTAAATTATTTAAAAATATAAATTATTCTGATGCAAAATATTTAATCAAATATATTAAATCCAATTAAAAGTAGTATAAAATTTAAATATTAAATATATCTCACAAACCCTTTGAAAAACTTTTGTTTTTTATGAGATTCATTTGTCAAGAATAAGGTTATCTTATAATAAATATATGAAAAGTAATCATAAATAAATTATATTAAATTTATATTTATATATAGGTTATATATTATCATTATTTTAATAAATTTATATTAATAGAAATTATAAACTGATAAAATGGATAAAAATTATGCAGATCAAAATAGTTTTCAAAACTAATTTGTTTTAAAAAATATATATTAATATATTACTGTCCATTATATTGATTATTAAAATGTAATTAATTATATTAAATGTATCTAAAAATATATTTTTTACTAAGAAATCGTATTTAAATTATATAAATATATTTTATTTTTATTATTTATTAAAAAAATTACAGGTTTTCTAAATAATTGTATCTTTCACCCCACACTAAAAAGAGAATATTTTTTAAGAAATACCAAAATGTGACTCTAAGTAAATATTGATAGGTTAATTCAAAATATTGTGATAAATTTATAAAATATCATTTCCAAATTCAAAAACAATTTATTATAATATTTTATCACTAAAGGAACAAAAACCAATTTTGATTTATACAAATTTTTACTAGATTAAAATATTACTATCAAGTATTAGAAAATATTAAATATAATTTATTATAGATATATATTTTGTATGACCATAAAATATATTTTATAATGTAATTAAGTCTATTCATTCCCACCAATTTATATTCATGGTTATATCAGTCAAATTTGAATAGTAGTATTTTAATATTACAACACAGTTCTAATAAACTCAATGTTTTGTGTTCAATACCATATTTACCATGTTGTTAATTTGAATAATTTTTTTTAAATTATACCCTATATAATGAATTTTGTGTCCACACAATTAGAGATTTTTCTAATTAACCGATGTTTTGACATTCCAAATTTTTGTATTGAGAATAAAACATCATCAAAAGGGTTAATGATTCCTATTAAAAGAAGGAAAGGGAGAGATAATGGTTTTCTATAAGAACACATGGATAAGATTCCATGATTTATATTATTAGTGGGATGAGAAAATAAGGATAAGTAAAAAAAGATTAAATTATTACAGAGAGTGATAGATATCATCGATCAAAAAACTAAACGATCAATGACTTATTAAAAGCCATAAAACCATACAATTTTTATAAATTGAATACCATTGATTCATTAGATATAACGGTAATCTGTTATCATTTAATTCGTGATTCTATTACAAGTGTTAATGGATTATTTTTCTTTCAATATATGGAACTTTAAAAAAAATTCAGGATCTCTTTTTATTTAACGATAACATTTTCATCATTTAGTTGTGCTTTGATCAATTTTGAATTTATGAATTTCTCTACTGAATAAATTGGATTTTTTTATGTCATTAAACTGATAATATCGTTATAAATATCATAAGATCCATAAAATAGTTAAAAACTATTATTCTGATCATTATTATAATTTAACCTATTGGATAAATGTAATATATTCACATAATTAATATGAATATATTAATCATAAAAATTATTCAATAAAAACAATTTTTAACATATATCATTCCTTAAATAAGTAACCCTATGTAATAAATAATCATAATAACCTCAAATGAAATATGATTTCATACTCATGGGGTTTCCAATACCATTTAACATACATATCCAAAAACATGAAATCATTCTTATCATATAATCATCATGTTAATGATAATGGTCATATACATTTGACACCAACATAATGATTCCTAAGGAGGTATTGGGGAACCAATGATGTTTGGTTTTCCTTGAATCCCCTATATTCTATTTTTCATTGATCTAACATCATGTACATATATTCCCTTCATAGATAGTTTAGGAGTTATGTTATATTGTAGTTCTTAGTTTTGGGATTTAGTGGTGGATGTGTCTCAAGGAACATCATGGTTCATCATGATAATACTTTAATGTTTCCTAAATTTCTACCTTCGTGAAGATGCCTTTGTTCTGATCTCTAATCCACATAGTCAATTATTCTGACCTCACGTTTTATTTCTCCTCTCCATTCATATATAGATTTTATTATTTAATGAGTTTTTTGGATATCTAGTTTGGTTGTCGTCTGTGTTCCATACATGATCTCTTTGATGATGATTTAGGATTTTCAATTTTTGTCCTAATGTATTTGGTGATGGTTTTTTTGTTCTTCCCAGTGGTTGATCTGTATGATTATTTGTAGGTGTTGATATAATTTTTGGTTCGTTGTTTTTTTTGTAAAGGTCAATAGTGTTATTGACAATTGTTTGGTGCTAATTTTATTTCATTTTAGGAAGTCAGGAGATCACACTATATTAGTGATTTTTTTCTATAGTTTATTGGGTATAATGAAGACATTGTTTGATGTTACCATATGACTTCAATGGAATCTTATTGTTTATGAAGGGTAGTTTGGTTTTAGGGTAGTGATGATGAGGTTTTTGATAGGATGGATATGATGACCATATTGACTCATGGTCACGGTTGGAAACCTATCAAACACTGATGATAGCTAGGGACATGACACATGATAATGTGGGTGACCAAGGATCATGATCTCCTTTGGGATGTGAATCATTTAAATATTTGAAATATAAAATTTGAATCCTTGTTTTTGTTTCCAACTCGGTGTGTGTGTTATCTCTTAATATTAATGGTACTTTTTTTAATCAAATACATAATGAATTTTCAGTCAATTGGGTGCTTTCTAGCATCATTTTTTACTCTTAAATTATCATCCATTTCCATTGAGGAATTATGAATGGTTCCCCATCCAATGTCTTTGACATTTCATAAATTAATTATTGATTTATTTCTTAAATTTAACACCTCAGTATCCAGGTGACAAGATCGTTCTCTACATTGGAGTGTTGTTATATTCATCAATTTTCTATTTGTAATTATTAATTGAGAAAGATTGTTTTTATAAATCACACGGATTATATCATTCATTCCCATTTTTTTAGGAATATAATTAGTTAAATCATTACATTTCACATTAAATTATTATTTGGAATGATTTCCCTAATATCCTGTCATTAACAAAAATATATTTAAAAAATATATAATAATATAAATAAAAATGTAAATAATATACATATAAGGAATTACTTATAAATCATATTAATTTCATGAAATATGTGTCTCAATGTTTCAACTGTAATTATCCATGGTAATAATTTCTAATAACTTTTCTAAACAAATGAATATTAACACCCTTCATTAAAATTTTTAAAGAGTTTGTGTATTTAGAAAAAATATCCTGATATATTGTCCAACTAGCTATATTCTGAGGACATTTTTTGTGTACCTTATAATATCCATGATAGTCATATTATGACAATTTATATTTGTTTCCATTATTTAAATTTTTTGAAGAACCACATACACATGTACTATAGAAATAGGAATATATTTTCATAGAAACAACACTTTTTATACATCACTATGATGTCCAATATATTTTGTTATACTTAGTCTTATCCTATGATTAGTAATTGGACTAATCTATAGTGTTCTAAATATGTTTTTATCAACTCATTATACATATGATATCTTATAAATTTCAATCCAAATAACAATAGATACACATACCTTTCATAAATAAAAACACATTATTTTTTACATATAAATATTTTAATTAGAAACATATGATCCTTATTTGTATGTTCATTGTAATTCTATGATGACAACACCATAATAATTCTAAAAAACATATTATTTTATTCTAAACAATGATCTCTTAAATCCTTTAAATATCCAATAATATAATGGGATATATTTGGAAATACAAAGGGAAATGGGTTGACCTAAAAAACCATTTGTGGAAAAAAAACATGATAAAAAAGCATAACATTGGAGTAAAAAGTATAATATGACATAATCAAAGGGACGGAACATGATTAATCAAATGGAAACATAACATAATATAGTTGGTATTATAAGATTTTGAAATTATAGGAAATCTTGCAAAAACATGATTAATTTTATTAAAATAAGTCCAGGTAGTCTACTATGACATAATCACATGGTGTAAACATTTGGATAATGTATTAAGATAACTTCCTAATAACCTACCTGACAACCTATGAGACTAAAATATTACACATTTACTTAGAAGATATGTAATTTGGGGACCACCCATGAAATTAATTTCATTTATACTCAAATGTGTTATATATATAGAAATCAATCATAATGAATAAACATAATTAATACCTTGTTGAATGAAATGGGATACAAAATCATTCTTCTTACTACAATATGTAGAAATATTTTTAATAATGAATTTGAAAAATGTGATTCAAAATTTTTAAATCGATCAAAGGAAAAGGTATTTATAATGGAATATATATGATATATAAATTTTTTTTTGTATAATTACATAATATTAAGGATTAATGATTTTGAATAATAAAAATATATTATAATTATTAAATATAACATTTTTCATGTAAATTAAAATAAATCATTGAAAATTACATTTTATAATATGAAATTCAATTAATACTATGGAAAAGATTTTATTATAAAATATAATATGAAACATAGAAAGGAAGCATCATATTGAATGAGAGAATGCAATTTTTTATAGGAAATATTATTTATGAATACATTCATTTCCAAATTTTTAAGAAACACAAAAAAATCCCACTCCAAAAATTATTGGATTATTTTATTTAATAGGTTTTTAACAGGCATGTTGTTAATAGTTATTTCATAAATATCTATAGAAAAATAAAAATATTATTCAACACATTTTTATATTACATCTAATTGGAAGGAACATTATTTTGGAATGTAGAGAGAATAAATTTTTAATTTAATTGAAAACGTTCTCTTAATAATATTAAATACTAATTTTATTAGAATGGTACTATTACATAAAAATTTCATAAAAAACTATCTAATAATAATATTATTGGGATTTATTTAGAAAAAAATATATAATTTCATTCTATGTAAATTCAATGATAAAAAATTATTATTAAATGTTGTTAAAGTGTAAACTCTTTCGGATTTTATAAAATTCTTATCATAACTACCAATAAATGATGTAAATAAATTTTAAATCAATGTTCTATAATTTTAAAAATATTAATGATATAATATTCAAATTGTCATTATATAACCCAATTTAGTGAAATTAGACATATTTAATAATATGTCTCTCAATAAATGATATTTTGGGAAGTCAAGCTATATATCGTGTTCAGACATTGTCAATAATTTATTTCATATCCTATATAGTTTACATATGTCCTTTTTTTTAATAAAAAAATAAACATGTTGAATATTATATCCTTAAACCATTTAACTAATTTATTTTGATTAATTGGTTATTTACATTGTCATTTACATTTACATATAATGTATTGAATATTCTCAGTTCATAAATTAAAAATAGCATTAGTTTTCTAACCATGGTAAAATTATCCATTATACAAATATATATAGAATAATAATGAATATATAATTATAATTTTTATAAATAAATTATAATTTAAAGAATAACTACTAATTAGGGTTATGGATAATTAACTATGTAACAATCCGGGAGATTGTAATACATACATACACATACGCGGTGTTTCTATTTTTCCATGATCACTATGGAAAGAAAAAAAGCAATATTTTATTATTATATAATTATCATTATTTCAAATATATTATATTGTTTCCTTTAATTCACTTATATATACCGTCAATGTTTTGTGTTAATAAAAATGAAACACATTTCATCGTGAGTTTGTAGTCATCTAAAGACATGAATGGCATTATCAATTTTAATCAAGGGTACACTAAGAAATTATATAAAATTTTAATTATCTTGAATTACAAAAATAAAAACTAATATCCACTATAAACATTAAATAATTTATTATAATTATATTTGAGAAGGAATTATTTAATAAAAAATACATCGATTCCAAAGGTGAATGTTCTTCATACACACAAATATTTCTTTTATTTCCCATTCTATAGAAGATGATATGCTATTTTCTTAAATTAACATAATATTACCAAATTATTTGGGAGATACTAATTCTATTATATAGATTGTATTGATTTTTATTATGTATTGTTAATGAATAAATAAAACATGGATTCCTAGATAAATAAAATTTTATCATCTATAGATGAAATATTTAGGATTATAATAAATACATCCCCTATAGGATTTGTAATGATATAATGAATTCTAGACTGATCGATCATACCAGATCTTGTATCCATCAAAATATACACCTGACCTAGTCTATGACAAGGCCCTAAGAACATTCCCTATCCCCATAGTCTGGTATTAGATCCCTTGTTTGATGAATAAGTGTTTGAGAATGATTTACCCGAATTTATAATCATTAAACTAAAAAAAACTATAAATTAATTGATTCTAATAATTTAACACCAAATATCATTTAATAGAATTAATAACTAAAATAAATTATATTTTAAAAATCCCAAGACTGATAAAACACAAATTTATCCACAAAACTACTCAAAGACCACCAAATGGCAAGGGTCCAACATCTCCACACCTTCTCCACAACATTGCACGAAGAATACAAGCTAAAAATATGATCCTTTGGTTCTAAAAGAATTTCCCAAACTTAAAAAACATTAAAATGTCTACATACACCTACTTGTGTATGTAGGGTGTGATCCTTATCTATGTAAGATTACTCCTAATGATATTCCATGTTATAAACTTTTTATGTCAAACTAATTATATTTTTTTATAAATAATAAATCATATTAATAAGATTTTAAAGGATGCAACAACCAATGAAAATGATATAAAATGAGAAGCATTAAAGAATAAATACTTTTAACGAAAATGTACATGCGACTGAATTTTCTATCCAAACAAAACATATGATGATTTTGAGTACAAAAAATTTAATGAGCACTAGCCTTGTGAACACCCCTATACACTAGCTAGTTTTGGGACCTAGGTACCTCATATGATGATTGAATGTAACACTAAAATTTATATGTTATCATTGACGATACACTCGTAGGGAACATACAAATAACATTGTTTTCCTAAAAATAATCATAACATTATAGTTAGTGTTGTTATCATCAAACATTATACATGAAACAGTGACAAAACCACTCCAGATCACTAGCATAATAGTACATATCCTCCCACCTAGATACCTGAGATTCCACCATTGTGCTCGATCAAGTTCCACATCGTAAAAAATACATTTCACATGAAAATTACATTTCCAAATAACAGACACACTAAAAATCCCACACACATGTCACATAATCCACGTTATCATTCAAATTCATTTTATAATCATACTCACTCCAAAAATGCCAGAAAGTTATTTCATATCTCCTTAAAAATTATATAAATACGTTTAAAAATATTAGAAAACATTTATAACATGGTTCAAATCACATAAAATTCATTTCAAAACAAAATTCACTATTTTAGAAACATACTCTTTTCATAAAAGTTTACTGACAGGACTGCAACACCTATATAAACCAATAAACAATTAAACTATTCCTAAAACACATCAAATATGTATAACCAAGAATGTAACAACCCATAAAAATATTTTAAAAACAAAAAACATGCCAATATCCCACAAAACAGATATTTCATCCCCAACATAATTTAATAAAAAATATTTGTTGAACTAAAAAACAACCTCAATCGATATAAGAAAAGATACACATGGTAAACCCATAAATTCAAGAAAAAATTAAACCGTAAAACTATACTTTTAAAAAATTTTAAAATATGATTTTCACACCACATACAGTATATTAGGAACATGATAAATAAATAAATTAAGAACTCTAACGCATTATGAAATTCTTACACATGGAATCACCTATCAATGATGTCAAAATACCCAATTCATTATGTGAAACTTCAACTGCACCATCACCACACCACAAAAGTGTAAAAATGAACACAAAACCACATGATTCAACTATGAAAATATTAATATAACCCTATTTTCAAAACCTCAGTTTTTAGTCATTTGGAATATTCTAATGGAGGTGAGAAACCCTTTGTAAATGGAATGACTAAGAGAGGAATTTACTTACACGAAAAACATGGAAGAAGTCTCCCCAAATACACCAATACTTGTATCTCACTACAAAGAAATTTTAATTGGAGGCTTGGAAAATGATTAAATGGTTGAGCGGGGACTAAAATGGAGGAAAAGTTAAAAAATTTATGATTTCTGAAATAAATAAATTCCATTTTCAATCATGATTATTTAAGAATCCAAGCTAAACTTTTCCCTAATCTATGATGAGGATGACCTACAAAGAGGGAAAATGGAACATGTGGGTGTGTCTTGGGTTTGTGGGGTCATGTGTGTTGTGGAAGGATCATTAAATAATAAAAAATCAATGAGTTATATAAAAACAACATTATTTCCTTAAATATAGAAATGATATATAGGGATGGCCCAATGATGCCATAATTCACTCAAATACACCATGAATATGAATTATTGTGTATCCAAATGGATATGGTAGTTTCAATAGGCCAATAGAGGTGATGTGGTATGTGGAATGTGTAAAAAATAATGAAAACTTATGGATTCCTAAATAAAAAAATTCATTTAAAACATTTAAATGGGCTCATGGTTTTGCCCATATATTGAAGAAACCACCCTAATAAACATACCTGAAAAATGGTTCCACTAGTATTGACACAAATTTAATTTCAATCCACATTACCCTTACACCATCCTTTTAAAAACTAGGCCAATTTCCATCCATGACTTCCATGTCTAGTGATATAGATCAAGAACACCTATGAAACCCGAATTAAACTCAGATCACTCAAAAACCTAGAGAACACTACGAACCAAATGGTGATTCGATGTAAATAATGGAATTGAAATTCCATGTTTGGAAATTCTCCTCAACCTAAATCTTTCCACCCCTGAAATGACCAAATAAATCCGGATGAAAATCTTAATCCAAACATTAAAGCATGATGGACTCCCTTGTCATGTTTTTCTCACCCCCAAAAGGCCAAACACGACCAGTTTATAAAAAAGGATGGTAAACTCTCACCAACCAAGATTTACACCATTATCTTGAAATGTTACACATTACCATATGTATATATCAACAAATCAATTGGGTGTGCTCAATCCTCAGTGTTTAATGCTGGATGAAATTTGATGTTAGATAGCTCTGAATGATACTACCAACTTCAAAGCCAACACCAAGTACATATCAGATTCAATATTATCTGGAGACCCAAATAGACACCCAACCATAAGATCTAACCTGATTTCCCAATGCAGAACTAAGACCCCAACAAGGGGAGGCCCGAACAAACTCCCCATAATTAGGGATATAATAACATTATACCAATTCCATGAAAACCTATATAAGACTAGTGGTGGGCCTCCCCACCCTAAGAACCAATGGACTACACAAACTAATATGGGAAAAAAGAGCCCATAAGAACCAATCACCACCACAGGGGGATTCGATCAGCGAAACTCCAGACACGCAGAGACGCTAATTTCTACATCACTCCTAGTAATATAACTATCCACATATGTTTCCACCTAAAACTTATATATAAAAGAGCCTACAAAGATATTCATACATGAAAAAACATAAGGATAAATTCCCTACAATGGTTAAAGAATAGGGTTTGAGAATATTAAACCACAACGACTCCCTGTAAAAAAGGAGGTTCTTATACACCAACATGGATTACAACCCTAAAGGGTATGGCCCCCACATCCCTTTCCACCACATGGGACCACTTAAAATGAATCAATCAAATCCAGACCTCAAGATGTGTCCAACTCCAACACGAGAGATAGATGTTGGAAAATGTTCCCTTACACCCCTATTGATTTTCAGACTACATGAGAAATATCATCCCAGAGCATATGGTAGGAGCCCTTATGTCTAAAGCATTTATTATACCACAGTCAGGAACTAATGATCACTACCCTCCCCCCCTCACAAATTGAATATATAGAAAACACTTCTTCCCAAAAAAAATTGACTTAGAAAATGAACCTGTTATCATATTTCACAACTATAAAAAATCATCTTAAGGAAAACCCACAGAATACATATTCACTTAGAACAAAGAATTCAAAATTCTCAGAATAAAAACACACATTCATTAAATAAAATTTCCATCTAAGGTCCCGAAAAATCCAAATTTTTTTGGCAAATGTAAACAAGAACCAAAAAGACAACACCGACATTGATTATTGCAATTGATAGAGTCATTACATGGAGTGTAACCATGATCATAGTTCCATGTAACATGATATTACTACGTGTGACCATTACAACTTAAAAGAAAATATTTTCCTCACTTCTTTATACCATGAACTCTTTCATTGATGAGACTAAAAAAAGGCCTAAGAGACTTTTAAGAGATCAATATACAATAAAAACCCCAAACTTTTTTTCATCATACTTATGAGGATTCCCCTTCACCCCTTCTACATAGAACTAATAGAAAGAATGGAGTAAAACATCACCTTTGACAATTCAGGCATATTAGGGAACCAATGTGTATTTCTTCATTCCACAACTTATATCCTTCTACCCACATATCGATTTAACCAAAATTTGATAGGGTTGGTGTCAATATCCAATTCAGAAGAATAATGTCTTTTATTTGATCAAATAGAGGATCCTCAAATGGAAAATCACCCATGGTCACACTTCAATCGTAAAATTAACTCTTTATAGTGGATTAATATAACCTAAAAGGCAACCTAAGGACTCAATGGTGTTGGACCATTGGTAAAAAATACTAAAAACTAAAACTGAACACATATGGGGAGAAACCAGAGGGGCCTTCTGAGACATTTCTCCCAAATTGACACCAATCAACACTTCAACTCAACTTACTGACAAATGTAAAACTAAAAAAATCGTTCAAACGGGATGGGTTCTCGAACTCCATACACACCACCCAAACATTCCCAAAAACACATAAGACACCCCACCCCAAAAAATAGTTATCAAAACATTAAATTTCTATAAAAATCATTTTTTGGACGTAAAGAGGGTATGCGTTAAGCGAAGTCACCAATTGTATCTTGTGGGACTCACACATGAATGTTTTACTTCCCCCATGGGCACCAACATCATGTCATCTTGGGAACTCATCCACTTCTTCATAATCATTCTCCATGCATGTCAGACATCCACTTTTCCAAACACATATCCCATATATGATGTCATCCATGATAATACAAAGGATAAAAAACCTTCTTTAAACTTGCCAATACCAATACATTTCATTTCATTCAAAACAAAATTTCAAAAATGAATTCAAAATCATCATTGTTTTCCAAGACATCGAGTTATTTGAATCCACAAGTTATGATTATAAAAATACTATATCATCGAAAAAAATTATTCAATCATTAAAATCCACATTTTTAAAACCTCGTTCAAAACTTTTCCACAAAACCCATTTTTAATCCCTTTAGAAATCAGACTATTCCATTTTTAAAATTCCGTTTAAAATAGATTTTGAATACCCTATTTAACATAACATACACATTCCCAAAATAGATTTCAATAAAACATATTTATATGTGATGAAATTACCCTTCCAATAAACTCTAAACCATTTACAGAAAACCATAACCCTTTTAAAATATAGTTTAAAAAATTCTCAAACAAGATATTTCAAGATTGATTTCCAAAACAAAAAATGATACCACATGAATCAATGGAAAACTAGTGTTAATTGGTGACTCATATGTATGATTTCTAACCATACACAAATCAAAACACCATCTCATAGAGTGTTCTTGGATAATATTTCCAACTCTACATGGCATTCCAGAGCCTAGGAACTCAATAAGACGATTGAACTAACTCCCATTTCATTTACCAAATAACGAACAACAACCAGATCTAAAATATTCATATGAAACCTGACTTCCCCTTGTAACTATAGACCCAACATGAGATGTGATGGACATTCACCTTAATCATAACCTGAAAATAAGTTTAAGATAATCATATCTATGGTCTATCTATACTCTCTCCCAAAATAACAAGACCCAAAAAAGATACCCTCCGTTGATACTATTTTTTAACGAACTATATCTGGTAACAGTCAAAACCAGCACCTGAACTAGACCAAGAGAAGGATCAGGGTGCATTACTTATCTCCATGGGATGAAGGAAGTTATAATGTATTATAAATTAGTTTTTTTGAATTATTTACCAGAATTTAGAAGCAGTAAAAAACCAAAAATAATAAATAAAATGAATCTAAATAATTAATCCAAACAAGCCTTTAATCAAATTTTGAACTGAAATTCATGGTTTTTGACATAGAACAAGAGGGAAAAAACTCCAAATTAGTTGAAAAAATAACTCATCGACCACCACAAAACTACGGTCTATCATCCCCATGCCTTCTCCACAACACCTCACCATGAATGAAAGCTAACAAATCAAACGAACCGTTCTAAAAGCTTTTTACAAACATGGGAAAACATTAGGAAGTGTAAATTCCCCCAATTGTTTATGTAGTGTGTGATGTTAATCCTATTATGATTAAAACCAAATACATTCCTTGTGATAAAAACATTAAGACAATAATCATGTCTGTTTTTCTAAATAGTAAATGCTACTAATAATTTTTAAAAGAATGCAATTAAAAATGAAAAAAAAATTAAAGGATAAACTTTAATGGATTTTTTTTTGAAAGTGTACGTGATACAAAATTTTCCTACCGAAAAAACTATATACCGATGGTGAATAAAAAATAATCAAAGAGAACTAGTCACATGAACACCACTAGGAACTAGCTTGTTGTTGGCGGAAATTATGTCGTATCTCGGTGTAATGTGACCCTTAAAAATATCGGTTCTCATGCATGATCCCCTAGTAAGGAATGTACCCATAACCTAGTGGTCCACAAAATAATCTTAATATATCAGATAATGTTGTCCTCATCAATCTTGATATGATAAAAAATGATGAACCCAAACTATATCACAAGTATACTAATACAAATCATCCCAACTAGATACCCTGGATTCCCCCTTTGTGCTCGATCAAGATCCACATCTTACAAAATACCATTTTCCTATGAAAATAACAGTTTCCAAATCATATTCACACCAAAAATTCAACACACATGACACATAATTCCCTTATTTATTCAAATTCATTTTAACATCATAATCATACCAAAAAATCCCACTATGTGTTTATTATATCTTTCACAATTCAATAAATATTATTCATCAATTTTATAAATAAACTACAATGATGGTACACATCACATAACATCCATTTTACTAAAAAATAAACCATTTCAATAACATACTCCTATCAGAACTATTTTACAACAAGATTGAACCTCTTATATAAACCAATGAACCATTATAATATTCCTAAAAATATTTCATGAATTATAACTTAACATTCCACATAAAAATAATTTAAATACCCTTGATAAAAATTTCTTGAATATATAACACAAAAATAGATTTTACATCCCAAAAACCTATGAATAAAATCATTTCATGAATTAATAAACTCCCCTAATAGATTCCACAAATGTTACACATGAGAAACAAACATTTTTAATAAACAATGAACCATTAAAACTAAAATCATAATCAGTTCTACCAAAAATAGTTTTCACACCACAGAAAACATATTAGGAACATGATAAATAAATAAAATCATGAAACCCAATTCATCATTACTTTCTTGTGCATGTAATTACTTTCCAAAGATTTCAATACCCCCAAATCATTGTGTGAAACATAAAATGAACTACCTATGCCCCATAAGAGTTGTAAAATGGTCCTAAAACCACATTATTGGACCAAGAAACTAAAATTAAATCCATAGGTAAGGATTCCTAGATTCTATAAATTTGTAACATCATGATGTATGGGAGAAACACTAAGGAAATGGAAGGAAAAAGGTGAAGAATTCACATCCATTAAATTCATTGAAGATATCTCCCCAAATAAACCAATATTTGAATTTATGGGAATTCAAAATTGATAGGTAGGGTTGAATAACGTAGATAAGGTCATGTGTGGATTTAAAGGGGTAAAATAATTAAAAAAACAAATGATTTATGATTGAATCAAATTCCCTTTAAAAATCAAGATTATTTGAGAAAACATGAGGAATGTCTCCCTAATCTACAATCAAAATGAGATCCAATGAGAACACATTGATAATGGGGTATGTACCTATGTTTTTTGGTCTTTGTTGAGATGTTGAATGAATTAAAGAATTTTAAAATGAACTAGATATTAAAGAAATAAATTATTTCCTTAAATTGGGAAATGGTCCCACGGGTTGGACACATGTCTATATAAATCACCCAAATCCACCATGATTATGAGTTATTAAGGGGAAAAAATTGATATTTGAGTTTGAATAAGTTTGGGGATTGAAAAGGGGGAAGTGTAATAGGTTGAAAATGTTGAAAAAATCAGTCGTTATAAAAGAATTATTTTTTTTAATATGGAAATGTGGTCACGGTTTGGACAAAATCTTGATGAAACTACCCCAATAAACATACCCCACAAAAGGTGACACTAAGAGTGCCACAAATTATATTCCAATCATATTAATTCATATTAATTAAATTAAGAAAACATTTATAATTACCAACCATGTATTCCATCACTAATGAATTAGATCATGAACACCCGACACACGAAATTGTGACATGGAACCCCCAAGAACGGTGAGAAAACTAAGAACCAAATAATGATTTGAATCAAAGCATGAAATTGAAAATAAAATTGTGGAAGATGAAGTAATAGAATTTATTAAGTGATTTAAATTTGTTTTTTTAAATCTATGATTATGTATGTATGGATAAGATATGTGATGTGGTAAACTTTAATTAGCGTATGGTGTGATATTTTTGTAAATACCCAAATTTATTCAGTATTGGGTATTCACTCTCAATCCATTAGAGTCAAAAATTGTATATTAATTAATTTATATATATGTATTAGTATGATACATATCCTTAACATTCCAAAAAACATATTTTGATAATATGTTTCCTCATTTCCATAACGTTTACTCACTTTTAAATTTTATTTACTATGGTAACTATATTTTTTTATTATTATCAATTTTTATTTTAAATCCCAGTTATTTTACCATATATTATAATATATATAATAATTCATTAAAATATGGATTCCATTGTACAAAATTATATTCATATAATTGGATTAATTCAATTTAAAATTCTATATGTAGAAGGGTTAGAAAAAAAATCTTTTTCATGAAATTCACATTTTAACAATAATATTTTCCTTTAATAACTATATTATATTTAATCAAAAATATTTAACTATCATTAATATATTTATATATAAAATATATAAATTGAATTTATAAAATTTCACCATTGGGGTTATTTATATTCATTAAAATTGAGAAACATTATTCATATAAAGAGATATTTATGAAATAATGTGTCTTAATGCTTCAAGATAAACATATTTTGAAACGCCATGATGCGATGAATTAAATGTAATTAATATGATAAAATAATAGTAAATAATTATTATTTTATGTGGAAAACCTATTAATATAATAACGTAACTTTTAGGTTACTTAATATGTTAAAAAATATTTTTTTGGAATAAATGTTGTGTTTCACTATTCAATGAAAAATCTATATTTTCCAAAAAATAATTTACACTATTTTAATATTATTATGATATAAAAAAAATATTCAATTTATAAAATAAATAATCTAATATTTTTAGAAAAGTAATATAAAAGTTTTTCAAAAATATGTAAATTTTTTAAGGAAAACTATATTGTTATATAATAAAATAAATTTTTAAAAGTTGTTGTCAAATATTTTTCTAAATTTTAAGAAAATTTATATGTAATATTACATTAATATAAATTATATAAATAATTTAATAATATATATAGCCTCTATTTTAATGACTTGGTTTTGAACACATCATTAGGAAAATATAATTTTAATATTATATCATGGTTTGTTTTTCATCAGTGTTGTGTTTTAAATGCGCTATATATAGTAGAGTTTTCTGATGAAATTATGATGTTCTTGTGAAATCACATTTTAATGTAAAGGAAAAAAGAATTTATTACTGTCTAGTTTACATATTAAGTATGATATTTTGTTTGGGGCCCTCTATGTACTCAATATTTTAGATATACGAAGTGATGTGTTCCTGGGAGGATTTTGACTTGGATGGATTATATATATGTAATTAGAGGCTTAATGTTGATGTAGTAGTTGAATATTTTGGTGAACATGTATATTTGGATAGGCATGTGGGTGACGAAGATGCCACCCAAGTAGACAAAACAAGAAAAAGATGGGACTACACATTCATGTGCATAAGATGGATGATTAATTGACATGAATTTTGTAAATTATCAAAATGCGAGTTTCTTTATTAATCTTTAGTCCATTCCCTAATTATGATCATAGTAGGATGTATTTATTTCAAATATTATTATGGTATCTCAGTTTGTTTTTCTATTTTACAATATATTATTGAATGATTTAAAATATTAAAAAATGATAGAACTTAAGGGATTGGAATTGGAGAATGTAAATGATAATGCTAAATCCTGAGAAATTACACAATCGGATGGAATATCAATAGAGGGAATATACCTAACATTGATTTCTAATGAAATTTGATATTGGACAATTTAAAATAATTACTGTGGACAATTAGTTATTAATAAATCAATTCCTCAGATTTTAATTAATTAATGAATATAAAATAATTACATTATTGTGGTTCTATATAAAATATGCGGGATTATAGAATGTAATGTCCCGTAATGTGGAAATTGGGTTTCTGAATGATGATAGATACAGTATAGATTAGTAATTGGGTTACCCATAATTTGGTTGTGAGATATAATATATCATGTTCATTCCCAAATTAGATGTGCTACCATAAACATGATCTTTATGAAAAATAACTCTCAATAGACTCTTGAATGGTGATTTCATGAGCATTCTGATTATAGGTTGGATGGGAAACTTCCCCCAATATCCATGTTATCCTCCCATGATAGTATTATGTTATTGTTAGAATAGGGGGAATATTCCACAAATATGTGTTCAAATGGATGAAATGTCTTGTGGTTATTTAACACATGTATATGTCCAAATATAGTATCAAATATTTTATTATAGATATGATATATATATATGGTGTAATGGTTTGAAATTCCTTACTATGGGTGTGTGATGCCATGACATGTGGTATAATACCTTATATATGAATCATGTTATATGGGTTGTGAAGCATCATAGAAAATACCAAGTTAATATATTATTATTTGATTTGGGATGATGAGATTATGTGATTCATGAGGTGAATATTATTTTAATTAGCCCATGTTCTTAGGGGACGATGCCTTTTGGAGTGAGATGTCTCTGGACATATTATGATGGGGAATAGTGTAAAACCAGTGATAAAGCATTAGTGGTGTTCGCGTGATTATTAAATACTATAATATATGATCTCTTTTATGTGATACATGGTTAGATATATATCTGGTGGTGTTGGTAATATAGTATACCTCTTTTGGTGATTTTTTAGTTTCACTGATTTTCACAATTCTTTAGAATGCATTCTCTAATTTATACATGAGATTTCCTGAATAGGATCCTATTAAGTATAATATTATGTTCAAACAAGATATATATATATAATATATTACATGTAAGCCAGATTAGTTTGGAGAATGGAATACAAATTTCTAACCCAATGTTTGATGGACTTTTATTGGATTTGTTATCATTGTATAAATTATGTGTAGGTACTTACTGATTCATTTCTATATTTTATGTATTTAATTATATTTCATGTATTAACTTGAGATATATATTTTACAATTTATACTTTTTTTAATTTTTTATTTATATTATATATCTCTTCGATATGTACTATTATAGGGAAAAGGCTTCCAACATTATGATTTTTATACCCTTACTGTTAGTCTAAAATTTGTTGGAAACTACATGGAGAATCAGATGATAATCATCTCTCTTAATTAACATCCAAAATAGGAGGGGTAATTTCGGGGGTTTCATAAGATATTTTTATCAATGGTTTCAGGTTGATGTCATAAGGACCCGACTATATAACATTAGATAATCAATAATTAAATGAATAATTCACATTGGGGATCTTTTCAGGTTTAGAGTTTTAGAGAATTAGGACAAAAATATTACATCTAAAAAGATTATAAAGTAGACACTTCAACTCAATTTACATTTTTTTCATAAAATAAAAACTCTTAAAAAAGAAACATGACTAGATCCATGTTTTAGATAGCATGGCATTCCATAATCTCATCATTGACCCTATTCATCTTTATGTCATGTGGAAAACATTTCAAAAACATGGGATGAGAATAAAAATATCACTAAAGGTTATAAAACAAGGAAAGAAAACATTATATCATCAATATATACATAACATAATCTTTTTAACATACCTCATGAAATCATAAGATTTTTGAAATACACATAGAAATCAGAAATCATAACGTTAACTTAAGTCATACATAACATACATACATTGTAGCTATCACACCTACATAGAGAGTCACATTTTGAATACCCATCACAGTATATTCCCTAAATCTCTTGGGAGAAACGTTAACGTTTACCTCTGTCACGTTACCCAATGCATTGGTGAGCTATCTCGGGAACACCATCCCAAGGTTTTTAATAGAACCACCCGTATATGTAACAATTTCCAAGAAACATAACATAATCATAACACATAACTTAAGCATAAAGAAAAGATAACATTCCCACATTACAATAACAATATAACATTTTATGATTTTTAAATAATAAATCTATTCTAAAAACCATTTTTCAATACTAAAATACTTAAAAAGAGTATGTGGTATTTATTTTTCTTTTGAAATAATTATGGCTTGTTAAAGAAGACATAGATCAAATAAAACACGTGGAAACTGAAGAGGTCGTTGTCACCGCATACGTTAAAAAAGAAACATTCCTTTTTGTAGTTTATTAAAACGCTTCATAGAGAAAAGATTCCCTTTGAATGAAAAGAAAATACAAAAGGGTTTTATATATCGTTTAAAATAACGTTGTGTAGAAATCAAAAGATTCCTCAATGAAAGGAGATTGAGATGAAGTCCCGTACAAAGATGGTATTCCAAGATTAATGATAAATCAATTACATAATTATGTGTGAAAAATATAAATACACCCAATATTAGTGGATATTATGTCTAAAACATTCATGGGTCATCCACACATATTCATAGCACAACATAATCAATGAGTAGAGGTTTAACCCAATGAATTGAAATTCGGTTAAGAACATCCCTTACAGAAATTTGACTGCCTAACAACGTCACTTTAAAATTCATAAAATGAGGAAATGAGAGATAAAAGGGGTATCTCATCACCTGGACTTAATATTTACAGCAATAAAGATATATAATAACATATCCCAACATAAGAAGATGTAAATTAAATGACCTAACAAAAAAAGTCTTTTAAAAAATGAGAGTGAATGGTTCCCTTACCGATTTGGGTAACTTTCGAAACGTACACCCCATGAAATAAGGATCCCACAATAAAGATGTAAATCCCCATAAATGAATGTATATTACACAAATAATACAATCATGGGCAGTACATGCACAATATAAAAGGAAATAGTGGCAAACATAGCATGAATCTCATAGGAATAAAACCTGAGATAAAAACCCCTTACCTCATTGTAATAAATCGAGTTGTATGACCAAAAGATAAAAAGAACCAAATGAATCATAGAATACAATAAATATAAATAGAATCATGATAATATACCTCAAATGGAAGTACACAATACACTACATGAAATAAATAAGTGGAAAATAATTGAAATTTTATGGAATTAAAAGTGAGACAAGAAATCCCTTGCCTCACGTCCGACTTGTTCTCGTTCGTTCAATATATTCCTGAATAATAAACATAGGTCAATTTATAATTTCATAAGGGATTCTTTTAAAGTTTATTATTCAATTAATATCACATTTTATCATTTATAAAAATTATTTAATTATGTGAGTTCATATCATACTTTTTGTCGTTGTTCGGTACATGAGTCAAAAATCATCTTTATTAAAAAGAATTTCTCTGGTAGTTATAAGTACATCATCTCAAGAATGGTGTTCATGATTTAAATATCATATATATCTAGTATGTATGTATTTTATAGTATTCCATAATATTTGGATAGAAGAAATGAAATGTACCTTTGATGGAGATGGTAGGCTGTACGTACGCATGAACTCTACTTTCATTTTTTGTCATATAAATGGACTTTAAAACTAAATGAGAAATAGATAAATTTTAATTACAATATAATATATTTGTTATATAGGTCACATAAGTTCATTTATTCCATTCTTTATACGTTCCATGTATGGAATGAATGGCTCACATCACGTGTGGGGGTGGTTGTCCACACTTCCCCATATTAAATTATCGCATTTGCACAACATGAAAAGCATAAAGGTTTGTTTTAAATATAAAATACAGCATCATAGGGAATACATGAATATAATATATAACCCATATAAATATAATTCCAACATAATGGACACCATTAGAGTTGATAAAAAAATATTGAACAGTCATCATTTCGTGAGCCTGTAATTCACCACCCACAGAAACATTATGTTCATTTACCATTAGAAGAAGGTGTGTGTAAGTGTCGGTAGAATATTTTTCATAACTAAATACTAGAATATTAAGGATACTGGTGTTATTATTGGATAAAATAATAAGAATATAGTGGTGAGTGAAGAAGAAAAATAAAAGAAAGGAACTCGAGAGAAGACATTACCTCTTAACCGGGTATCTCTCTTCTGATTTGTGCCAATGGCTTCCTTAGAAAGTATTTTTCCCAAAGTGAGGCTTCTATGAGCAGGAGAGGGATGTGGGGAGATAATATGACCATATTTTGGATGAGCCAAGGTCTTCAGAGGTGTGGGTAATGGGGTATATGTGTGGGGATTTTATGAGAGGGAGGAGGGTCACTTTTGAGAATCATGAAATATTACTTTAATATAAAATGATATTCGTATTTTAAATGTCCCATAGTGATATATTTTGAGGATTAGGTGATAAGGGTTCAAAATCCAGCCATCGAATATGTTTTTTGACAATTGTATGTCTTATATTTTACCTTATCTTTTGATTTTATTTAAATCGTTCATTAATGTGGTAATCACTGCATCATCAGGGTGTCATTAATAAATTTATATATTTAATGTATAAATATTAAAAAAAATTACCTGGATGTAGGAACTCTTTTTATCTTTCTAATGTATATTTATTGTCAAACAGATAATTTATATTACCCCATGTAAAATTGTTTTAGTAAAAAAATACATGTTTGTGCCATTTTAATTTTTTACTTTAAATAAAAAGTTATTAATGTCATTATCATTCCCAAGTGGCTCCATGGAGCCCCAAAATTGACCCATGGATTTTCTTGGTACGCCATGACTCATCCAATAAGGTTACCATGTAATGCCCTGACCCTAGTTTCCCAAAGATGGTGCATTATTATATAACATTTTCATGATCACAAAAGATCTAGTCCCGAAAGACCGATTAGTTTATTAGACTTGGAATCACTAGATACATTCATAAAGTTTTCATTACATCATAAATTGAAAAACTACAACAACATCTTGTCTCCATAGACCACACTCATTTCCCCTCATACTATCCCTGCAGATCATTCATAAAAACATTCTTCACATCTTGGAAAAAATAAAACATTGAATGGGGTGACCTCAGATGCCTAGTAAGGATAACAATGTCAAGTAAACATTCATAAATAATCATAAACATTTAAGAAAATGTATCACTAAAACAAATGACTTTTAAACTTGAACTTCAGAATAACATGGAAAAAATAAAATGAAACAATTCCATTTACTTATTCATGTGGTTATTCTACAAGTTGAATCATCACATTCAATATCAATAACCACTTTCATAATGATGGAATGAATAATACCAGACTATCATAACCACATAGTCAAGGCCTTGTGCCAAGTCTAAAAATAAGATTTTGTCAAGGCCCTGTGCCAAGACACTATCTTGTCTCGTGAGACCTACCAATGAATCGAGAAGCAATAGTGGGCTCCACCCGTCACTTACTATGTCCAATTCATTCCTCATATGAACAGGTTTAAAAAAACATAGTCATTCATATTAAAACTAGAATATCAAATGTCGATACATTATCTATAAACCACGAATTGCATAAATATATCTCATCCACAGTATAACATATCACAAATCCTTCAATACTATATGGAATTTATTTATCATGACAAATCAACATCAAAAAATCTTAAAATCCATCCAAGAATGTTGACAGACATGAAATTAAAACTATATGAAAGAAATATATCTTTTTTTAAATCATTTAAAAGTCACATAATTATAAAAGAAAACATTTACTTTGAAAATATTTTTATAAGCTTGTAAGGGAATCTTTGACGATTTTATAACAACAGAAAAAAGATGCACCTGTTATATAAGTTAAAAAAGACATTCTTACATTAATTTTTTCGAAAAGGTTAAAAATGACCTTGTTTGGAAAATGACAGAAAGATTACTTTATAAACATCGTATAAAAAGTCAACAAGGTTAGAAATGAATTTAACCCATAGTATTTAAAAATGTAAGAATGATTTGAAATACATTTTTAAGAAACATGGATGTGGATGATAAAGTGGTCCCAGTATATAATTACGTATAAAAAACAACAGATAATGAAGAGATTGTGAAATAAACCCTTACGTTGTACTTTTCCTTAGTCGAGGGTAGTTCAACCTCCTGTATAATGGTGAAATAATTGTTATTAAATTATATAAGAATCATATACAGTAATATGATATCATACATGATCTTTTAACATTGCTTGTTATGGATATGTTGTATCTTATTCATATACATAATGATATCAGGTCCATAAACATTATTTGTAATAATCAAATGAGAATTAGACTTCAATGGATACGATATTGAATGAATCTCATCACGTTCATGGAGACGGTAGTCCATACGTACGCACAAGCCACAATATCATTCTCTTGATATTAAAATAATATATAATTGGATAGTATATCATATATAATGAATCATTATAATGTTATATTAATTATTTATTAAAATTACACATCATCATCATACCCATCAAAATAATAATGTTTTGAATAACAATTACACCACGACGTGGAGACTGTAAGCCGTACATACGAATGTATGGTGACATGTCATTCAAAGGATGGATAGAATACTTAATATGGTTGTACCATATTTAAAATAATATCCTAGCATATAGAATATAAAACTTTTTTTAATCTTGAATGTAAATAAAAAAGAATGAAGAAGTGGAAGAAGAAAGGAGTTTTAAAGATGGTGGTGAAAACAATAACTCTTCTTTGGGTTCTTCATTCTGATTTGATCAAAAGTTCTCTTTAGGATGTGTTTCGGATCAAACATAGGACTCTAGGTTGAAGTGAGGGAATATGATAGGATATTTGGGTAGGGTTTGGCCATGTCAAATGACTTTCAAGGTGTAAATTAGAGAGAAGGTGGAGTTCCCTTTTATAAGAGGGGTGAGGGGAACCATTGGAAAATCTAGAAATATAATTTTATAATAAATTCATTTTCAGATTCTAATGGATCCAATTTGACATATTTAAAGTCTTAGGTTTTTATAGGTAGAAACACAATCATCCATTAGCTTCTAGACAAGTTTGGGTCACTTTATTATCCTTATCATTTGTATTTAACTCTTAGTTAAATAGTTTGACATTTACCCTATCTCTTTTTATTTTTATATTATATAGTTAATTAACATACTATATACTTTTAATAGAACCCCATTTCGTTAATTATTAATATATATAACATTATCTAAGTCATTCTGCCGAACCTAAGATTTTTAGAAATAGAATATCAATTAATAATATAATACTGTTTTTAAAAACTATTTTATGTCAATTTTGACACTATTTGGTATTTTTTTGGGTAAATTCATAACAATATTATTACTTCGAAAAAAAATTCATATAACCAACCAAAATATGTTATATTAACCTATAAAATTAGTGGTATTCCTAGAAAGTCTCAAATTACATTTATTTGGATATTTATAATATCAATTATTTTAATATTTCATTAATTAGTTAATTACTGCATCACCATTGTGTCATAAATAAATTAAATTATTTAATTTATAAAAATTATAAATAAAATAAAATTATATAGGAATTCATTATATATTTCTAATGAATATTTATTATAGAATTTATCTTCTTTATATCCTTATATTAAAAAAATGTTAGTTATTAAACATTGATTTTAACTCTTTTAACTCTTATGTGAATTAAATAATAATAAATTTCCTAATCGAATCCAAGTGGACCAAAGAAGTTCATATTTTCTTCCTAAGGATTCTTTTCATCAAATTATACTTATCCAATAGAATTAGGACATGTGTTAGGGTAAAAATAATATCCTTTTTACCCATAATTACCCTATTTACTTTTAACCATCGTAAATAAAAGTAAAAAGTTACTATTCACAAAATATTATTTTTATATTATTGAACCAAATTTTAATCCTTGAAATTAACCATGTCTCTCATATTTTCAAAAATTTCACTCACAGAAGCGGTACAATTATGTTTTATTTGAATTTGCAAATTCTCCTAAGAGGTGGGTAAAAGACGGTGAAAAGTTCAATAAACTTTTTATATATCTAAAATTATTATAAAGTCACTCCAATTAATTAAATTGAACTTATATAGGAATTATGTAACTATTTTTATGTAAAATAATTTTAAATAAAATAAATAATTATTTAAATAAAACTTTGGTTTTAAACTATAATTCAGTTTTTTCACTATTCATAAAAAATTTAAGGTTTTCAATAAAATATCAAAAACTGACCCTAGGCTAATTTCGATATTACGAATCCAAAAATGATATCCATTTTGAAAGATAAAATTTATAAAATTTCGAAAAGTGGGTATTACTATTCATAATGGCTAGTTTGATTGGTTGTGGTGTGTTAGAACTCGAAGTTGCGTACAACACATGCTATTGTATTATTCAAAGAGATGTGTATCGTGGAAGCTTGGGGTGTTACATTCTCCCCTCCTTCGAATTATTTCATCCTCATAATTTTTAGAATATTAATTTATAAAAAGACTTTGGTGGGTTTTCTTCATATGTTCCCCGGGTTCCCACATAGTCTCTTCCATCTTATGGTTTCTCCACAGAACTATTACCAGACAAGTCATCTAGGTTCTATGAACATGTTCTCTGGTATCAAGAATCATGATGGGCTCTTTGCAATAAGATATATAGGGTTCCAGTTCTACTTCTCATAGGTGAGTACATGTGTTGGGTTAGGCGTGTGTTTTCTCAATAGTGATACATTCAACACGTCGTGAAATTTTGAGAGACTTGGCATCATTGCCAAACGGTATGCTACAGCCCCAATCCGTTCTAGATTTTCAAAAGGTCAAATGTACCTGGTACTCAATTTACCTTTCTTAACGAAACATAAAACTCTCTTCCATGGAGATAATTTCAAAAAAACATGATCTCATGCATGAAATTCCAAATCCATCCTTCGGTTATTGGCATAGCTCTTCTTCCTACTTTGAGCTTCTTTGTTATGGGTGTAATTACCTTCACCATTTCCATCGTTTCCTCCATATGTTCTGGGCCTAAGAGTTTTCGTTCCCCAACATCATCCCGACAGGTTGGTTTGCGACATCTCTTTCCATATAACTCTTCATATGGTGCCATCCAAATACTCGAATGGAAGCTATTATTATAGGAAATTTCTACCAGTGGTAAATATTGATCCCACATACCCTGAAAGTCAAGTGAGAGCGATCTCAACATGTCCTCTAAGGTTTGAATAGTATGTTCTAATAGTCCATCTATTTGAGGGTGGTAGGCAGTGCTCAAACGTTGTTCAGTATCCATGGACTCCTGAAGACTTTTCCAGAATCATGAAGTAAAACGGGGATCACGATCAAATACAATTGACCGGTGTACTCCATGAAGTCTCACAACGTCATTAATATATATTCCTTCTATACTTTCATGTGGTATATCTTATCTTATAGCAAGAAAATGTGCTTACTTGGTAAGACGATCAACAATGACCCATATTGCATCATTCGTTCTAGGATCCATTGTTATTACCATGATAAATTCCATCGTAATTTTATCCCATTTCCACTCCAGTATGGGAAGAGGTTTCATGACTACTCCAAGCGGTGGCCTTCCAGATTTTACTTGTTGAAAAACCATACATCTTGACACAAAATCAGCAATCTCTATCTTCATGTTGTCCAACAAAAAATGTTACATCAAATCTTCATATATTTTTGTGATCCTAGGGTGTATAGAGATATTGAACTGTGAGTATCATCTAACAATTCCCTTTTTAAATTAGGTATATCAGGATCACCAAGTCTCTTCTCAAATTTCAAAATTCCATCTTCATACACAAAGTCACTCAATCGCCCATCATACAAAGCTTTAATATCCTTTTTAAACTCTACATCATTGGTCTGAGAACTCTTTATCCTTTCTAGTAAAGATGGTTTGGAAACCATTTGAAAATGTATTGAGGTTTCACCTTCCATGGAGATTCCCATATCCATCTTTTCTATATCCATGTATATAGGATCCTTTTAAACTATCATCATGTTCAGAACTCTATGATCTTTTCTTCTCAAAGCATTTTCCACCTTATATTCCTTCCTCGGGTGGTAGTGTATCGTGCAATCATAATACTTGAGTAGTTCAAGCCATCTCTTTTGCCTCATGTTGATTTCTTTCTGTGAGAAAATATACTTCAAACTCATGTGATCAGTATAAATATCACATTTTTCACCATAGTGATAGTGTATCCCAATCTTCAAAGAAATCATTACAGCTGGAAACTCAATATCATGATTAGGATAGTTTTTCTCATTAATTTTCAGCTGTTGTGATATATATGCAATAACACTATCATTCTGCTTTAGGACACAACCATGTCCTTTCTTCAATGAAACACTATAAATAACGAACCCATCATTCCCCGATGGTAGAGTCAATATAAGAGCATTGAATAATATTCTCATCAATTCTTCAAAACATTTTTCAAACTCTTTTTTCCAATTAAATTTATCCCCATTACCAGTGAGGTTCGTTAATTGGTTAGCCAATCGGGAAAAAGTATGGATGATACGCCGATAATAACCTGCTATACCAATATAAATGCATAACTTAGTTATACTAGTTAGTGTAGGCCATTAATGGATTGCCTTGGTCTTAGAAGGATCAACAGAGATTCCATCCTTATCAACAATATGGCCAAGAAAAGAGATCTCTTGATTCCAAAAATCACACTTGCTAAACTTCTTATATATTTCATGTCTTCTAAGAGTCTTCAGGATAATTCAAAAGTGATTTTCATGATCTTTGTAGCTTTGGTGTATAAAAAGATATCATCAATAAATACATATAAAAAATCATCATGATATTTCATGAAAACTCTATTAATTATATCCATGAATACAGAGGGTGCATAAGTCAATCGAAAAGGTATTATTTTAAACTCGTAATGCTTGTACCTAGTTTGAAAGGTTTTCTTCGGAATTTCTTCCTTATTTACACACAATTGATGATATCCAGATCTATGGTCAATCTTTGAAGTATTTATCTCTATAGAGTTTGTCAAATTAATCATCAATGTGAGGTAGGGGATACTTGATCATTATTGTTATAGCATTAATTTCCCTGTAGTCGATACATAACATCATAGATCCATATTTCTTTATAACAAAAAGGATAGGGGATCCCCATGGAGACACACTAGGGTGATAAAATCCCTTATTACTCAATTCCGTTAATTTTTTCCTTTGTTCAAATAATTCCATAGTGTCCATTCTATAAGGGGTCTTTGATATAAGCCTTGATCTAGGAATTAAATAAATGGAAAACTCAATTTATCGTTCTAGAAGATGTCCATGTAAATCATCCAAAAACACATCTACATATTCTTTCACAATAGGTACATACTATATTGGGACATTACTTTCCTCACCCATAGATAGTCCATTCTATTCCTCCCCGATAATTGAGTTTAGTTGAGCTACTGGGGGTGGATCTAGAAAGAATCTGGTGCTGATGTTTCTGCTAAAATGATAAGGGGTTCTATATTATCGTCATCAAAAATAGAAACCTCCTTCTTCATACAATAATTTTTTTGCATCATAGTTCGAAAGACAATCCATACCAAGGATTATATCAAATTCAATCATGGGTATGATGATGAGATCAACAGCTAAAGAAAATTTATGAGCTCTAATTGGGACTGATTCAAAAAACATTATTGCAATGATATATCCCTTAGGAGTTTCAACTGACAACTACCTTGTAAAATCAAATTGGAAATATCTAAATTTCATATCAAACAATGAATATATGAAACAATTCGTTGATCCAGAATAAAATAAATCATTTGAAAAACTTGAGGAAACAATTTATGTACCTACCACCATGACTTTTGGAGCTTCAACCTCAGCAGTAGTGATAACATAGGCTTGGCCTTGATCCCCTGGCCATTTCTGGGGTATATTCCCCTGAAGCATAGGAAATTAGTTGGCATAATGTCCCATATACCTGTAGTTGTACCATTGAACAATGGTATCTTCTTTCTTCCCCTTGCAATCACGATCTTGGTGGCATTTTTCACCTCACTTGTAACAGACTCCCATTCTATTCAAGCAAGTACAGTGGTGTTTCATCCAACATTTACTGCAAGATGGATATTCAAAATTTCCCTTCTTCCCCATATTTCCATTCCCAGTGTGATCAGCAGATCTCTTCTTCTATTGTATTTCTTTAAAGTCATAAGACTTAGATTTTTCTTTTTCTGTCTTGATATCACATGAGACAGTATCTTCGTACGTCGAGAAGGATTATGATACTGATTCTTGATGGAGAAATGGTTTTAACCCCTAAAAGATACAATAAATATTACTCCATGGTTTACATATATAATCTGTTGCAAGCCTCGCTAATATTGTAATGTTAGCCTCATACATTGTGACATTATCATCCTCCTTTTGTCTCATACTCAGAAATTTCCTTTCCATATCTGCTTGATGGTCATGAGGAAAGTACTTTTCTACGAAAATATCATTGAACTCCCCTCATTCCATATTTGATACTTCATCATCATCCTTTCTATTTTGAATCAATGACCACCACTGATCAGCATCTATAGTAAGGCGGCGAACTGACATGACAATATTTTCCCTTTCGCTACTCCCGAAATTGTGGATTATTTTATCTAAGGAATTTATCCATTAATCAGCTACTAATGAATTTGTAATCCCATTGAATGTTGGTGGTTGTTCCTCATTAAGTGATCTAACATTGACCCTCCATGATGTGGATCAGGGTTCTCCATACTGGTAAGATTATTATTCATAACCTGAGTGAGTTTTCTTAATATGGTGATTAGCTGATCAGCACTAGTTGCATCACTAGCTCCACTTTAATCATCTTTAAGAGGAGTAAAATCCCTACATGGAGTGCGTGTACTAATACAGTTTCAATTTCTTCCACAAGGTTCAATTTATAAACAATGGAATACACTAGATTAGTTTATGAATCACAATACATAAATCCAAACTTGCAAAAAAAACACTTAACAAGAATTGAACAGTTTATGGATATAATCCACAATCATAAAATCGTTTTCTTTGGGGAAGTATATACTCATAAACCCCTCATAATGGTTTGTTAAAAATGAAAATTATCCGAAGAAAATTTTCCATGAGTGTCGTAACCAAGAGTACAGCAAGGCTTGTTGTTGTGCACCAGTTCCTGTTCGAGTCTAGCTCAATGCGGTGTTTTCAGGTTTTACCCCTAGGCACATTTGTGCCAGAGCCACCTTGACTTGTACGTATCCAGAAAGGGATGTATTTCTCAGAAAAGTCACAAAATCTCTACAATTAGAAAATTCTAGGATGTCCTTCTATACTAATTCTAAAAGTCCATCTGTGGTCTATGTTCTATTATCTATGTTTATCTAAATCTAGCTTCATGGTTTATACTAAACTTCCTATGATACAAATTGTAACGCCTTGACCACAGTTATCTAGAGTCAGTGCATTATTACATAAATTGGAATAATCACAAAAGAACAAGTCCTGAAAGACCGATTAGTTTAGTAGCCTTGGAATTGCTAGATATATTAATAAAGTATTCATTACATCATAAAGTTAAAAACTATAAAAACATCATGCCTCCATATCCACACTCATATACCCTCATACAATCCTTACATGTCATTCATAAAATTCTTCTTCACATCTTGGGAAAAATAAAACATAGAAAGGGGTGAGCTCAGATGCCCAGTAAAATAACAATATAGAGGAAACATTCATAAATAAGCATAAACATTTAAGGCAATATATAACTAAAATATAAGCCTTTTAAACAAGAACATAAGGATGATATCGAAGAAATAAAATGAAATATTTCCATTTACTTATTTACATGGATATTCGACTAGTTGAATAATCACATGCAATATTAATAACCACTTTCATAAAGATGTACTGCATAATAACTGACTATCATAACCACATAGTCAAGGCCTCGTTCTAATACTACAAATAAGATATTTTCAAGGCCTTGTGCCAAGACACTATTTTTTCTCATGAGACCTACCGATGCATCGAGAAGAAATATTTGGCTCCACCCATCACTTACTAAGTCCAATGCATTCCTTATATAAAATGGTTTAAACATAACAAAAACATTCGTATTAAAACTAGCATACAAAATGTAAATACTTTACCCATAAACCATGAATGGTATAAAAATATCACATCCATTGTAAAACATATCCCAAAACCTTAAATACAATATGGATGTTTTTTATCACGGTAAATCAACTTCAAATAATCTTAAAATCCTTCAAAGGATGTTGACATAGATGAAATCATAACTATTTGAGAGAAATATCTCTTTTTTTTAAATCATTTAAAAGTCACATAATTATAAAAGAAAACATTTTCTTTTAAAATATAATTATAATCTTGTAAGGGAAGCTTTGATGATTTCATAATGGCAGAAATTAGCTTCACCCAACATATAATTAAAAAAAGGCATTCTTACATTAATTTTGTCGAAAAGGTTAAGAAGGACCTTGTTTTGAAAATGACGGAAAGATTCCTTTATAATATATGTCCAAATCTAATCCAAGTAGAACAATGAGGTTAATATTCTTTTCCTAAGGTGGTTTTGGGTCGAATTATACTTATGCAATTGAATTAGGACATGTGTTAGGGTAATAATAATAACATTTATACCCTTAATTACCCTATTTACTTTTAACCGTGGTAATTAAAATTAAAAAGTTATTATTCACCAAAAATTATTTTTATCTTATTCAACCAGATTTTACTCTTGGAAGTTAACCCTATCTCTCTGATTTTTGAAATTCCACTCAGAGAAGCAGTAAAATTATGTTTTATGTGAATTTTCAAATTCTCCTAGGAGATGTGTAAATGATGGTGAAAAGTTCAATAAAGTTTTTATATATCTAAAATTATTGTAAACTAACTCTAATGAATTAAATTGAACATATATACGTATTATGTATCTATTTTGACCTAAAATATATTTAAATAAAATAAATATTTATTTAAATAAAAATTCTTTTTTAAACTATAACTGAGTGTTTTTCACTATTCATCAAAAATTGAAGGTTATCAGAAACATACCAAATATTCACCCTAGGATAATTTTGATATTTTTAATCACAAAATTATTTCCATTTTAAAAGATAAAATTTATAAAATTTTAAAAAGTGGGTTTTACTATTCATAACGACTAGTTTGATTAGTTGTGGTGTGTTAGAACACGAAGATGGATACAACAAACACTACTATATTATTCAAATAGAATCTTATTGTGTATGCTTTGGGTTTTACATTTGACATGTGTCAATTTATTTTTATATTTTTAAATATTATTTGTACCTTAAATTACCCTAATTACCTTTAATCGCAGTTAATAAAACTCAAAAGTTACTATTCGCCAAAAAATAGTTTCATCCCATTGAACCACATTTTACTAAATAATGACAACCATGTAAGTCATGTTTTTGAAATTCATTTCACAAAAGCGGTAATATTTCATTTAAATGAAAAAAATCAGTTTTTAACTAATACATAGTGGTTTCACTATTCATAAAATTTGATGTTTTTCAGAAAAATACAAAAAATTCACCCTAAGTTATATTTGATATTCCAAATTAAAAAATGATGTCCATTTTACCAAATTCCAAATATAAAAGTTTCATTAATTACTTTTATAATTAATTCTTGTAGTCAAAACAAATAGCGTGTTTTAAGAAACAATATCTATCAAAAGATTGGCACTTATTTACTTCCAATTTCAAGATGAAATTAATTCCAGTGACCAGCATTGAATTTAATGGTAAAATTATATTTTAATTAAACTCTAAAGCCTAATTAAAAAGATAATCTTACTTTAGAAATAAATTAAATTAAAATGGGGTTTGGAATTAAAATACATCATTTTCACTATTCATTAAAAAATGAACTTTATCAGAATAATAACAAAAATTGACACAATGTAAATTTTGATGTCTGGATTCTAAAGATGGATTTATTTTTTTCAAATATAACATATAAAAGTGACAAAAAGTAGATTAATAAAGGGTTTTCCATCAAAAGTCTGTTAATCGACATTATAAAGAATATTATAATATAATTATGCTTAAAATTGAATTTATTCGCATTTTAAGCCTCTATCATTTATTAGGTAATTGTTAAAATATTTACCAAACATATATATTCATTTTTTAGTTAGTTCTATTCATTCCTGTGATTATAATTACTAGTTATTTATTACTAATTAAAATAATATTATTATAATATTAGTGTGCAATGTAAGATTTCAATGAATATCATTGTTGTGTATTGGGTACGCCATCAAACATAGCATCCCCTTTAAAGTAATATTAATATTTTATTTACAAATATATGAAAATTTCATATTCTTTATTTACCTAGGATGTTACATCCTTTCCCCCTTTTGGGAATTACGTCCTCGCAATTTCAAAATTGGGATTGGAAACATCATTCAAAGTCCCACATCGGAAAAAATCCAGTAAAACTATCACATTCAATGAATGAAAGAGAAGTAAAAAAGGTCCCCATAGTTAACCCATACTATTATTGCATGTATGAAAAAATGGATATGGAAGAGAAATAAAGGGTCACGTTCTAATGGGGAGTGATAGAAAATATGTCTATGAGAAAGTTATCCTCCCGAGAATCACAAACTTGTGATGGGTTAAACGGTATTTGATTTTCGTGTAAGAAAAGTAAACATAAAGCGTTTTCATGTAACTTTTCATTGAGGAATTTAATTTTGAGAATAACTAATACATAAGGAAATATACTTAGATGTCATGTATACTTTAATCTCTTACTAGATTTCATACCCAAATTCATATTTTCTCCAAAAGATGAGTATTTAGGATGACTTGTTCACATTAAGTGTGCTATAATCAAGTTCTTCAGAATCACCTAACCCACATAATATGAACTATATATTTCCTTTGTCTTTAGACCTTATCCAAAACCAAAATTTTTAGTACAAGATTAGACAATCTCTAAAACGGATAATCTTTTACAAATAGAAAAGCTACTCTTAATCTCCAGAATTTGTCCAACAATACCAAATGTTCAACAAAGACAATTCAATAAACACATATCCATAAAATTTTTCTAAGTAATCCAAACTACGATTGAAACCCAATTCTACTAAGGATTTAATCACATAGCCTTCCAAGATAAATCTAAGAATTTATCTCTAAATACTATTAGTTACTCTTAAAGTCTCATACTGAAAAGTAATTAACCTAATCACATATCCTTTATGATAGGTTAATCATTTCTATAGATAACCTAAAATCAACATATTCCTTATTCATAAGATCATATAACTAAAAATAATATGTCATACTAACCAGGGACTTCACGTAGTCTAGTGGTAGGCGATAAATCTCAGTCGCACTTTGGTTGTGGGTTTGATTCCCATAGCTTTGTCCGACGCGATAGGTTGTCACACGGTCTGCGTGTTTTTCTTTTTTCAAAAACTATATAATTTTATAACATTCCAAAAAAAAGATAAATTCATCATAAATAACCATAAAATATTATAACCATAAAGGTTATCTAAAAACACGCGTTTTGCATCCCAAGATGATTTAACCTATAATTGCCTCAAATTCAAGGATCATATAAACCCAAATGGTTCTTTATAACTAAATCTAGAAAGGAAAAGATAATTATTCCTGACTAAAATTTTCATATATCAAACATCAGGGTTACACATACTATAAAAAGTCTTTTAATGTAACCCCATCATCAAAAGAGCCTTAATACATTTAAGAATTTCACCATCCTAAAATCTACCATAACTCTTGAATCACTTAAATGTTGAATTCTTACTCATTCAACATTCTTCAGGATCCATTTACCATTCCTTTCAAACATATTCTAAAATACTTCTTTCCTACAAACAAAATCCTAAATCATATCCTATGATTTCAACAATAGGAAACACATGTTAATAATAAATCCATACATTTCATTTGTCAATCACAGTTTCTTTATCCTCAATTGGAATGTAATTAGGTAGTGGTATAAAAATATTTGTATTATCTTGGTGATCCCATTCTCGAAACCTCTTCGTAGCACATGTTATTGAATAATGACCATGCACACCACATTTAAAATATTCAATTGATCCTTCAAGAAAACTTATTTCCCTTTCCTAGTGTCAACTAGATGCTTCTGTTTTACATGGTAGGTTCTTGCTTTATGACATTCATTTCCACATCTATAACATCTTTATGTCCTTTTGAAACATATTCCTATGTGTTTCTTTCTACATATTTGACACATAGGTTTTTGAACACACTTAACATTATGATTATTACCTGAACTTCCATAGGGATTTTTTCTCGCTTATATGATGCCTTGTAAAAATAAATATGGTTCATGTGGTCAATCATGACTCTAGATAGTTGGTTGAGAATAACCACAAGGGTTATCATTGCAGTTTCCATATCATTCAGTTACTCGTTCAGAAAACCATTACATTTTTCATCACATCCACTATTACATTGGTGCCTGCTAGATCCAGCCATTTAGTAAAACCAAAAAGGACAGTGTGATTATATCAAGAGAATCATAATATAATATAAGATATAATTATTCATGTTATCTTACACTCATTCACTTTATCTAAAAAAACTACGACTCTTTCTAAAATCCTAACCATTATGGTAATGTCACTTAATCTTAAAGAATACCCTAACCTCTAAAGTTATGTAAACCGAAATCTGATACCAACTATAAGGTCTAAACCTATAACAACACATAATCATTAATTAAATAAATAATTCACATTGATGATCATTTCATGTTTAGAGTTTTATAGAATTAGGACATAACTATTACATTTCAAAAGATTATAAAGTAGATACTTCAACTCAGTTTCCATTTTTTCCAAAAAATAATAAATCTTAAAAAAGAAACATGACAACTTCCATGTTTTAGATAGCATGTCTTTCCATGATACCATCCATGACCCTATTCATCTTTATGTTCTGTGGAAAACATTTCGAAAACATTGGATGAGCCTAAAAATATCAGTAAGGGTTATAAAACAAGGAATGATAATATTAGATCATAAATATATACATAACATAATCATTTTAACATACCTCATGAAATCATAAGATTTGTGAAATACACATACAAATCATAAATCATAAAGGTAACTTAAGGAATACATAACATACATACATTGTAGCTATCACAGCTACATAGGAAGTCACATTTGGAATACCCATCACAGTATATTCCCTAAATCTCTTAGTAGAATCATTAATGTTTACCTCCGTCATGTTACCCAATGAATTGGAGAATAATCTTGGTCTCACCAACCCTATGTTTATCGTGGAACCACCCGTATACATAACAATGGAAAATAACCATAACATAATCATAACACATAACTTAAGCATAAAGGAAATATAACATTCCCACATTGCAATAAAAATATATCATTTTAAAATATTTAAATAATAAATCAATTCTAAAACCCATTTTTCAATACCAAAATACGTAAAAAGATTAAATAGAATTTATTTTTCTTTTAAAAACATTACGACATGTTAAGGACTCCATAGATCAAATAATACTCACGTCGGTGGAAATGATCGTTTTCACCACTTACGTTAAAAAAGAAACAATCTTTTTTCTCATTTAGTAAAATGCTTCATAGTGAAATGATTACCTTCGAATGATAATAAAAGAAAAAATGTTTTTATACACCATATATAATAATTTAGTGTAGAAATCAAAAGATGCATCAATGAAAGGAGATTGAGACGAAGTCCCGTACAATGACGGTATCCTTAGATTAAAGATAAAGAAATTACATAATTATATGTGAAAAATATAAATACACTCAATATAAGTTGATATTAAGTGTAAAACAATCATTGGTCATCCACACATATTCATATCATGACATAATCAAGGGTGATAGGTTTAACCCAAGGAATTTTAATTGGGGTAAGAACATCCCATACTGAAATTTGACTACCTAACGACATCACTATAAAATTCAAAAATTGGGTTGATAAGAGATAAAAAGGGTATCCCATCACTTGGACATAAAATTTACAGCAATAAGGAAATATGATAACATATCCCAACATAAGAAGATGTAAATTAAAAGACCTATCAAAAATAAGTCTTTTAAAAAAGTGGAGGGTGAATGGTTCCCTTACGGATTTGGGTAACTTTAGAAACGTACACCCCATGAATGAAGGATCACACAATGATGATGTAAATACCAATAAATTAAATTATATTACACAAATAATACAATCATGGGCAGTACATACACAACAGAAAATGAAATAGTGCCAAATGTAGCATGAATCTCATGGGAATAAAAAGTGAAATAAAAACCCCATACCTCCTTGTAATAAATCGAGTCGTATGACCAAAAGATAATAAGCGACAAATAAATCATAGAATTCCATGAATATAAATAGAATCCAAATAATATATATCAAATGGATTTACACAATACACAACATTAAATAAATAAGTGGGGAACAATGGAAATCTCACATAATTAAAAGTGAGATAAGAAATCCCCTACCTCAAGTCCGACTTGTTCTCGTTCGTTCTTTATATTCCGGAATAATAAACTTAGGTAAATTTATAATTAATTAAGTACTACCTTTAAAGTTTGTTATTCAATTAATATCACATTTTATCATGTTATAATAATTAGTTAATTATGTGAGTTCATATCGTACATTTTTTTTGATGTTCAGTACATGAGTCAAAAATGAACTTGTTTGAAAAGAATTTCCCAAGTAGTTATAAGTAAATCATATCCAGAATTTTTTTCATGATTGAAATATCATATATATCCAGTATATATGTATTTAATAGTATTCCATAATGTTTGGAGATAATAAATGAAATGTACCGTTCATGGAGATGGTAGGTCGTACGTACGCATGAACACTACTTTCATTTGTTGTCATATTAATGGACTTTAAAACTAAATGAGACATATAAATATTATAATTCCAGAATAATATATATGCTATACTGTTAACATAAGATTATTTATTCCATTATTTATACATTCCATGTATGGCATGAACGAGTCACATCCCATGAGGGGGCAGTTGTCCACACTCCTCATGTGAAATTATCTCATTTGCACAACCTGAAAAGCATAAAGGTATATTTAAAATATAAAATACAGAATAATGGAGAGGAAATAAATATAATATATATAATATATAAATATAGTGGAATAAAAATGGCCACCATGAGTTGTGTTAAAAGAATATTGAACAATCATCATTTAGTGGGGCAATAATCTTCCACCCACAGAAACAGAATGTTCTTTTACAATTAGACAGAGGTGTGTGTAAGTATAGATAGAATAATTTTCATAAAAACAACCTATTATATTTAGTATAAATCTGTTATTGTGGGATCTAATAATTATAATATAGTGGTTAGTGAATAAGGAAAAAAAAAGAAAGGAACTCAAGAGAAGACATTACCTCTAAATCGAGTATCTTTTTTTGATTTGAGCCAAAGGCTTATTTGGAATGACTTTGGCACAAAGTGAGGATTCTACGAGTAAGAGAGGGATTTGGAGAAATAATATGAGTATAGTATGGTCGAGAAAAGGGCTTGGGAGGTCTGTGTAAGGGGGTAGAGGTGGGTGCCTTCTATAAGAGGGATGACGGTCTCATTTGGAATGTCTTGAAATGATACTTTGTTATAAAATGATTTTCGGAATTTTAATGGCCCAAAATGATATAGTTTGAGTATAAGGTGATAATGGTTATAAATACACCCATTTAATAGGTTTATACAACTATAAGTCTTAGATTGTACCATATCATTTCATTTAACTTAAATCGTTCATTAATGAAGTAATCACTGCATTATCATGGTGTCATAAATAAATTTATATTTTTATTCTCTAAACATTATAAAAAAAATACCTTGATGTTGGAAATTATTTTATCTTTATAATTAATATTTATATTCAAAATGAAAATTTATATAAACCCATGTAATAATTTTTTTAGTAAAACAATACATGTTTGTGACATTTTTATTTTTGAATTAAAAAAAGTTATTAATGACATTATCATAACCAGGTGGCTCCATGGGGCCCCCAAATTGACCTATAGATTTTATTTGTCTTCCATGACTCATAAAATATGTTTAGTACATGTTTCAAGGTATTATTATATTTTTATATTATTATTTTTACCTTAAATTACACTGATTAACTTAAATCGCGGTTAATAAAACTCAAAAGTTACTATTCACCACAAATTATTTTCAACTCATTGAATGAAATTTTACTTACTACTGACAACCATGTAGGTAGGATTTTTGAAATTCAATTCATAGAAATGGTAAAATTTTATTTAAAAGAAATAATTAGTTTTTAACTACTACTTAATGGTTTCACTATCCATAAAAAATGATGTTTTTCAAAAAAATACAAAAAATTATCCCTAAGCTATATTTGATATTAAAAATTCAAAAACAATGTCCATTTTAACAAATTCATAACATATAATTTGTATTAATTAATTTTATAATTAATTCTCGTAGTCAAAACAAATAGCATGATTTTTAGAAACAATATCTATCAAAAGAATGACACTTGTTTATATCCAATTTCAAAGTGAAATTAATTCCAATGAACAACATTGGATTAAATTGTGAAATAATATTTTAATTAAACATTAAACCCAATTAAAAATATAATATAACCATAGAAATAAATTATATTAAAATGGGGTTTTTAATTAAAAAACAACATTTTTCATTATTCATTAAAAAATGAACCTTATCGAAAAAATACCAAAATTTTACACAAATAAAATTTCGATGTCTTGATTATAAAGAAGGATTTTATTTTGGAATATATTACATATATAGGTGAATAACATTGATTTAAAAAGGGTTTTCCATCAAAAGGCTGTTAATCTACCTTTTAATTAATATTATAATATTTATGCTTAAAATTGGATTCATTCGAATTTTAAGCCTCTATCATTTATTAAGTAATTGTTAAAATATTTAAAAAACATATACAATAATTTTCTAATTAGTTCTATTCATTCCCACCGTTACAATTTCAAGGAGTTTACTTCCATTTAAAATGATAATATTATATTATTACGGTGCAACGTAAGATTTCAACGAAAACCGTTGTTGCATATTGTGTAATCCATTGAACATAATATAACATTCAATGTAATATTAATATTTTACTCAAAAATCTATGAAAATGTCAAATTGTTTATTTACCTTGGATGATACAGATGTATAGGATATATTTATGGGTCTGGAATAGATGAGATAACATGGGTTAGTAGGTAAGTGATTTTATATATGACATTCCTATAATGTAAACCAAAGGATTACATCAAACACATAGGTTTTATCTGACCAATGTGATAAAATTAATGGTCCAATAAGATTACAATTCAACTAAATAATGCTCGGATGATTTCTTTGTAGAATCCCTAGAAAATTTCATGCCTCATCATCCATTTCACCCATGTATTAAATGGGAATACCATTGGATAAGTTATAATAATATGATTGGAAAGAAGTTAAATTAATTTATTATAAATATTCAATATTATAAATTTATATTTCACCCTCAATTTATCATTTTTAATAATGAAACTATGTCTAAATACTTGTTAGCCTTTGTATAGAAGATGTTTAGAATGATGTGAAACTAAATCATATTAAACAAGAGGATGACGACGATGAAACATGGAGGAGTAAAATTTAAGAGTTTATGTACTAATATATATATGCATGATAGATTTATTTATTAATTATTCATTGATGGAAATTTATTTGATGATGATATTAAATTTTGTTTCATCCATTATCATCAGGATAAGTTAGTTTCCTTCCTTGTGATGATGTTACAAGGATCATAAAGATAGTGTTGGATCTTATTCCATAGGGATCTTAAAGAGTATACAAACTCAGAGAGGAACTTAAGAGATTTGTAACGAGTTGTTTTTTTCTTAGACCATGAAGGTGTCCATTTTTTTGGATTTTCTTAAACATTGATAGTGGAGTTCAAAAATATTAGAGTTCAGGATCCATTTTAGAATGATTATAAGATATGATTCATACCATTTACTAGATGAGGAGGCTAGTTTATTGAATTTCATTGAGGAATTGTATCCCAATATCAAGTTTTAGGTTACCCTATATATATCATGGACATAAAATGTGGTACATGGGAGGGTATAGGTCGTTTATTTGATAATAGACAAATATAGTTCTTCATGTGATGGGATCTTAGATGATTAATCATGAAGTGACATTGTGGTCTAGATTTTCTATTATAATTATTTTAATAGTTCATAGTTAGCCATGTGTAGGAATCATCTCTCATTAACTAACTTCGTTATGGGATTATTCTCTAAAAATTACGTCGAGTTGTAAATGATGTATTTATAATTTTGATGAAGTGGTTATCAGCGTTGATATTGTAAAAAAATTATGATTAGTTATCATACAATAGGTGTTCCACATATGATAATTCCATTTATAATGTTTTAAAAGAAGCATTAATAATATTATGGTTTTGGTATTATGGATCATTATATAAGAGAGATGATGTTGGTTGAATGAAAAACCAATTTCCACTTCATCCCTAGAGAAAAGATAACTGAAATGGATGGGTTATTAAGTGAATTTAGAGAGTCCATGATGTATGTAGCAGTTCATTTTATGCTCTTTCATTTATATTGTTGGTGGATCCTGAAATTATTTGAGACAAACATTACTTGTTCACTACAAGTGTTTATTCTTATTTTAGTTTATGTGAATCACAAACCATCATACCAAATTCTATTTTTCATGATATTATACATATGGTGGTGAGTATTTTGGTTCATTTGTAGTTTACATTTCTTGTTGGAGATCAAGAAAACTTGTATGGATTTTGTTGAGATAGTGTGAAATTATTGGGGATGTACCACAATTTTAGAGACATTCAATGTTTATGGATACAGTTATATGATATCCTCCTTGACATGTCATTATTTTTTTAGTCTATCAACATTTTTAATGAATATACAGTATGTTCTATGATGTAGATGGAGATTTATTAGTGTTTTTTTAACGAGTGAGACCCTAATATGGGTTAGAAAAATATTTCATCCATTTCAGAATTAATGGATTGGATGATTATATGTTTATAGAAGGAAAATCTATTACTATTTACTACAGTTATATAATTTTACATTGATGTATTTATTGTGGAGGTTTTAGTAAAACCCCCTCAACAAGAGATTGATATTTATATAGTGTTATAGAATTGAAATTATCATTTCTTGATGATCTTATAAAAGTACTAATTTTATAATTAAAAACCCATATTTGTATAAATAACTTCTTTTTTATGATATGATTTTATAAAAAACATAATATAAATTGGAAATAAATACTAGTTATATGTGTCTTCAAAATTAAATGATTCTTATTCATTATAAATGTTGTTAATATTGTTATTTTACAATTAACAGAATGATTTGTATATTAATGATGATGATAAATACCAATTGATAATGATGAAATAAATTATGGCCTCAACCATTAGTATCAGTCCCTAGAAAAAAATTTAATCAGAACTTTAATTAGAGACAACATCAATAGTTCCTAAACATGATCACACATATGCCGAAACATAAGAAAAAATTTGGAATGGAACTCTTTTTTGGTATGAAGTCAATATTACCTAGATAAAGACCCTTAACATATTTGGAAAACCCCCCCAAAAAAATATCACTATCACACAACATCATAAGAAATTCACATTTTTAAGGAATTGATTTGAATATAGACACCACTAGTATGAAAATTTGTGTTCTAGTAAATTAATTATAATGTTGATCAATTATTATTATAATTATCTTTATAATGATTTGATTCTATGTTTTTATTTAAAAAAGTCTTTGATATGAATAAATACAATTCATATTTTTTTGGAAATTTACTATATAAATAATGGAACATTGTTATATTGAATAAACAAAATTTTAATCGAATTATATTTTAATAATATATTATTATTATATAATTTTCATTATATATAAGTGATCAAAGAATTTTAATTATAGAATTATATATTTTATATAGCTCATTAATCAAGTATTGTTAAAAAATATATGTTATTAATGAATGTAGATTTTTTTTTTCAAAACATTAAAAATATTTTTTAGATAAATATTTTCTTATAAATTATTATTTTTGAATTAAAAATATTATAATTATATTAATATTTTTTAAATAATTTTTTGATCCAGTTTAATTTCTAGGTCAAAATAATATATTGTGAAAATATATATTATATATTTTAAAACTAACATTATTAAAAATTTATGTAATATATTATTTTAAAGGAATAAATCTGCAAATATTTATTTTCACATAATATTAATTTGGTTTCTATGTTATTTTATTTATGTTATATACCCCAATAGATTGTACCAAATTCAATATTATATTTCAATGTATACAATCTATTTTTCTATAAACATAACTCACTTTCACATTAAAATGGTACTATGTCAATGATATCATTTATAAAATTCATAAAATAATTATAAACACTTAAAAAGGTTGGAATCTGGTTAATAAATATGTAATAGTTTGTGGTTACCATTATATATTCATATACAGTACAAAACCACTTTTTGGAAATTAATAATAATTTTTCACATATTTTCCAATATTAATACTCCCAAATGACGATTCCTCTATAGAAAACTAGCATAGAGAACAACATTACACTAACATTCCCTCACTATTGTCCTTCCTTGGTGCCCTTAATATCTTAAGAATATCCAACAAATCATTTGGAAACAACCTCTCAAGATAATGGATCCTCTCCATGTCATCATTATTCAAGAACTTACATTATAATATTCCACTTTATTTATAGTTCATATTGGGAAATGATTTCACACTTCCCACATAAAATTATTAGGATTAATAGGTGACAAGTGTCCCCATTAAATATCGTTAATTCCACTTATTGACCATTATTTACAACGTTTAGAAATATGAAATTATTTTTCATTTCATCCATGCCAAAAATTTCGGTGGCAAAATATCATTCCTTGTTTCCCCACAAGACTATTCACCTTGATTTTACTATCCATTGTCGTTTATATGATTCCAACTATATAATCCACTCTCTTAGATCATGGTATTAAAAATGATGAATGTAATCATTATGATGTATGATTTATTTTTAAATCATATGAATATATATTATATGAAAATTATTTGTATTCTGAGGTAGTTCTATAATGAATTGTATAATATTTTTCTCTCATGATGAATAATTTATGGTATTGATGATTAAACCAAATCCATTATCATTTTTTTAAACTATTTTATACTGTATTTGAAGTTGTACTTGACATATGTTAATGATATGATATTTAATGTTGTCTCTATATTCCCATGTTTCCATTATGGTATCATGTTATATCAGGACAAATTTTTCAGTATTATGATTCTCACCCATTTATTGTTACCCTGATATACCATTTGAGTCACATGGAATGATTTATATTATAATATTATTTTTTATTCAATTACTAGGTTTTATGACTCACAAAATTCTTATATATTTCCACAATTAATCTTGTTCGGTTTTAAAAGAGTAATGGTATTTTTGGAGTGTGTTATATAAAATTTCAACAATGTTGTTATATCAGTATATCATGTTGATATTCTATGTACATAAAATCTCATATACCCAGTGATTTATGATATTTTTACATTTTATAATAAATACCATTATGTTAAAAATAATTAAATAAATGGTATTAAAACATGGGTTTTGATAGTGATTATCTGTGAAAAGCATAGTTATTTTTATGTTAATTAAAATAAAACACTAGTAAAAGCCTCAATGAAAAGAATAAACATAGTAAAAAACACATAAATGTTGTAAATAAAAATAGTAGTTTGTTTCAAACAATTTATATACATTTATTGGTTCTATATGGGGAAATTTCACATGAACAAATATAACTAAAGGTAATAACCCCAAAAGGACTCACTGTGATGGTCTTGATCATACCCAGGGGAATGGAAATAGTAATTACTTGTAACATGGTTTGATACTCCTATGTGATTTTTTGGAAAAATTCACATCAATATTTGAAACAATTATTAAGGGAATCTGTAATTCCTAGAATATGTTATAATAGAAAATATAACATTAATATCATTGAGTAAAACCTAAAAAATAACATATTAAAGAATTTATATCATTTATGAGTTATCCAATTATTTTTCATGGATTCCCATTTACCTTTCTAATATATGAAGAGTAATCATTCCAAATTCTACCATTATTCAAGAAAATTTATGTCCAATAAGAGAATATAGGACTATAAAAAATGCGATAAAAAATTTAATGAGTTCACAAATGAGATGTACAACCTAATAGACGGGGTTTGGAACATTATTATCATACTATGATAATTATGTAATGTTATGAAAAAAATGTAAAATTAATGGGAAGGAAAAATCCTTATATGATTTATAATAATTCAATTGATTTCTTTGAGATAAAGGCCTTCAACTATTTGTGATATTCCACTCCCTTAATCATAAAAAATCAATCAAAAACATTATGATGTATCTATCCATCCATCATTTATTTGAGAATGATATGGTAATGAATGTATTTTATTATCTTGTATTGGTTTCTAATTTATAGTGGATGTTGTCTATAAATACAAAATTCAGGGGGAGATTGATGTTATTGAGGGAGTTAGAAAAAAAATTAGTAAATATATTCATAACTCATTTCGAATTATAATGGAGATGGTATTGATCATCCTAAACAAAATAATAATAAATTGATTCGGTCATATATTTTAAACATAAAAATAAATTCATGATAGACATCAATATTTTTAATTACCACTATAAGTAAGGATGAGCAATTCATTTATTTGGTTATGCAGAGTTTATGAAACACCTTATCCATTTGAGTGTTTGATAGATATGTGTAGATTGATTGATGCACCATAAAATCATAAATGGGTAGTAGTGAATCTCAATGTTTTCATTGGGATAATATGTGTAAAATGATGATTCATTCTTCTGGTATGATGAAGAAATATAATTGTGGAATTAAATAAAAGAATCAAATTTGATTAAATTCTAGGAAGAAACATCTTAAAATATTTCTAAGTGGGATATGGAAATTCTCTAAGAGCTGGAAGGTAGGGAACCAAAATAGAGATTTCTGATCGGAAAATCCACCAATGTGATGGAATAATATATAACTTTAGTTAACCATCAACCAGATGAATAGTGTTTCAATTGAAAGCAATAAGGACAATATGAATTACAATTCCCTAAGAAAATTTTTTCGGGAAAATTCAAATGTAAAACCTCAAAGAAGGATAGGGATATATTATACCTTCAAACATTCTGAGGAGGATCAGAAAATCAATGTGGTGATAGGAACCATAGTATTTCATTCAAGGAAAACGAATCAAATTTTTTATTCAATTTCGACACATTATTTTGTACCATGCATGTTTTGTTCAATTATTATAACACCACCATAATTAATAGAACTATATATATATGGATAAATAGAAAATGGAAAAATTATTACATCCCTAATATTGAAAAACACCCCTATAAAACGTTTTATCTGAACATCTAAAGAACTTGGTTATAATTATTTTAGTGAAATTTTATGATTCTCTTGACATGGATTGTAATTACTTAAATAGATCAGAAAAAAATGTATATAGAGAAGGAAATCATTATATGTCTCATGAGTATCCCTATAATGATATACATGTTCTTGGAGCCTGAAAATTCTTCATTGGGATGAAAATAAAAATCAATAAAACTTATACATTTTGGAAACTTTTATATTTATAAAATTAATGGGAGTAATGAATATGTCATTCTAGAATACATAAAAATTTTAGAGAATAATCTAATATATTTCTTTAAGAATATATCTTTCATTCTTCTAGTCAAGAGGTTTAATTTTCTATCATGATTATTCCAACAGAATTACCAATATCAAAGACAAAATATTAATTTTTTTTTGCTAAACATGAGGTGATAACAAAGAAAATATATGAGAATTTGGAAAAATGGTTCATACACCCATGTGATTTACCATAGGGTGCACCGGTCATCAAACAACAAAATGAGGATTGTGTCAATGGGGCTCATAATGGTGTTTTGTGAGATCTAATATGTGCTTCTAAAAAAACATATAATATTCTATAGATTGATGAATTGTTTGATCTTATACTTAGAGAATAATTTCTCTCTAAGATGGATCATTGTTCTAAATACTTTCATTTAATGGTGACGAAAGAGGATATATCATTAATTACATTTAATAAATGGTATCATTACTATAGTTCATATTGAGTCCATTTATACTAAAAATTTATCAATAAATAATCAGGGGGATGATGAATACAATTTTTAGATAAAATTTTAAAAAACATTATGGTGTTATTTATAGAAGATATTTTCACCCACTCCAAAATCATGGAGAAACATAAGACGTATTTTAATTAAGTACAAAATATTTTGGGGAAAGATATTTTATTTGTGATATTATTTAGTATTATATTAAGAATGGGTAACATAATTTTCATGAGACATGGTGTAACCATCAAACGGTAACTCTACGTGCCTTTAAGAAACATTTGGAGTTTAAGGATGATCTAGAATAATCTTAATAAAGAATATTCATTGTTTCCTTGAATTATCATAGTAATATCATCGAATTGGTAGAAACATGTGATTTTTTTATAACCAAATAAACAATATAAATAAGAATAATTATTGACTGTCTTAAAAAAATTATGCATTTAAAATATTAAAATGTTAAATAATAGGTTTTTCACAACCCTTGTGTTCACATATCTCATCTCTAGAGGTTCATTTTTTATCTAAAAAGATTAAAACAAAAAATTATTAGAGTGTGATATTATGAATGTTAATAAATTGATATCATATTCCTCAATTAAAATAAATATCCATTAGTAGATCGTCACAATTTTTAATATATAATTTGTGTATGTGATCATTTCATTAATGATTCGGTGACATTAGAACTATATATAAATGTTCAACATATTGATAAAAAATAAAATAGCCATGTAAATATTTACACACAAATATATTAATATGATTCTATAATGTTTTTTAGATCTAACAATGGATTATGATTGTTTAATTATATAATATCAGGTTAATTAAAATAATTTTACAGGTCATATGAGTAGTAATCATCCTGGAAATCAATCCATTATAAGGATTCCAAGGGATCCAATGTTCATGTACATGCAAATGATGGGTACGGGAAAAATAAATGGATCTTTATCCATCTTTAATATAACAAATTGTCTACCTTCCATTCATGATATGGTCAACATGATAAACAAATATGATGATTGGTAATAAAATAATTTATTGAATATTGTAATTTTAAGCTATAATAATGTTGGAAAAATATGGTTTGGATCCCATATTTGTGTCCCATTAAAACAAGTGTGTAAAAAGGAACTCCTAGATCATGTGAATAGATCATACATAATTCTTAATCAAATAATTAATATAAGGTATAAATATATTAATCAAATCATCATGTGGGATAACATGAAAATGGAGATTACGGTATTTGTATCAAAATAATTAGTATTCCAACAAGTCAATATAGAAAGAAAAAAATATAAGGATATGTTGAAAATAGTGCAAAAACTATTATATAAATGGGAAGATAAAACTATATAGTTTATTATTGTAATATCGAGGATAAATAAAATAAATAATACCCTCTAGGTTGTAATATAAACCATAGCTAAGTAAGAGAAATTCATTTCTATTTAAGATGATTTCAAATTTTACAAACACATTGTGATATTCATATGGGATGGGGTATGTCTTAATAGAGTTCATCTCTATATTATATGTTATTGAGATATTAGATTTACCAAAACATTTTAGAGAATCCTTTATTATGCATTGGTAATTGAACAGATATTCACCACATCTTATCACCCATAGATGGATGGTCCATATAAAAGGTCTATTCAAACATTGGAGGGTATGATGGGATCATTTTCAATAGATTTAAAACGATTTTAGAACCAATACCTTCCCCTTTTAGAAATCTATAATAAATTATGTTTCCATTATATCATTAATATATAACCATATATATGTATATATATTTATGAGATGAGCTGTTGGAATCTAACATAATTGGATAAATTTGGGGAGTGAAAGATGATGGGACCTGATTTAATCATTGACATTATTGAATTTATTCATACCTTTCAACATAAATGTAATCCACAGAATATTAAAATAATGTTTTGAATAAAATATTTTTTATAATATAGAGTTTTATGGGAGAGGATAATTATTCCATCATATATAATAATGACGGAATGTAATTATTTTTTGAAAAACTGTAATCCTAGTACAATATCCAATATAATCATTATGATCTTTGATCATATTTGGAGTTATAGCATAATGACTATAAATACCACCTAATATATCTCAAGTACCTAATACATCTATCATGAGGTATTTCATAACATTTCCCGCACATGTACTGAATCCATACGTAGCACCATTTGTAAATTATAATTTATACATTGAGATGATGGTGATGATATTAAAATTTTAAGGTAGTGTTCTATAAATAAATAAAACTCAATTGTTCTATGTATTATGGTGGAACATGTAATTAAGTGAAGCACCATGAAAATCATATGCGATGATGATACAAAATTATAATAATCAATTTTAGTATATGAAATAAAAATTTTAAGGTATAAATTTTTATATGGTGGATAATGTAATGACCTAAACATTTATAAATTAAATTTCCTTTTAAATAATTAAATTCCATATTATGCAACAAATTATGGAAAATACATGAACTAAAATGGATATTTTTAAAAGTTATATGGTCTTACATATATAAATTACCATTTTTTTATTATAAATATTCTAGTATAGCCATTTTAAATTTACAATTGAGATTTTTATGTGAAGGGTTATGATAAATTTCTTTTGATATAGATAAAATAAGTGATGTCCTCGAACAATATGATCATACCATATAAATCCAATTTAACAATTCTTTTAGTGGAGATATCATCACAATGATATTTTTTCATCAGGTCCATGATGATATTCATTAGATATTTCATAAGAAAAATATTTTATGGAAAATTTTCATGCTCACCAAAATTGGGAGCATACCATCTTTGACAAACCACCCTATAAAATAACACAATCACAGACCTTATACTTATTTAATTAACTTAAATAATAAATGTATATGAATCATAAATCTAATTTTATGAATTATTTTTTTATAAAATAATTATATTCTTTATCAATTTTTATTATTAGTACATTTTATGTTATTATTTATTCAATTTTATTGAAATTAAATTTTGTTATGATATAAAAAATGTATTTTGTGGAAATGTGTACATTTAATAAAGGGAATCCATTTTAATGAATTTATAAATTTTTAAAATATATTATATGTTAGATAAATATTATTATTGTATAATTATTTTTAAAAATAAATGATATTATAATTTAATGGAGTGAAATATAATTTTTATAACTGTCTGATAACAGCTATTGTAAAAACTTGAATTTCTTAAAAAATATAAATTTTTAATTAAAATTAATATTATAAGAAATAAGGAATTATTTGGATAACATAAATAATATTTTATTTAAATTATAATGTTTTAATCAGCAAATAATGTTTTTTATTTAATTTTTCTTACATAGTTAATTTTTTGGGTTATAATTAAATATCAGATATCTATACTGTGTGTATTATGACATCATTGTAAAACTATAGTGATGTAATATATTTCATAAATAGTATATGTGAATAGAATTATATTTTACATTTATAATTATGTTTTCATGATTAAAATTTATAAATTATTAAAACCACTAGTAAGTCCCCAGGAACGTATTTGATATTTTTCAGATTTAAAATAGGCTCATTATATTCCTGTCTCACTTCCAGATCACCTAGGTTATTACTTTGATGATGTAAATTAATAAACATGTAATGTAATTAATAATAATTTTCATTGGTCAATTCCATGGGCTATAAAATGTGAAAGATTGTTATTTTGATTAGTTTATCATATAGACTGAAAAACATAGATTTGGAAATTAATAAATAATAATACACTTTTTTCTAAATAATCCCATTAAAATGAAATTAATTTTCATTATTATACATTTTATCTTGATATTAATCAATACCTTTCTATTGTTAGTCATCTCTTTGTTTCCCACTCTCATAGGATACACCTTTTAGGTTTTTGAAATATTCTCTCATGTTAAGGGATCCCCTTTTTATCCTCTATATTCAAGAACCTACCTTATATGATTCCCTTCAGTTTAAAATTTGTTGTTTTGGGATGATATTTAAAAATTTTCTATTACATACTTTATGATTTACATTCTTGGAGATTCCCCTTTATCCCTCGTTATACCCTCCCACGAACTATTACCTTCTAACATTATTTATTCAAAATTATCCTATGATTTTTCATTCCTTGAATGTTTTTATGAATAACCATCCATATTACCACTTATAGGTATTTAACTAGATATCCATATTACTAATTTATTGTGTACATCGATCAGTATAACCCATAATTCAAGATCATGAGATTAAAATTTATGAAACTAATCATTAAGTTGTATGATTCTATTGGAACACTTATTCAAGTACATGGTATAGAAATTGTTGGGTTATTCCTGATTTCCATTTAATAAATTGGGTAATGTTTTAGCATCATGATATGTCATATATGTGATTAGTAGTAATTTTTATCTATAATGGGAGTTTTTCACCATGTTATTTTATCTTGGAGATTAGTCTCAGCCTATGAATTTAATTTTAGTTTTATCTTTGTATCAGGGATCCCATGTTCCCTTTATAATGTCATGTTATGTCATTGCTTGTTATTCCTGATTATGATTTACATCCATCATATAATACCTAATAATGCCTCATTCTAGACATGTACTACATAACCATACTAGTTTTTATTCCCTTTCTAGAATTTAGGGATCACCCCATCTTCTGCATGTCCATAGTTTATCCCATTTAGATTTAAATTTCTAATATAATTTTACCATCTTGTTAATGAAAAATTATATAATGTCATTATTGACATATATCATTATGATATTTTGAGTATGTATTATGCAATATATAATAGATTTAATTATATTTTTTATTTATTTATTATGTAACTTTATGTATAAATCATCAAATACAGTTTATTTATTTCATTAGTTATCATATTAATATTATATGATTAAAAATTCTATGATATGAGAGCTGTGAGAAAATACTCTATGACTATCTGTATTGGGATTTTGTTTAGAAATGTGTCTCATCATATGGTGCACTAGATTTTATGTACAATAAAACTGATGGATGTTTGTGGATTTATGTCAACTATCATCACATTATTCATGTGAAAATGAAGAATGTTTTTCCACATTCTTCTATATAGGATTCATTTGATTAGTTAAAAGGGGAAAATTGGTTTTTATCACCCTATAATGATTATATCATTATATGTATTTAAAGATTATGATATTTATAAGTTTTTTTTACAGTGACTTTAATGGAATTATTAGTTCATTGTTATGTCTTCCGGTGTGAGAAATGATATAACTATTTTTAGGGGTCTTATGAACATGTTTTTAATTGAGCTATAAGGTCATTTCATGATTCTTTTCATCACTGAAATCATGGTGTACTTTTCATCTAATGAGATGAATGAAAAATAGATGTTTTCAAATTTAGGATTCCATTATCATGAAAAAAGTTCTTTGAAGTTGATTTAATGTGATTTATATACTTAATAAGCTAATTTCATAGGGTATGTCATGAACCAAAAGGGAGAACATAAAGATATTTCAATGATCGTGTAATTATTTTCAGTGAATGTTCCCTTAATAATATTCTAGTAGAAGAGGTTCCTTTTTCTAGTAGTATTTATAATGTGGTTCATAGCTAGTTTATCTTATAAGGAAACAAAAATAATATCATTGTCGAGAATGTATTAAGATTTTATGTGGGATAAATAGTTTAAAACATATTTTGAGTTTCGTAATAAGAAGTTAGTTAGTTCTATGGTGATCTGTTTCCCAACTGAGGGAACTTATGTTGATTGATTCATTAATTATACAAATCATATTTAATGTTGTGATACTATTTAGTTGAGAGAGATTGTTTATTATGTATTAAAAATTACATTTTAATTAATGTACTAATACCACCCATGATAGTGAGTAGGTAACATCTCTATTTTCCATAAAAATTGTGAAACCTTGACCTCCTTGATATTCTTGTGAGTTTTATTGATTATAAGTACCTGATGTCTACGTTCTTTAATCAAGAGTTGAAAATACCCAAATTAATGTTAAAATGAATTATAGTTGGATAAGAACATCTAGATTTCAAATACACAAGGAGTGGGAAATGCTTAAAATTTATTATTTAGTAGGAAGTCATATAGTGATGTCGTTTTTTGATTTCAGTGATTTCGAGTAAGTGACGGAAGATTTAATAATGATTAACCTTTAGGTTAGAGAGTTTCAAGCTATATTTTATCTTTTCTATATAGAAATGTAATCACATTTGGTTATGGTGGTGGATAATTCCATGTTGGGGGATTATGGATTAGTGGACTAGAGAAACATATTTACTTTTCTCGATTCCCATGATAGTTGTTCTTAAGATAATAACAATACATATTTTTCTATTAGAATCTTGTTATCAAATTTTTGATATGTGATATGGTTTCACAAGAGTTCCAATGATAAAAATTAAGGGTACATCTATGGTCACAATGATGTATTAATCCTTATGATTCCATGTAGGGTTTTTTTTTTGTTAAAGTCAAAAGGTGTAGAGTTTTTGTCATTATGGATGGTATTACTAATGTTCAAGGCTGAGTACCATGTTCCTAGTAGTTATCTCCATCCCTTAGAGATGTTATCTAGTTTATGTGGTGTGATTTAAAGATGTTCTTTGATTGGATTTTCCTCGATCTCATAGGGGATATGATGATATATAAGTGATAATGTATCGTATGAAAATGTCTGAAAAATTCACAATGATCAAGGATTCATGTTTAATATTGGTTATTTTAATAATTATTTGGGGCTAGTAGAGAGACTACCTAGAGTCATATGGATGATGATCTTCTATTGGGATCCCCATTTGACTTCAATGGTGTGTAGAGGTCTCTATCACAATTTTGGTACTCAATAATTTATTAGTACTAATTTACACCCATATAAGTAGGTTAATAAAGTGCAGGATATCATGATAAATAATGACATGATATGATCTTGTGTCTTGTATTTTTGGGGTTAATGGATGATAAAACATTAATTGGTCGATATTTCTTACAATAATAAACATCACCAAAAAAATTTTGGAACCATTTAAATATTCATATGGCTGAATTATCTATTCTACAATGTTATAAATTGCGATCAGAGAAATCGAAATTATTAGAAAAAAACTAGTGTTTAATACGATAAATATGGTTAAGGTAATTAATGAGAATATGAAAGAAGTACATGATCCTTATAAATCATATGTTGATTACAAGAGGATATCATTGGAGTTTGAATTTGGTTATCATTTTTTCATGGTGGTGAATCCTCATCATGGATAGAGATGGTTTTTCCATGTGATTAATCCTTAGGTACAGTTTTTGGGGCCTTTTGAGGTGATGGCTCATGTGGGGGGGGGGGGGGGGGTTTAGTATATCATATATCTCTCTCTCCATAGATAATTGAGATGTGTGATGTATTCCATTTGTCACAACCTCAATTCTGTCGTAATGATAAATATAATTTAATCAAATGGGGAAATATCAATACTGAAGAGTACAAGACTATTGAGAATGCGAGTATGTAGATCTTGGATATCAAGGAACATATGTTGGGTTGGCATGTTATTCACTTCATTTATTTGTTGTAGTTACAAACATTTGTGAAGGAAATATGTAAGGAATGTGAGTCACATATAGATGCTCAGAAACATGATATATTATTCATTTTTCTATTATCATGTGATGATTCTCTCTTTGTGATGTTTATAAATTTCATAGATTTTTTGAAAAATTTTACATGTTCCCATTTTGGGGTAACACATTCATTTTGATAGGTATATTCTAATGGGAGATTTTTTAATGATATAGTAGTTGATATTTTTAACCTTTTTAGTAGGTGTGAGGTGGTTGATCCCATGTGATGATGAGGTCCCATACATATATTTCATGGGTTTTTTTGATAGAACCATTTTCTATTCACTTATCTCTAGGATTTTTTTTAAATCTATAAGGAGATAATATTTGGAGAGGTATCTGATGTATTGGTCCACGAACTGGTATCCCTTTAAGTTTTCATGTCTTTGTATTACTTGTTCTTCGATGATGATTTGATAAATTGTTAGGGTGAATGATTTTTTTAATTTATAGTAGTAAATAAATAGAATGTATTTTATGTGGAAGAATCTGTTACACTATAGTGTTGGTGGATCTATTTTAAGGGAAATTTTTTGTAGTGTATGGTTTCTCATTGGGGAAAACATGTCTACATAATTTTCAATAATGGATACTTTATGGAGTTTCAGTGTCTAGTATTCGATATATTTTTCTCAATGTAATACAACATGAAGTGGGGAGGATAAAACATATTTGGTTTTTATGGTACTTAATTATTGAGGGGTAGTTGCACAATTGTGTTTGGGATGCGTCATAACATCAATATTAGAAAAGGTGTGCGACAAGCTAGTGTTTGAGGTTTCATTGTATCCCGTAGATCCACATTAAATGTATTTATATGTGGATCTTATAGGATATCTTATTATTGGGGGATATGGTTTAGTATAGGGGGATTATTCCATAGTATTCATATTTTTCAATAAACATCAACGTGTTCCATGCAACAACTCCATGGATTCATTCATTCATTGGTTATTTAAATACATAAAAACAACCAATAATGTATTTTCACAACATTATTCCTCTATAAATCCATGTGACTATTGGATCATATTGAGGTTATTATATTACCCTTTAAATATGTTTTCATCTCGGCATCCCTTATTAGTTTAGTGGTGATCTGATGTACATTTTAATATCATTTTCACTGGGTTTCTCTCTATTTGATCTCCATTAATCAAAACTATTCATTCCAAATATTGGTGATAGATCCAAATCAATTAATTCCTGATATTTTTCAATGTTTTTACAATTATATCCTTCTTATATTGTAGTCTCCTCCCTAGATAGGTGATCATAGATCTACGATATAGATTTTTTATAAAGTAAATAACATTGATTCCAGTGAGGTGGGTGATTCATTTATTCTAAATTTATTTTGTGAATATATAATGTATAATTTTTTATGCCTTTTCATGGAAGTAAAATTTAATTAATAAAAATTATACCAGATTATAATTGTGATTTGTTTTGTTATTGAATGTTAACATGATGTTTTTTATTCTAGGAAGAATAATCCTTTATAATTTTTGATATAGTAATTTTTCTAAGAAACTCATTGTGTATAATGATGAGTTTATTTTATATAATGTTGAATTTTAAAAATGAATAAATAATATATATATAAAATTAAATAAAGAAATTTTTAAGAGAATTATGGAATGCAGAGATATTCATTAATCTAGTGGTTTTTATAATATAATCTATATCCTAATCAAATGCATGTTTAATTTGATGTGTTTTCAATTATGTAATATAATTTAATAATATCTAGAAGCTATAAATATTTTTAATAGTGGAAATTATTAAAATGTAATTTTAATTGGGAAATGTTCTTCTCACTGCTCAGTGAATCTTATTTTATATAATAGGGAATGATTAATCAACATGATAGTTTTCTGTATACAATTCCATGAGTTTATCATAGTTTGTAACTATGATAAATGAATCAATTATTTCAAGATGGAATATAAAAATATTATTTTATAATGATAAAGAATTGGATATGAGAGAATCTATTTTGTTATAATTTTTGATTATACTATCACTAGAGATATGGAATACATTTTTCATATAAAAGATAAAAAAATGTTTTAGTGTATTGATGACTAGATGACTAGTATAGTATATTTTCTTCATCTTATTTCAGTTTATGTGAGACTTGTGATGTTATGTGATCCATGGATTGGTAAGGGTATATATGGGTCGGGAGGTCTTCCTGGTGAAATAAGTTGATGGTAATGATAGAGATATTCTTTAGGATAAGTATTTTTCATGTCAGATATTACACATTGGATGATAAAACTCACTAAACATGTCTTCACTATTTATTATTTCATTTGGGAAGCTTTATATATTCTAATACCTTTAATATATCATGGATTCATTTCTAGTTTTAATTTTAAATAAGGATATTATCCTAGAGTCACCACAATTATGGAAGGATTTAAAATGTTAATAAATATCGTATCCCATGTCTTGGTGTTTGTGGAATGGAAATGATAATTTAAAACATTGAAAAACAGTTGTCTATGAAAGATTATTTATGGAGTGGATAGAACATGACTTGATTATTAATGCTTTGATAAATTGGTTAATTTAACTCTCTTAATGTGTTTAATTTATGGATAATTAAATTACTAACTTTATTATAATTGATTAATGAAATATAAACAATAATTTTAAAATGTATTATTATAATTACTATTTTTATATGCTGAAAAACTGGGTACCAGGTGTCTATGTGATGTATTTTTTAAGTTCAGATAATGTCATGAGTTTCTTATATAGTGTCTGTGATCTATGTTATCGTATAATTTATTTAAATTACTATTCGACCCTCCCATGCATGTTAGTGATATAAAAATCCATTGCAGTATGAGATTGTGCTTTCCCTAACATCGCGATGGGAGGATGGAGCGATGACTACACCGTTTGACCACTCTACATTATATTGATGGTATTACGTGCTACTATACATGAGGGTTATTATCCACATATATATGTGTAGATGGATATAATGGATTCTTATTATTTCTCAAAAATTTATTTCAAAATATTTTTTCTACATGATTATTAAGTGTATGATGTGCATAGGTTGTGATGGATTTAGGTACCATACTCAGGAAATGTGTTGTGATGCCTGGAAGTGTAATACCTTATGTATGATTCAAAACATAATGTCTATAGTGGATAAAAAACTACCTAGATACTATATGAAAATTTGATATTAATTGTTCAGATGATTAAATTAAAGAGGGGTAGGTTGTGATGCTTATCCCAGTTGTTTTTAGGATGAATAATTCTTGACAAAAATGGGCCACGATGCTTGATATTGGGGGAAGAGTTGAAAAATATAGGGGAAGTTGTAGATGGTTATATTTTATGATTCATTAATATAATGTATTGTCTGTTGTATGTGATACTTGGTGAGAGATAGCCATGGTGAAACTGGGATCCTCGTGTACCTATAAAGGCCATGAGTAAGATTCTATTTTGCTCACTATTCATTGACATGTTTTTATTTTATTCTGAAAGTGAGGCTTCATGTTTTATCCAATTGGTTATAATATTATGATCACCCCACATATAGATAATTTTTTAGGTCCTTAGTAGTAGGGTGGGAGTATGGTTGGACACTATTAGATTCTGGTATTGGAGGATATTTTTAGGCATAGTAGTTTCTGTAATATTTATATGTTAGTACATGTAGGTTCCATTAATGTTTTTTAGCCTTGTATAAAATACATGAATAAACATGGTATTTATTTATTATGAGGGTTAATGATTTCTTTCCAATAAATTTTATTTCATTCTCATTCATATTTTATCTTATAGGGTAATGTAACTTGTTTTTATACCATAGGTGATAGTACCATACCAAAGGCCTATTAGAGGGACATATTTTGCGGTTATCATCTCCATAGATTCAGTTTTAGCCTAGATGTTGCAATATATAGTGGTAGGGGGGTCATGATTGCATGTGGGAGTTGTAAATGGACCATAGTATTTTTGGTGATTGTCCATGGATTATGTATAATAAAAAATTGGGTTCAATAGGGTGAAAAACATTCTTCAACATAGTGGATTGTAAAAAATAATTTAAATCCCCTTAATTTTTTTTGAAAGGGTAATTTCATTTTATTTCAGAATTTGGGTTTTATTTACAAAATATTAAATGCAGTTGATGGATTTTTTATCCAAAATAAATATACATTACAATTTTATCATTGGATATTCATAAAAAAGTATATATATATAAGGACCTAAAAAATTAATTGAAGAACATTGTAAGAATTTATCATATAATAAAAATATATATTTCCCTATGAGATACAATTATATTTATTTTTTGATTGATCATCATCAATTAGTATGTGATAAATTTTGGAACTCATGATGACCTAACATACATATTGTTTTTTACATGGACACTATTTTTACTATGCTTTAATAATATCATATGGATGATGATCACATCATGTTTATATGGAAAATTATGTGAAACACATTTTTTGGTCTATAATCCAATTTATAGTATCTTCCTACATTAACCTAATAAATGGTTGTTCTTAATGCATCACAATAAACAATATTCAGACCCAATATTCAATATATGTAAATAACATGAACACTATCACCCAATAACACCATACCCTTCCACAAATGTACAATCCCATTATATATTTCAACTCAAACTACATTTATCAATTATCACAAACAAATAAACTATAAATGATTTATTTCCTTTAGAGGCCCACTATTTCATCATGTTTTCATTTCAATACTCCTTACATAATTTCACATCCTAATTAAATAAAAACCCACTACAGTTTTCATCATTGAACCCCTGAACAATTATTCCATAGTCTATTGGTCTAGACTCTTATTTATAGGAACTAACTAACCTCCAGTAATAATATAATCCACACCACTAGCAATATCATAAAATATATTAATGATGTTTTTTTATCATGAACTACATTGAATCCTATCTGAGTCTATATAACAGATCCTTCCAATAGTAATAATAGCCGCTTTATATCCCATCTCAAAAAATAATTAAACTAGAGTATGTCATCATTGTCTCCCTTTAGAAAAATCCTATCACAACCAAATTAGGTTTTTGGTCATTATTTTCATATAATTCATCACAATATACCCTTATCTTCTCCGCAATTATTCAGTCATCTCATTAGGTACCTAATTATTCTACAACATTTGTTTGGTTATTCATGGATAATCAGAGTAGAGATATATAATATTGATGGAGGATAGCTACCTATATGACAAAGATTATTCTTTCATCCAATATTGAATTAAAAACCTCAATGAATGGAATAATATTTATATAATAAAATAAAATTTATATAAAAACATTATGGATAATAAATAAAACCCAGAAAATAATATATTTATGTATTCATTGTATTAAATCATGTGAACGTCATCACCATTTTATCTATCATATGGTTTTATCCCAATTTATTTTTCTGAGGAAAATGAGTATTAAATGATAATATTTAAAAATTAATTATGAAATTGGAATATGTAAGGAAATAAGCTTGAAATCATAGTATGTGTATAGTAAAAAATGCCACCATATATATTGCACAATGCCAAAATCCGTGTTACTTTTGGAATAAAGTTTCATTTTTATAGGGAAAAAATTATAACTGATCACTGACCATTAATCATGTAATTTATTAATTAAATCCAAATAGAACCACAACTAATTTTAATAAAAAATATAGAACTATGAAATGAACACAATACAATTTTATTGACAAAATCAAAAAAAATTATTAGTTATCTTCTCTATTAAAACCTTTATTTCCCTCTTTTGTGTTAAATTATTAAAAAACCCTCCAAATTATCTAATATAAATAATTATGATTTTATAATTATATAATAAATGAACAATAAAAATATTCACACCTAAAACATTACAAGTCATCATTGTAACATCAGGACCACATGAATGAATGTTTTCTCAAATTCATTTCATGACCTTATATAAGAAATTCAATTTTTGAAAAAAAATATATAATTTAATTAATGAAATAGGAAAATGAAATCATTATTTCCCAATATTATAGTTTTATAATAATACATAGACATCTCCTTAATTACCTATTTTTATCCAGATGGTTGGTGAGTTAAAAAATCCTTTAATCTGCACCACCAATATGTTTTCCAAAACATTATTAATCACTTCAACAAATACATTTGTCATTCTCACAAAAATAAATAGAATAATTCAAAAATCGAAGAACATGTTTGTCAGAGACCAAAAATGCTTTTACTACGTCTAAAAATCAATAGTTGTGATTTTTTACAGGTTATAGTAAAAAAGTAATATTTTATTTGAAATCGAACAGATTCCATGAAACTTTTATAGAATATTTAAAAAAAATTATGTAATGGTGGATTAAAAATTATGTCATATATGAACCTAATTAAATAATCATGTATCATTTCATAAGATATCTAACATTTGGATCCAATGTTGAAAATTATACAATAACTCTTAGAAAAGTAATGTATATTTTCCATAACCACAATTTTATCTTATGAGTAATGAATTCATAATGAACCAACATATAAATTTAATAAACAATGAATAAGTAATAATTTTAGATACAATATTTATACCCATGATAAAAAAATATATCATAGAAAAAACGGATAGTTTTCCTATATTTAGATAAATATTCCACAATCTAAAAAAATGAATTTTAGTAATCTGTAAATATCTAATTTGTATATAAAAAATCCATCACATTAAAATAAGTACATGTATGACATCATTAAATATAAATTGAGTCTTTTTTGAATTGATAAAAGTATTTCTTTCCAATATTATATGATATATAATATTCTAATAGAGTTTGATAGAAATGTATAAAAGATTCTTCAGTTTTATGAATTTTTATATGAAAATAATTTTTAATTCCTCAATTAAATATTAATATGATTAATAAATAATCAAAAACAAGCTTGTCGGCTATTTTATCCCATTAAAAACAACTCATTTCACATATTGGCATATGTACCTACCTTTCATTTGTACCTGCTTTCAGTTGTACCTGCTTTCAGTTGTACCTATACATCACGGTAGGAGTATCAATTAGTAGCTCATGGAATGGATCCCCCCAGAGACAAGTGTGCATAGTTTGGAGACTAAGTAGCTAGCTGAGACCTGATTACTACTGACCGATTGACTCTGAGGGTTTTGACTAGCCCTATGGGTAGCGCCTCTTTGTGACGTAGTAGACCCATAGTGGGGAGTGCCTGTGTCTGATGCAACAGACCCATGGTACTCGAAAGGAGGAGTACCTCAGTAGGCTACAAGGGGGACCACCTCTGCGTGAGCGTGGTAGACCCACAGTGGGGAGTGCCTCTGTTTGAAGCAGTAGACCCACTGTACTCGACAAGAGGTGTACAACAACAGTCCAGGAAGGTAGGAAGAGCCTCTATGTGACTTGGCATGCCTAGTGTACACTATAGAGGATGAGAACACCATCAACTGATATTATGATAGTTTGATTGTGGATGATTCTTCTACTACCCCAAGAATGAAATCTTGGGTTGAGCTGAGTGATTGACTTTTGTGTTTACCTCATGATTGAGATGGGTTACTAGATAACATTGTTATGTGTACGGGATTATACCTAAGGGTTATCTGTTGTTTCTTTACTTTTTGGTTATCCTTGTTGGATATTGTGAGACCTTGAGGGTCCCGAGGTCCCTACTGAGTATCGTTATACCCACCCCTACACGGGCTATGACCGTACCTCATTGTTTTGGATGTAGACAGCGGGCAGTGCTAACAGAGGCCAAGGGTACTAGGACTGGATGGTTCCTAGAGGTTGACCTTACAACGAGTCAGTACACAGAGGAGTCTGACTGACGTGGAATGCTTAGGTGGCCATATATACCATCTCTTCAGGTAGGAACCCCGGAGGATGATCCTAGAGAATCTCTTTACATTTCAGCTATTTTTCCTTTAATCAGTTGTCCATGCATTCAGTTATACCATTTATTTAATGTTGGGCTTGTATTTTCATCCCCTTTTACATTGGAGCACTTCTTCTTTATACAGTTTTACTTAGTGTTTTACTTCCATTTGTGTACTCTTTAGTGTGTGTTCGGTTTAAAAATGAAATTCCTTCCCAGTTTAGAGATTTACGCCATTGGTTCTCGTCGCTAGCCCCTGGCCTATGGAAGGTGGGCTTGGGGTAGTCAGGATACGGGCCCCAAAGGATGGGTCGTGAAAAATTGGTATCAGAGGTGTCAGTTCTACCACATAACATTGGACTCTGATCTTTCTTTTCTATGAATCAGTAGTGTCATGGGTACTAAGTGTGGTTTTCAGTTCAGGGAGTTCAGTTTTGGTGTGGCGGTCGACTTATCCATACACCAGGACCCTGATTACAGATGTCAAACTCAGTGCATGAAAACACTGATTATGTTTGTGTTTTCAAAAGTTTTTCTTTAATTCATCTCAACATGGTCTGCTCACTATGTATAAATATTTTTATTGTGTCGCGTCTGTTTCTTTCAGGATGCCTCCTCGTGGATGACCTGTTAGAGCCCTGAGAGATGTACGCTTTGACTGCTCACAGAGCGATGATGCCTTGGTGCATGGACCTTTACCAGTGGAGGCACCAACGGTACCACTTCTCGTAGGTCCACTAATGCCACCAACCCCAGCAGCAGACATTGCATGACGCTTGAGCGCATTGCATGAGTTCCAGAGCTTGAGGTCACCCAAGGTTCGGTGAGAGACCAACCAACAGGTAGCTGAGGATCAGCTGGAGACTGTGGTGAGAGTCCTCAGGCTGGAAGGGACACCGGCAGACCTCATGGTGACCCTTGTAGCGAGTCTCCTTCAGAAAATAGTAGGTAGATGGTGGATCTTGATTCTCCAGGTCCACGATGAGGTGACACTTCTATGGGTAGACTTTGAGAGCATGTTCCAGGAAGATTTTGTTCCATCCACCCTTCGAGATGTGCAGATATAGGAGTTACTCCATCTTCTGCAGGAAGCATGATCGTAGCACAGTACTCAGTGATAATTAACGACCTCTCACACTACTCCACTGATATGGTATGGGACCCATTCATTAGGGATCGGGCCTTCAAGCATGGGATCAGGAGATAGATCAAGGCCTATATGATCTTTCTTAGCATTCTGTCGATGGAAGGAGTGTTAGTGAGATACCTCCTAATGGATAGTTTCATTGCTGGGAAGCCACCAGTATTGAGACACACTACTAGTCAACATGCAACAGATTCTTCTAGAGCTGGTAGTAGACCGATGACACAGAGTTTTAAGTGGACCAGACCCACGGTTGGATGACCGCAGGACTCAGGATCTGTTGCGAGGGGCACCTGGGGTAGTGACTTACCTGCCAAAAGTAGGTAGTGCTACTCATTTAGTGGGCATGGTCGCATGGCTCCTGACTGTCAAACCGACCATTTAGATGATCAGGAGATAGTTGAGGGACCTGTCAGGTAGTGGAAGAGCTTCGATCGAGGTGGTCTACAGGGATCAGGTGGATGTGGAAGAGGATTTGGTCTGGCTGCTGGTGGTGGACTATGTTTCTATTTTCTACCACCACCACTGCTAGGAGGTCCACCCGAACCGCATTGAGTGGGTGGACATGGGAGAACTCAGCTTCAAGAAGCTGAGGCACATGACCACAGCACTACAGAGATGATTTCTAGTACTATCGGTGTCTACTCCACCTTAGCTGCAGTCCTTATAGACATAGGTGCCCGTCATTCCTTCCTTGACACAGCCCTCATTCGTAGCTCAAATATTTAGATGGAGCCCTTGGCTCGATCCTTGCGGCTAGATAATCCTATGGGAGCAAACTCGATGATTACACATTGGTGCCTGTTGTGTGCGATTACTCTATGAGGCAAGAGATTCGGTTGTGATCTCCTCATAGTGGCGTCAAGGCCTTATAATGTCATCATGGGTATGGACTAGTCATCTACATTTATGCTCATATTGACTGTATTAGGTGCAATGTGTGGAGTTTCCACATGGATGGGATAATTTTTACCTTCACTGGAGAGAAGGGATCCTTTGCAATACAAGACAGACATACTCAGTGGAGTGTGAAACCAATCACTCAACAGTTGGATTGCCTTACCCTCAGAGTAGTTGATGTCGAGAGACCAACATATCATGTATTGGTGGACCAGTATGCGGATGTTTTCCATGATGATGTCCCAAGACTACCACCTCATAGAGATGTGGAATCCAAATTGATATGTACCCTAGATGACACCGATATGTACTCCAGCATATCGGATGGCTCCCACTGAGCTTCACAAGCTTAGGGTACACCTAGAGGACTTGCAGTGAAAGGGATTCATCTGGCCTAGTGTTTCTCCCTGGGCATCCTCGATACTGTTCACCAAAAAGGCGAATGGGAGCTTGAGGCATTGTGATGACTACTGTTGCCTAAACCAGTTAACCTTGAATAACATGTACCCACTCCCAAGGATTGACGACCTCTTTTATCACCTTAAGGGAGCACAGTGGTTCTCAAAGATAGACCTCAGATCTTACTATCACCAACTCAGAGTTCGAGACGAGGATATGCTGAAGGTGGCCTTCAGGTTTCGGTATGGCCACTATGAGTTCTTCGTTATTCCATTCGGTGTAACCAACGCTCTAACAGTGTTCATGTGTCTCATTAACAAGATATTCCCACCATACCTCGATCGTTTTTTTGTAATCTTCATCGATGACATTCTGATATACTTGTCTACTGAGGAGGAGCATGCCTACCATTTGCATGTAGTACTAGACACACTTAGAGAGCACCAGATTTATGGTAATCTATCAAAGTTCCAGTTTCAGATTTGAGAAGATCAATTCATGGGACAAGTCATCTCAGAGGCTGGAGATGTTGTTGATCCACCAAAGATTGAGGCGGAACTTGCTTGGGAGCCACACAAGAGTGTGACAGAGGTACGAAGTTTCCTAGGCTTGGATGTATACTACTGGTGGTTCGGTCCATACTGATCTATAGTTTCAGAACCTCTATCATCCTTGAAGAAGAAGGGTAAACCCTTCGTGTGGTCAAGGAGATGTCAGTAGAGCATTTAGGATCTAAGTTAGAGGCTGACTTGTGCCCCATCTTGAGGCTTCCATAGGAGGGCGTAGGGTACGTAATTTATTGTGATGCATCAGGTACCAGACATGGGTGTGTCCGGATGCAGGAGTGAGCAATGATCACATATGGTTCTCAGCATCTGAGACAACACGAGTAGAACTATGCTACCAATGACCTGGATATACTAGTAGTGGTTATCGCCATGAAGATGTGGTGACAATGTCTGAGGGGAGAACACATTACCATGTACTCTAATCAAAATATTATCATGTATATCTTCTCCCAGAAGGACATGAACATGACACAGTGTAGTTGTATTGAGTTTTTTGAGGACTATGACTTTGAGATAGTCTATACTCACGGGATGGAGAACATTGTTGGAGATGCGCTTAGTAGGATGACTGTAATTCAGCTGCTAGGAGAGGCGACAGAGCAACTGGCTTCCATAAAGATATGGGGATGTAGACTACGAGATGTGACGTGCTTAGATATCCATAGAGCATACACCCCATGGATTTTTTGAAGGTTGGGAGAATTTATTCCTCTTCAAAGGACATCATATATACCTGTAGAACTTCAGGATTAAGTGTTGATGGAGTTCCATAGTTTCCCTCTATCGGTACATCCAGGTGTGGAGAAGATGTATCCGGACTTCAGAAGACAGCACTGGCGGCCATGAATAAATAATTTGGTAGCGGAGTTTGTCTCACAGTGCCTCACTTGTCAGAAAGTGAAGGCAGAGAAACAGGTACCAGTAGGCTTGGTTCATCCATTAGAGGTATTAGACTAGAAGTGGGATAGGATATCGATGGACTTCATGATGGGTCTTCCACGTACATCCATGTGTCACGATTCGAAATGGGTAATCATTGACCAACACACCGAGTCGGCCCAATTCTAACCGATCAGAGAGCAGGGCTCATTGGCGAGCTTGGGATGCCTCTATGTGCTGGATATAGTGCATCTACATGGAGTACATACATCTATTGTCTATAACCATAACGCATGGTTTACTTCCCGACTATGGAAGAGGTTGCATTAGTCTTTCGAGACGCATCTATGTTTGAGCACTGCCTTCCATCATCAGACAGTTTTCCAGACCGAGAGGACTATTTAGAATTTCGAGGATATGATTCATGCTTATTACCTTGTCTTCTCCCACATTTGGGAGGAGGATTTACATTTGGTGGAGTTTTCCTACAAGAACAACCGTCACTTCACCATTGGTGTGTAACCTTTTGAGGCCTTGTATGGTCGACCTTGAAGATTTCCACTGTGCTGGACAAACACATAGGATTCTGCACTAGTGGGACCAGAGATGATAAGGGATACCATAGAGAAGGTAAAAATCATCTAGAAGAGGATGAAGACTACACAGAGCAGGAAGAATTCATATAATGATAGGATACAGAGACCTCTGGAGTTCAAGGATGGAATCCATATCTTCTTATGGGTCTCACCTCAATGGGTTCTATAGAGATTTGGCCATGGAGGTAAGTTATCTTTATTATTAATTGAACCTTTCCAGATCCTCAGTAGAGTAGGCGAGGTGGCTTACTGCTTAGTTCTTCCCCCTCAGTAGCATCAGTTTCATGACGTCTTCCACGTATCTCAGTTGAGGAGATTCGGGCACGACCCATCCTACATAATCCACCATGGAGAGTTAGACATGGATGACGGGGCGACATTCATGTAGGGTCCAGTGGAGATCTAGGATCAACAGGACCGGGACCTTTGTGTACGTTTGATACCACTAGTGCGTGTTCGCTGGCAGCACGAGAATGTCCAGGAGAGCACATTGGATCAGGTGGCTCAGATGCGTTCTCAATACCCCCATTTGTTCCCTTAGTCAGAGTTATAGATTAGGGGGATGTAAATCCCTGAGGTGGGGAGAATGGAAAGACCTGGAAATTCTATGGGAATTTTTTTCGTAAATATATGGGATTTTTATGAGTTCGATAACATTTTCAGTGGTTGATTCTGAGTCATGGTGTTCCCGGAATCAAATTTTGATGTTTTGATTGGGTACCTTCAGTAAATGCACGAGCAGGATTTTATATCAATTGAACCAGTGCTTGGAATTGAAATCTGAGGGCACAGTTGAACTCGCATTGTCGGTGATTTCTTAGTGAGACCATCACCGCAGTTGCGTTCTATCGAGAATGGAAGTTAGATTTAGGGGTTTTTAAATAATATAAATAAAAATAAGGTGTGCAAATTATTTTTATTTTGGTGGTTAAAATCTCCAAGGGGTGGTTAGTGGTGGGGGCCACCACACCATAACCTCGCATGAAAGGTTATGGAGGTGGGTCCCACCCACACATAACCTCCCTTGGGAGGATTTCCCAAGGTAGGGACCACCCGTAGTGGTGCCGGAGGGGCGCGATGTCGTCCCACAAAACCGGAAGAGGTAGCCATGGCAATGCAGGCCGTAGTGGTCGTATAGGACGGGCACGGTGCCCTCACGCTGTGCTGGAGGAGAACTGCTACCATAGGCTTTGGTGGATAGAAGAGGGTGGCTGACTGAGTCGGCCGTTGTTCTGCACTACAGGTGGAACCCAAAAGGTCCCGCTGTTACCAAGTCTGGTGCCATGTGCCGGCCATTATGGAAGTCAACGAGGGTGTAACCCCCCCCCCCCCAGCGTGTCTAGCTGGCCCCCACGGGCCACCGGGCCGGGCCTCCCCCTCGGTCCGGGCCTCCCCCTTGAGTCGGGCCACCCAAAGAGGCCGAGCAACCTCCCCATGCCAGGATTCCCTCGGGCTGGTCCACCCCCTCAGGTCAGGCCAGACCATTGGGCCACGTCGGACCCGCAGACTGGGTCAGACCCCAGTTCGATAGCATACACAAACACACATCTTCACCCATATTTTGGGCTATGGGTGTCCGATTGACGAACCGTCTTCGGTGACAGAAAGCATATAAAGAGACAGTTCTTTTGGAATTTCCCAATTGAGGTTTGAATACAGATGGGGTATGGTCCGGTTGGTTTGAACCTAAAACCAACTGGGCCCCTATAACGGAATTGCCAATAACTCACAGACCAAGCATTTGATTGATGTGTCGTCTCTTTCATTGAGATCCCTATGATGAGGTGGACCTTTGAGATACATAATTGTAGTACTTGGTTATTTTTTGAGTATTGACTAGTATCTCATAGTGAGGATCCTCTTGAAGAAGAGCATGCATAGTGCGGAGATCGAGTAGATGGAAGAGACCTGACAGGTGCTGACTGATCAACTCAGAGTGTTTCTACTAGCCTAGTGGGTATTGCCTTGATTTTATGTGGAATGCCCACAGTGGGGAGCGCCTCTGTGTGATGCATCAGACCCATGGTACTCGACAGTAGGAGTACCTTAGCAGGCTACGAGAGGGAGCACCTCTGTGTGAGTGTGGTAGACCCATCATGGGGAGCACCTCTGTGTGAAGAAGCATAACCACTATACTCAACATGAGGAGTACCACATCAGTCTAGTAAGGTGGGAACTACCTTTGTGTGACGTGAATGGCACACTATAATCCATAGAGGATGAGTACACCATCAGTCGATATTCCGACAGTTTGACTGTGGATGTTACTTGCTACTACCCCATGTATGAAATCCTGGTTTGACCTGAGTCAGTGACTTTTGTGTTTACCTCATGATTTAGATGGGTTACTAGATATGTTATGTACATGTATGGGCATATACCTATGTAAGGGTTATTCATTGTTTCATTATTTTTTGGTTATCCTTATTGGATATTGTGAGACCATGAGGGTCTCGGGGTCCCTTCTGAGTATCATTATAGTCACCCCTGAACGGGCTATGCTCGCACATCGTTGTGTTGGATGCAGACGACAGACAACGCTGACGAAGGCCGAGAGCACCAGGACAGGATGGTACCCGGAGGTGGACCTTATGGAGAGTCATTACACTGAGGATTCTAATGGAAATGGAGTGCTGAGGTGTCCATCTATACCTACCATTCAGGTAGGAACCCTAGAGGATGATCCAAGAGATTCTTTTTACCTTTCTGCTTTTTGTCCCATTTTCAGTTGTACTTTCTTTTAGTTGTACCTATAATTCAATGTTGGGCTTGTATTTCAAGCACTTTTTACTTTATAACACTTCATATGTATAAAATTTTACATAGTTTTTCACATCCAGTTTCTTAATCAATTATGTGTGTTCCATTTATAGTGGAAATCTCATCCCAGTTTAGGGATTTATGCCTTTGGTGCTAGTTTCCCGTCCCTAGCCTATGAGAAACTCTGTGTGTTTTTCATGTGGAAATGTTTTATTTTAAATGCACAATGAACAATGAACATAAATTGAAATTTTAAATTAGTTTCTTGTTTTTCAAAATACTAAATATTAGTTATATCCCTTACTAAGATTTATGTACTCATAAAAATTTTAAAAAAAATTACACAGGGCTTAAAGTTTGGTAAGGTAAACGAATAAGTCACAATGAATGTCATGAATATTTTACATAAAAATAAATAAATATATATATTTTTAAAAAATATTATGAAAATAATTAATACTAATAAAATGTATTCACTATATATTACAAATTTGGGTTATGTGTTTTTTCAAACAAAATTCTCTATAACTCTAACCAGAAAAGATCATCAAACTGTAAGACTGTAAGTTCTTGATTGTACACAAGATTAGGTAATGTTTATATATTAGTAGTTTATATAAATCCAATGAAATTTCATTGGGGATAGATTTAGTAACTAAGAAAAAAATAAAACATATAATATTTAAACTACATATATGTCATTCTAGATATAATAAATTACAATTTTTAATGAAAAATGTGTACCAAATCACACATTAATGGAATTTTAAATACTGAATTACAAAATACAGATTATTATTACCAAAATAACTCAATCACCCCAAATAGTATATCATAAAATCATTTAGTGGTGGTCTACCAGAAATAACTTCCATGGAAACAAGGCTACCAGATATGTTGCAGAAAATTATAGTAAATTCATAAAGTGGTTTTAAAAAAATTGGTTTTATATTTTGTCTACAAGAAGAAGTTATTATCCCATTGAAATTATTTTTTTTAATAGTGGATTTAAATCATTTTAAACACGTTTACTATAAAAATTAATTTTAAATTATGAATAATTTCAATTAAATAAAGTTTTCATACCGTATAATTGAAAACTCTTTAAAATCTATAATTATGAAAAGTTATTTTTATTATCAATCAATGAAATAGATATAAATATTTTAAAAAGTTAAATGAAAAATATTTATAAAATGTTGATATTTGAAAAGAAATATTAATAATTGATCATTTAAATTATATATATATTATAAAAAATAATTTTATATAAATGATACAACATTATATTTTGAAAGGATGGCAATGCATTTTAATATATTGAAATTTCATTGTTGAAAACCCATAATGAAAAAAATGTTGAAAATATCATTTTTAATGTAGGATAATTGAAATATTAGATTCAAATGAAATAACACGTAATTGGGCTTCCAAATATAATGAATAATTTTTGATTGAATGGGAAATATAAATAGGTTCAACTACAATTAATAAGGTGAGAATTTTTCTCCATAATGATATATGCTTTTTGTTGATGAAATCAATCAAGGAGGAAGATTTGAATAAATTTTTATTTACATAGATAAAAAGTTAATATAAAATTATATAAAATAATTTTGTATTAAAACATATAACAAATAAAATATTTTAGGAATAATATTTATCACTCACCCACTTGATTTGTGTTTACAAAAATCTATACAACTATTGTTTCATTTAAATGAAAATTCATTTAGACAAAAATACAAATATATATTTAAAAACCGAAATAAATTAATTAAAGTAGAATAACATATTCATTAAGAACTAATCACACCATATCAATGATATCATACGGAAAAATATTAAATTTTTTCGTAGAATATAATATAAGAGAAATAACCCCTTACCATTGACTCCACCTTACTTGATCATTCACAAAACTATTATATAATAAACCTAACTATATAAATTAATTATTCAAAATTGTATTTATAAATATAACATTTTATAAATTTCAATTACAATTATTCCATACATCTAAATTTTTTAATTATTATCAATTTTCAATATTGGGTGTGTGTAATATTGATCGACAAAAAATATATTCCATGTAACAGTTTCTTTCTTCATTCATCTCCCAATGTTAGCAGTTTCCATATTATAATTGAATTATTAATATATATTTTTTAATAACCTGAAATTTTTTAATTCCATTCTATGGGTTTTTTTATGATCCAAAAACAAAAATTTATAATGAGGATATTTTTGAACTATTTTTAAAAATATATCATTATATTATTAATAATGAGTTTATTATTATTGTTACAATTAAAAATATAAATTTAATTCTTATTTTTTTTATTTATATCCTATATTTTATGAAATAATATTTAAATATAATCCATGATTACATTTTATAGAATTGTTCTAGTTTCTGTTTAAAAGAAACATAATTAATGGAAATGTATTGTGACAGATGTGGTTTCTGATAGAGTAATATCATCAACATTATTGATTAATATGTGAATATCTATTAATAAAATATAAGTAATTTGATAAAAAGTGATATGTTACATTATGGACATGGTAGTCAAAATGTTCATGTGGGACATCATTATTTTTAATAATTGAAAAGGGAAAAGAGATTAGTAATTAATCATATATTGTAATAAAATTATTCATAAAATAATAATGATGCTAATTTATAAGAATGAGACAATATAATTTTAATAAGTAATATAAAAATGGAATGAATCTTGGGATAATTTATTTTCACATTGAAGACTAGTATTTTACCAAAGAGGAATCCATAGAAATAGTGCACTTAAGATAAATAATTTTCAAAAGGAGATAAATTAAGTGAAATAAAAATATACATAGTTTAAATTGAGAATATTATCAAGGGGAAATGAAATGTTGAGGTGATCTTAATGGGGTGGTGAGAGATCCCTTTTAAAAGATGTGAAAATTGTCATTTTTTTAATATTTCAGCTTAATACCATGAAAGAACATGTTTTAGATTACAAAATTACTCTTCAATGGATAATAATGACATGAGTGGTGAGATATTATATAAAATAAATTATATATTCATTTTAATAGATGTCATAATGTTTTTTCCATTTCCATTAGAATTTTAAATTTTATCATTACTCATTTACCATGGATTATATTTTGTAGCTATATAATTTAATCATAATGCATAAATATAGCATTTATGTAATTAAAAAATATTTTTTATTTATTTAAAATTTTAAAAAAAAATTATCCGAATAATTTCATTGTCTAATAATGATCAATGATTACATTTGCGCATGTAATGAGTAAATAACTATTTATAGTTAACGTACATTTTAGTGAATAAATTTTATTTATAAGATTGAAAAAAATGTCGACAATTTTAATGATTTAGAATATATTAAAATAATTAAACAAAATATATTTATCTTTTAATTGAGGTAATTTGTTTATTTCATACTTTTTGAAATAAATTAAAATGAAAAAAAATTAATTTGATGGATAATATTTCTTATTTTGATTAATATTTTAGATAGAAATTCATAATAGAATTTATAAATTTATAATGGTAAACATTAAAAAATATTTTATCATTGAATTTTTTTTTATTTTTTTATTACAATAAATTCACGATAAAGTCATTAAATTGATGATTTTTTTTAATTTAATTTTTCTCTATTGAAAAAAAAATTAGATATGTCAAAATTATTTCAAATATATATTATCTCATAAAATTGATAATTTTATATAAATATAATGTAATTTTTTTAAAAGAGAGAATTTAAAAAATTAATATTAAAAATATTAAAGAATACTCAATATATATTTGTTTATATATATATATATAACTTTTATTGAATCATGAATAATTAAAACATTACAAATTCCTAATTTAATTTTTTTTTACACTATATTGTCTTTTTAAATATATTATTAAATAAAACAAAAATTATTAATAATTTTTGTTAATAATAAATATTTCATAATACATTTTTGGTTTTTTATTATTGTGGAGAAACATATTGAACATATTATTAATTTTGAAATATAAACAAACCTGTTATGAATCCTCCCTAAATCAATAGTGAAATAGAGTGTGACCTGAAAATCCCAACATAATAATTCCAAGAATATTAAATTGGAATAATGGATATAAAACTAATTATTAGGAGTCATTACCATATTTGGAAAATATTTGAAACTGTAATAGAAATTCAAACCACATCAATGAGAAGTGGAACAATATAAAGACATAATGATAACAATTATAAATTATTAAATGTTGAAAACTATAAATAAAATAAAATACATTAATAATTCAAAAAATCCATCAAAACATAATGAAATTTCAAAATTTTACAAAACCCATATAACATGGTAGTAAATAAAGAAATAAAAAAATATGATTCTCATGAAAATTTTATCATTTCTTGGGAATATTCTGACATTAACACCAAAAAAATAGACAATAATAAAATTACTTAAAATAAATGAGATTAGATAAAAATTATATTTAGTATTTATCACACTTAATAACAACCATTTCAACATAAATCTTTTCAGGTAATTTAATAAGACATGAATTGGGATTATTGGAGATTTTGTATTTATTATCAACATATTTCATTGGATTTAATTTAGATTCATATGATGATATTTATTCTTATTCTAGTGATCAATATCGCGATAGTGTAACCAACTGTGAATGGATTTCTTGATGATATTTTAGAAATCATTCATAAAATATATTAAACTATTATTATAGATAGAAACTCTTAATTTTTAGTATTCATTTATGGAAGCACTTGAATCCAAATATGAATAGGTGTGATATATTTTTTGTAATAGTTCAATTATTAAAATATCTAGAAATAATTCATTCATGCATTAACAATTTAAGGAATGAAAATATCATTTAAAATTATTTTTTAGTGAATATGTGATGTTCTAATGAAAATTTGTATAGAAGGTTTATTAGATGTTCATATTATGTGATACTAGTTATCATGGAGTGAAAATCATAATATGTCCAATTAATGAAAATATAATAGCTAATATATAAACCCACTAATGTTATTATATGGGCTATGAGTTTCAATAAATTTATATGAGGGGACATAATATTCTATACTGGTCTATAAATGAAAAATAAACCCACCATATTTCTTAAAAACTCAGAATTCAACATGAGGTTGTTGCAAAAAATCATACCAAATTGTTAGGAATGACTCATATTGGTGTGTGAATGTAATTTATAGATGTTGTTTCAATAGAGGTTAAAGAAGTCTTCTATTGACCATGAATACGTTTTTCAATTCATATAATTGAAGTGCAGTATTAAATGTTATGATAAGTTAATTATGTAAATAATAATTAAAATTGATATTTTTTACTAATGGTTTAAAAAACGTTATCCAAACATGGAAATTGTGACAATGTTTTAAATTTATGTACTTTATCAATGTTGGAGGTGATGAATATTTTGAATTCAAGAGTTATAATGGTCTAAAAATTATTATTACCACACGATATGTTCATAAGATGATTATATGATAATATTTTCAATGAAATTTGTTGGAACCGGTTGTTGATTTTGTCGAAGAAATATGCCACACACATAAAGGATTAGTAATACTATTGCAACATTCTATATGAAGTAATTTAATATGTATCTCTGATAAATAGGTTATTATTAAATATAGTTTTGAATATAACCAACATAATAAATATAAAAAGATTTATATTAGGCCGATATTGTTGACTTTTATGCTAACTGATGTAAGGGTCATATACGAAAATCATAACTACATAAAAGATTTATTAGAGGCGTAAATGATTCTGGATGCCAAATTTTTTTGGATGAATTTATGAATTAAATCTACATATTCACATGGTATTGAAGTTTATTTCATCATTGTCAGAAAAGAATAAAATATATGTAGTTTCAATCAATCCTTTAAAAATCATTAATGGTTAGATAAAGGGTGAGTTCATTCAAATGTCACTAATTTTGTTGAGGGTATTTTATTTGAAAACAATTATACATTTAATGACATATATATTATAAATACATTAATGAGTCTATATGTATGTCATGATTCTATAGGTTTTTACTAATATTATAAAATGTATTTATTTTTTGGTTGATCACTAATTTCGGGTGACCATTCATTGTAGTTATGATAGGTTTTTTTTCTGGTCATTAATGACTAAAAATTAAAAAAGTGGGAAAATTAAAATTTTTAACATATACAAGGGTTATTGGGAGTTCAATTATTTGTTTTAGGTGTGACATAGAGTGAAGAGTATGAGGAATTTATGTGCAACGATTTTAATCTAGAGAGGGGAGATATAAATCAATTATTTGGATAAATCAAATGAATTTAACAGTATACACCATTTCTATTGACCTATATTGTACATAAAAAATATTAATAATGTGATAGATAAAATCATATTGTCGGAAAAATAATTGTGACCATGTGATTGAAATTGGTTGTTCCATGTATTTATTTCCACTACAACTGTTCACAGGTAATGTGATATAATTGTTGAGTTGATTAATTCATTAATATGTAATGTAGATTAAAATTAGGATAAAAATTTAGTAATGAAAATAACTTATTCACACAACCTTAACAGTAATTTATAAATTATGTTGAAATTAAATTCATATTATATCAATAATAATCCTTTATTTAAATCCTTATGTACCAATTTTGGAAAATCACCTCTGAATCAAAAATATAGTTATTATTTACTTTAATATAAACAATTATCATATATGGAATAATTTTATGATGTTGTTTCCTTATTTCCTTAAAATATATGTTTTTAATTATACCAATAAGTGATTTTCACCAGGGTTAATTATTCTCCCATAACCATTATGGAAAAATAAAAAAGTGTGGTTGATTGGAAATCATTAATAACTAATGTTATATCATTTGTAGATAATAATTATATGAATATAGTGCATCTTGAAACCCTTAACATAACCTATAAAAAATATTTTGAATCATTGAAGGAAATAATCATGTAATGAAGAAAAACATCATATCTAGAGAAATTATTTTTAATACATTTGGATAGTGGATGATATTACTTCTAATAATTATTTCACAAATACAGATGAATTTTTTAGGAATATCACAGGATTTATAGATGTCTTATATAATTATAATTCCATTTATTTTTTTAGAAACCTTCTTGATATGTTTTATTCTAATGTATGAGTATTATAGGATAAATACGATTTATCTATTGATGATATATATAAAATTACTTTTCTATATGACATGGGGGGAGCTCAAGTTTTTAATTATATGATTTAGTATGATAATTATATTTTTGTTATGAGGATGTATAAAATATTGAAAACTGGAATAAAATTTTACATGCTTCAATAAACTAAATGATATGAAACATGATGATAATGAACTATAAAGGATTATTCTCCTAATATATGTATATTTTTTGAAACCTTGATTTATGTTAAAGGAAATTTCCCAATCACATTCTTTCTAATTTAGAGAATCAATCATATTATATGATAAAATATAAGATGAATATCATTGGGAGATGAATATTGATGTTCCATAATATATATCACAATGAATGATGTGGGTAAACATTTGAGGGATGATAAAAAATCACATGAAGAAATAAATAGTTCAGTTGGATGGATAAAAAAGACAATTTTTTAATTATAATGAAAAATTAATTTATAATTATCTATTGGTTGAGTTAATTATTAAATGTTTCATCAAATTTATGAAACATATTAAATGAAATAAATAAAAATTCAGTACAAATAAATATGGAGGTGGACAAAATTACCCATAACACATTCTATGGTCATAACATTATGTATATATCTATAATAATAATATACTCAAACATGAAGATATGATATTAAAAATGTAAATCTAAATGAATAGTAAATTAGATGAATATCTTCTAAATAATGAATAAGATTACATCAATGAATATAAAAATATCTCATTGGATATTGCGGGAAAAAGAGAAATTATAAGAAAATACGTTGTAATGTTAATGGTATTTAGAATCAAAATTGGGAAAGATATGGTTTTATATATTTCAATGATTATTATTGAAATTTGAAATGAGTACACCTATAATATATTTTAAATCATCTTGATTTAAAATGGAATTAAACCCTGCTATAATTTTTTACACACCATAGGTAATTTTAATTTTTAAAGAAAAAATAAAACATTATTCTTTTTTTAGGGGAAATATTTTCTCAATATAAATGAATAAAATTATTCTAGTGGGAAGTTATATTAATCATTATACATGTTTTGAATAATTTTCTTTATTAAATTAAAATAAATAATTCAATATGAAATTTTATATTATAATAAACATATTTTAAAATAAAATAAATGTTTTAGGGATCCCACCATGAGAGGTAAAAAAATTATATATTGGTTGTTTTATATAAAAGTGGAATAATTATTTTCATAGTATATTCATCAAATTTAAAATCATTAATGTATTGTTATAAAAAACAACATAAGAATGATGACTCGCAAGATATAAAATTAATTAAGAATAATATACCAAAATAGATTATTTTAAATATAACATGGAATTTATCATATCATTAAGTATTCAAAAAGATATTAGATTTGATAAAGAGGTTGTATTCTACTAACCATTCGTTGTTGGAACTTCATTTGATTAGTCTAATGATCAAGATATTAAATCAAATATAATTAAAAATATATTTCTTATAATTAATAATATGTAGAATCAAAAAACTGATTTCTAATTTTGGAAACCCTAGTTTATCCCTAATTGAATCAAAGACATTAAAATTAAATGAAACATATCTCAAAGGTGGAACATCAAATAGGTTTTTAAAAATTAATGAAAAAAAGTATATAAAATAAATAAATGAATTGATGAATTTGATAGATAAAAACTATAATATAGATCATGATCATATACTTGAAGAAAAGAATGTTTTGGGAGTTAAATGAGACATCAAAATAAAAAATTGAGAAGGTGATATTTCATGTAATAGGGATACGTTAGTACTCATGGGACAATCACTGGTTAGAGGTGTTGATTATGAAAAATCAATATATCATTTTTAAAAACATAAAACAATTATAATGTTATTTGACAGTACTTCTTACATAAATTATAATGTTATTCATATAAATAAAAGGTAATCATAATTTATTTTTTTGTTTATTAGAGTATTAAATTAAGAATCGTGAAGGGTTCACCTATGATAATAATGTAATATTATTATGACAGATGAATAAATCATATTATTTTATGATAAACAAGTATGTTATTTTCTAAATTAATCTTGATATCTTTATGAAGAACAATTATTTCTCTAAAATAATATTTAATTGAAATAAATATTTAAACAAATTACCATATATCTCATCATTATATATTTATATGTTGATGAAAAAATATTTACCATCAATAGGTAACAATCATTTGAATAATATTCTACAAATTGAATATGTATTTCATGAATTTAATGTTTTGAGATTTTAAATTGTTTATAAGAAAATAAGTATTACAAAATTTAAGATGCATTTTATTTATTATGATATCGATGAAAATGACAAGTTAATTATTTTTCCCATAGAGAAGTGAATTAATTGTATCCAACCTATTTTAATTATGATGAATCTAACAAAATATGACATTGTAAAAAATGTGAATGAAAATAAAACATGAAATATAAAAAATATATTTATTTACGTGAGGAAAATAATTCAAAATTTTGCATATTTCATGATTATAAATACCAATTTCATATTGATATAGATTCATAAAACAATTAGAATACAAAAAAATATCATTATATCAGTTAATGAAAAAAATAGAATGATGTATTGGTGGAGTAATTTATAGATCATCCCATATTTTTAGTGATGTTGATTGGGGTAGAGATTTAAATGGATGAAAATCCGAATTATGGTGAATGGTTTTTTGTTAATGTTTTGTGAGATATGATGCTAAAAAAATGTGTGACAGTAAATAAAATAGAATAATTTAATATCACCATCACACACGTATTCATTCAATTTATGTTTGTAAAATTTAATATTCAATAATTGATAGTCAATTTAGAATATTCCTTTAAAATAAAATTTCATAATCAATGTTAAATTGATATTTTAAAAAGTCATATGAAACAATTCACATCCCTTCAAATTAATGTTATGTATCATTTCATTGTGGAAAATGTTACTTATGTATGTGTGTATCTGGAGTACATATAAAAAAATAAAATTCTAAAAATATTCAAAGATTATATTCAATAGATTTTTTTAGTAATTTATGATTAAACATTATGATTATCCTTCCATTTTTAATTAGAAAAATTACATGACTCGAAAAATATAATATGGATTCTGTTGTCCATATGGGATAAGTGTATAATTATATACTCAATTTTTGAATATTTGTGGGGTATTTTATCATATAATGTTTTTTAAGTGATATTTATGTAAACACTACAAACATCGATGCCTCAAAACATATTGTTTGAGGGGGAGTAAATATTAAAAAAATCTATATATTTATTAACACTAAGTTATCAACATATTTTAAAAACATTATGTAATTTAGTACTATGATTTTAAAATACATTCAATGAGATATATTGTGGAAATAAAGAATCTATCTAGTACTTGGATTGATTATTATTTATATTGCGGTAAAAAAATTCAAATGGGTGGATGTTGAAGATACAATGAATATGAAGTCTTGAATAAGATTAATTTTTTTAAAACCTATTTTAAATAATATATTTAGAATAATTTTTAATGCTTATGTTTTAGGTTTGGCTGATCAATGTCTCGAAAGTGTAATAAAATGTGTTTGGTAGTAATAAAAAATGTTAAGGATGGTCTATACAATGTGAACCAAATCATATTTAAAAGAAACAATTAATTTTATGGGGGATGATTTTAATGAAATATTTTGATGGGGGATATGTGTGATATATTGATTGAAATTATCATGAAAATATGTTATCTTGGGCTAGTAGATTCAAAAACCTAATCATAAAAGAATGTGATCATTACAAAAAAAAATTCAATTAGTTATTTAATGAGTTGAATAATGTGGTGTATATGTTTTTTAAAAACATTACAGGATTCATTATAAACATTTTAAGAAATACATAATTTTTTTAATACATTACATGATTCAATATAAGCAGGTTAGAAATATTGAGAAATAAGATGACGAATATTAATGGGGTTTGAAAATTATTTCCAGAATATGATTCAATGGATTTTGTGAATGATAGTTTTAACAATCATATTAAATTCATGTTTTTTTATTTTATATGGTATAAATTTATTTATATTTATTTATATTATCTTATAATAGAATAACCATTTTATTTTTGTTTTATGGATGAAAAATATTTCTCTTTAAAAGGAATGTGTATGAATGTGATTTTTTCACCCAATTTAGTAATGGAAGATATCATAAATATCATGAATGTGGATGCTATAATGATCATCAAATTAATATATTTGGAGTATAAATTTATAGCATGATGATATTTTTTTGTAGAAATGATATTGCACAATATTTTAATGTATAAAAATAGGAACATTGGATTCTCAGAGAATCTATATAAAAAACTCAAAATCAAATAGGTAGTATTTTTTAGGCATAATATGAAATAACATTAGTTTATATGATGGAGTATAGTGAATAACATATATCAATATCACATAAATATAATCATTGGGAAAAAGAAAAGATAGATGTTTATTAATAAAATATTTCAGAAGGAAATTCATGATTTTATCCATGTATTGTTTGATATTTCAATTAAAATTGACTCCATTTAATTTGGAAGAATTAAATAAGTCAATACCCATATTCTATTCGGTATTGATGATGTTTGTTCAATGGTTGATGATGGTGTATGATATAGTCACTAATTTATTATTTTTAAAAATATGGTTTCGTTATGTAGCAAAAATAGGATTTAGGAAAATCTCTCATTCATCAAACTATATTTCTATAATTCATACCCATTTAATATTAAAATATATTAATATAGAAAGAAAAAAATTTAAATATAATAATGATATTAAAATGTTATAATTTCATTTAGTATAATATTATCAGTATGGAATTTGTGGTACAAATATATATATATATATATACATATACATTAAATAAATTTTATATCATAAAACATATATATTATAAATAAGTTAGTATTTAAAAAATAAATTATATTAGAATATTGAATAAGGAATAATTTATCTATGAATATTTAGAATTTTTATAAGTAAACTATTTCTATAAAATGTTAATTTTAATCAAGTATAATACATTTAAAAATTGGTTTCAGTAATGTGTATTCACGTAGTATGATTAATTTTTATGATTATATCATCAACGATATTACAAATAAAATTTAAAAAAATCATGATTCATGGAAATTGAAAAATGTTTTAATTAAGAATCATTTTTTATTATATATTTTAAATTTTATTTTAATGATAAATTTATCATATTTATTTTCTGTATTAAAATGAAATGATTTATTTATAAAAATATTTAAACATATTACTAATAATTTTATAGTTACTACTTTGTAATGAATGAAAATAATTTTTTTCTATAGATTAATTTTTTTTAAAAAAATGGTTTCTCTACGTTATGTTAGCTGATATTGAATTTAATTTTTTTGCCTTTTAGAAATTGAATATAATAAAATGTGTTTGTTATTATAATTGATTACTTTTTAATTAGGTAAGATGGTTAATTTAATATTAGTAATAAAAATAAGTCACTAATGTAATATAAAATCATCACATTAAATGTTAACAGTGTAATTGAGTTAAATTATGGGATCATGTCACATTATTCGAAAACAACATATCACTATAAGATTGAAAAAGTGTATTATAAACAAAAAATCTTCATATATTCCAAATTCCACACTTCTTGATCTACATTAATTGAATATGAAATTAATTTTATATTCATAAATTAGTTTTTTTTATTTCAACAATTCATGCTTCTAATAAGACCCACACCCTTATCATTTCTGAGGAACATACAACATTAAAAATTCTCCCTATTATATATAATACTTAATTATCTATTTATTATATAACATGTTTTGCCACGACCCATCCCCCGGGGCATGTGTCGTGACTACCCCAAGCCTTCCTTCAATAGGCCAGTGGCCGGCGATTAGCACCAAAGGTATAATTAACTAAAACTGGGAAAGCATTGCCTTTATAAAGTGTAAACACACAAAATAGAGTATGAGCTAGATGTAAAAAACTAAACAAAAATATATACAAAGTAGTGCTGAAGAGTAAAAGGGCCGAAAATACAAGCACAACATGAAATTACAAGTACAACTAAAAATCAAGTACAAATGAAGAAAAGGTAAAGTAGATACTGGGTCATTCTATGGTAATTCCTACCTGAAGGGTAGGTACAGATAGCTTCATTAGCACACCACATCTGTCAGTCTAGTCTCTGTACCAATTTTACATAAGGTCCACCTCTAGGTACCATCTAGTCCTGCTACTCTGATCCTTAGTCAGCGCAGTTCATCATGTAAAACCAACATAACGAGGTGCGAGCATAGCCCATGTATGGGTTAGTATAATATTCATTAGGTACCCCGAGACCCTGAAGCTCTCAAAAAATTTTAAAAAAATAATCCACAAAGTATGAATTCAACAGATAACCTTACTTAGGTATATGCCTATGCATATACATAAGTCACCAAATAGTTTATATCAATCATGAGGTAAAACCAAAATTTACTGACTCAGCTCAACCATGAATTTTATTCACAATAGCGAAACTGTGGTTGTTGGAGAACTCCTCCCCTGTCAAGTACAGTGGGCCTGCATCGACACGAATGTTCTTCCCACTAACCTTGGACACCAATGTCACTTCTTCTGTCGAGTTCCATGGGTCTGTCGTGCTCACACAGAGGCACTCCCATTTGTGGGTCTACCACCAAATACCAGGCGCTACCACTAATATCCTGCAGAGGTACTCCTCCTGTCGAGTACCGGGGGTCTGCCACCCACTACTAGGTGATAATCTGTTGTGGGTCTGCCGCCAAATACCAGGTGCTTCCTACTGGGCAAGTAGAATCACTCCTAGTCGAATCGGTCAAGTAGTCGTCAGGTCCTAGACATATACTAGGTCTTTGTACTCCACTCTCTTATATTTGGTTGGGTTTGTTCCACGAGCTACATGTCGATACTCTAACTATCGTGAAGTCCCACATAGAATTATCTCAATGGTCCTCCTTGTCATATGTGTCTCAACGCAATAGAAGATGCGTCAATCAGATGCCCTGTCTATGATTTATTAGCCTCTTTTTTTTTATGGGCTCTGTAGGATTCGTGTATCATCCAACCTGACTATATCTCAACATTAACTAGAACTCAGGTGGAAAATACTCAAAGGTACTGTTGGCCTCCATAAGTACTAGAACAGCTTACGGTTCGTCAAATGTTCATTTTCTGCCAAAGTTATGGCCAAAGGAAGTAAAGGGTCGGTTCTGGGCCCTGGGTTTGGTCTGACCTAGTTAGACCAGCTCTGCCCTAACAAGACATGGCTGACGAGGTCTAGTTAGACCTGGTCAGCAAGCTAGGTTCGGCCTAGTTCGATGGGCCAACCAAGTGGACAGTGGGGGAATTTTGAACCGGATGTCACAACTTAGGCAGATCGGTCTGAATGGTCGTGCCAGTTCAGCCAACGATGTCGCGAGGGATTCCGCTAGCTGGCTCGGGAGGCCGGTGGCAGCTTGGGAGGGTGCGCAAGAGGCCTCGGGCTTGTCAAGCAGTGTGCGGAAGGCTGCGGGAGTCCACTAAGGGGGGGGGGGGGGGGTGGGTTCGGGCAGTACGTGCGGGGCACGTGATGGCTGTGTGGGGTGTCAATCAGGCCATGCGGTGCGTGGGCAGGCTACGCGGGGCTCTGGGTAGGCCACATGGGGTGCCGAGAAGTCCACGCGGGGCACAGGCAGGCCACATGAGAGGCCACACTCGGCACGAGCAGGCCTCATGGGAGGCCGCATGCAGGGGGGGATGGCGGCCGGGCTTGCTGGTTCAGCGTGGCTCGGGCCGGCGGGGTTCGATGGTGTTCGGCAGAGATAACAGGAGTGCTGTGGTGCGGCGCGGTTCATGGAGGCTGCGGGTAGCGCTGAATTTGTCATCGCCACCTTCGTTGCTCCATCGCCTCATCGACATGCCGAAGCTCATCATAAACCAAATCGTTGGATGGGTCAGTCCATATTAGTTTGGCCCACACCTTCATCGTTTAGGGTGGTATCATTTGGTTCATAATAAAAGTACGATGAACAAAAATTATTTTACAATCTCCGCAATGGTTCTTTTCCAACCAAACATGAGAAAAGAAAAGGATTACTTCACAAATAAAACCCCTACCTTTGATTGTTGCTCATCGATGTCTAAAGGAGTAGCGAAAATTAGATGAAGAGAATCGTCGTTCATCAGGTCTGACACACGCTTCCAAATATGAGCTGCATCGGCTCCTCGAAGACAATCTACCTTGGTAGGATTCCGGGAAAGAAGTTAGAGAAGTATCATTACTGGCATTCTTTATTGGCAAGAGTTCTTCGTTGGGGCCTTCTTCCATGCTCTCCTCTAAAAATCACTCTCAAGATTGAATGCCAAGCCAAATAAGTAATATTAGTTTCTCTATTATTTTATATGATGGAAAAATATTCAAATGGAGATATAATTACATAGATCCCCTTAATTAATTCACATGTGTTGGCACTAATTAATAAAAATGAAGTTGTATACATTTAATTAAAGGAAAGGTGGAGAGACCCTCACTCATTAATTAGGGAAATTTGAGTGGTTTTACTCTCCTCCGTCAATAGGGGGATTTTCCCTGTGTGGTCCCCACAATGTAACCTCTCACAGGAGGTTATGTTCGGGTGGTCCCCACCACTATAAACATTCATGGGAGGTTAAGGTGTGGTGGTCCCATCTCCAACCTCCTAGAGGAGGATTCAACTACCAGTCATCAACCTGGCAGCTCAAATAAAATAAAGTGTAGCTCACTTTTATTATTTATTTTATGAAAACCCATAAACTAACTTTTATTCTCGACCAACATTCATCACGATAAAGGTATCCTTAATCAAATATCGGTTATGCGAGTTCATCGATGCCCTCAGATTTCAGTTCTGAGCACCAGTTTAAAAGTTATAAAATCCCGCTCATACGTTTAATGAACCTACATGGACAAAACTTCAGAAATTGATTCTGGGAACACCAGGCCTCAAAATCATGCACCGTTAGTTTTTTCAGACTCGTAAAATTCCCATGTATTTAAAAAATATCCATGGGATTTCTGGGTCTTTAAATTCTCCCCACCATATCACATTACATCCCCTTAAGCTACAACTCGAACTAAGGGAAAAAGTGGGGGTACTGAGCATGCATCTGAGCCTCTCACTCCCATGTTCTCTCTTAGAGGTTCCCATGCTGCCAGTGTACATGAACCATATTTATTGACCATCCATGTAGGACCCGCTCCTGTCAATCCTCAATCTCTAGTAGAACCTCTTTAAATTTCACCCCACTGTCGACATCCAGCTCCCCATGGTCGATGATGTGGGAATGGTCATGCACCAATATCCTCAGCTAGGATACATGGAAGACGCCTCGCACCTGTTGAAACTGTGGTGGAAGAGACAGGTGTTAAGCCACCATTCCTACTCTGCAGAGGACCTAGAACGGTCCAATGAAATGCAGAGATAACATTCATCCTCATTCAAATCACCACAAAACGCATCTGGGTGAGACCTGTAGAAAGGCATGGCCTCCATCCTCAAACTCTAGAGGTCTCCATCTTGTGTTGGCATATGACTTATACCTACTCTGTGCAATCTTCATCTACTCATGTATGATGTGAAACTTCTCCACAGTATCTCATACCATCTCTGGTCCAACAAGTGCGGATTCCCCTGCGTCTGTCCAACATAGTGGGGATCTGCAAGGTTGACCATACATGGCCTCCAAATGTGACATTCGCCTGATGATGGAAGACGATGCTTAGACGAAGCTATGTCCCGAATGCCTCCTGCAACCCCTTCCATAGCAGGGAAGGAAACCATGTATCATGATCAGAGACAATAGATGAAGGTACTCCATGTAGTTGCATAATCTCCTGCACATAGAGGCATCCCGTGCTCTCTACTGAACCCAACTCTCAAATTGGTAGGAAGTGGACCGACATGGTGAGTCGGTCGAAGATCACCCAGACAGAGTCATGTCCCCAAGACATATGTGGAAGTACTGTTACGAATTCCATGGATATCTCATCCTGCTTCCACTATGGGACCTCTAAAGGCTGAACCAAGCATGCTGGTACCTGAAGCTCCGCCTTCACTTGCTGACATTTGAGGAATCGAGAGACAAACACTGATACTACTTTCTTCATAACTGGCCACCATTGCTATTGTCGGAGATCCTGCAACATCTTCGCCACTCTTGTATGAACCTCTAGAGGGAATGTGTGTAACTCCCTCAACACTTCCTATTTAAGTGATACTGGTACCACAATACGTCCTCTAAATAAGATGACATGCTCCCCAACTTTGGAAAATCCATTAGGTGCCTGTCCTATGGATATCTGAGCATGTCAAATCTTGCATTCAATGTCCCCATGTTGTGCTTCATGACTAACTGAAGAATTGGGGGAGGGATTGTAAGAGATTGTAGAAAGGCTTCTCCATTTCATTCCACAAAAGATATCTATAAGGCAACCAACTGCTCTATCGCCGCTCATAGGAGATGTATATCAGACCACCTACTGAGTGCATCTGCAAAAACATTCCCCTTCCCAAGAGTATAGACTATCTCGACGTCATAGTCCTGGAGGAACTAAATCCATCGTCGCTATCTCAAGTTCAGGTCCTTCTAAGAGAAGATATACCTAATACTCTTGTGATCATTGTACACAGTTAACTTTTTTCCATAAGATTGTGCCAACTCTTCTTCAAAGAAAAGACCATTGATGATAATTCCAAGTCATGGATAGCGTATTTGTTCTCATGATGTCTCAGCTACCGATAAACATATGTGATCACTGCTCACCCTGCATCAGTACACACCCGAGTCTAGTCCCTGATGTGTTGCAGTATACTAGTACCCTTTTTTTTCCTCTGGAAGACTCAAGATGTGTGAACTAGTCAGCCTCTACCTCAGCTCTTGAAAACTCTGTTGGCATCTCTCTGACCACATGAAGGGTTACCCCTTCTTTTTCAAGGCTGATAGTGGTGTTGCAACTCTGGTGAATTCTAGAATGAACCTCCAGTAGTATCCAGCCAAAATAGATTTCCCTCACCCTATGGTGGGGTAAGACTAGATACATCTTTTGAAAAGATGTCCCCATGTTATGTGACTCCTGTTTGGAACTGAAAACTCAAAACACCTGCTGCCAAGATGGTAAGGCTGGCCGACTCCAGAGTGATCGGCTACACCCTCATATGCATGATTTAAACATGTATTGCCTTGGTTTCCTTTTTCACCGACTAAGGAAAACCTCAGCCCAATATTGTAGATAAACCACACACATTTTTCGTAATATATTCAATCTGAGTATAAATCATGGTTTCCCACTCCATACTGAAACTAACATCTTAAGGCCACGATGCTGCCACAAAGTGGTTTCAACAGAAACTCTCACCATAAGGTTCTGATCACACCGTCGACATAAGTGTGATTATCAAGTCACCTCCATAAGTTATCTCCAGACATGAGGGTCAAGTCAATGATTTAACCATAATCTCTATGTATGGGACAAGATTCATGGAAGGAAGGATGGATTGGTAACTATGTCTATCGATACAATAGCTATTAGTAGACATATTCCCTACCATTAATCATTACTAGATTCCTTGGATCACACTGATTGACTACATGCCGCTTCTATCATCCTTTTCCCTCCAACTCCCTGAGCCTGGTAGGGACTACAAATGTCGGTGGTTGAAACATGTCAAAATGTACACCACCTCATGCTTCCCTCTTAGATATACCTCCACGTTTACTACCATGTAGATTCATCTGTCCATAACACTTCCTCTTCTCAAAACATTTTTGACGCACAAGTCTCTGAGACTAGTGCCAATTTGAAGCTTTCCCAATTCTAACTTTCACTGGCTGTATCCGCTCAGCCATAGAACATTCAACTGCAAAGGTTCTCTCTAGCATCCAGAGAAAAGGAGCTGTCTCGGATGTACTAAAACACACATCTCTCAGTAGTCCTATCCCCAAAGCACTGTTCTTAATGTATTAATTGAGTACCAGGAATGACCGGTATGACTTGACTAATTCTCAACTACCGACATTTCGTCCCGACAAACCTATACAATCTCTAGAGAGCTCTCAGCCACCTCCTCAGGCCAGTCCTCAGCCGGTTGTGAGTCAGGATCATCTTAGAACCTGAAGGGGTATTTCATTCTGAAACATGTGTAAGGAACTAAGACAACATGTGTCATCTACCAGTACCACTGGGGTTAACTACTAACCAACATGCAGTTATATGGCTGGCACACTACATGAAGGTACAATTTTGGGCAACGATCCACATACCGAAGCCCCATCACTAGACGGACCAACATCATGGTCATTTATTGGAAACCACTACTACATAAGATCACTATCTGCTCTAATGGTGTCTCAATAGGGCATATAACTCTAGAAATCGCCTCTAGCCAGTCCTATATTTCATGGTAATCTATCTCTCCTCATAACTGCGGAGTCCTCTTTCGCTAGAACACATGAAACACACTCAGTCAGCGTGCACCGTCCGCCAATGTGGCTGTTGGCATCTGCATCCCAACTGGTGGTGGTGCTGATGGTACACACCCGAAGGTTCCAACCAAACAAGAGGGACCTGCACATGAGCCTCAATGCTCGGTGGACCTTCATCGTGTACATTCTTGGAACTCTAACTGGTTGTCTGCGTGGAGGAATCTTGAAAAGATGCGACATGGTCAAAAGTTATACCTGGGGAGCTGACCTGGTTGACCTGACATAAAGAAAAATTTTGAAAACACACACGCAATATGTATTTTCGTGCACTACGTCCGAGATCAGTAGTCAGGGTACTGGTGTATGGATATGTCAGCCACCGCAACAACACTGGACTCTTTGAACTGAACACCACACTCGGTACCCTTAACAATATTGCTTCATAGAATAGAAAGATTTGAGTCCTATGTTCTGCAGTAGAACTGACTCCTTTGATACTAATTTGTCAAGACCCGTCCCCCAGAGCCCATGCTGTGACTTCCCCAAACCCGCCTTCCATAGGCCAGGGGCAGGCGACTAGCACCAAAGGCTTGAATCCATAAAAATGGGAAGGCATTGCCTTTATAAAGTGTAAACCCACATAACAAAGTAAGATATGGAAGTAAAACACAAAAAAATTGTATAAAAAGGAGTGATAAAAAGTAAAAGGGTCAGAAATACAAGACCATCAAGAAAGTTAAAGTACAACTGAAAAACAAGTATAACTGAAGAAAAGGTTAAGCAACTACTGGGTTTTTGTCTGGGAATTTCTACCTGAAGGGTAGGTATAGATAGCTACCTCAACACACCATGACTGTCAGTCTCCTCTGTGTACCGAATCACTGTAAGGTCCACCTATGGTTACCATCTTGTCTTGATACTCTGATCCTCAGTCAGAGTTGTCTATCGTCTGCAACCAACACAATGAGGTGTGGGCATAGCCCATGCAGGAGTGAGTATAACAATACTCAGTAGGGACCCCAAGACCCACAAGGTCTCACAAAATCCAACATGGATAAATTACCAAGTATGAATTCAATAGATAATCTTACTTAGGTATATGTACATACATATACCTAAGTTACTAAATAATCCATATCAATCATCAGGTAAACACAAAAGTTACTTAGCTCAACCAACATTTTTATTCATATTAACAAAACCACAGCTGCGGGAGAAATATTTCGTTGTCGAGTACAGTAGGGCCTGACATGACACAAAAAATATTTCTACAAACCTTGGACTACTGAGTTTTTCTTCCTTTCGAGTACTGTGGGTCTGTCACGCTCCCATAGAGGCGCTCCCCAATGTTGGTCTACCGCCAACTACCAGGCGCTCTTTCTAATAGCCTGTAGAGGTACTTCTCCAGTCAAGTATCACGGGTCCTCCGCTAACTACCAGGTGGTCCTCTGCTATGGGTCTGCCACCAGCTACCAGGCGCTTCTCCACCATGGGTCTGCTGCCAACTACTAGGCGCTCCCCACTAGGCTATTTTAATCTCTTGGAGTCAAATCGGTTAACCACTCGTTATGTCTTAGCCAGCTACTAGGTCTTCATACTCCACTCACTCGTTTCCAGGAGGGTCCGATCCATTAGCTACATGTCGATACTCAAACAATGTAAATTTCAAATGTAGAATTATCTCAAAGGTTCTAATTTTCATAAGGGTATCAATGCAATAGATGACTTGTAAATCGGACGCCCGATCTGTAGGTAATTAGCCTTTTTATCATGGGGGATGCTTTGGATTCGTGCACGATCCAACCTAAACATATCTCAACATTACCCCAAAATTTAGTGGGGTATACTCAATGGGACCATCGTGCTCCAAGAATACAAGCACTATTGATGGTTCGTCTAATGGTCATTTGGAACCAAAGATATTTCCATAGGAATTAAATGGTAGGATGTCAGCCTAGGTCTGGTCTGACCTGGTCGGTCTAGCTCGGAACAACTTGGACTGGGAAAACCCAATCTCGGTAGACTTGGTCCACCTTATAGGATCAGCCTGGTCTGATGGGACCAGGCGAGCGGACTGTAGGGGCGGTTCGGCCTGGAGGTCACCGTGTAGGCGACTTGGTCTAGAAGGCCGAGAGGGTTCATCCCTCGACGCAACGAAAAAAGTCATGGGGTAGCTCGAGATGTCGGGAGGCTGACGCAAGCCAGACATGCCACGTGGGAGGTCGCGGGCAGACTGGGCAGGGCATGGTAGGCGCCGTGTTTGGAGGGCGATCTGCGGGTAGGGCATGCGTGGAGTGGGCATGTCACGTGGGGGGCAAGGAAGGATGGGCGAGAGGCCGCACGGTATGTCGGGCAAGCGATGTGCAGTTCGGGCATGCCACGCGGGAAGTCGGGCAAGCGGCGTGTGGCGCCGGGCAAGCCACGCGGGGTCCACAGGTAGGCTAGTTGGCTGTCGGGTGGTTGCCGGGCAGGATAGTTCCTCGCTCCTCGAGCCGACGTGGGGAAACAGTTTTCTTCCAGGAGCACCGAAGTGCCATGGGGGCGGCCTGCTTCGTGTTGGCCACGGGTAGTGCGTCCTTTGTCACCACCGCCATTGTCATTCTATCGCCTCATTGATATGCGGAATTTCATCATAAACAAGATCAGTGGAGGGGTCGGGCCATGTTGTTTTGGCCCACAACCTTCACATTTAGGGTGGAAGCATTTGGTTCATCAATGATGTATGATGGAAAACAATTATTTTACAATCTATGCATCGTTTCTATTCCGAAAAAATATGAGAAATGAAAAGGACTAATTCACAAATTAAACCTCCTAACATTTATTGTTTGTCATCGACATCTAAAGGAGTCCCAAAAATTAGACGAAGAGAATCATCGTTCATTGTGTCGGCCACACACATCCAAATATGAGCTACATCAGCTCGTGGAAGATGATCCATGTTGGTCGGCATTCGGGAAAGATGTTGAAGAAGGATCTTCATCGACGTTCTTTGGTTGCGAGAGTTCTTTGTTGGGGTCATCTCCCATGCTCTCCTCTCAAAAGCTCTCCCAAGAGGGAATGCCAAGACAAAAAAATAATATTAGTATGTCTATTATTTTAGATGTTGGCAAGAAATTCAAATGGAGATTTAATTACATGGATCCACTTAATAAACTCACATGCATTGGAAGGAATTAATAAAAAGGGAGTTGGATCCTTCTAATTAAAGGAAAGGTGGAGAGGATCTCCCACATTAATGAAGTAGAGTTGAGAGGTTTTACTATCCTCCATGAATATGGGGTTTATCCCCAACTGGTCCCAACGATGTAACCTCTTGCGAGAGGTAATGTTCGGGTGGTCCCCACCACAAAAACCTCTCAGGGGAGGTTAAGGTGTGGTGGTCCCACATCCAACTTTCAAGAGGATATTTCAACTACCAATCATCCACATGGAGGATCAAATAAAATAAATTGTACCTCACTTTATTTTTTAACTTTTTTATGAAAACCCAAAAACTAAATTTTATTCTCTACCAACTGTCATCAAGGTGAACATCTCCTTAATCTAATACCGGCACTTTGAGTTCAACGGTGACCTTATATTTCAATTCTGATTACCGGTTCAATAGTTATAAAGTCCCGCTCGTACATTTACTGAAGGTACTCGAATGAAACTTCTGAAATTGTTTCTGGGCACATCGACCCTAAGAATCATGCACCATCAATTTTTGCGGACTTGTAAAATTATCATGTATTTAAAAAAATCCATGGGATTTCTGGGTCATTAAATTCTCCCCACCTCATGGATTTACGTCCTTGAAAGGTATAACTCGAACTATGGGGACAATTGGGGGTAGTAAGCATGAATCTGATCCTCTCTCTCCCATGTGCTCTCTTCGAGGTTTTTGTGCTTCCAGCGTACGTGCACTATAGGTATCGACCATCCACATAGGACCCTCCCCTGTTAATTTTCAATATCCACTGGAATATTCGTGAAAGTCACCCCATCGTTGACGTCCAGCTCCACATGGTCGCTGATGTGAGAAGGGTCATGCAGGTATCTCCTCAGCTGGGATATATGGAAGACATTGTCCACCTAGTGGAACCATGGTGGAAGAGCTAGGCGGTAAGACACATTTACGACTCTACTGAGGACTTGGATAGGTCTGATGAAACACGGAGATAACTTGCCGCCTCAAACAAATCTCCATAAAACTCATTGGGGTGACACCTGTATAATGGTATGGTCACCATCCTCGAACTCCAAAGGTTGTTGTCTCCTGTCGGCACACGACTTCTACCTACTCTGTGCAGTCATCATTTTCTCCTTGATAATTTTCAACTTCTCCGTGGTAGCCCATACCATCTCTGGTCACACTAGGGATGTCTCCATAGGGTCTATCCAGCACAGTGTCGATATGTAAGGTTGACCATACAAGTCCCCAAAAGGTTACATCTGTCTGAGGATGGAAGGCGGTTCTCAAACGAAGATGCATCCTGAAATCCTATTGCAACCCATTCCATAATAAGTATGTAAACCATGCATCACAATCAGTGACAATAGAAGAAGGTACTCATTATATCCACACAAACTCTTGCATTTAGTGGCATCCCAAGCTCCCTAATGAACACTGCTCTCTAATCTGTATGAAGTGGGCAGAATTGGTGAGTCGGATGATGATCACCCAGATAGTGTCATGTCCCCTAGACGTATGTGGAATTAACATCACACAGTCCATGGCTATCCCATCATACTTCCACTCTGGGACCTCTAAAGGATAATCCAAACCTTCTAGTACCTGATGCACTGCCTTCACTTGTTGACAGGTGAGGCATCGGGATACAAATTCTGATAATATCTTCTTCATACCTGGACACCTGTGCTGTTGTTAGATATCCTGGAAGATATTCACCACTCCTAGATGTACAGATCGAGGTATGTGTAGAACTCTCACAACGCATCCTCTTGAATTGATACTGTTATCACCTTACGTCCTCTAAAAAGGATGATGTGCTCCCCACCTTCAAGAAATTCCATCAGTTTTCTGTCCTATGCATATCTAAGCATGTCGTGTCTCGTAGTCAACATCCCCATGTTGTGCTTCCCCAACTCACTAAAGAAGTGGGGAAGTGACTATAAGAGACTATAGAAAGGCTACTTCATTTCTATCCACAAAAGTTATATGTAAGGACTCCAGGTGATCTTTCTCATCTCCTAAAATCTGCATACCAGACTTCTTTTTGAGTGCATCTGCAGCAACATTCCCCTTACCACGAGTATAGACTATCTCGAAGTCATAGTCTTGAAGGAACTCAAGGCATTGTTGATGTCTCAAGATTATTTCCTTATGAGAGAAGATATACCTAAGAATCTTGTGATCAGAGTATACATTAAAATGTTCACCCATAAGATTGTGTGTCTAAATCTTCAATGAAAAGACCACGGATGCTAACACCAAGTCATTGATTGCGTAGTTCTTCCCTTGTTGTCTTAGATTAGGAGAACCATATACGATCACTACTCGCCCCAACATCATGACACAACTGGCCTGGTCTCTGATGCATCACAGTAGGCTACATACCTTATGCCTTCCTCTGGAATCCTCAAGATGTGGGCAGTAGTCAGCCTATGCCTCAGCTCCTGGAAGCTCTGTTAGAATATCTCTAACCACACGAAGGGTTTCCCCTTCTTTTTCAAGGCTGATAGTGGGGCTGCAACACTGGTGACCTCTGAAATAATCCTCTTGAAGTATCCATCCAAAACATATGTCCCTCCCCCTTGATGGGGGGGGGGGGGTAATCATGGAAACATCCTTTGAAAAGATGTCCCAATGTTCTGTCACTCTTGTTTGGAACTGATAACTCAAAACTCATGCTGCCATGAGGGTATGGCTAGCCAAATCAAGAGTGATCAGTTGCACCCTCCTATGTATGAGTTCAACCTGTGCTTCCTCAGTTTCTTTTTTCACCGACTATGAAAATCCTCTTCCCAATATTGTTGATAAACCACAACCTTTTTACCTAATATATTAAATTTGTGTATGAACTGTGGTTGCCCAGTCCATACCAAAACTAACATCATAAGGCCTCGACACTGCCACCAAGTGGTTCCAAATGAAACTCTCACCTCAAGGGTTAGTTCACACTATCAGCCTAAGTGTGATTATAAAGTCTCCTCCCAAAGGTATAAATAGATTTGAGGGTCATTTCAATGGTTTAACCAGAATCTCTAGGTCTGGGAAAAGTTTCATGGAAGGATCGAATGATTGGTACCTATGTCTATCGATACGGCAACTAATTGTAGTCATAGTTCATACCTTGAATCATTCCTAGTGCACATGGGTCACACTCCTTGACTGCATGCAGCTACACTCTTCCTCTTCCATCTAACTCCAAGAGCCTGGCGAGGACTACAAAGGCCAGTGGTTGAAATATATAAAAATGTACACCACCTCATGATTCTCTCCCAGCTCTGCCTCTATGTCGGATGCCCAACAGATCTGTCTGTACTTAACACTTCCACTTCTCAAATCATTTTAGAGGCACAAGTCTTTTAGACTGGCGCCAAATTGATGCTTTCCCACTACTAAGTTTAACTGGCTGTATCTGCTCAGCCAAAGAATTTTCAACCGCAAAGGTTCTCTCTAGCATCTAGAGAAAAGGTGTTGGCTTGGATGTCCTAAAAAACCCCTCGCTCGGTATTCCGAGCGTCAAATCACTGATCGTAACATATTCATTGAGTATCGGGAATGATCGTTCTTCCTAGATAAATTCTCAACTACCAACATTTCATCCTGACGAAGATGTACATTCTCTAGATAACTCTTAACAACCTCCTCAGGCAAGACCTCGGCCACCTATGAGTTAGGATCATCTCGGAACCTGAGGGGGATCTGAAGCAGAAACACGAGTAAGGAACTATACCAATATGTGTCATCTACCAGCACCACTGGTTGTAATAGCTGAACAACATGCAGTGATATAGGTGACACACTACCTGAAGGTACAATTTTAGGCAACGGTCCACATACCATAGCCTCATCACTATGCAGACCAACGTCATGGTCACTTCCTGGAAGACACTAGTAGAAAATATCACTATCATCTCTACGGGTGTCTCAACTAGGTAGAGAACTCTAGAAATCGCCTCCATCCAATTTTATGCTGCTCGGAAATCTGTCTCGCCTCATAACCTCAGAGGCCTCTGCCATTGGAACTTGTGCAATGCGCTCAGTCAGCGTGCACTGTCCGCCAGTGTGGCTGGTGGCATATGATTCTCAACAGGTGGTGGTGGTGATGGTACACCACCCGAATTCACCTACATAACAAGAGGTCCATGCACCAGAGCCTCGTCGCTCTGTGGTCCATCATCATGTACTTTCTTGGAACTATAACTGGCTGTCTGGTTGGAGGCAACATGAATAGATGCAACATGGGAAATAGATATACCTGGTGAGATGACCTAGTTGAGCTGACATAATGAAAAATTTAAAAAACACACACGCATTCAGTGTTTTCGTGCATTGAATCGTATATTAGTAGTTAGGGTTCGAGTGTATGGATATGTCGGCCGCCTCACCTACAATGGACTCCCTGAACTGAATACCACACTAGGTACCATTAACACTATTGCTTAATAAAAAAGAAAAAACAGAGACCTATGTTCTGGGTACCGTCCAGTCCTGCTACTGGGTACTGTCCAGTCCTGCTACTCTGATCACCAGTCAGCACTGTCTATCCTCTACATCCATCCTAATGAGGTGAAGGCATAGCCCATGCATGGGTGAGTATAATGATTCTTAGTAGTGATCTCAAGATACTCAAGGTCTCACAAAATCAAAAAAGGATAAACTAAAAATTATAAATTAAATAGATAACCTTACATAGATATATGCACATACATTTTCCTACGTTACCTAGTAATCCAATTCAATCATGGGGTAAAAACAAAACATAGTGACTCAGCTCAACCCAAATTTTTATTCACATTAACAAAACCACGACTGCTGGAGAACTCCTCCTCTATAGAGTACAGTGGCCCTGCTGCAACACCATGGTGCTTCCCACTAACCATGGACTGCTGAGGCACTCCTCCTGTCGAGTACCATGGGTCCGCCACACTCACAGAGAGGTGCTCCCCAATGTGGGTCTGCCGCCAACTATCAGGTGATCCCCCTTATAGCCTACACCGGTACTCCTTCTATCGAGTACCGAAGATCTGACACCAACTAACAAGCACTCCTCCATCATGGGTCTACCTCCAACTACCAGGCGCTCCCCACTAGGCTATTTGAATCACTCCAAGTCGAATCGGTCTAGTAGTTATCAAGTATCAGCCAGCTATTAGGTTTCCATACACCGCTCACTCATGTCATGGAGGGTCTGCTCCATTAGCAACATATTTATACTCAAACATTCTCGAAGACCCATGTAGAAGTATCTCAAAGGTATTACTTTTAGTAAGGATCTCAACGCAAGAGACAGTGCGTCAATCGGACGCCCGGTCTGTGAGTTATTAGCCTTTTTATCCTGGGGGCCCTGTTAGATTCGTGAATGAACCAAACTGACAGTATCTCAACATTACCCTGAACTCCAGTGTGGTATACTCAATAGACATGTCATTCTCCAAGAATACCAATGTCATTTACGGTTCGTCAAACGGTCATTTAGTGCCAATGATATGGCCAAAGGAAGTAAAGCATCAGTTGTGGGCTCAGGTCCTGTCCGACCCAGTCGGACTGGCTCGGCCGAACCCAGACTGGGCCAACCAGTTCTAGGTAGACCCGGTCCACCCGCAAGGTTTGGCCTGGTCCACTGGGCCCGGCCTAGCCGACTACGCATGCGGTTCGGCCCGGAGGTCACCATGTAGGCGGCTCGGTCCGGAAGGCTGAGATAGTTTGGCCAGCGACGCCATGTGGGACGCTGGGCGGAGGCTCGAGAGGTTGGGAGGCCAGTGGCAGCTAAGCAGGGCACGCGGGAGGTCGCGCGTAGACCAGGAAGGGTGCGGGATGTCGGAGACTAGCCGCGCGGGGCACGGGCACCCGACGCTGGAGGTCGCACGGGGAGCCGGGAATGTCATGCGGGGTGCTGGGCTGGCCGTGCGGGGAGCCGGAAAGGCCGCACGGGGTGCCGAGATGGTTGCACGAGAGGCCGCAGGTAGATGGGTCGGCCGACGGATGGTGACCAAGCCGGATGGTTCGGCGCGACATGGGACGATGTGGGCTGATAGTGTTCGGTTGGGAGCACCAGAGCGCCCGAGGGTGGTGTCGTTCAAGAAGGCCACCGGTAGCGCGGCCTTTGTCGTCGTCACCTTAATCGTTATGTTTCCTCATCACCCTGTGGATGTTCATCATAAAAAAGATCGACGGAGGGGTCGGGCCATGTTGGTTTGGTGCGCACCCACCACATTTTGAGTGGTATCATTTGGTTCATCAAATAAGTACGATGGACAATAATTATTTTACAATTTCTGCATCAGTTCCTTTCAAAATAAAGACGAGAAATGAAAATGATTAATTTACAAATAAACCCCTTACATTTGATTGTCATTCGTCGAAGTCTGAAGGAGTTGTATTAAGTATATGAAGAAATTCATCATTTTTCATGTCTGCTACACACTTCCAAATGTGAGCTACGTCATCTCGTGGAAGACGACCGATGTTGGTAGGCATCCGGGAAAGAAGTCGAAGAAGGATTATCATCGGTATTTATCATTGGCGACAGTTCTTCATTGGGGCCTTATCTTATGCTCTCCTATCAAAATCTCTCCCATGAGAGAATTCCAAGCCAAAAAAATTTAATTTAGTTTTTCAATTATTTTAGATGTTGGAACGAAATTGAAATGGGGAAATAATTACATGGATCCCCTTAATTAATTCACGTGTGTTGGCACCAATTAATAAAAAGGGTGTTGGCTCCATTTAATTAATGGAAATGGGGAGGGGATCTCCCTCATTAATGAGGGAGAGTTGAGAGATTTTACTCTTCTCCACCAATAGGGGGTTACACCCCATGTGGTCCCCATGATGTAACCTCTCGGGGGGGTTATGTTTCAGTTGGTCCCCCCCACCATAACCTCTCATTAAAGGATAAGGTGTAGAGGTCCCAACTCCAACTTCCATGAAGAGGTTTGAACTACCATTCATCCACATGTTGACTCAAATAAAATAAAGTGTATCTCACTTTTTTTTATTAATTTGTTTTATTAAAACTCAAAAACTAACTTTTATTCTCTACCAATTGTCGTTGACGTGAATGTTTTCTTAAGTGAATACCAGCACTGCGTGTTCAATGGTGCCATCAGATTTCAGTTCCAAGAACCAGTTCAAAACATATAAATTCCCGCTTGTACTTTTAATGAACGTACCCAAACAAAACATCAAAAATGGATTTTATGCACAACTGGTCTCATAATCATGCGCCATCAGTTTTCGAGGACTCCTAAAATTCCCATGTATTAGAATAATTCCACCAGATTATCGGGGATTTACATGTTTATGGCACATGGTCTCAATTTTTTTATAAATTATTAAATTAAAAAAGAGTGTATCCATGAGAAAATATGACTTCTAATTTAAAATTAACGGTTTCCTATTCATTTAATTGAACATCCATAAATAAATATTATTCAATATGATTTTTAAACACAATAAATATTGTTGAAATAGTAAATATTAGATAAAATTTATGTTATAATTATATTGTAACATGTTTTTAGAAATTTATTTGGTATCATCCCTTTATGTTTTGGTATTTTTTACCTATTACATTAATGATTTAATAACATTTACATTATGAATAAAAAGGAAATCCTAAATACTGGTAATGTGATGTAATAATGAAAAAATAATATATTTTAATATTTTTGGAATTCTAATATTTACACATGTATTATTTAGTAAAAGCAATTAATTTTCACCAATTGTTATTTTATAGACTTGATCTATGTTAATTTTCCCTGAAAATTGTAAACAAATATTCTATGAAATGAAATTTTGACTCTGAATACATATTAAAAACGTATTTTTATCATCATGAACATAATGTAAGTGATTTTAACATTGATAATATCAAGTTACAGAAAACCCAAACTAAATATTTGGTGTATCAAAAACAATTGGATACTAAATATTAAATTCTAGAGTGATTTTATATATACAGGTCAGATGTTATTATAATAAGTGGTTTTAAGAAATAATTATAAAAAATTGAAATAATTTAATCTGTTTAAAACATAAATTTAATTCACTACGATATGAAATAAGGTCAAATAACCTGATGTCTTGGGAAAGGGTCATATCAACGCAATTTACCATCATTGACATATGATTCATATTCAAAAATTGTTTTATTATATGGGGTTATAATACTATTTATCAATTTATTTTAAAAAACATTTCATCGAATTTTGTATATATAATATTATGTTAAAAAATCTATTGGATTTTGGGATTTTTCCTTGAATGTATCCATGTTTTAGATATTTCATTTATAATATCACTTTGAATTCATGATTTTTTTGGTTAATTTCCAAATAAATTTACTTTTTAGCTATTTATATTTAGTGAACCTTAATTTTATTCTAAATTTTTTTCCTATAGGGAATAATTGTCTTTTTTCTTTTTAATTTACTCTATTTCAATTCAACATAAAATATATTTATAAGTGAAAAAAACCTATTATATTTAATATTTCATGAATATTCATCCAGATATATAATAAATATTTAATTTCATTTTAAAAATTAAATTACCAATTTTTTGATGTATTAAATATACATTTTTAAAATTTTCTTCATGAATCCTTTTCTAATAGATTTTACACACAATATAAATGTTTTAGAAAACAATCATTATAAATTAATTCCTAAAAAATTCAAATTTCTGCCTTTATGTCTATTTTTTCGGAATCATGAACAAATATAATATATTGTTTTATAATATATTATATATTTAAAATATGTTTTTTAATAATTATGTTAAAATAATAGGGATAAAATGTGTTTTTATTTTTTTCAATGAATTCCTAATAAAGTTATTGTAAATGTGTTTTCATTATTTTCAACAACTTCTATTATTTATATTGATTCAAAATGATATTATCTAAATATATAATCATCCTTATTTCACAAGATGACTTATAAATATTCTAATTTCAATCTTCGAATAATTATTTTTCTTTAAAATGAGTAAATTAAGATATAGTTGATTAATGTAGTTTTTCATATTCTTTTGGCTCACTTATATATGGATTATTATTTTTTATGGGTGGTACTTTTATATCCCTCATGTGAACTGATTAATATTAAATAGACTGAAATTAATTGTAATTAAGAGTCTAACCAAAGATAAAATTGAATTATTACACTATGTCATACGTGGAACCTGATTTACGTAGCCCACTAATATAATGGTAAAAACATTATATCTCATTAGATAAAATGTAATGGTCATCGTACATAATTCAGTCAAAAAAATAGACACCTTCTAATGTGATAATAGGCATGCCATAGATATGGGATATATGGAATGATTTATAAACTTACGTATATATAAAATCATTAGATTCATTTTTATTTTTCATATGTACTGTTTTCATGGATTTTGAATAATGAAACATTTTTTATCATTGTAATAAATTTTGAATTGTGTTTCAAATAATATTTTATTTTAAAAACTGTATTATTTAGTCTAGGTTATGTTGTTTATGATTCAATTATATTATTTTAATGAATAAATATTTTGTTCTCATACCCATGTAGTAATCTTATACAGTCTTATCATATTCTATTTATACCACCCATGATTTTCCTATCTATGAATTTAAGTGACATTTTATTATGTTTATATTTAACCACGTTATGAAGAGGTTAATTATGTTTTGGTATGTTGAGTTTGAAATAGTTTGTGGATTTTTTATGGGAGATGGTGTTGAATTATTATAAAGTAATGAATTATTAATTTGTTCGGAGAAAGAAACATTTGAGAGGAATGATAAGTGTTTGTTATATAATTGTTTTTCACAATTCTATAATAGTGTAAATCTAAGAGGTCCTTCTTATATAGGATGAATAAATTTTGTTTATTTATATTTTATTTATTGGAGGCTATGTAATTTTGTTATATTTTGTAGTAAATATAGTATTGAAAAATTATTTTTTAAGAACTAGATACATGAGTTGTGGTTTGAGGAATTTCAGTTCATATTAGAGATGGATTTTGTTTACTTTGGGGGTTAAGATCTTACCAAATGTTTTTATATTAAGATATATCCAAAAAATAATGTGTTAACTTGTATAGTAATGATCATATATTAATATTTTTTAATTTATTTTGATGTTTTTTAATGGTGTATCTCTTGGCCATTATTGACATATTAATAATTTTTTTGGGTTTTTTTGGTTGATATATGATCAATCTCTGTATAAAACATTTGGTTAGTATATAATTTAATTAAGAAGTAACTATGGTTAATTGAAGTAAATGACAAATTGATTTTCATAATAAATATTGTGTAGTACAGATATCCTTGGTGGTTAAAATGTGACATTGTGAAAATGTGATTATGATTGTTTATTAAAATGATAATCTAATCATTTGGACCATTGACGATTATTCTAATATTTTCTTTTATGGGATTTGATGTTTTTTGGGTATAAAATTTTATGAAAGTAACTATGATCATATTATTCCATGATTTTGTGTTTTCGGAATATTTTTACAAAGATATTTGAAATTCAAGGTTTATTAATTATGACAAAATAAGTTATTTGTATAAAGAGGATGAAACATATGGAAATCAAGGTACAAGCTAATTATTTATATAGTGAACTAATAGTTTGATCATTAAAATAGATCTATTATGAGTTAATAGGAATGTTTCATATAATATAAATTATTATTATTGATTCTGCATAGTAATATGTCTATTTTAAATGATTTTAATGATTTTTTCATTAGAAATTTTCTACAAGTATTTAGTTGAGTACACAAATTTGAAAACAAATGTTATGAAATGTATGTATAGAGAACATAATATAATTAATTATAGAGACTTATTTGAAAAACGGTTCTAAAAATTAACGTATAAATATATATATATATATATATATATGTTATGAAATAAAATTTTTGTTACCGATATTTTACAAATAAATAAATTCATTCATATCATTACAAAATATATATCGAGTCATGAATTTTTATGGGTTCCATAATTCGATATTGATGTAAAACACATTCGTGGTGTAAATTATTTAATGGATAAGAATTTAAGACCATGTTTTTTTGATATATTTTCATTCATTAAATAATATGTTATTGAGTTATAAAAATAATCTTCCGATAGAAATTCAATTTATAATTAAAAAATCATACAATAGATAAATCAAATTAACATGTTTTCATGTAGTTTAATATGATTTTATGAGTAAGGAATTTAAGGTATTTATTTCAAATAAATTAAGATCATATATATTAATATAATATAAATTTCAATTATAAATATATTATTTAAATAAATTATTTTAAAATTTAGAAAAAATAATTATTAGTGGAAATACCTTTTATCATAAATAATTTTTTTTTGAAAATGTGGATTTTTTATATTTAGTAAATTTAAAAATTTATTTTAATAATATAGACTAATGGGATAAAATTAATTATTAGTAAAATAATTTAACAAAGACCAAAAAACAATGAAGTTATTAAAATAAAATATAAGGATTCAGTAAATAAAGAATTTATTTTATTTAAGAAACATTAGTTTTATAATCATTATTTAATTTTAATTATAAGTGAAATCTACAATATTTAAAATATAAATTTTCTAGATATTATTTATTTATATTTAAATTCAAATAGTATACAAATCATTTAATTTTTATTAAATTATTTTATGTAAGAAAATTTTATTTTTTATAATTAAATATACTATTTTTTAAAAATTTATTATTTTTGTTATAAGAATTTGTAAAAAAAATTCTATATTTTTGTAATTTTTTCTGACAAATTATATCACATTTTTACCAGAATTTCATTATTTGGAAATATAATTTATTTTAACAATAAATATATGTTACAAGGTAAATTTTAGTCACCATTGTATAGACTAAAATAATATAAAATTTTTAAATTAAAGGAGAAGGTCAGAAAATATCACAAAAATGTCTAATTCAATGTTGTGATGGGATATTTATTTATCTCCAATTATTTTCATTTATTGATCCACATGACTTAAATATGTCTTTACATTTATTTTATAAAATAGATCTTAGAAAATAAGGCATCAGTCAATTTTAATATGACCCACCAACCCTCCTATATAACAAAACTTATGTTTTAATTTTTATATATTATATGGAACAATTCTTTCACTATGAATCATCCCACAATTTTTACCCTGTTGTATCAATATGGTTTTAAAATACAATAAACCAATTAAATATTTTTGGAGAACATATACTTTCTTCACTGATTGAAATGCAATTATTTCGTTATTTTTCCTTGAAAATTATACTGTAACGACACTTCAATATAATTTTTCACATTAATAACTTGTTTTAATATTTATTATCCTTCAATAAAAGTGATACGGTTCTGGTAAAATAACATGATCTTACACTTTTAGTCCTTCTATTATATTATTATTTTGGTCATTTTTTCAACCAACATGAGTGATGTAATAATTTTAATGTCATGAATGAATAATTAAACATAAATATGAGTAATAAAAAATAATATTTATGTAATTAATACGTACAGATTTGTTATAAATGTTAACATATATTAATACATAAATCAAAAAATAATTCCCCCTCTAAATTAAAGATCCTTAGGAAGATATTTTTAAATCTTCAGTGCAACCCATCATAATGTGAATCATGAAATTAAGATATTATGAAAAAAAATTACCAAAACTATATGGTACATATTCATTAAAATTACATATATCACGAATCGATAAACAAGGTGACAGCAAATGAATCTCCAAACCAACAAAATCTTGAAAATCAAAATTGGTGAAAACCAAATATTTATTTTAACAGAAAAAATAATATATATATAATAAGGAAATATAAATAAGGGAAAATAAAAAAATAAAAAATAAAATGGTTATTATCCTTAAGAACTGTTAACCTTAAATTATTATATACTATGTTGTAATGTGTTTTTCTATTTAGAAAATTGATGTATGGGTATTGTCATGTCAGTTTACTTGCATTGAGATATGATTCATATTCATCAATGATTTTTTTTAACATTCAATCCATTAATGTATTTTATAATACATTTCAGGTAATTTAATTTATCTATAAATCCTTTTACATTTATATATTTTATAGCGGTTTTTTCCTAATATTTTTATTTTCCAAACAAATATTTTTTGATATCACTAAGATATTGACATTATTATTATTATTTTTATATTGGAAAATTATATTTTACCCCAAAGGCTCTATATAATTTAGTATACCTTTATTAATTCGTGGGTTTTCATGTATTCTATTCAATTCACATCCCATAAATAAAAAATTTGATCAAATTGATCCATATTATTGGATCCTACCATATCTATTCTTTTTAGTAATCAATCATCAACAATTATGTCCATATTCCTTAAAATATATCTTGAATGTTCTTCTATATACATAATTGAAAAAATATGTGCATATTATATATTATCATTCAAAAAATAATTTTTTTAATGGGATCTTATGAATATTTTCATTATGATTCATTTTTAACAACCTTAACCCCCTTTCCAAAACATTGAAAAAATCATATTTTTTCTATATTTGTTGGAATAAATTTTTTATATATTTATTTAGAATATTTATATTCATGTACCACATCATATTTAAATGAATTATTCAATAAATTTATATTCCCATTTTTCTTTTGATTTTTATTTTAAAATATAATTATTAAATGTGAATATATTATTTAATGTTTTTTTAAAAAAATTTATAATTACATTATAATTTAGCCTCTAATATATGTCAACATACATTATTATTCATTATTAATAAATAATGATATTTTTTAATGATACAATCATAATTCATTTATTAAATTTATTTTGATCATTCTATATTGGGGTTCTTATGAAACCAATTTCACTCTCACTAGTTATTAATGAATTGAAATATTATTAAATTACATTATATTCTCGTATCATGTAAATTTATAGTTTATTATTTATTATAAATTAAAATTATTATAAAATTCATTATGTAATGAATATATGTTTAGATATACCAATGTTAATACAAATCTAGGGTGTTTGAGATTATATATTCCTTTTTGTCATTCATAGATCATTTATGCTACTATTTTTATTTATTATGGTGAGAATAATGATTATATGACCTGTATGTTCTAAAATTTTAATGAGCTAAATAATATGTCATGATTTAAAGTATTGTTTCTAGTGGTTCATAAGATGAATTTTATTTATAATATTATGAAGCTCAGTGGTTATGATGATTGATATTATGTAGATTATATTCCCATACATTATTGTCCTGAAATTGTGTTATTGAGAAAGAGTAGATTATATATACCATGTCGTCTACTATAAAAAACGCTTTAATATAAAAGTGACTATAATTTAAGGTTTTACTATATGGTGATGTATGTGGTATCATTGTACACTTCTGGGAGTGATTATAACTATAAATTTTGGAGATAGTATACCAGTTTAAACACATTTCCCAATTTTAATCACTAATGTCACATAGTGAGTATCATTATTCCTGGAATATAAACAATCATAGAAATGATTACATACAAAAAAGGAGTTTGAACTGATAAAATATTTTCTTCCTTGAGTTTATTTCTATAATTGATATATACCAGATATATTGGGATAAATGTTTAGATGTTGAAACCATTAAAAATATGTATATGTTATTTATCTATATGATAAATTATAAAAATAAATCAATGATTAAACCCCCACCCACCCCCCTTGATGGTTTATAAATTCTTATGAATCCTATTAACGAATGAAATAATTTCATAATAACTTGTTCTGTTCGCACCAACCATAACAAATATAGCTATATTAGTTTAAGATAGTGAATGAGATAATTAATCCCCATCTCTCATTTAATTACCACACCCAACACCATTCAATTGTTGATATATATAATTCAAAATCATAAATTCTTCTCATAATAATGTTATGTTTCTACTATCCAAAAACAAAATTATCAAAATAAAATAATATAAATTTTATAATGTAGAAAACTAAAAATAAAAGCCATGTAATGAAAATATATCATGATAAGATAATGTTTGCTAAATGACTGTTGTTATACAACCAGATGAAGCTGTAACATATCAAAAATTTCAGGGTCTGGGAATGAAAAATACTAAACAATTCATTTATAATGCACCATATTCCACCTATGACAATCATAATTATTGTATCCATATCATATATAAATATCTAATAGTTGTTTTGATTGAATAAAAAATTCCAAATATTAAATTATATCACAGTATTGGATATTATTTTTAATAATTTATTACATTTTAAAAGAATAATTACCGATTGAAGTAAAATAAAATTATCAAAATTGATAGTCGCAAATAATAATATACCTCTTATAGAGTTTCCATAATAATGAATCAATGTCCTAATATAATATATATATTTAAATAGTGAAAATTTTTACCACCTCCTCAAAATTACTTGGTCATATTGTCCCAAAAACCTTTAATATATTCGTCGAAACTGTCCCTCAGGATTATCTAACAAACCATGTAAAGTAGTACATATTAATTTATATAAAACCATGTGAAAAACATGATATAACAATCCAATAATCCTTATTACCTTTTACACATGAGAATTCAAATAACCTTGTCAAATTATCTATATAATTGTTCAAAACATGGTTGTCTTCCAAATATCTATCAAATAATCATGATCAATACTTTAGAGTAAATCATGTTTTTTAATAACATGTTTAAATAGTTTCAATCCAATTTTAAACATCTCATCTCCATTGTTTGTTTCTCTACACTATAATTCCGTTAATATATTCAAACTAAAAAATATATGGACTACCAAAATATACATTGTACAAGGTGATATTATTGTTACAAAATATATTACTATATTAGAATATAATAATCTATATTAGTTCCATGTAATATCACAATATAAAATAATTTCAAATCATATATATATTAATCCCAATTTATTACAATGATACACCTATATCATTTCCATAGATCTTATCTTTCCCATTACAATAAAATAAAATCAGCATTCCAGTGATTTCAATGAAAAATAACATTAAATATCGCATATTATAAGTAAATATTTATTATAAAAAATTATGAGAAAATATTTTTATATTAAATCTATTATGAATAAATTCATCATACAAAAATAATTTATTGAATCGCAAAATAATATGATTCATTAATTTTATAAAAATTCTTTTGTTTTCTATTTCTGTTCCCTCATGTGTCATTACATTAATAATTCATACCAACTCTCCATGTGTGTTTTATCAAATCAAATTATTCCTTTATAATTTATATGTAAATGGGAGCTCTAAATCAATTAATGACTGTAAAATTTTGTCTTTAAATCATGAATACATGTACATTGGAACTCTCATAATTCTCATGGACATTAGTTTAATTAAAAATGTTTTCAATTGTCAATAATTTCCAAAAACACCATCAAAATGTCTTTATTTGATAATAAAATTACAACAATCACGTACTTTATAAAAAAATTATGAGATATATTAATTAGTTGTATAATTTAATCATTTAGGAATAAAATTATTTTTCACCTAATTATAGATAAATAATAATAATTTTTTTTATTTTTCTAATAATACTAATTAAAAAATATCCTAATTTAGTAAATGTAACATTACATTAATTATAAATTGGGTCTCATTAATTTAAAATTCATGATTTTGATTATTAACACAAATAAATTTTATACACATTCATTTATTATTATTTATATATTTATATAAAAATAAAAATAATATAAAAATATATCTATTTCATTTAATATTTTATTTCCCCACATAATAGTTTTACGTTATTCTAATTGAAAAATTTATACAAACTAATTCCCATTCCAACAAATCTAATTTTATTATTTATAAATTTTTCTTATTGATACAGTCAAATAAAACTTTCAATTACTCTATATTAAACCACCGACCAATTATGAGGGTTGGTTCTCTGGAGTAATATAAATCATCTAATTTCATAAATAACATATCATGTAAAAACCTAATATACATTTCACATACTATGAAATTAATATTACATCTCTGTTTACTATATATTTTAATTTTCATATATTATATCTCATAATAAAATAATATATTTCCTAAAAATAATGAGAGCCAACAGATATTATGAAATAATCATGAACATATATGTTATAGTCATGATTCATCTATATGATGGAATATGTATGATGCATGAGTATCAACTTATTAGGGAATAGAATAAATTATATTCCTTTATATGAAGCATTCACATAGAGATCTAACTCATACGAAATAATGAGTACATATATACAAGTAGAGAAACAACTTTTTCAGTTTCATTGGTAACTTATATCAATAAACATATGTATTGTCTTATTGACAATATATCATTGTAAATTTGTATCCACATAACATAAATTGAATCAACACGATAAGCAAACCCATAAATATTTTCAATGGGGTATTTTATTTTTGGTTCATCATTAATGTTATGATTTTGATTTTCCCCCCAAGAATAATTTTTTTAATCCCAGGTATTTTAATAAGATATTTTTATCCTTTATGTTCTATGAGGTTGTTTATTGAATAAATCCATAATTATTTTAGATAAATATAAATCCATATAATAGGATTAATTAAATAATAAAAAGTGAATAAATGATGGGTAACTCACAGTATACATCATTCATAAATACATATCAAGTGGAAAATAGATTTTATTAGAGAAAAATGTTTCATATGATATTTTGAGGCTATACCTAGTAACCTTTTTAATATGTATTAATGGGATGATAGATTCCACTTACTGTCTATGATTATTAAAAATTTATTTTGATATATGGCCATATAGTTTCACAAAAAAAAATTATTGGTAAATTTTAATGGTTCTAATGATTTTAATTTTCCAATATAGCAGATCCCACATACCTGGGATGCTAAAAAATATGTTGGAGAATCTCTAAAACAATATTTAATTATAATTCATCATTATTGTGAATAATTAGAAATATTTTTAACAGTAAATTATTCATAACATATTTATGTTATATTTTTGAATAACAATAAAATAGTTTTTAATGTATATTTAAATTAAAATATTTGTTTAAATTTTGAGGAGGAATGGTATTTTAAATCATACTAATTCATCAAAAAATATTTAATAATGGAATATTTTAGTTCTTTGGTTTACATGTTACATACTAGAATCCAATGAATACAATTATTATATATTTGGTATGATAAAAATAACCAATTTATCTACAAATCCAAAATCAGTTTTGCTATGTTCATATTATCTCTAAAAACAAGAATAAATCCCAAAACCCTAATGGTATCCCGCTTTTCAAATTTCATTAATATTTCATTTTATATCTCATGTTTAATTGCTGGAAATTAAAGGATTAACATGTTATAATTTATTTAATCTGAAAAAATGATTATTATTTCATCACATGATCAAATGTGAATCCTAAGGTTCTTTAACTTCGTATGATAAAAAAAATATTGGACAAAATTGATTATAATTTTTTAGAAAACATGTTTAGGATATATTTTCTTTCATGATTGGATCATTTGATATATGGAAGAACAAAAAGTATTAGAACAAAAAATGTTTTCCAAATCTATAAAATTATAATTTCGATTTGTTTACCCATATATATATATATATATTAAGAATGAAGTCCAAAATCTAAAATGGTTACATTCATTTTGTTAATATTTATTCATCACTGATATAGTATAAAAAAATAAGTTTAAAATTTTTGACACTCATTTCAATATACATGGTTCTCTTAATTAGTTTCATAGTGGTTGCAAAAAATTTGATGTAATGTTGAAATTTTATTTTTTATAGTATATGTGGCTTTTTTTTATAGGTATAATCCACCATAAATATCTCATAAATACGAGTTAAACTGTATTATTTATAAAAATATATTTATTGATCTATTTTATATATAAACAATCATCTAATATTCATACAATGGACATGTTTGTGTGGACTCTCCCATGTCAGGTTGGTGTGGAATTAACATGATTTTCCTAAAAACTAAAATATACTTCTCAAAAATAATGTTAATCCTAAATACCATAACCCCCACCTATATGATAATTGAATAGTGTTTATTTATGTGATGTTACACATAGGAATATAATGAAAAGCTTATTTACAAAAAAAATATGTTTGGAGTATTGGAATGTAGTTTCACGACTCAGTCCCAAGGAAGATTGTATTAGACCCACCATACGCGATTTAACCATTAAAATTAATGTAATAATCTCCTTATATAAGTCAACTAGAATCCTAAATATTCCCATAAATTTTATAATATATTCTCAGAAAAATTACAATATTAGTTTTTTAATAATATTGATTCAAATATATTTCAGTTTTCTATTATGGATTAATAAGAAATGAAATGAAATTAAAATTTATTAAAAGTATAACTTAGTGGAATAATACATAATTTAATTTAGATTTTGACATTTTATGAATTCATAATGATCGCGGACAACAAAAAACCAATATAGATATTGATTTTTAATAAATCATTTTAATTATTTCAACATTGAATTTTAGTTTCATTTAAATGTTAAATATTTTATTTTATTTATTTATGAATTGGTGTACTCTCTTTAAAATATTTATAATTGAATTTACGTGTGTCCTAAATTTAAATAAATATAATATCCCCACTTGACACCTACCACTTACCGGTGAGTATATATATGAATTAATAAATATGATGCTAATTATAACACGGTTCATGGAGAGAATATGAAATGAAAATAACATTTATAAATATATATAAATATTAATTAGTTCTATCAAGTCATTATATGATCATGGAAGACAACTATTGTCTTGGATGATCTACTATCTAATAAACGAATTAATTATAATTTATAAACTAATGAAATTTTATTTTTTAAATTTTTTATCATGCATGGATTATTATTTTATGAATATGTGTAAGATAAATTGCTATATAAAAATATAAGCAGGAAATAAAAAAATACAATAAAATATATTATTTATATATGGAAAAAATTATGAAAAATATAACAGATAATCAATTATGATAAATAGAATAATATTTTATTCACTAAGTATATAAAAGTTGAAAAAATATCTCAAATAAATAATAATACATAAAATTCATTGAATCACCTAAAAAAATCAAAAACAAAAGTATGATGTTCAAAAAAAATTCCTTAAATTAAAATTTTCTGTAAATATAATAAGTGTTGTGGGGCATGTTAAAAAATAAAAAAAATTTAACTCACTTCAAAAAAATAATTAGATTAGAATATTTCTGTAAATATAGTTTCTTGATAGGATATATTAAAAAAATCTGAAAATAGAATAGGAGACGATGATATAGTAACCCAACCATTAAATTCATATATATTACATAATTTTATTGAAAATCAATTCATTAAAAATATAATTGTGATGTTTCTTAATGTTATAGTGACTTTTAAAAAATTGAAAAATCAATAGTTGGATGATATTATAACTAAGTAATATCCCAATATATTCATCATAACTATCAACCATATTGTATATAAAATACAAAATACATTTATTCATAACATAATGAAAGGAAACATAAAAAAGGATATGATTAAATGCTCACTAAGGGAAAACCTGAAAGGAATAAACATAAAATGAGAATAAAGGTGGAATGAACAAGATAATGAAATCTAAAACTATATCTTGTGAATCAACAACCATATTTAAGAATAATGTTCAAACTATTGGATGTAAATAAGTCATGAATTATATACAAATTAACAAACATGATGAATAGAGGATAATGTTGGCCTAAGAAATGGAATTTGAGGCATATATATAACCGTTGAAAATAACATAAATAGTCGTAATGTATTACAACCATGAACATCATTGTAGAATAGGTTCACTGAAAAAACCATCATAGTAATCGTGGTTAACTTTTAATAAAATAATAGGGAAGAGAATCAATTACTGAATTGGGTTCACTCCCTATTCTTATCATGTATATCTCATGATATTGAAATAATAAACCAATTATTTTTATTGAATTTAGGTCCCACCAATCTCATAAAGAAAATCATTTATATGTGTTATAAAAAATATATATTATTCATGATAAGATATAACAAACTATAAAATGGGTTTAATAACAAATTAATCATATCATTTCCTATGGAAAAGTGATAGGTTTCATAATAAATTAGTTGTTTTATTATATAACAACACATAAAAATAAGTTGTTCAGATAATAATATCATCATGGTATAACCCTTATAAATTATAAAAGTTCCCTTGAAATATTTATATATTAAACAAAAAATATTCATGGAACAAATTATAAATTTATGAATATATCATATCCCAAATAATACCTAAGTAACAACAAAAGATTTCAACTTTTTCATAAAATGGTTTTGACTGATCATTTAAAACGTTTCCTTTGGTAAAACAATTTACATTTTGAAAAACACATTTTGGTAAAAAATAAAACAATTATGAAATCATAATATTTGTAAAAAACCTTAAACACATAAAATGGACTTTTCACATCAATAAATGGTAATAGAGGTGATAAATTAGGTTTATGATATACATTTAAAAATAATGTCACCTTTCAAATTTTTGGAAAAGTATAAATGCGAATTTATAGGAAAACCAGATTAATATTTCTTTGAAAGAAAATTTAAAAAATAAATCTTCTGTAATATTATTTCAAAAGACATAGTATAATAGTTAGCCATTTGTGAAAACATTTTATGAAATATATTTATTGTTATAAATACTGTGCAACAAAATAAAAAATAATTTAATAACTATAGGATAATAAAATTTAAATATTTCATGATAGATATATTATAATGTTTTACCATCATATAAATTATCATAAATAATCCCAGAAATTGATGACATTGTAACATAAATTTGATACCACATTGGTAATATAAAATCATAATAACCATTCAAAAAACATAACATAAAATACAATTAGAATAAGAAAATTCATGCTATTAAATTTAAATTATTTTTTATATAAACAGAAAATGATAATATTGGTTCTAAAAATAAATGTAATGGATGAGGAAATTATAGAATAAATTTTTTTCATAACTATGAATATTTATGAATAGGATTTAAATTCATTATTAATGAGGAAAAATTGTTTGATAGAGTACTCAACACGCATCAACGTATTTATTTGAAGACATATGTTCTACACAACAATGAAATAAACCGAATAATAATAATATATTATTATTATTTTAAATGGTAGTTAAAGTATATACATTTTATTGTTGGGAATGAACATAACAAAATTTAATTGTTATTAAAAAAATTAAATGACTTTATATATATCCATTAAATTTTATATGCTTAAGATAATAATGAATCTTATTTTAATCATGAAATACTCTTATAATCTTTAAAAGGTCAAATTACCTCCTTTTGATGGAAACCCTTTTTAAACATAGTTTTTTTTCTCTTTTATTAGTTACATTTGGAAAAATAAACTTATTAGTTAGAACGGAGACAACAAAATTTACATTGGGTAATTTGTTGGTAGTGTTCTGGTAAGGAAATTTTTTTAATGAATGAAGATATATACTGCATTTTAACTAAACACTTCTTGATCATATCATTTATTTATATAGTAAGATTGTCCTTTTAATTGTTTTTAATGTATAAATGGATTATTTTTTATCATTTAATCCAATTATTTTCATTTTGTTTAATTTCGAATTGAAATTTGAAAAAAAACACATGTCAATTGTTTGATAACTATTACTTCATAAAAACTCATTTTTTATGTTTTCATAATTAGTATTAATTGTTAATTTATTTCTGAATCTTCTGTGTTTTGAATTTGAAAAAACGTATTCCAAATTTGGAATCAAGAGTTTCAAATTGTGTGAATAGGTAACTTTTATGTTATGACATTATGAATAATAACTTCAATAAATATTTTATATACCATAGTTAAATGGTAAATCATGTAAATAAGGGTGAAAAATAATATTATTATAATATTAAATTGCATTAACACATATCCTAACCCTATTGTATGAGATATTTCCAACCAAGGTCATTAATGTGTATATTTTAGTACCCAATGGAGCCACATGTGTGTGAAAATGACATTTAATTACATTTAATTTAATATTAAGGAAAATTTAGCCAAAACATGTATTGTTTACTAATTAAATATTTATATGGGATTAAATATGGGATCACTTTGAAAATATTCTTCAATGTTCTCCCAAGATCCCTTTGATTCTCTTTTAATCCTTCTTATAGGATGAAGTTAGTTCATGAAATCCATTGAGCTCAAATAAAAAAAGTTACCCAATTTTAGATAATGGCTTCTCTCTAGTTTTTTCCATTATTTTTCCAACTAATCTCCATATTATCTTATTATTCTATGTTTACATAACAAAAATGTATCTTTAAAATACTATGTTGTTTTTATGATAATTATTTGAAGTACACTTATGCACACCTCTTCACAATCAGTATAGAATATACTATTTATGTGGATTGTGAAGTACTGTCTCACGAAATGACGATTGATAAATCATCACCCTACCTATAATAGAGGAAATTATGATGGAACAGTAATAATATATGATATTTATGATATTTATCTCATATTTGGGAATCTTTAATTCTAATTTAGAACATAACATTATTCTTTTCATGTTCTAAAATTTGAAAATTTCATTTGACGAAGTGCCAACTACCTCCTCCTCATAGGGATATGACTAGTTTATGCGATATATGGAACGTATAAAAGATAACTTAATGAAAATATGTAACATATATTACATATATATTATAATTTAGTTATAATATACCTATTTATAATTTAGTTTTAATTACTTTAAATATGAAAACAAATAAATGCAGCAGTCATGTGTATGTTCGACTTACTGTCTCAATGAATGGTGAAATACATTTATAATATCCAAATGCTATGGACTATTAAAAAAACATTTATTCGAGATATATTTGATATATATGATATATAAATCATTAATATCATTCGGGAGATAATGTACATTTGAACAGATAGATAATTTGTAATTATAACACGTTCAATTTTTGACTCAAGTTCCAAACAACGACAAATTGTCTGATATGAACTCCAAAATTTACTAAATGTTATAGTAAACTGATATGTGATATTAACATAATAATAAACTTTGAATAGGTCATGATGAATTTATAAATTAACTTCTTTTTATTATTCTAAAAAAATATGGAACATACAATATAATTTGGACTCAGGGTAATAGATAACGTCTCAATCTCCTTTTATTGTCACATATTCTGTTAATATACACCTCCTTTTTTGAGAAAATGAATAATAAACCCCAATTACTTTTACTTTCAATAAAATTAAATTTTTTATCTATGTAGAATTTTACTAATCGATGAAGGGAAGTGTATTTAACGTTTTTGGAGAAAATGTTCTCACCACGTCTGCAATCATTATTTTTCATTCTCTGTAAGCCTTAATGTTTTTAAAATGAATATAAATAACTTATTACCTTTTTGTATATTTTGTGATCAAAATGGTTTGTGAAATGGATGGATTATATCAATATCATGAATGATTTCATGTGATTTCAAATTAAATGTTATTAGTGAAATGTTAATATTTGCAATATTTTATGTTTTATGATTATATAATGGTATTTGGAAATTTGATGGGTGGTTACGTGATAAACTAAATGATGGGTGTTTTCGTGATAAACCAAGGACGAGTGGTTACATTATAACCTCTAATTCATTATGTATGTTAGTTAGCCATTTGGCTATTATATTTAGTAATAAGCATGGAAGTCGACCGTATTATTAATCTATTTAGGTATGTTAATGTCCTATGTTACCATTATATGTTATATGTTTCTTTCTATATGCTTTATGGTAATAATTTGGATACAATAACGGAATGCAATGAACATTTACCTAGTGAAGGATTTTTTTCTACTTCATTAAGGTGAAATGTATTACTTTATGATAAAATATTCATCGATTACATGTTGTTTTGAAAAACTAAGAGTTTTCCTTCTTTATGTATACAATACTGTTCTTTTTATTATCATCCAATGTATTTTAAATGTTTTTCATAGGACTTAAAGTGGAATTGGGTCATGGATGCGATGAAGGAAAAGTCATGTTGTTTAAATCATGGTACTGGATATGTCTTTATTATAGTGTTTTTGTATTATTAAAATAATGGATAGTGAGTAGATGTGTTTACTTATAATATTCAAGATGTTATTTATAAGTTATGACACAATTATTTAAAGCTATAAACCTGAAAAATCCTCAATGTGAATGATTTTATTTTTTCCTGATTTTCTAATGATTAAGGATGGGGCCTTATATTTGGTATCAATGGTTATCATAATAAAAAGAGTCATAATTATTTTATATTTATCGAATGAGTATAAGATAATAAGAATAATTTTATCAAATTGTTTACCCTCTTCATAAGAAATTATATGAGGATTTCACTAATATACACAAACTATGATTTTTGTTTTTAGAAAATTGTTGAATCTAGAAGGCACCAATGAAAAAAATAGATGTGATGGAAACTGTGGTGGTTTTCTGTATGAGTAATCAAACGAAATGGGAGCTATAATGAGAACTCTGGTGGTTATTCATAACCATATATCTGGAGTCAAGATTGACCATTTTAACCTTGTTTACTTTCCTAAGGCATCATATATGTGATAAACAAATCCCAATTTAAGAACAGGTAATAGTCATAAAGTAAATTATATTAAAAAATCTTTGTGTCAATGATATGGAATAAAAAACTTAATAAAATGCTTCAAAGGGATGGGAATATGTTTCCTATGTGGTAATGGAGTTCATAGAGCAATAGACACCCATGAAAAAAGGAATCATTTAGTTAAATCCATAAAAGGGAATGAATTTATCTCTATGGGATCTGTTTAATGTTTTAAATGTGTTGTGCATGGTCATTATTCATATATATGTCCTATAAAAAACATTCTGGGATGGGATCTGAAGGATCATACAAATATATGTTTAAAAATTCCAAAATCCATTCCAATCTAAGATGAGGAAACTTATAATAACAAATAAAAGGTAGGGATTATTTCTTATATCATGTTTTAACATTAATTAAATCATAGGAAATTTTTCATTATTTTTTTGTAGGAAAGAAAAATAAAAGAATAATATGAAAAATCATAGACAAAAAATCATGAATAATGTTATATGATTAAGATGCCTTGGAATTGAAGAGATGTGTTTCATCTATGTATGATTATATGTTTAAATATATTATTCATAATATTACATTGGGATACCTTTTCTTTTTTTTCGAACCCAAAAATCTGATATGTGAGAATTTTTTTCAGGAATGATTTTTCGTTCATTGTATGGACAAAAAGAATAAACATAGGGGTTTTTGTGATATTTTGTTTTTTAGGATATTATTGGTTATTAGTTTATTGGATAAAAAATGTGGGGTATGAAATTACCACTGAGATTAATATATGTTATAGATATTTTTATGGATTTTATCTCTTTTTGATAATTTTATTAGAATTATATAATTTTTGAAAAAGGACACATGCAGACCGAGTGACAACCCATCACGTAAGATAATGCTACATGAAATGAACCCACAACCAACATACAACTGAGACTTATCACCAACCACTGGACTACATAAAGTCACTATTTAGTATGAATAATTATTTTTTGTTAAATGATTTGATGGAACATGAATACGTTAATTTTTGAAACTAATGTTTTATCAAATTGATATCCTTATTATAAGTTTATAATTTTGTGATTATGTGATAAATTTAATTTTGGAAGACATTATCTATTTTGGGAATGTAATATTCCTAAGGAAAATAGAATAATATATGATATAATTTTAGGAGTAATGGTGGAATATGGTTTTGGAAGAATCTTTGTTTTTATTGGGCACTTATAGCGATTTGGGTTATTATTGGAAACAATTATGCTTTTATGGTTAATTTGTGATAACTTTAATTACTTTTAACTATTTGAAATTAGAATTAATAGACGTTATTTTGAGTCAAATGTTATAATTTTTTGTGTGGAAGAGATAGTGATCAAATCCTTCTAAATTTTTGGAATCTTACTTAGTTTGGAATATTTTAATTAATTTTACGGAAAATTGTTTAAAAATTGGTTTTTTTGAATGTTGGGTATTTTTTGTTCTATTTTTGAGATGAGGAGTTGTATTTCATTTTATAAAGGATTATCATTTTGTGGGATTATCTGATCTCATACTGGACTTTCTAGTATTGGTTAATGAAATAAGATATGGGAAATATACATTTCATCTTTTGTGGATTTTGTGATTCCGTAGAAGTTGATTTTTGCACACTAGGTATGACCATTTCATCATTAATAATCATCATCTGAAGAAAATATGATTATGTGTTAGAAATTTAATAATGGTTGAAATTATAAATTTTATGTATGTATATTTCCTTATGATATTATTCAAGATAGTAATAAAATTCCTCATCTTTAAGAAAAGAATAATATAAAAAAACGTTTTCCATTTTATTTTCTGATTAAGAAATCAAGAATGTTTAACATATAAACACCCAGAAATTCCGTGGAAATTTTTTCTTAAATTCATGGAATTTTTACGAGTTTGTGAAAATTTACAGTGCTTTATTCTGAGGCCTGGTGTGCCTAGAATCATTTTCTGAATTTTTGTTCTGGTACCTTCAGTAAACACATGAGAGATATTTTATATCATTTGAACCAGTGCTCGGAATTGAAATATGAGGGTACCGTTGAACTCACAGCATTGGTGATTGCTTAGTGATAACTTCACCGCAGTTGTCTTCTGATGAGAATGGAAGTTAGTTTTGGGGTTTTTTAATTAAATTAAATAAAAATAAAGTGTTACTTAAATTTTTATTTGTGGCTGTTTAATCCACCAAAGGGATGTTGGAGGTGGGGTCCATGACACCCAAACCTCCCATGGGAGGTTATGGTGGTGGGGACCAACTGCAAATATTCTCACATGGGAGGATATCATTGCTAGGGCCCACAAGAGATTTAAACCCTCTTTTTAACACCCCATTTATGTGGCATGTCAACTCTACACCATCCCCTTTATTTTTGTACCAACCCTGACAATTAATTAATTGAAATTATTATAAATAATTGGAACCCTTTGAAGTTATTTTTAATTCATGCCAACCATTAAAGTAATGGTTAGCCTATTATTTTTGGGCTGGGAAATCATTTGTTGGAGCTTTGAGTGGGAGAACATCATCCTTCCAATGAAGAATTCCACACACCACTGATGAACGAAAAACTTCTTCATTGATCTTCAACCAAGCCAAAAGAGAAATAGATGACCACGAAGAACACTGGCGACGCTTCTTTCCTAGATGTTTCATGACATCGACGAATTGACATCCACTTTTCCTTTCCTTCCACCGTCAATGATCGACAAACACGAGGTAGGCATTGCATTATGTATTAGATTTTACCCTCCATTCTTCATCGTATTGTTGTGCTCCTTCTTGATGATTAATATCATCTTAACAAGGAGGGATCAGACCGCACGAACACGGTCTGACACTCACCCCTTGTTGTTGTTGTTATCATTGTGTTGACAGCAGAGGTGGAGCAATGACTGCTGGAATCGAGCCAACCATGAAGGAACCGATGGTGTAAGGTCGTCGGGTCACCAAGATGGCGCGACACCACCATGTCGCATGGAAGGAGAGACGTGGACACGATGGGTCGCGGCGGAGCTGTGTGATGCCATCGTTTCGCAAGGATTCCAGCTGAGTGTCGCAGCTAGGGTGGGCCGCGGTAGGGGGGTGCGTTGCCAGTGTTGTGGAGCGGCTGGCTGCTCCGGCCATCCGGGGGGAAAGGGACCACATCGGGTCCCGTGTGTGCAGGACCAGCGCCACTTGTTGCCGGTTTCGGTCCAATCCTGAATGGTTCAACCATCCATGTGCTGGAGGCCACGCGCCTCCCCTTTGGGTGCGGCAGGGCAGGCTGCCAGGCCGCCTACGGCAGGGCCTCCATCGGCTGGGCCGCCCACGGGCCGGGCCACCATAGGTCGGGCCACCCACGGGCCGGGGCGCCATCGGTCGGGCCGCCCATGGTCCGGTCTGCCATCAGTCGGGCCGCCCATGGGCTGGGTCACCCTTCGGGTTGGGAGGCCCCCTCGGGTGAGTCTGCTTCCTCAGAATAGATTGGACCCATAGACTAGGTCGGATTGCACCCAAACTCGTTTGGCCAGTTTATACCTTTTTGCCCTTATCTTGGGATACATGCGTCCGATTGACGAACTGCCTATGGTGATGGAAGTCATGGACCAATACAAATCTTTTGGCATAACCAACATGAGGTTTGGACACATTTGGAGTACGGTTGGGTTGGTTTGAACCTACAAAACAATCACACCCCTTAAACGGAAATGCCAATAACTCACAGACCTAGCATCCGATTGACGCACTGTATATCACGTTGGAACCATTACGACATGGAGGTCCTTGTGGTTACTCAATTTTGGAGTATAATGGAGGAAAAGTTAGGATTGATATCTCAAGGGAAGATTCTATGGAACTCTAGCGCACCAGGTGTATGGAATCCAATGGATGTTAGTAAGGCGGAGGTCAGAGAGAGATCATACGGAGGTCAACACTTAGTGATCCAATGTTGGTCAGTGCATACCGATCCTATGTGGGTCAGATATTGTGTGGGTCACCACTCAGCAATCCTATGTGGGTCAGTGCATACCGATCCTGTGTGGGTCAGATCCTGTGTGGGTCATTGCGGGGGTTAGTACTTTTACATCGTAGGTGGGTCAGACTCCGTATGGTCAGAATCAGTTCCTCTTAATAGAATAAGATGATCTAGTTTCGTGACTAACCATCTTTGTTTCTATACTTCACTGAAATCCTTGTTTGAGATGACTCAATGCCTTTCGTGTTTCCTTATGATTGAGAAGAGTTATTAAATAACTTAGGAATATGTATGGGTGTATAACTAAGTAATGGTTATCCGTTGACTCTGTACTTTGTGGTTATCCTTTTTTTATTTTGTGAATCCTTGAGGGTATCGAGGTCCCTACTGAGTATCATTATACTCACCCCTGCACGGGCTATTCCTGCACCTTGTTTTGTTGGTTGTAGACGACAGACAACATTGATCGGGGCAGAGAGTAGCTGAACTGGACAGTAACCAGAGGTGGACCACTCGGTGAGATGAACACAGAGAGGACGGACGGATTTGGGGTGTTGAGGAATCCATAAGTACACTCCCATCAGGTTGGAATTCCAAAGGATGACCCAGTAGCTTTTTTACTTATTTTATTTAATTGTACTACAATTTCAGTTGTATTGTACATTGCTGTTGGACTTGTATTTCCGACCCCATTACTTTCATCACTCTTTTTTTGTATGAAGTTTTACAAAGTGTATTACTTCCATTTGTGTAATCTATTGTGTTTGTTTATAATATTAAAGGAAATGACTTCCTAGTTTAGGGATTTACACTTTTGGTGCTAGATGCCAACCCTTGGACAATGGAAGGTGGGCTTGGGGTTGTCATGATACGGGATCCAGGTGATGGGTCGTGAAAAATTGGTATCAAAGAAGTAATTTCTACCATAGAACATAGGACTCTGATCATTCATTTCTGTGAAGCAATAGTGTTAAGGGTACCAAGTGTGGTTTTCAGTTAAAGGAGTACAGTGATAGTGTGGTGGCCGACCTATCCATACTCCCGGACCCTGACTACTGATTTCTGAATTAGTGAAATAAAACACTGATTGTGTGAGTGTTTTGAAGAGTTATTCATTTAATCAGATCAACTAGGTCAGCTCACCAGGTATAAATCTTTTTACCGTGTCACATCTATTTATTTCCGGATTCCACCCTATGGATGACTAGTTAGATCCCTGAGAGTCGTCAGCTTTGACAGCCCACCGAGCGATAGGGCTCGAAGCAGGGCCCTTTACCCACGGAGGCACCAGTGGTACCACTTGCCGTTGGGCCACCGATACCACCAGCCCCAGTAGTAGACGATCCATGACGCTTGAGAACATGGCATGAGTTTCAGCACTAGAGGTCACCCAGTTTGTAGAAACCTAAAGCTTGAAGTACATGGAAATTACATTACTTTTTCGGAATACTTAATACATATCACAACCAGACACCAAAGGACCGTAATAATTTAGTGTCTTTGGAAACTCAGAACAAAATCTTCTAATCGTGGTTAAATATCTTCTACATCTCCCATAAAGATAATCTCCTTTTTGTTTTCTTACCTAAAACATTTCTTTAAATCCTGTGGAAAAGAAAACATATAAAGGGTGAGCTCAAATTCTCAGTAAGGTAAAGCATGGATAAAATGAAACAAATCATATACAATTAAACTTAAAAACATGAACATAATGTTTAAACATAAAAACCATGAGAAATGACATATAACATAGCAGTGTAGAAGGCATAGATCATAAAGAATCATTAATCATGATAAAATAGCATTGGAATAACACATGTGATTCTGGAAACCATTAAGCACATTATATGATTTACATAGTAGCCAAGGCATTACTACCAAGACCATCTTAGTGGACAAAGTCTCTTTCTGAATCGAGTTCACTCCTCGTTTCAGTCTTGTAACACTGAACCTGATTAACTTACTGTTCCATTTATGTCTATCTCATGAGATATAAATCTTTACCCAATGCATTAGAGGGAGATACAGGTCCCACCAATCTCATGATTAAATCATTCTTACTTGTGCCACAAAATAAACTTAAATCATTCATCATAACCCAAAGAATAAAATGGGTTTCATAAACATCATCCCATCATCACATAATTCATATATAAAAAATGGATATCATTTCATAATAATGAAATTGAAACCATGAAAATCATAGATACATTATACTTGAAACATACACATATGAAATAATGTCATCTTAGATGGTAATTGGTTTTGATAAAACACTTGAAATGAATTCTTGAGGAAAATATCCTTTCTTCTTCAAAATCATTTTATTTTCACAAAATGCCATTAAATTTTAAAAGAAAAATAATTTGTTGAAAATAGTCATTAAATAGTGTAGAGTAATCATCATGAAAATAAGGCATTATAAAACCATAAAATCAGTTCATTCCGTATAAGTTAAAAAAACATTCTCCTCGTACATTTGATGGAAAAGTCAGAGAGTACCTCGTATGGTAAACAATATAAAGATTCCTTCCAAACCATGTGGTAAAAGTCATAAAAGGGTAAAATTGACTTTAAACATACATGGAAGAATACTAAACATTTTATGAAAACATTTTTAGAAAACATGGACATGGATGATAAACATAACCCCAGTAAATACTTACGAATAAACAATCTCGGATAAGAATGAGATTGGAATAGTTATCCCTTACCTTACATCCTATATGATTCTTATGTTTCCGAACATCCTGTATAATGATTTAAATAATGTCATTGAATTATTGAAGAATCATATTCATTGTTATGATATCATATATGGTTCACTTGTGACTTTATATTACCTATTCTTTTGTAAATTCCATGTTAAAGCAGCATTTTGGGTAAAATCGTTTCATTTGTCGTGCGTGTTTCGACTTGTTGTTCTTGATATTATTACTAATATACTGATTTAAATAATTCCAGAATGTTAAACATGATTTATATATAATATATATTCTGTATATACATATATATATATATGATAGATAGATAAATGGAATGAAATACACCATTCATGGAGACGGTAGGCCGTACGTACGCATTAACGCTGTTTTCGTTTCCTTATGGAATTGAATGGAATTAAGTAGATGACACACACACATATATATATATATATAAATATAGTATCATTATTATGTCATATATTTCATTATTATTCATTATGAATACTTCATAATAATTCATGAATGGTTAACATGGAGCATGAGTCCCATCAAATCGTGGAGACGGTTGTCCGTACGTACGCATGAGCGATGATATCATTCCCATGATCATGGAATTGTATTGAAGTGTATGTATAATATTTCTGAATCAATATCAATTTACAATTATCATATATAGTAATTTATTTACACCATTATACCCATCCAAGTTAGGTGGTTGTCGAAAATAGATTACACCACGGCATGGAGACAGTATTCCGTACGTACGCAAACACGGTGATTTCGTTTTCCATAGGATGGATAGAAGGTGAAATAAGGTTGTTTTATATTAATAATAACATATTAGTATATAAGTAACACTGATGTTTTTACTTCATAATGAGACATGTAACAAAGAAAAATTAAAAGAAGAAAGAGACTTGAAAGAATCGAAAGAAGAGATTACCTCTTCCTCGACGCACCTCCTTTAAGCTTCCTCTTAAGGAAGTAGAGATGGTCTTTTGAGAAGACCATAACCTCAAGAATGATTCTATGGAAGTGGAGAAGAGAAATGGGTAGGGTTTGGCTTAGATTAGAGTCTCAAAAGGGTGTGAAGAGAAGAGGTAAGGGGTGCCCTTTTTATAGGGGAGGAGAGAGGCACCTTTGGAAAAACTTAAAATATTATTTTACAATAATGTCATATTCAGTTTTTAATAGATCCAAATAGATTTATTTCGAATCTAAGGTGGATATGGGTCTAAATACTCTCAACCAATATATTTTAGACAGGTTTGGGAAATTATATTAACCTTATCTTTTAGTTTTATCTCTTAGTTAATTAGATTGACATTTACCATGTCACTTTGTATTTTTGTATTATATTGTCAACAAACGTACCATATACATCCAAGAGACCCCCCAAGTGGTTAATTAATGATACAACTATCATAATATAATTATCTTTGCCAAATCATAGATTTTTTGGAAGATAATAACAATTAATAATATATTATTTGTTTTAAGAATTATTTTATGTCAATTTTTACACTATTTGGTAATTGATTTTTGTGAAAACCATAACAGAATGATTAGTTCAAAAAAAGTTAATTAAATCAATAATAACATGTCATATTAACCTAGAAAATTAGTTTAATTCATTAAAAGTGTCAAATTACATTTATTTGGGTATTTATAACATCAATTATGTTAATATTTCATTAATAACATAATTACTGCATCATCATTATGTCATAAATAACATAAATTATTTAATGTCTAAAAACTATAAGTAATTTCCATTAGGTAGGAAATCTTTTCATTTTTATAATGAATATTTATAGTCAAATTTATCATATGTATAACCCTATATTATAAATTAAGTATTTATTAAACATTGATTTTAACTATTTTAACCCTTCTTTAAATAAATTAATAATAAATATCCTAATCTAATCCAAGTGGACATAAAGGTAATATTTTATTACTAAGGTTGTTTTTGGTTGAATTAAATTTATCCAATAGAATTTGGACATTATTTAGTGTAATAAAAATATCATTTTTACCATTAATTTCCCTATTTATTTTAACTCTGGTAAATAAAAGTAAAAAGTTACTATTCACCAAAAATTATTTTCATATCATTTAACCAAATTTCAGTCCTTGATATTAATCTTGTCTCTTGGATTTTTTAAATTCCACTCACAGAAGCAGTAAAATTAAGTTTTATGTATGTTTGCAAAAAGCTCCTAGAAGGTAGGTAAAAGACGGTGAAAAGTTCAATAAAATTTTTATACATCGAAAATTATTATAAAATGACTCCAATTGAATTACACTGAACTTATATAGATATTATGTAACAATTTTGACCTAAAATAAATTCAAATAAAATAAATAATTATTTAAATAAAAATTCGGTTTTTAAATAGTAACCCAGTGTTTTCACTATTCATCCAAAATTGATTGTTTTCAGAAAAATACCAAAAATTCACCCTAGGATAATTTAGATATTCTGAATCCAAAAATGAAGACCATTTTGAATGATAAAATTTATAAAATTTCAAAATTTATATATTACTATTCATAACGGCTAGTTTATATAATATTTTAATAACATAACATTGTATAGTGAAACTCGATATTGCGTACAACACACGGTATCGTGGAAGGTCGTGATTGCATGTAAAGCAATCCATGTCAGTGATATGTGCGGTGCAAGATCTTTTTGGGGTAGCGTACAACACAAGACATCAATAAAATTAAAAAGAATATTTTTCATAAAATCTTAGGGGGTTACATTCTACCCCCTTACAATGAATTTCTCCCTCGAAATTCGTTAGGGTTATAAATGGTTTACTACTCGAAAGTTTCTTTAATAGAAACCCACATCGTAAAAAGGAATACCAAAACCATTCTTTAAAAACTAATTTATGAAATGTAACGGTTACCCAAATTAATTAATCACTAGGTTTCCATATAGGAGAACATATGAGAAAATATGGATATGGAAGAGAAATATAACCATCATGTTCTGATGGAGAGTGATAGAGAAAATGGCTATGACAAATCCAACTGTCACAAAGCCATAGATTTTTGATGACATAAGGTACCATCTGATTCATCAGATATAAAGGCACTCGGACAACATTTATGGTTCTCAAGATCATTTCCCTAAAGTTGAAGAAATTGGAAATAGAAGAAATATTTTCCTGATTTTGGTACAGTCTTACCATTGGTCATTCCTTGGACAATTTCCACTTCATCTCTTAAAAAAATGAAGATGAATTTTTCATTTGTGAAGTTTTAGAAGATCATGTGATAGAATTATGGTCCATTCCATATGCCTCAAACAAAAGGTTCGAAAAAGTTATAAAAAATACAGAAGTCCATCTACAGTGAGTTTAATCGTATATGGTTCCTAAAATGGACTTATACTCCATATATCATATTGCTTAATATAATAAAACTGGTTTCTACTAAACAGGGACATCCTGTAGGCCAGTGGTAGGTGATAAAGACATATTGCACTTCAGTTGTGTGTTTGATTCTGACAACCTTGTCTGACGTGACGGGTTGTCTCTCGTCCTGCAGGTTGTCCCTTTTTCTAAAACTACATTATAATAACATTCCTACAATAAAATAGAAAAAAATACTATCTTATGTCTAACTTAATTTATTTCAATATTAAGGCTTATCCAAAATACTTCTATCCTAGCTCATAGTATAAAGAAAATAATTATTAGAAATTTCAACTATAGAGCATGTGAATACCATCATTTATCCCCCATATATCATACGATATGTCTTGTTGGTCACATCCCAAACATGTGAATACCATAATCATGTACTCTATTGAACCAAAGTAAAAACATGAATTTTTTCACATGTTAACTCTTTAAATATACCAAAATCCCGAAAATTCTATATATTCAAACAATGATATCAGTTTTTCCTTATATTAGTCATGATCTCATTAATACTAACAAACATTTCATTATCTCCTTATCCCTTATTTATGAACATATCATCTACTTTCCAAAATATTGAAATATCTTTTCATCGTTACCGATCCCATATAATTATCAAAATCCACAACAAACCATTACATAGATATTCCAATGTTCCATAATACTATAAATGTGATTCCACAACATTATTTTGGAATCCCTTTACCTAAACACGTAATCATTCCACCACATCGTTGTCATACACAACATTGCTAATAATGATCGCATGTGACTTCCATTTGTCATTTTCCTCAAGAGGTTTCTCACATTGATCATCATTTACCAGTGGATTAGGGCATTGATTAGCATAATTCCCCATTTACTTGCACTTGAAGCATTGAAGTGTTGGGGGAGCATTCTCTATAGTCTTTTCTCTATTCACATCACTATCAACCTTTTTCTAATTACTTTGACAATCAACTACTCGATAACCTTCTTTTCCACACTTAAAACATTTTCTAGTCCCTTTAAGACAATATCCATCATTCTTATTTCCACACTTTGAGCATAAAGAATCATTTATCTTCTTTTCACCATTATTATGATATTTCCCCTTGAATTATATCGTTTGTTTCATGTCAAAACCATGAGATGGATATGTAACACAAACTTCCATTTATACTTTGATTGCACAACACACAATTTCTTCATAGGTGCTGATGTATCTTAGAGCTAATGCCCTTAGAAGACTTGGTTTTAAGCCACTAATGAATCAATAAACTTTACTTTCAGGTTGGATGATAAATCCAGATGCATACCTTGCATGTCTTGTAAAATTCAATTCGTATATACCAATAGATTCATCATCCTTCTGCTTAAGCTCAAGAAACTCCTTTTCAATCTTTTTTTGAATAATACGAGTGATGTACTTACTGAATATAAAGATCTTCACTCGTCCCATTCCATGGATTCAATTTTATCTGGGGGCCTTGTATTCTTAATTAGTGTCCACCACTGGTCTGCTTCACCTTCTAAACCGTAAACAGCTGAAATAAATTTTTCATGTTCTGAACAGCGAAGTATAGAAAATGTCTTTTCAATGGTACTGGTCCATTGTTCCCCAACAATTGGATCAGAAGACCCATTGAAAGGCGGTGGATGTTGCATCATGAAATACTCAATAGAATATTGTTCCCTTCTATAATCATTTGGAAATACAGAATGATTCATAGCTTGTGTAAGTATAGCAATAAGATTTTTCAATCCATCTCTAATCACATTTGGTTGCTCGGGAGGACAATAATTGCATTGTCCATCACATTGATCAACATGATTCCTTCGGGTTCCAGCCAACATCTAAAACCCAAAAAGAATAGTGTGAGAGGCAAAAATCATGCTAGGAAAACAACATAATAAATGTGGAGTACCTTTAATATAGAAAATATTAGGTTTAATTATAATATCATTACCGTAATTATAGTACTATAACCTATACTTATACTAAACCATAGGCACATCCCTACACATACATAGAAATATCTCTAGGGGTCTCACTAATGATTCCGCATCCTAGTTTCCAAATGTTAACAAAACCATTACACTGATTCCAACTGTAGAGACCCAAAACTTGACGTACTTGGACATTACATTAGTTTTGAAAAATACATAATACATAACAAAACCAAACACCAAAGGACCGTAATAGTTTAGTGTCTTTGGATACTCGGAACATATTCTTCTAATCGTGGTGAAAGATTTTCAACATCTCCCATAAAGATCTTCCCCTTTTTGTTTTCTTACATAAAACCATTCATTAAATTCTAGGGAAATGAAAACATATAAAGGGTGATCTCAAATGCTCAGTAAGGGAAATCATGGATAAAATAAAACAAATCATATATAATTGAACTTAAAAACATGAACATAATTTTTAAACATCAAAACCATGAGCAATGACATAAAACATGGTAGTACATAAGGCATAGATTATAAAGAAACATTAATTGTGTTAAAATAGCATGGGAATAAAAAATGTGATTGTGGAAACCATTAATCACATGATATGATTTCCATAGTATCCAAGGCATTAATAACAATACCATCTTAGTAGACAAAGTCTCATTCTGAATCGAGTTCACTGCTCGTTTCAGTCCGGTAACACTGAACCAAATTAACTTACTATTCCAGCCATGTCTATCTCATGAGATATAAATCTTTAACCAATAAATTTTAGGGAGATATAGGTCCCACCCATCTCATAATGAAATCATTCAAACTTGTGCCACAATAAAAACATAAAACATTCATCATAACCCAAATTATAAAATGGGTTTCATAAACATCATCCCATCATCACATAAATCATATAAAACAACTGGATATCATTTCATAATAAGAAAATTAAACCCATGAAAATCTTAGATACATTATACTTTAAACATAAACATATGAAATAATTTCATCTTAGATGGAAATTTTTTTTGATAAAACACTTGAAATGAATTCTTGAGGATAATATCCTTTCTTCTTCAAAATCATTTTCTTTTCACAAATTGCCATGAAATTTTAAAAGAATGTATTTTGTTGAAAATAGTCATGAAATATTGTAGATTAATCTTCATGAAATTAAGGCGTTATAAAACCGTAAAAATCTGTGCATCCCGTATAATTTAAAAAAACATTTTCCTCATACTTTTGTTGGAAATGTCAAAAAGTACCTCGTATGGTAAACAAAAGAAAGATTCCTTCCAAAACATGTGGTAAAAGTCATAAAAAGGTAAATATGACTTTAAAAATACATGTATGAATACTAAAAATTTTACGAAAACATTTTTAGAAAACATGTACATGGATGATAAACATAACCCTAGTAAATACTTACGAATAAACAATCTCGGATAAGAACGAGATTTGAAACGTTATCCCTTACCTTACATCTCATATGCTTCGAATGTTTCTTAAACTCGTGTATAATGATTTAAATAATGTCATTTACTTATTACCGAATCATATTAATTTTTATGATATCATATATGGTTCACTTGTGACTTTATATTACCCGTTCTTTTGTAAATTCCACGTTAAAGCAACATTTTGGGTAAAATCGTTCCATTTGCCGTATGTGTTTCGACTTGTTGTTCTTGATATTATTAATTATATACTGATTTACAGAATTATATAATTTAAAACATGATTTATATATAATATATATTCATCATATACATATATATATGATAGATCGATAAATGGAATGAAATACACCGTTCATGGAGACGGTAGGCCGTACGTACGCATGAACGTTGTTTTCATTTCCTTATGAAATTGTATGAAATTAAGTAGATGAAATACAAACATATATATATATACATAAATATAGTATCATTATTATGTCATATATTTCATTATTATTCATTATGTATACTTTATAATCATTCATGAATGGTTAACATGGAGAATGAGTCTCATCGCGTCGTGGAGACGGTAGTCCGTACGTACGCACGAGGGATGATATCATTCCGATGATCATGGAAGTGTATTGAAGTGTATGTATAATATTTCACAATCAATATAACTTTAAAATAATCATATGTAGTTATTTATTTACACCATTATACTCATCCTTGTATGCTGGTTGTCAAAAACAGATTACACCACGGCGTGGAGACGATATTCCGTACGTACGCATTCACGGTGATTTAGTTTTCCGAAGGATGGATTGAAGGTGAAATAATGTCATTTAATATTTATAATAACATATCACAATTTATGTAATACCGATTCTATTACTTCATGATGATACAACTAATGAAGATGAAGTAGAAGAAGAAAGAGACTTGAGAGAATCAGAAGAAGAGATTACCTCTTCTTCGACATACCTCCTTTAAGATTCCTCTTAAGGAAGTAGAGTTGGCCTTTTGAGAATAAAATAACCTCCAAAATGTTTCTAGGGAAGTGGATAATAGGAATGGGCAGGGGTTGGCCGAGCATAATGGCTCATAAGGGTGTGAAGAGAAGAGGGAAGGGGTGACCTTTTAATAGGGGAGGAAAGAGGCACCTTTGGAAAAACTTAAAATATTTTTTTATAATAAAGTCATATTCGGTTTTTTATATCTCCAAATTGATTTATTTCTAAGATAATGTGGGGATGGGTCTAATTCCTCTCAACCAATAGATTTTAGTTAGGTTTGGGTCATTATATTAATTTTATCTTTCAATTTTCACTCTTAGTTAATTAGATTGACATTTACCATGTCACTTTGTAATTTTATATTATATAGTTACTAAAATTACCATATACATCCAAGAGACCCCGAAGTGGTCCATTAATGATACACCAATCATTATATTAGTATCTTATCCAAACCATAGATTATTAGGAATATAATAACAATTAATAATATAATATTTGTTTTAAAAATTATTTTATGTAAATTTTGACACTATTTGGTAATTGATTTTTGTAAAAATCATAACAGCATGATTTGATTGAAAAAGGTTAATTAAATCAATAATATCATGTCATATTAACCTAAAAAATTAGTGGAATTCATTAAAAGTCTCAAATTACATTTATTTGGGTATTTATAACATCAATTATGTTAATATTTTCATTAATACGATAATTACTTCATCATCATTGTGTCATAAATAACATAAATTATTTAATGTCTAAGAATTATAAATAAATTACCATTAGGTATGAAATAATTTTATCTTTCTAATGAATATTTATAGTTGAATTTATCTTCTGTATATGCCTTTATTAAAAATGAAATAGTTATTAAACATTGATTTTAACTATTTTAAACCTTCTTTAAATAAATTAATAATAAATGTCCTAATCTAATACAAGTGGACCTAAATGGTCATATTTTATTCCTAAGGTTGTTTTTGGTCGAATTACACATATCCAATAGAATTAGGACATGTTTTATGGTAATAATAATATCATTTCAACCCTTAATTACCCTATTTACTTTTAACTGTGGTAAATAAAATTAAAAAGTTACTATTCACCAAAAATTATTTTCATGACATTGAACCACATATTAGTCCTTTATATTAATCACATCTTTCAGATTTTTGAAATTACACTCCCAGAATTGGTAAATGATTGTTTTATGTATGTTTGAAAAATCCTCCTAGGAGGTTGGTAAAAGACGGTGAAAAGTTCAATAAAATTTTTATATATGAAAAATTATTATAAAATGACTCCAATGAATTAAATTGAACATATATAGGTATTATGTATCAATTTTTACCTAAAATAAATTTAAATAAAAAAATTATTTAAATAAAAAGTCGGTTTTTAAATAGCAACCCAGTGTTATCATTATTCATCAAAAATTGAATGTTTTTAGAAAAATCCCAAAAATTCACCCTATTCTAATTTCGATATTCCGAATACAAAAATGGAGACCATTTTGAAAGATTTAATTTATAAAATATCAAAAATTGGGAATTACAATTAAAACGGTTAGATTATATAGTATTTTAATAACATATCGTTGTTTAGTGAAACTCGATATTACATACAACACACGCTATCGTGGAAGGTCGCGATTGTGTGTAAAGAAAGCCAGGTCAGGGATGCGTGTAGTGAAACCTCTTTTTGGTGTAGCGTACAACAAAAGACATCAATAAAATTTAAAAGAATATTTTTCATAAAATCTCAAGGTGTTTCACAGTTTCAGGGGAAAGATGGACCCATAAGAGGATAAGGTTTGGTTGGAGGCTATGGTGAGTGTATTTAGGGTGGTAGGGACACCAGAAGACCTTATGGTGATCCTTGCTGCGAGTTTCCTTCGGGTTTCAGCAGGGAGATGGTGGAGCCTAATTCATCAGGTCCCCGAGGTGGCAACGTTACTCTGGATGGAATATGAGATCCTATCCCAGGTGGAGTTTGTACCCACCACCATTTGTGTGGTGTGGAAATAGGAGCTACTGTATCTATAGTAGGGTAGCTTGACAGTGGCAGAGTACTCGGCGAGGTTCACCGACCTCTCGTGTTATTCCACTGATATGGTGCAGGACCCATTTTTCAGGGGCCGGACCTTCGAGCAGGGGTTCAGGCGAAAGATCAGAGACTCTATGATCTACCTCAACATCCCGACATATGTGGGGGTGTTAGAGAGAGCCCTCCTAGTGGATAGTATCATTGCTGATCAGTCACCTGCAGCAAGACCCAGTACCAGTTGACATGCAGTAGAGTCTTCTGTAGCTTGTAGTAGAAAGATTATGTAGAGGTCTAAGAGGACTAGACCCACAGGTGGTCAACCGCATGACTCAGGATCGGTTTTTCGAGGCACACAGAGCAGATACACATATGCCAGCAGAAGACAGTGTTACTCATGCGGTGGGCAGGGTCACATAGAACGTTACTATTCGACCTGTCATACAGACGATCAGTAGTAAGTTGGGGGACCTCCCTGGAAAAGGCAGACGCTCGATCATGGCATTCCACAGGGAAAAGGTGAATGAGGCAGAGGAGCTGGTTGAGTAGGTAGCAGAGGATGACGTTTTGAGGGGTTTCCACCACCACTAGGAGGTCCACCCCAACAGCAAGGAGCTGGTGGATAGGGGAGAATTGAGCTTTAGGATGCTGAGGCATATGACCATGGCACTCCAGATATTATTTGAGATATTGTCTCTTTCTATTGAACCTTAGTTTCAGTTATTATAGACATAAGTTCCAGTCAATCATTCATAACAACTGTCCTCCTTCGGAGCTCGGAGATTCCGACGGAGCCGTTGGCTCGATCCTTACAGATAGAGATTCTTACGGGAGTAAACTCGATGATTATGAACTGGTTCCAGAAGTGTGATCTTACTCTAGGAGGCGAGATCTTCGGTTGGGATCTCCTCTTAGCGGCGTTGAGGCCTTACAGTGTCATCTTGGGTTTGGATTGGTTATCTACAGTTCATGCTCAGATTGATTGTATTAGGCACAAAGTGCGGTCTGTCCACACAAATAGGACCAAGTTTACCTTCCTCGACGAGAGGGGAACTTTGGCAGCACAATACAGACATACTTAGAGGAGGGTGTATCTGATAAATCACTAGTTTTCTTGCCTTTCTATTGGAGAAGTAGATGTGGAGAGTCTGACTTATCCTATAGTGGTGGACCAGTACGCGAATGTTTTCCCTGATGATGTTCTAGGAAAACCTCTTCATAGATATGTGGGCTTCTATATTGACATGTACCCCTGGATGACACAAATATCAACTCCAGCATATCAAATGGTTCCCTCTGTGCTTTGTGAGTTGTGGGTACATCTGGAGGACTTGCAGAGGAAGAGAATTATCTGGCCTAGTGTTTTTACCCGGGTAGCCCCGATTCTATTCGCCAGGAAGGAGAATGATAGCTTGAGGATTTTTTTACTACCGTCGCCTTAACAAAGTGACCGTGAAGAAAAATTACCCACTCCCGAGGATTGAATACCGCTTTGATCAGCTCAAGGGAGCTTGATGGTTCTCAAAGATAGACCTCATATCAGGATATCAACATCTCAGACTTCGAGACGAGGATGTGTAGAGGACAATCTTCAGGTGTTGGTACGACCCTCATGAGTTCTTGGTTATGACCTTTGTCATAACCAAAACTCAAGTACTGTTCATGTGTCTCATGAAAAGGATCTTCCAACCATACCACGATTGTTTTGTCGGGGTTTTCATCGATGGAATTTTTATCTACTCGACTAATGAGAAGGAACATGCCTACCATTTGCAGGTAGTACTGGACACACTTGGATTGCACCAGCATTATGGTAAGCCCTCGAATAACTTGTTTTAGATTCGAGAGGCTGTCATCTTGGGACACAGCATCTTGGAGGCTGGAGTTGCACTAGATCCAGCAACTATTGAGGAAGTTCTTTCTTGGGATCCACCCAGGAGTGTGACGGAGGTACGGAGTTACATTTGCTTGGATGGATACTATCAAAGATTTATTCTAGACTTATCCAGAGTTTCTACACCACTATCTGCCTTGAAAGAGAAGGGAAACCCTTCGTGTTGTTGGAACGATTCCAGTACAGATTCCAGATGATGAGGGAGAGGCTGACTAGTTCCCCACATCTTGAGGCTTCTTGAGGAGGGCGTAGGGTTTGTAGATTACTACGATGCATTAGGGATCATACATGAGTGTTTCCTGATGCATGAGAAATCTGTGATCGTGTGTGGTTCTCAATAGCTAAGACAACACGAGGAGAACTACACTACACATAACTTGGAGTTAGTAGTAGTGGTGTTCACCTTGAATATGTGGAAACACTATCTTATGGGTGATCGTTTTACCATGTAATCTGATCACTAGAGTCTCAGGTATATCCTCTCTCAGAAAAACTTGAACCTGAGACAACGGAGTTGGAATGAGTTCCTCCAGGAATATGACATTGAGATATTCTATACTCCGGGGAAGCGGAATGTTGTTGAAGATTCTCTCAAAAGAAGATATGGTATAAAACTTATAAGAGAGGCGCCAGAGCAGCTGCCTGCCTTGCAGATATCCTTGGTGGATAGACACGGAGACGCCTATCTACGGTCTCTCAAAGTCAGTTCTCTAATTCTGTAGTGATTTAGGGAGGCACGACATGGGGATGTTGAATTTTAGATGTGACGTGCTCATATATCCACAGGGCATGCACCTGATGGATTTTTTAAGGTAGGGATCACGTTATCTTTTTTTTGATGACGTACCATGGTACCTGTTGCATTTCAGGAGGACGTGTGGAGAGAGTTCTACATATCCCATCTAGGTGTACATCCAGGAGTGGTGAAGATGTATAAGGACCTCAGATGATCTCACTAGTGGACAGGTATGAAGATAGCAGTAGTAGAGTTTGTCTCGCGACGACTAACTTGTCAAAAAGTGAAGGCAGAGCACCAGGTACCAGCAGGCTTGGTTCGGCCCGTAGAGATCCCAGAGTGGAAGTGGGACAGGGTATCCATGGACTTCATGAAGGGCCTCCCATGTACATCCATGATTCATGATTCGATATGGGTGATCGTTGACTGACCCACCAATACAGCCCACTTCCTACCGATTAGAGAGCAGGGCTCAATAGAGAGCTTGGGACACCTCTATGTGCAAGATATTGTTTTTTTGAATGGAATACCTTATTCTATTATCTCCAACCATTACACATGGTTTACTTCTCGGCTATTGAAGGGGTTGTAGGAGGCTTTCAAGACATATCTTCACTTCATCACCACCTTCCAACCTAAAAAAGATGGCAAGACTCAGTAGACCATTCAGACCCTCAAGGATATGCTCCAAACATGTGTCTATGACATTGGTCAAAGCTGGGAGGATCACTTACATTTGGTGGAGTTTTCCTACAACAACAGTTATCACTCCCCCATCGTTATGGAATCTTTTGAGGAATTGTATGGTCAACCTTGCAGATCTCCACTATGCTAGACAGTCCCAGGAAAGTATGCACTAGTGGGAACAGAGATGGTATGCGCTACCACGCAGAAGGTGAAAATCATCTAGGAGTGGACGAAGACTGCATAGAGAAGGATGAAGTCATTTACTGACAGGAGAAAGAGACCTATAGAGTTTGAGGATGGTGACCACGTCTTCCTATGGATATCACATCAATGAGGATTACAATGATTTGGATGAGACAGCATGTTATCTCTGTGATTCATCAGACCTTTCCAGATCCTCAGCAGAGTAGGTGAGGTGGATTACTTCCTGGATCTTCCACCTCAGTTGCACCGGGTGCATGAGGTCTTCCACGTATCTTAGCTGAAGAGATACGTTCATGAACCTTCTCACATCATCGACCATGGAAAGCTCGACATTAATAACGGGGAGACATTCACGGATGTTCTAGTGGAGATTGAGGTCGACAGGAGCAGGTCCTATGTGGATGGTGGATACCCCTTGTTCGCGTTCACTGGCAGTACATGAACCTCTAGGAGGGCACATGTGAGCGGGAGGCTCAGATGCGTGCTCAGTACCCCCATTTATTTCCTTAGTGTGATTTTTAGCTTACAGGGTTGTATAGCCCTGAGGTTGGTAGAATTTAATGACCTAGAAATTCCATGTAATTTTTTTTCTTAAATTCATGGGATTTTTACGAGTCTGTGAAAATTTACACCACTGGATTCTGAGTCCCAGTGTACCCGGAATCATTTTCTGATGTTTTTTTCAGTACGTTCAGTAATCGTACGAGAGGGAATTTATATCTTTTAAACCATTGCTCAGAATTGAAATATGAGGTACCCATTGAACTCACTGAATCAGTGATTTCTTAGTGAGACGTTTACCGTACTTTTGTTCTAACGATAATGGAAGTTAGTGTCTAGGGTTTTTAATTAAATTAAATAATAATAAAGTGTTACATTATTTTTTATTTGTGGCGGTTTGATTTTACAAAGGGAGGTTGGAGGTGGGGGCCATGGCACCCTAACCTCTCATGGGAGGTTATGGTGGTGGGGCCCACTCAAACATAACCTCCCTTGGGTGGATATCTTTGGTGGGGCCCACACGAGCTTTAAACTCTCTTTTTAACTCCCCATTTAGGTGGGATGTCAACTCTCCACCTTCCACTTTTATTTTGTGTCAACCCTCACAATTAATTATAGGAACTTATTTTATTTAACTAGAACCCTTTTTAATTCCTTTTAATTCTTTCCAACCATTAAAATAAAAGTTAGTCTATTATCTTTGGGATGGAAAATTTGATGGTGGAGCTTTGAGTTGGTGAAATTCATCATTCTATCAGTGAATTCCACACACCACCGAAGAATAAAGAACTTCTTCATTGATCTTCAACTGAGCCAAAAGACAAGGATTCGACCATGAAGAACATCGGTGATGCTTCTTTAGTGGATGCTTCCCGATGTCAAAAAATCAACCTATGCTTTTCCACTACTTCCACCGTCAATGATCAGAAAATATGAGGTAGGGGTTGATTTATGTATGAGATCTTACCCTCCTTTCTTTTTCATTTTTTGAGCTCCTTATTTCCAATTGATATCATCATAACTAGGAGTCTTGTACAGCACGAGCACTGTCTGACCCTCCCCCCTCGTTGTTGTTGTTCTTTTCGTGTTGATGACCGGGGTGGAGCAAGGAAGGTTGGCATCGAGTTGACTGTGAAGGAACTGACGGCGCAAGTCCACCGGGTCGCCATGATGAAGAAGAAATGTCGTGCCGTATGGAAGGAGAGTCGTGGAAATGATGGGCTGCGGCAAAGGCGCGCGGCGCCGTCTCGCAGCGCGGATGCCAGTAGAGGGCCGCGGCTACGGCGGGCACAACGCCATCACAGCGCGCCAGTGTTGTGAAGTGGCTAGATGCTCGGGCCCACCAGGAGGTTCAGGACCCCATCAGGTCCTGTGTGTGCTAGACCGGAGCCACCTAGCGCCTGTTTCAGTCCCACATGAATGGTTCAACCATTCAGGGGCCAGGGGGTGCGCGCATCCCCCCTGGGCATGGCTAGGGTAGGCTGCTGGGCCACCTTCGGTCGGGCCACCCTCGGCCGAGCTACCCCTGGAAAGGCCGCATCCTCAGACCGGATCGGACGTGATAACTGGGTTAAACCCCAGTCCAGACCGGGTCAGGAAGGGGCAGTCCAAATGGGTCGGACCGGACCCAGACCCATTTGTCCAGTTTACACCTTTTCGCCCATATCATGGGCTATGGGTGTCTGATTGGCTATGCGCCTGTGGAGATTGAATTCATGGAGTGATAATGATCTTTTGGCATACCCCACATGGGGTTTGTACACAGTTGGAGTACGGTTGGTTTGGTTTGAACATAAAAAACAACTGGGTCCCTGGAACGAAAATACCAATAATTCGCAGACCAGGTGTCCGATTGATGCACCGTCTATCGTGTTGGAACCCTTACGACATGGTAGTCCATTGGGTTACTCCATTTTGGAGTTTAGTGGCAGTGGAATTATGGTCGCTATCTCAAGATCCGATTCTACAGAATTGAAGTGCACCGGGTGTAGGGAATCCATTGGTTGTTAGTGATTCGGAGGTTGGAGAAATATCATATGGAGGACAGCGCTCAGCAATCCTGTGTGGGTCAGCGCATACTGATCCTGTGTCGGTTAGATCCTATCTAGGTCATTGAGGGGGTTAGAACCTATCCATCATGTGTGGGTCAGACTCTGTATGGTCCGAAGTCGTTCCTCTTGACATTAAATTACGGTCTAGCTTCACAACTAATCTTCTGTTCTTTTATACTTCACTGAAATCCTTGTTTGAGCCGAGTCATGGCTTTCGTATTTTCCTCATGATTGGGATGAGATACTAAGTAGGTATATGTATGGGAATATATCTATGTAAGGGTTATCTGTTGACTCCGTACATTTTTTTATCCATATTGTATTTTATGAGACCTTGGTGGTCTCGAGGACCCTACTGAGTATCGTTATACTCAACCCTTCATGGGATTTGACCGCACCTCATTGTATTGGTTGTACATGATGAACAAAATTGACCGAGGAAGAGAGTATTAGAACATGATGGTAACCAGAGGTGGACCACTCGGTGATACGTACACAGAGCGGACGGACGGACATGGGGTGCTATAGAGGCCACCAGTACCCTCCCTTTAGGTGGGAATTTCGGTGAATGCCCCAATAGCTGATTTACTTCCTTTCTTCAGTTGTACTAGCCTTTTAGTTGTATTGTACTTTAATGTTGTGATGGTATTCCCAACCCCATTCCATTCATCACTCTCTTTTTTATGTTGTTTTACTGAGTGTATTACTTCCAGTTATGTACTCTGTTGTGTTTGTTTACTGTTTTAAAGGAAATTTCTTTCCCAGTTTTGTGATTTATGCCATTGGTGCTAGTTTTGCAGCCCCGGGGCAATGGAAGGCGGGCATGGGGTGGTCACGGTACGGGCTCCGGGGGACGGTTCATGTATTATCCTATCAGAAATTTTTTGTTTTTTGGTGGTTTATATTATCCATATCTTTTTTTCGATAAATATCCAAAAGAACCTGACACATGGTTTCACTTCCATATCCATGTTTTTCTATATGGAATCTTATTGTGTGTTCTTCTGGTTGACCTTTGTAATAATCTTTATTCTTTTAATGTTATATTTTTATAGACACTTTTTAATATGTGATACTTTTAATGAATTTTCTAATCCCAATTTTAAAATTTCAATGACACAATTTCCAAAAGTGGGGAAGTATGTAACGACCTAGGTTTTTATAGAATTGTACAATTTCATATATATTAAAATTGATGAATAAGATATTAAATTAATTTTAATGTGGATTCTTTTTTTAGTAGCTTACTCAACATGAAAAAACAAGTTTCTTTAAAATCATTTGTGGTGCACAACATTGAGATATACCGATACATAATATAAAAATATTATTCTTTTAAATGGTAGTTAACACATATCTTTTGTATTTTTGGGAATGATCATAAACAACTACATTAATTTTACACATGGTTTATAAATGTATTTACGTATATCCAACAAATTTTAGACCCTTTATGTAATAATGAATATGATTTTATGCATGCAATACTCTAATATTCTCTAAAAGGTTGATTTACATAATTTTGATGGTGAAACCATTTTAAATCTAGTTTTATTCAATTTTATATGTATAATTTGATAAAAATAATATTTTTAATTCAATGAAGGAAATCAAAATTTACATAGGGTAAATATTTTGTATTTTTAAACAAAATATCATTTTTAATAGATAGAGAAATATAATTCATTTTTATTAAAAACATCCATTTCATTTAATTAATTTATATAGTAGTATATTTTATTTATCTTGTTTTAAAATATAATTGGATTATATTTTTATTATTTAATCCAATTATGGACATTTGATGTTGCTTAACTTTGAAATTTGACCTAAACACATGTCAATCTTTTGATATTTATTACTTATTAAAAAGAACATTTTGGATTTGACAATAGAAAATAATTTAAAATCAATTTCTTCAAAATTTAATATTAAATTTTGAAATACGTATTCCATATTTAGAATCAAGAGTTCCTTGTTTTCTGAATAGTTGACAATTATTTTTCGACATTATGAATTGTAACATCAGTAAATATTTTATTTACCATGTTTAAAGGTTTAATCTGGTAAATAACGGTAAAAAAATAATATTTTCATAATATAAAATTACTCTAACACTTATTCTATCCCTATTGGATGAGCTATGCACAACCATGGGAATAATTGGGTTGATTTTTGGACCCCATGGAGCCAAATGTTTTTGATAATGACCTTTATTTACTTTTCAATTAATGTTAAGGAAAATATAACCTAAACATGTATCATTTACTAAATAATTTTTTTACGGGGTTATATAAGTGATCCCATTTACTATGAAAAGTAATTTGAAATCTAAAAATATTTCCCACATCATGGTATTATATTTATAATTTTTAGACATCAAATAAGACAAATTTTAATTATGACACAATGGTGATGTAGTGATTACATTATCAATAATTGATTTAAATAAATGGTCTTATAAACTTTTAAAATGTATTGTTTTTAGAGTTTAAATGACATAAAATAATTTTATGGATGATTATTACTAGATATCTTTGAATAATTGATGGTTTTTTGAATTAATCGATTTTTTATTGATTTTTAAAAATTCATGATATGAATAGAATAAAAAGTGACGTAAATGTGTTTTTAAATTAATAAGTATTTTATTAAATAATATAATAGTTAAAAAATATTATTCAACAAAAAGGCATTTATATAGTTTTAAATTTCATTAATTAAAAACCTAGGTATTTATTGGCAATTTATGGTAACTATTTTAACCTTATAGTATTAATATACAAGAATACACGGTAACAGTTAAATTAGTTAACTAATTGTTAAATCCAAATGATAAGGTTAAATATGAATCAAAAAAGTGTATAAAACATATTAGATGAGAGTATTTTTGACCCATAATCATACTATATTAAAAATATATCACTTTTTTGTTGTTATAAATCTAAAATCAATTAATAATAATAAAATATCTCAAAAAATTCCTAAACGACCCCTCCAACCTCTTATAAAAGGACACCACTTCTAAGCCATTAATCCAACCACTCAAGACACATGGATCATCCAAAATATTCTGGAATAATATCCCAATATCCCCAATTACCACTTGATGTATTCCTATTATAATATGGAAATTTTAGAAAGCCCATTGGTTCAAATCAAAAGAAGTTACCAAATTTAAGGCAACTTCTTCACTAATGTTCCTTTCCAATAGTTTTCCATATCCACTCCCTATGATCTTATGATTAACTGTTTACATAATAATAACATTACCTTAAATAAAATATGTTGGTTTATGAGATGAATTTGAAATACACATACACACACCTCTGACTAATGGGTATTGAAGAAACTGTTTCTGTGGATGGAGAGCTACTGCCTCATGAAATGATGGTTATTAAATCTTCTCGTAACAACTATCATGGTGGCCATTATGATGTAAATATAATTATATATTATTTTTATTATATTAATATTACCAATATTATAATTTATTTCTCATTTAGAAGATACCTTTATGATTTTCATGTTTTTTAAATATGATAATTTCATTTGAGGTAATGCGGACTGTTGCCCCTTCAATGTGATATGACTCATTCATTGTCTACATTAAATGTATATGAAATTGAATTGATGAACATATGTAAAATATATAACACATATATTATAATGGTATTTAATATACCTATGTATAATTTAGTTTTCATTCCATTAAATATGAAAAAGATTTTAAAGAAATGTTCAAGCGTACGTACAGCTTACCATCTCCAAGAACGGTGCAATTTGTATCTTATATACAAATTATATGGACTATTCTAAAAATATATATACATGATATACATGATATATATGATATATAAATCATTAAAATCATTATGGAGTTTGTGTAATTTTAACCACATGGAGAAGTTGAAATTATAACATATTTATTTTTGACTCATGACCCGAACAACGACAAATGTTCAGAGATAATCTAAAATAAAGAAATAACATTTATATAAATGTAATATTTGATATAAAAGGAATAATAAACATCAAAATGGTTCTTAAGAATTATAAATTAACTTATGTTTATTATTCTAGAAAAAGAAAAGAAACATAAGAGCCAAGTAGGACTCGAGGTAAAGGACATCATCTCAATCTCCATTCATTATGGCCTATTTTGAAAATATACACCTCCTTATTTAATATGGTGTATAATAAAACACATTAATTTTACATTCAGTAAATGGTTTTCTTTTTTCTATGAAATGATTACAAAATAGAAAACTGAATGTTATTAATGTTTGTAGTGACAATGACCTATCTGCTGCCATAATAGTTATTTGGATTCCTGTATAAGCCTTAATGTATCAAAAAGGAAATAAATTATTTTATACCCTTTTTGGTGTTTTAGTGTTGAAAATCATTTTTAAATGGATTTATTATTTCAATATCTTGAAATGATTAATTTTTATTACAAATGATATGGTATTAGTGAAATGTTGATATTTTCAATATTTTATGTGTTATGATTAAACAATGGTACATGGATATTTGCCTGGTGGTAATGTGATATACCGAATAATAGGTGGATACATTATAAACCAAGGAATGTTGGATTCATTATAAATTCCAATTATTTATTGTATTGAAGTCTGTCATATTGCTATTATAATTAGGGATATGTGTTGATGTCGATCTTAGGGTTATTTTATTTATGTATGTTTATGTCACAAGTTACCTTTATATGATATTTGTTTAATTATATAGGATTTAGGGAAATATTTTGGTTACCACGAGGGAATTAAATGAGATTATATTCAGTGAAGTGTTTTTTGTACTTGTTTAAGTTGAAAAGTAATACATCATGGTATTATATGCACAGTTTTCATGTTGTTTTGAAATAATGACACTTTTCCTTCTTTATGTATTCCGTACAGAGGTTTTTATGATCACCCTATGTTTTTGAATGGTTTTTCACAGGACATATTGTGGAAAAGGGTAATGTATGGGATCAAAGAAAATTCATTTGGTTTAAATCATGCAACTAGTCATGTATTTCTTTGAATTTTTTTATTATGAAAATAATTGATAGTGAGTAGATGTGTATACTAGAAATTTTCAAGTTGTTATGTATAAGTTGTGACCAAATTACATAATGATATAAACCAAAATAGATCCCAATGTAAATTATTTACTTAATTCATGATAATTTAATGTTTACGGTTGGGGCCTTTTAATAACAGAAGTCTCAAGAATGGAAAATTAAGACAAAAAATCTCTCAACGATTAGTTATATTTTCAATTTTAATCCAAATGAAAGTGGGATCCATAAATGGATATATAATATATATATATATATATATTTATCCGAATAATCATTATGATATGAATCATTAAATTCATTTAAGGTAATAATATATATAACTCAAAAATAATTATAATGAAAATATATCATTTTTTTCATAGAAAATAAAAGTGATATAATAATACATTAGCAATATTCTAAAATTCAATCATAAGCATTAAAATATACACTACAATAAAATAGGTTTATTAAATTTCTATTATTGAACCATATTAGTAAATATAATTTAATATATGAATTTCATATATCATTTTCATAACTGTATATTAACAATTTTATGTTAAATTCATACATTGGGAAATTGAAATTTTTCAATATATGTTTTGAATTTTTATTCGTGAACCTCTTACATATATCTTGATTTAATCACATATAAAATTTCTTACATTTAATAAAAATATTATATATTTATATTATTTTTATTTAGATAAATCCTTAAAATCTAATACTATAAATTAGAATACACCAATTATGGAGATAGTATGTTGCACCTACTCCTAAAAGATGTTTCCATTTTTTACACAAGTTTAATGAAATAAAATTAATTAATATATTCTAATTAAATAATAAATTTTATGTCATATCTATCCTATAATATCATTAAACCCATCATTATAAAATTCCATCTATATTGTGAAAATTAATTTCACCATGCAAAGCAATAGCCATCTGTAAACACAATTGATGTTATCATATCTGCATAAAATGATACCTATAGTGAATAACATGTGACATAATAAATAAAGGAAAAAAATATCATAAAATTAATATATAAATTGTAAATATATCATTATTCACATCCTTGATAGGAGGTTTTCAATAAATGATCAACATCAATTGATGTAGTTGTAGTCCACCTTACATAAGAATAGTGATTTGGTAACCCATTTGATTGAACAATATATGGTTTTACATAATAAAAATAACATAAAAACATAAGTTTATTAGAATATTTTTTTTTGTATATAGTAATATAATAATAATAATTTAAGGATGTGGATAATGAAATAATACAGAAATGGTAATTGATGAAGGTTACTGCTTCTTCTTTGGTATCCTCCGTAGGATTCCACCAACACCTAACTGTGATTTTATAATGTTAAAAAAAATCTTCTAGAATTATATGATGGATTTTTATATTATATTTTTTCAGATATAATCTGAACTAGAAGTGATTGATTTTTGGAATATGATAGTATAATGGGATACTTTTAATATGTGATGTGAGTGTCAAAGTTAATATTTGTTTGAAAAAAAAGATCTACCAATGTTTTTCTCAAACGATGTTGAAAAAAATAGAATTTTAGAAAAATATAAGGTATATAAACAATATAATTTCATTAAATGGTTTTTTGGTGAGTTTTTGGTTATGTATAACCCTTCTTTTTTTATTTTAACCTCATGGTTAACAGAATTTTACCGAATCTGTGGAAATTAATTTTTATTGTTTATACTATTAATTTTTGTAAAAATTCAGGTTAACATATTATATAATATAAATAACTATGAATTAAATGATAAAATTTATTTCATTAAATTCATATTATAGATTTTGAACATTTTAGTTAAAAATTATGCTCCCAAATGCGATGTGAAAATAGGTTTTGAAAGAGAATATGTCTTAATGTTTACAAAATTTTCATATCAAATATCAATTTTAAATTTATTAAAATGACTAATATTAGATTATTATATATAAAATTGAACTAATGTTAATATATAATCAATTTAAAAAAACTTTTATGATTTATATTATTAATATATATGGAATGTTTCAATTAAAATACAATATTTTCTCTATTCATTAAATTTTTTTTAGAAAATCCTGAAAAATAACCCCTAACGTAATTTTAATATTCTTATTTCAAAAATTAAAAAAAAATTATTTAAATTTTAAATAAATTTTTTATATTATTTTTATAATTTCCCACAAAATTAGATACATTTATTTTTTTAGAAAACTTTTTTTTAAAATAAATTATTACTTTGTCAAAAAATTTAGAACTTTATTTCAATTTGTTTTTTAGGTAAACTAATTATACGTTTTATTTAAAAATTCCCTATTTTTATTAATTTATCATTGTTTAATTTCATAGTAATAATGTTCTCAATAAAATAATATTAATAAAAAATTGTTATTTTTAATGAAACATAGTGATGAGTGAGGTGTAAGATCACCATTTGTTGCGTATAACCCACGAATAACATTGATTTTTAGTTAATATTATCTTATAAATAAATTTATCTTATCCAAAGTTAATAATAATAAAACACGGGTTATTATATTATTCTACCGTAAAATTACTTTCACCCAAAAATTCAACACTTTAATAGAATTATCCTAATATAATTTTACCTCCTAATAACCTCATCTCCGGCAATAGATAGGAGATATATGATGGTAAAATCATGAACATGAGGGTTACTTGGTTTAATCTCATACTAATAGGATACCATAACGAGATAATGATGAATAAAAATTGGATCAATATTACTAGGGATTAGTTTCCATTCATTCCCTAATCTCATAACATTGGTTAAAGAATTAATTTTATGAAAAACCATATCAAAAAAATAATATTATAGATCACATACGTGATTTCAAGAATATATTTTCTACTGAAACTAAGCTAGAATTATGTGTTACAGAGGCAATAGATCCTTCCCAACTATTTATTAATATATCTCTTCACCCGATAGATGATGTTGTTGTACTTAACCTCTTTTGAATAATAGTGGATAACACCCTATGATATCAACATGGGATTGTCTTTTTTTATTATGCATTCCTCATATACTTGGATGATAAAAATTGATTATTTTCAACTATGTTTCAAGAACTTCCTGACGTCTTCACATAATAATTGAGGTAAAAATCATATCATTATAAAACATAATAGAATGGGATACTAAATGAAATCATATCACCTCCATGAAAAATATCATGGGATATTGATCATGAGAGATGTATTCAATGACAGAATTTATTTGTGCATAATTATTATGGTGATCTTCTACAAACAATTGGGAATTATTCCCTTTATACATTTTATGGGTCCTAGAGAAGACATCCAGGATTTGTTTTCCCATTTCCATTCTATTTTTTATAAATTTTGTATCAAACCTTTTACATTTACCTATTATCCTTCACTTGATGACATACCAAGCATAGACCATGAAATTCTACGATATATCTCTTTATTCCCACCTTCCAGAAATAATAATTAAAATAAATATACATATTAATAATTCCATTTTAAATAGATAATTAATAACTAGAGATTTTTCTACCATTTAATTCATGAAATATGGTATTAATGGAGCACATACCAAATTTCTAATCCTTATCAATCCAATAAGAAAAACATTTTACTCAAGAACATTCATAACAAATTTTTATAGATCATAATCTAAGTTATTCTCTACTTTATTGTCATAATTGATATATGGTTATTCATTTAACTAAAGAAGATTTGATTTTTCCACTTCCTTTATAATTTCTATATCCCTAAATATATATAGAATTATTGGATATTTTGTGATCCTTATCATGGATAAGATGAAATTATCCTTTTGAAAAAACTATCAGCCACTTTATTATCTTTCACAGGGTTGCAATGTTTTCAGAAATCAAAAATATTGATAAAATATTACCATATTCTATGTATCATAATGATCTAGTAATTTTTAAATATGTACTTATAAATTTTATGATTAGTATATATAGCACATTTATATCCATGATGATAATAAAAAAAATATTTAATTATTGAATTACCGTAACTAACTCTAAGTCCATAGATGGGAATTTGTTTTCATGAAAAATCAATAACCATGAGGTATAAAATAAATATTTTTATTATTTAAAATGAAATATCACAATAACTTATTAGATGTATCACAATTGATTACAATCCATTCTCTACAATCTGGTAATATATACATAGGGACACATACTAATATTCTTTTCAATTTCATGATTCTTTACTTATATTCATCTGTTAATAGGAACCTAGATCTCTTCTATGTTAAATGGGATTGAGGATTAGATATTCTTATGAAATTCTCCCGAACCATCTATTATATCATGAAAAACCAGAAAAACATTATATGTCTTCTATAATTATTTGTCTTGGCCAATATTCAAAAGCCTCATTTTTAGATGGATAAACTGATATATATTCTATTAAGATTATATAACCCAAAAATAAAACCTTTTTTATCCAAAATTTACATTTTGTAATATTTTCATACAATTTATCCATCTAAAGGATATCATTCACATTTCTCAAGTTACCTTTATGCTCTTGTTCTCACATTTAATATGAAAAAATATTTTCTATAAAAAATCATAGAAATTGACCAGGGTAATATATAAAGACACTATTTATTAAATCAATAAGGATATTAGTGTAATTATTTATAATCCATTAACATCCAAATATATATTCAATGTATCCACACCTCATACAAAATGATTTCTTTGGAGTATTTTCATTTTTGAATGTAAATTAATTCAATCTAGAATGTATCTTAGTCATTGAAAATTACTTGTCTTCACATGGTTTATTAAATAATTCATTAATAAATATTAGATGACACATGTTCTTTATTGTGATGTTTTCTAGATCTCTATAATCAATCCATGGTCAAATAAATGAATCCTTCATTTTAAAAAAAAACTGCTTGTGCACCCCATGATGACTCACTTGGACAAATTAATCCCTTTTCAATGTTTTTATTTGATTACTCTTTAATTATTACTTAATAATTGGGACCATTAAATATTGAGTCCATGAAATTTTCCCAAAACTATGTTTTTTTTCTATTGATAAAAAACATGAAATTTTGGTGGAAGACTGTGAAAAGTTTCTAAAAATTCTTTGTCAAAATTCCACACAATAACCATATCAAGGATATCATTCCTCTCACAATAAATGTGAAATAAAAAATCCATATTAAATTGAATTACGTCCCATATAATTGATTTAATATAATTTATTATTTCATACTTATATTCATATTATTATAAAATAATTATTTGGTTTAGAAAGTCAAATTTTACTTAAATTCATCAATATTTGATTATTAATTTGTGTACAGAAATTATATTCTTTCATAAGATAACTTCTAATCAAAACAATGGATTAAATGCCATGTTTTTTCAAATTCACTTTTCACATAATAAAAATAGTTGAATAATCATATACTTTACATGGGATCATTTTTTCATAAGTAGTATTATTATTAATTCTACATCTAATAATTTTTTAGCCAATGTGACACTATTATAATTAGTTTTTATATGAATAAATTAAAATATCAACAATTAATAAATCTTTTCATAGATTCTAATGAGTATGATTTATAATTATCTTTTATATCTGGATTTTTTCCACTAAATAACTAATCAATCTAACATTCATGTTGCATGATAATTCTAGAACAATGCCTTGTAAGTCTTGTAAACCTTTCTTCAGAGGTATCCAAAAATTCATCATAATTTATTATAATCATAAATGAAAACCTTATCGGTATTTATATGATTAATACACAAGTATTTAAATATTTTAAAAAGGTTAATCAACTCATCCAAATCCCTGGAATTGATTTAATCAATTCACATTAAATTCTTTAAATCACTCAACCATTGATCCACCCCACATTCTAAATGATATAAAACCAAAATTATTTATTCATGTTACATATACAAGATAATGGAATATATATTTTCAATGGTACTGATTCGTTTCACTGTAATTAATTGATCAATAGTTCTATTGAATGATGATGGATGTTGCCTTATTATAGTTTCAATATAATATTTTACCTGTATAGTTATTTTGTATTCCTAGTAATATTTATATAATTAAAAATTATTTTGATCATAGAAATGATATTTTTTCACTAAACCATCTTTAATGTGTGGTTACTCTAGAGGAAAATAATTTCATTCTCTATTACCCTTAGTATTAACATGGATACATTGGTATTAACCATTATATAAATAAAAAATTTATAGTATATGAATCAACAATCATAGTGCGTAATGTAATAAGAATTAATAATATTTTATATGAGGTCTAAATATTGAAACTAGTACTTTTTAAAACTATAATCCCATAGGTTTATCCTTGGATATGTATAACCATATTCTATATATTTCCTTCGGGACGATTCATAACGAATTTGTGAATATCTAATGCACAACCACTGAGAGAGTAAGACATGTTGTGCATCAAAGTAAGTTATCATGAACATAGAAATGAACATGTCCAGCTGAATACACATGTTTTGGAATTATTACCCATAGTAACATCTTTTCTAGACATATATATATAGTAGTTGAATCTATACATGGATTTATTTTCTTTTACACAACTCCAAAAATAATTTACCAAAATTATAAGTCATTTTATTATAAAATGGCTCCCCCATAGATTGAAATTTTTTTATAGATATTAATAGTGTTTAATCATCCTATTTAGAAAATGATAAACAAATTTATCCTTTCATATAGAAATATCAACCCAGAATTTTTTTTAAAAAATTATTACGACATTTTTTGATGAACATTTATTATAATACAGAAACACATGCATGTAAATAATAATGTTATAATGAATTTGGAAAATAGAAACAAAACTAAATATAACATTATTGATCTATAAAATCACCAACATTATTATTAAAAAAATCTTCCATCTTAGTCATATCATGCCAAATATATTACATTATAAAGGGAGGATAAGGGATATGAGAATGATTAAGATTAAATGATCAGTAAGGGGAATAATGGGATAAATTTAGCCTTATTATTTGAATAATGTAGTTGGAAAATTAACAAAAATATTATATCCTTACAAAAGATATCAATGATCAGGCTCATGAATTATCTCGTAAATATTGGTAGATCATTAGACTTCAATTAACTATAAATCAAAGAACATGGGACATGAGAGAATAGAATTGGAAGATCAAGTGGATTTTTTTGAATACCCATTATCATAGAAAATGATATACATATTAGTAAATGATCACTATATGGACATCACATTAGAAATGGTATACTCCCCAAATCCTTATAATAGTGAATATACACTCTTAAGAACCACATAGTTCTCAATGTACCTTATTTAAGAATGTTTACTCCTCATTCTAGCCCTTTCTATATATTGAGATATAAATAATTCCCTAATGAATTGGGTGCTGTTATATATATCATCTTGGGAAATTAAGAATTTTTTATTAATATAAATTTTGTAGATAGATTATGTTACCTGAAACATAGAGTTTTGTTCACCATAAATTTATCACCGAATATTAACGAGACATGATGTAAAATTACAATATAACTATTAAAACCAAGCCACTATAATTCTTTGAATGAATAAAAATAACTAAATTAGAAAAATATTGCATAAAAATTAAATTTAAATTAATTCTTTAATTACTAATTAATTATAAATAAAATTACAAACCATAAAAAATAATAAAATATGTTTTTTAAATACTACTTTTCTATATAGAAATATTTATTAACTAAATAGAGAACAATTTTTTTTTGAATTTTTTTAATTTTTTTATTTTACTAAATTCATAACATTCATGGTTGATTTTATAGACAAAATATAATCATAAATAAAATTTTATAGTTAAAATTTATGTATTTATAAAAATAATATTTGAACTATTTTGTGATATTATAATAAAATTAGAGTTTATATATTTTATGGAATTAATTAGATAAAATTAAATTTATTTTTTAAATCTCTATTTAAATAATATATTATGTTGAATTTTTGGTAACTATTTAATAGTTTCATTTTTCATAATTAGAGAAAATACAACATTTAAATATAAAAATGCATTTTCATGTAATTTTTTGTAGAGGTAAATAATATTTATAATTATATTAAAAGTAAAATTAGTTTTATTATATATATATATATAATATTAATCATAATTAGTTAATTTGAGTCATTTTCTTATTGAATTTCTATATAAAAACTCTGTAAACATTTCAATAGAGTATATTTAAAACACCTTTTTCTAATCAAGTCAGTGGGGTTATTTTAAATGAAATTCCAACAAATATATAAATGGAATTTTGAAAAATTATTTAAATATTATGAATAATAAATATTTATATGAACATATAATTTGTAAATTATTTTTAAAAATGATGAATAATAAAAATATTAATACTAATTTCTCACAGTTAAGGTAAAAACTAATTGCCGAGGGGAAAAATAAGATGATAATGTTAAAATGGTATAAAATCATATAATATCCCTTTAAAGTAAATATACTATACATATATATTATATTATGGATTATTGAATTGTTTCAATCATTTTAGAATTTTTAAAATGTATTTAAAACTTTTTAATTAAAAAATTAAAAAGTTTTCACTCACCTTACTAATAGAATTTTACCCCTACCCAATATTATATGAACCATAAAACCATTAGGATTGAAAATATATACCCACATAATTTCCTAACTTCAATCATATCATCGTATATGTTGAGGTTTTGATAGAGTCTAAGCAGAAAACAGTTATATTGGAAACCTATAGATGATACTCGAAGAAGACATTTTGTTCATCAACGAATGTTTTTATTTTATTTCTTCCATGATCTAAATAAATTAATAAAGTACCATTATTATATAATATCCCTAGTATATTCAATATAATCAGTTTTGTATTCTAATGGAAATGACCTACCACCATATTCATTTCAATATAATGGGATATGAAATCATTATTCATGTTTATTGTATACTACCACCTCATGAACTATTGCCATTTGTTTTTTAATTACCAAATCACAAGGATAAAACTAATAATTGATTTGTTATTCAGATATTATATTTATAATATTATAATTCTTCTAGAATAATGATATCTGTTGTACCTTTTTTCATTCTGTTATAAACTATCATATGAAAATAGGACAATCTCCCAGAGATGGATCATCAGGGTGCGGTATAACAATGATAGGTGAAAAAATAATTGAATATAATAAAAATATATAAAAATATATGAAAATGAGAAAATATAGGAGGTGTGAAAAAATTCATTCAAACCAATCTATAATAGGTTAAACCAGTAAATATTGAATCAGACAATACCACAAGTCTCCATGAGACCAAGTTTCTCCTAAAAACCAACCTAAACCAAAGACAATGTAAACTAGAGATGAAAAAATAATAAAAGGTCCCACTAAATAAACCTAGATCTTATAATTACACATGTAATACCTCCCAATGGAAAATTTAGGTTGTGATAAAATATCTCTGTAGGATACCACAATATAGACTATATTAGTTACAGAATAATGAATGAAAGAGTTATATATTTAAAACAAAAATAAGATTTACAAATAATTTTAATAAATGAAACAAAATTGAAAAATTATTTTCAATTTTTTATACAATCTCCTCATATTATCATAAATATAAATATAACTAGTACAAGTGATAAATAAGGTATTTAATTACATAAATACAATTTTAAGAAGCTAATCACATATCGATGAAATAATATATCATGAAATTCGATGTGTTACAAACTCATATAAAAAACTATGGGAAATATTACATGATAAAACCCCATCATGATATATATAAATTATTAATGAAAAAACACCTCGTATTGGTGCATATCCAATGAGAATGCATACTATACATAAAAGAAAAAATTAACAAATGTTGCTACCGTCAAAAATCAACTCATACCACATTTCTTTATTATTCCAATGGTTACCACTCAGTAATGGACACTCATTGAGGCTAACCGTTTCTAATTATAAATGAACGCATTGTTCTCGATGTGTGGTTGTTTGATGGAAAATTTTGAATCCATTATCAAAATTTCATAATTTATTTTTCAAACCCCAAACAATACTTTGTTGTGTTTGAAGATAGATTTACAATGTATATCCATTTTTTCAAATATTTTCAATCCATGAAATCCATTAAAGATTAAAATAAACTAAATTCATTGAAAAACACAAGGAAAATTAACTAGATGGATATAAAATCAATAAATGTAACCTGTAATATAGAGACACCTCACAAATGAAAATTAAAGCACTTATTTCATTTGACAACCATGAAAGAAACCCCAAGGATACACCTTTGAAAAATTAGGATAGACACGTGAATAGAATGGATTGATAGAAAGCATCAATAAATCATGATTCCATACAATAAACACAACTAACCTAGAATCCCAAAACAATTGAATGTTGAACTTAAATGAACAATATTTGGAGAGGAGCACTAAAACCACCATGATGATCAATTAGTTACCGAATCTTCAATGGCGAATAGAGATCTCCATAATAACATAGGGTGGGATCTGGGATATGAGAGGGTGGCTGAATGTTAAAATGAAATATAATTCATTTATATATAGCACTAAAAATAGAACACATGGGATCTAAATGGTATATAACCTCCCTACCTAATGAGTAATTGTTGAAACCTAAAAAACACCATAAAACATGAGTGGTTTTTAATGATTTTGGCCATTAAAAGCATATATTACACAAAAATATCTTGAAACCCTTTATGATATCCCAATATTGCAGATAAAAATGTAGATATCCAAAATAATTATATAACACATAAATGGAATGTAATATCCAAAAATATAAAATAAAACGTATATTTTAATATAAGAACAAAAAATAGCCCTGAATTATTTGTGAACAATGGGAGAGCCTAAAAAATCTATTGAAACATTTACCATCATACTAAATTAATTAAAATACATATACATCCCCAAAATTTATAAAATTTTCCCCATAAATGGAAATAAATCCCGGAGAAGACCACAAATGTGCTAAATTGATGATGAAGATAAATATATTATAAATGAAGTATCTAAAAATTGTAAAGGGATGTTACAATATCCCCACCATAAAATATTTATGTCAATATTAATTGATCAAATAGCATGGGTCAAAAAACTGTTAATGCCACTATGTCATCATCCGCATTTACCTATTGCACATCTTAGGGATATCTAATCTTCACATCTATAAAACCCATACTAGAGGTATTTATATACTACATAATACCATATCTTAATGATCCATAATCAGAAATAGAGGCTCAATTATATTCAATTCAGTCTCATAAACAACAACCTCCCCTTCATTCAAATTGAAATGATTCATAATATAACACCTCAATTGGAAAACATGAAACATGTCAAGAATGGAATTCACACATTATGAAAATATAATCAATAGAACACCATCCCCAATAATCTAATGATCTATATGGGTTCCAAAAACATCATTTATAACTAACTATTCTTACAAAAATGATGATTTACTAGTCTAGGTATAACAATAATAATGATCCAAGAAACAACATAGAACTATGATGCTGTAAAATGATTATACGCATAATATATTTTATTACACTTTTTCTTATAAATCTATTGTGGACCAATAACACCCTCTCTGTCATCTCATGGAAAATTCTGGACTCAACCATAGAATGTTCTCCCAACTCCTCCTAGTAAATCAAAGATCAAAATTTACTACCTTACCTTTTCTAAAAGATTTTAATTTTTTGTTAGAAGCCTAATAACTATTGGTTTAGTTAATTTTTACATTATGAATAATATTTTCCAATGGTACAACAAATTAGAGGACATATTCTTGAATCATACACTATACAACAAATTGGTAGATCCTAGGTTCACATAACATCAATATTCATTTCCACTATAAATAAAATCATTCATTAGAGAAGAATGAACCAAAAAACTACCACATATGTATAACTCTCCACTATGTGATTGAGACAAAATTACCTATTGTCTCCCCATGTGTATGGATTTTAATATAACATTAGCATTTTTTGTCATAAGTATTATAAATATGAACATGCACATAAAATTATTATTAATCTCTCATTGATTCAATATGTTGTTCACATATAGATAATTCTATTCAAAATCTCATATCAAAAAATGACTCATTCTAGATCACTCTTAAATTGACTCCAAAACATGTATCATTAATTTTATTATCATAATATATGGAACCAAATTCAATTTTCCATGAGTTCATGAAAAATGAAAAACAAATTTCTATATGTACTCCGCCTAAATTTTTTATTTCAACTTCATAACATTATGATAAAAATTATATTTCAAGATATTATGATTTGACTACATTATACTCCACTCCCCAATGAAATTTTTACTCACTGTTTTGAGTTCATTCATAACCACTACCAACTAAGTATCATAGGTAGGTTATTTTATCTCATGGGATGTAATTGGTTGAAACATAGGCTACTATATGTTTCCCTATATTAAGAGACATCAGAAAACAATATCATAACCATATAATAGAACATCGTAACCAGAACAGAGTACACGAAAAAATAAAACTAGAGATTACTTTTATCTCACAAAAAATTTCTTAAACGAAATATGAAACATATAATTCCACTCAAAAATTATGCAAGTATAGTTTAAAGATTACATTTTATATTCTAACACTGATAAGACCTGAACAAATATCATATAGTAACCATCCTTACCCAAAAATCATAGGATCACAAAATCATATATATACCTCTTACAAGACAGAACACCATTCACCTTTTTATGATACACTGTTGAACCCATCTCAGATATCACATGACCTTGAAATTTAAATAAATGTATCCATAGTAGACATTGGTAAAGTATAAAATAGGAATGATGATCTCTCATTGTTTTGAGGATGTTGTCAAAATATTATATGTGACAATCCTATAAATTGTTGTAATCTATATATAATACACACACACTACACAAAATGATGCCAAGAACTGTTGAATGTCAAGGTTCATCAAATACTTAAATACTACAAGGTGATTAAAGAAATTTAATGGAAGAACATGAAACAGACACATCCTATATCGAATCCTAAACAACAACATAGCTATATCATCGCCATTGATTTTCAACAATGTATACCCTTACCGAAGTTTATTATTAAAAACCCAATGAGAACCTCTAGGATTATCAAAGAGATCATTTATCATAAGAAAAATGTATTTTTTTCTAATGGTCACCGAATATATCTTTTTATAGTTTATATAATATAGGAGGAACATGTATGCCTTCTTATTATAGAGGATAGGAAAATCCACTAGTGTTATGGCCTGATGAATAATTAATTTTTCCTCAATGTCCTCAATATAGAACTTATGATTCATTAACTATATAGGTTACATTAAAAAAGAAATCATAGAAATGGGAATAATATCAAATAGTTTTTAAATAGTAAACGTGACCTAAATTTGAGGTGGCCAACCAAAAAAGTCATCTGAAAATACCTCAGGGTATGCACACACATCGTCATGTAGCTGAAAACCAACGAATGAATTAACTATATTAACTAAAATTTTTAACTAAAATGATAGATCCATATAATAAGGAACAAGAATCCTCAACCATACAATTTTATATTTCCAATATCCCTTTAAAACATTTGTGCCCCCATATGTGGATATGAAATGAACATGATAGTGATATCTGTCTGTCATGGCCTTATAATTGATCATTCAACCCAAAATTATTAAAAATATTCATATATCAAGATCAAACCCCGTGAATTCCCATACCACCTCAATGTTGGTTTTCCTCACATGACATGTCTATCACTTTTAAAATTTTGTACACTTTCCCAAATGAATGAAATTTAAAAATAAGAAAGGTGTATATAGTAAATGAAAACCCTATAGGTTCACTAACATTGAATATATAAATAGTGATTAGCTCCTATTTAAATCATATCCTTCTCTATAGAAGACTGAATAATTAGTTTTTGATTCTAGTGTTACACCATTTAACTTTTACTATAGCTTGAGGATTCAACCTAGCACCCCTGGATGTATCAACATGTACATTAAAATCATTGGTTAGATTAGATCATTCATTACTACCTTGGGATATCCTTTCACAAAAATGATACAGTTGGAAAAAATTTAACAATAATGAAAACACCTATGTTTCTCTATAGAATTAGGCTATGTATGGCCATGTTTCCCAAATATAGAATATATGAGTAGAAATAATCAAAATGTAGACCCTAAAACTAGTCCATTGGATAAATGCCTATCATTTAAATTTCTTTTTTGACAGGAAGATAATCCATGTATAAAAACTACACCCACAAAAGGTCTACCTTGTCCATTCTCTCTAGATTATTCAACTTTATACATTTATTCATTATTAAATACATCCTAAAAGGTCATAAGGCCAAGGATAACAATCATTGTCCAAATATCAAGCCTCAATCCCACCAAAAGACTCCAATCCTTTAAAAACACATTTGACATTGTTTCTGATGCCAGATGCCCATTCTCAAAAAAAAGTTTTAGAATACCCCATAATGTTATTATCTCTTTAATCCATGGTGTACAACTACCTTGTAATTTCGTCACATAACATATTAGAAAGTAACTAATAATTATTTAATTTTATAAAATATTTCAAGGTTATATATTAATGTATAATATCTTGCATAATAGATTACCACAATCAATTTCTACTTTCATAAAATATATTGGATGAAAAAACATAGTGGATTCAATATTTTTCATGATGTTGTTGAACCACTCAATCTAGTCATGACACACCTCAAACTCAATGTTTCCATTAATATCATTGAAGATGATTCAATGACTCATAGTGAGTTATGTGACATTATCCTGGCTATGTCCTTTGATAAGGACCCCCACATATCCCAATGGATGAATAGTGACAATTTCTACTTCTATTAATTAATGGTCTATTGGGAGAATATTCTACATATCCCATTTTTCATGTTCCACACTAATGTTTTTAAGATCTCATTATAGAGGAATTTTTTTAATAATCACATGAAAATATCGAATTATTCATGAAATTATTTCAATATCATTGGACAAAATACATAATTCAATATTAAATCATAATATTGATTAATATTCCAATCAACAACAATATCAACTATTCAAAATAAAATACACTACGAATGTAACCCTTAATTATAAACAAAATTACCATTGAGAATATTCAAATGACCATTAACGATAATTAAGAATGCTGGTAATAATTTTCCTTCTATTATTAGTTACTCGAGTTCAATAATAGATGTGAGAAGGAAAAATACCAACACAAACTTGCTACACAAAATCGAACAATTCTAATTCATGTATAACAATGAAAGAAGAGCCATACTCCTACTTTTAAAATCCAATTCATTGTGAGTATTCTATCCAATACCCTAATTTAATGAAGAAAATTATGTAAACTATAAATTTTACCCAGGCCATCTTTTCATAGTGAGGTATAAAGAAAGTTATCAGAAAGATGTCTTGAATATAAACAGAATTATACACATGGAGATAGTACAATGTGAAAAAGGATATACAACTACATCCATACAAAACATAACAAAATCATGCTTAATAACAAATGTATGAATTCGAAAAGACCAAAATTCTCGATGTGACCAACTCTCACCCCCAAACCATTCAAATCGATTATAGTAACAAATAGAGAAGTTGTCACGAAATATGATTCCATTCACATTTCTCATATTATTCCAAACATTATCATCAACTACCTCAAAGGAAAAATTATGTTATAGACATAATACCTAGTTTGAAACTACCATTTAGTTTATAATTGGTCTAATATTATGAATGAAATAATACTAAATTTAAAAATAACATTTTTATAAATAATTATCATAGATCCAAATCTAATTGTAAATACATTTTTTATTTTTATAAAATCCTTTCAATTTCAACAAAAATAATATATAACAATTAGTGGTTATAAAATATGTATGTTAATACAAACATAAAAGGCAAAAAAAATATTCACATAATTAGTAAATAACATAGCATGAAAAGATATTTGTTACAACCACATATAATTAACTATGAGGAATCATCCTGGATAAAATGACATCATTGAATAAAAAAATCCTTAATGAAATATATACTCAAATTGGGACATATTCCATGAGAATATGTTTTAGAAAAAAAATATCCTAATATAATAATTTCTTCTTGCCATCAAATCGAAAGATTTGTTACACTCCATTGATATCCCAATGGTAACCTCTGAGTGGTGGCATGGTCCATAATCCAAATCATGTTTATTTCATAATTCACTGAAGGATCCCAATTGTAACGAACTGAATCTCATCTCCATCGAAACTGGATCCCGACGTGACCCATAAAATGGCCCGAAGGGAATTCCCTATCCCCATAGGAAGGAAGAAGTTCATAGGTATCACGAATTATTGTTTGTGTATCATTTACTCGAGCATATAATAATTTAACAACCATAAACAACACTAAACTAAATCAGAAAAATTCACACAAAAAAATTAATTAAAATTTAGAAATAAATAAATATGTTAAAACATGGTAAAATAGGTCCACAGACATAATACATTACATTCAATACGTCATCAAGAACTCTACATAACACGGCGTCATCACCCAGAAGCCTTTATTACCACAACACACAAAGGGAATAAACTAGCATAGCGAATTGCCATCACCCAAGGAAATTCAATTATTAACGTCAAACATGAATAACTAAGTATAAAAACAAGGGGTAATAATATGGGGTAATACTAATACCAATAGTTTACCACCCAGTGGATTCCATATACTAAGAAATACAATATAAAAAGAGTCCAGTTTATTTAAACATGAAGTTGTCGCAATAATTTTGAAGAATGAAACTTTTAAAGGTATAAAATATTCAAAAGGGAAATTTCCCATGAGTGTGAAAATTTAAATTAAACATGTAATCTAATTAATTTTATATCCCAGCTCTCAATAATTAAATTATAAATACAAAAGTTTCAACTATCACTACAATATAGAACACCCCTATGCAGTAGATAGTCTCATGCCCCATGTAACTCGTATTTTGGTGTAAAGCAACCATAGAAACATCTATTCATATGAATGATACATAAGTAGGGAAAATACCCATAACCTAGTGGTCACCTATAATTATCAATATATTTTTTTTAGTGTTTTCGTTGTCTAATTTTCTCAAAAAAACAATGATAAACACTGCTCCAAATCACTAGCAAACTAGTACACATCCGCCCACAAAGATAAACAAGTTTACCCAATTGTGCTCAATCAATTTTCATACGTTTCCAAAAGTAATTTTTAAATAAAACATAATTAATGGTCATAATAAACTCAAAACAGTAGCTACACATTATTCCCACCATTTTCACAACTCAATAAACAATGAAAAGTTTTCAAAAAACAACATCTAACATTACAACAAAACATTGCACATGATATCGATTGAAAATACATCCTTTAAAACAAATTTCACGTAAATATTAAACCAATACATAATTGGAAGCAGTAAAATAAATTAATAAAACTATTATATAAGTTATAAATCAGCCCTAATTTGTGTAAGATTGAATGGACATGTAAAACACCCAATTCCAAACAAAATTGGCACATAAAATCAATTTATCAACAACTCCCACAAAAATGATCTTTTGTAGTAAAAACAATGATGTTGGAGTTTGAAAAAAATATAAACTATTAAATGATAACTCATCTAGTAGTGATTATACATGAAATCACCTATCAAAAGTGTCAAAACACCAAATCATGTTGTAAAAGTTAACTTGCACCACTGTTACAGCACGAGGTAGTTAAATAAAACCAAAGACAACTTGAATAGAAAATGAAACCAGTGATAAAACCCTAGGTTCGATTCCCAAAATTCTGGATATCAAGAACCTCAGAAAGAAATTGAATAAATACTAGGAAAATGGATTAAACCCTAATAAAATGTAAGGAAGAAGGAAGAAGACACACTAACATGATGGAACATGAAGAAATTTCCCCAAATACACTGGTAGTAGAGTTTCCAAACAGAAAAAAAATTAAATTGAGGATATAATAATGATGACAAGGTAATGTGATAACTAAAATGGGGGGAAAATGTAAAAATTGAAGGTGTAATGAATGAAAAAAGTTACGTCTTCAAATCTAGATGATTTGAGAAAGGCTGAGAGGTTTTTCAATAATTAACGATGCTTTTTAGCTCTAAAAATGAGGAAAACAGAATCGAGGTGCTCTAAGGGCCGGTGGGATCAGGTGAGAGTTGAAATAACTGAATATCTGAAAAATTGAATATGATATTAAATATGTTTTGTAAAATAACTAGAAATAGGAATGGAGGCTGGCCCGATTCTTTTAATAAAAATCCAAATCAACCAATATTATGGATTTTTAAAGGGTAAAAATTTATATTGTGGTGTTAATAGTTCATTGGATGACATGTTGAATGTGGATTGTGTGAAATGTTCAGAAATATTAATGAGATATAAAAGAAACAAAATTAGTTTTTACATTTGGAAACGAGCTCATAGTTTGGAACAAAACCTGAAAACTATCCTTCTCATTAAAAAAATTCATGGGAAACCACAACAAAAGATCTAAAATATAAATTAAATGTAATTTACCGTTAAAATAAGTCATTTAAGTGACAATTATCGACTCTATTAATGACTTTCAGTCACAAAAAGGTAACCTCATTCTCAAATGGAAAATAAGAATTGGTACGCCTTCCCAACTCACAACTTCTACTGCTATGTTTTGTAGACATCATTCAAATGATATAAAAGGACTAAAACTAGTTTAATAGACTTTCTTAGATGAACCTTCTCTTATTAATTAATTATTCACAATATCCACTCAAAAATAGACAAATCATGACCTATGTCCAACTCCTCCCAATTTAGCACATTGGGCATATTAGGATTCTACTTTTTCATTTTGGAGACGTTGAATAAATCCTGAATATATATAAAATGAGAAGGGAAAATATGACATATATTCCAACATTCTAATCCTACCAGTAATCTCGAATGGTCCAACATATATCTTTGTTATCTTTTCATTCCTACCCAAGAAATGACGTCCCAGATGAGGGGCCACATTCAAGAATACCATATCGCCAATCAAAAACACTAGGTCTTGACACCTATGATTATGAAAAGATTTAATTAGACTCTAAACTACCAATAAACACTACCAAATAAATGTGACCTTTTTAGCTGTCTATGGCTCATGAATGAGCCCAAACAGTGAGGTTTCACATACCTCAACCATCAAATGGGGGGGGGGGTGTGACAAAGATGACCATATAGAACCTCAAAAAGAAGCCATTCAGATTGTAGCTTGGTTACTGTTATTATAAGTGAACTCAACCAATCCCAAAAAGATATCCTAGGAACCTCTAGAGACAAAAACACATGCATGAATAATGTCCTCAAAATGTGATTTTCCCAATCATTATCAGTATCCATTTGAAAATTTTATGTTGTTCTCATCATAACATTCACCCCCATGCACTTCTAAAGGCATTCCCAAAACCAAGAACTGAAATAGGGGTATCTATCTAAGACAGCTGTTGATTTCACACCATGAATCCTTAACACCTCTTAGAGATAAAAACATCCCAACTCATTCACATTTGCAGAATCTTTGATCATGATAATGTTGGATTATTTTTCAGATGATCAATCACCATCCAAATTTAATTATTAACTTAAGGTATATGAGGTAAGAAAATGGTAAAGTACATTGAATCCTCATCCCACATCTAGGTAGAAATAGGTAATTTCTAGAAAAAACCAGATGGCCTTTGGTGCAATACATTAACCAGCTGAAAATTTTAGCATCTCACCACCATGTCATCAATGTCCCAACTCATACAGGCCACATGAACTGTCTTAGAATATCATAATACATCATAGTGGAGCCTGGATGGAAAAACCTCTACGAATGTTGTCTATCCTACATCAAAACCTATTATAGAGACAGTGACACTATTGAACGTCCTTTGAAGAACAATAATCCCTAGGGAGACGATGATAAATAAAAAGACATATCCACAACATGAATAAACTGCATCATCCACTAGAAATGTACATAAATGGGATAATATCACTAAATCAACTCCAATATATAAGGAGTCAATAGAATTATTACTTTGAACTCACCTCCACTACGCTCCTTCGTCTCCACATTAATCTGGGAAAAGAGCCTCATCAAATCCCAGTAATCATGAATATTCCTCAACGATTCCACTCAATCATTTATACCCAAATAATATTCCACCAAATTACCCTTTCTCCGTGTATATACGATGTAAATGTCTAACCCTCACTTGTACACTATCCAAAGTCACTGCCTTAGATTGAGGACATTCTATGAGAAGATATTTGAAAATATTTGTTGATCAGAGTAGAACAAAAACATATCCCTAATAGGTAGTGACTACATGTACTTAAATGCGTCACAACAACTAAATCCATGTTATGGGTTGGGTAACTCATTTTGTTTAGTTTTAGTTGGCATGATCCGTACACCACTACATGCCCATCCTCCATAAGCACACACCCAAGACTCGTACATGAAGCATCAAAATACACCACATACCATTTTCCAGCATCGGAAAAAATCCGCACGGTGGTGGTATTCAATAGACACTTCAGCTTTTCAAAGGATTCTCCAAATTCTGGGCCACATACAAACATCACTCCTTTCTGGGTGACCATGTTCTGGGGTGAAGCAAGCTATAAAAAATCCCGAACAAACTGCATGTTGCAAACGTACAGGAAATGGAAACTCCAAATATAGAACATGTTCTTCGACTGATCCCATGAAATAACTACAGTTATCATGCCAGGGTCCACTAAAACACCCTGATATGAGATCATTTTCCCCAGAAAGATAACCTCTCTGATCCATGAGGTTTACATGGATAATTTTTCATAAATATAGTGGTCCTATAATGTGGAAAACACAATCCATAAATGGTGCTCACGATCCTCCTTAGATCCTGAATATTATATGATGTTGTCCTGAATACCATGATGTATAAATCATGATTCCTATAAAACACCATGTTCTTGAGTCCCATTATGACTGTTAGATCATTGGTCAATCTGAAGGGCATGCCCATGTACTCAATGTTGTTATACCTACTTCGGAATATGTATTTAGGATATCATATTTTTTCACCTTGTGTTGATGGTAACACAAAAACATTTCTATTATCAAAAACCACTTTTCCACCATCAACATATCAATGAAATCATCTATTAATGGAAAATGATACTTATTCTTCTTGGTTACCTAGTGTTACTTCTATTAATCAATACACATAAAGAGGGACTCATCAGTATTCTTCACAATGTGATGTAGAGTATCCCAAGGAGAGCCGCTCGAGAAAATTACTACATTGTATTCTAAATCATTTAAGATGAATATTTAATTCTTAAAAAACGTTAGGGGCCATAAGATATGAGGAAAGAGTTATCAGTTGTGTTCCTAGAGCAAAATCGATTGATAACTCCATGTCCCACTCAGGGGGTAAGCCTGAAATATCTTCTACGAAAACCTATTGAAAATCATCCACTACACATGGAAGTCCACCAGAAAGAGCATGACTGTATTACTATAGCACAATTATCGATAACAAGAAGGAAAGATTCCCTAACTCTAGGAGTGGAGGTCTAGTGAGACCCGACAGAGGATCACAATCCACATGGAGAACATTACAACTCTTATATAGTAACGTCAAACTGACATGTTGAATATAGAAATCAATGTGTACATGAACTCTAGTCTATGGATGTTCCCTAAACTGGATATTCCAAAAATAAGACCTAACCCTACCACCATAGCAACCAAATAGAGATCCCCTCATCCTCAGCAGCTCAGACTGAGATGGAACTCCACTTGAAGAAACTGATCCAACCCACTCTGAAGTGGACATGCCACCATGAAGTAGACCTGAATGTGTCTCTTACATGAAATATGATAATATAAATTTCTATGAAATGGGAATGTTAGTCAGATGTTCCCAGACCTGCCACACTGGTGGAACACGACATACCTTGCATTAGAAGCCACCAAAAAACATCTAGGGTTATTAGGCTATGTTTTCACCTCCTTTTTTATCATGCTTCACTAGCTTCGTTTTATTCTTAATATAGCATCCACTTCCCATTACTGATATTTTCCCAGAGAAAATATTTCTCTCTATATGGTATACCTCCACCATACACACACAATCAACCACCTATACACTGGTTTTTATTTTTAACAGGATGACCAGGGAATATATCTATATCCCTAAGCCCCTCTCAGAATTCTAGGCCATCATCTACTAATAGAAGTCCATTTTCAAAGAATACCAGACCTACTTATCAATTTAGATGGCATACTATATAACTAAATGATTCTGAAGAAAATTTTCTATAAGCATTTGAGATCGAGAATATGTTAAAATTTTAGTGGAGTAATGATTATTGAAAATAACCTTGATGACCTTCCAGTTCATCTTCTCACACTTCCCTGCTAGAAGCACTGATTCCCACCAACTGTGGCGGGGAACCTCTAATAGGAAAAATTTACATTTCACCCTGACCTCCTTAGGTGTGTCCAGTATCTCAAATATGCACCCTATCTCTTCGATCAACTACTCTACTGTCTAGGGTTCTGTGATACCTCAAAAAGTAGGAGGCTTGTTTTTCAAATACATCTTGTATTTTACTTCCTAAGACCGATTGAATATACCATAGATGGGGAAGGAATATGATTGGTTCACTATCCCAGATATTTGATTTCCTGAACCACAACCTCTACTAGCCTATGATCATGTGATGAGGGATAGCAATCTCCAACATCCCCCCATGGGTACACGAGAGATTTCCAAGGCGACATGTTTCAAGAAAATACAACAATCAATAGAAAAAAACCATTACAAAATTTATAAATATTACCTCAATAACATCAAATCTACATAATAAAAAAACATTACAATGATATATGAAATAACTACCCCCACGACCACCTATTGTCCACGTGTAGTTGGAAGCCCACATATCTCACCTAGAAGTGAAGTCAAACAAACAATTCCAATATCTCATGGTGACTCTCTGTCTGCCAAGAGAGGTTCAGGCCATAAACCCTAATCATGAAAAAACCTCTGAGTCTTGAATTTCCTATATTCTATCTAGCCCGACACATCTCAAAATTATAATATGGCCCAAAACCATTAACCCCCACTAGTACCATTCTGTCCCTAACCAAAAGTGGTCGTCATCAAAATTGGCACCTGAAACAAACTGCGAAATGTACCAAATGATGTTCCCTATCTCCATGGGTTTTCAAATGTTCCTGGGAATAATGAATTATAGTTTTGGAATGATTTACCGATGTTTAGAATCATTTAAAACACAATATAAATAGACTATACTGAATCTTAAGAATTCATACCAAACAATCCTTAATAAACATTCAGATCAGAAAAAATACATCCAAACATGATAAAAGTAGTCCAAATATACAATAAAGTGGCATTATAACATCCCCATGAACTCTAAATTATTAGGGGTCATCACCCACAATATATTTCTCTAAAACCATGCCAGGGGAAGAAACTAACAACGCAAACTGCCATCACCCAAGGCCTTTCACATACATGCATCAAACATGAGAAAGTCTTCCTTAACCATAGGGTATAAAGTTGGGTGTTAGACTAATTCCATTATTATAGAACCCAAATTATTCCATACCATAAGAAATAAATGATAAAAATCCTTATAGTTTTGATAAACAAGAAGTTGTGGCAATAATTTTTACGAATTCAAATTTTAACAGTAAACATATTTCAATGGGAATTTTACTTGGGTTAGAAAATTTCAATAAAAATTTATGCTACTGCAGTTTCCATCCAAAACAAATATAATACAATGATAAATACAAAAGGTTCAATGAGAACTAATCCTAGGAGCACCCCTTCGCACTATTTAGTCTAGGGCCCCATGTACCTCGTACTATGGGTAAACTAAACCTAGAAAAATATATATTCATGCACAATCACTAGTAGGGAATATACTCATAAACTATTGTTCGAAAATATTCATCAATATAGTTTTCATAGAGTTGTCGATGTCAAATTTTCTTAGTGAATCATAGATAAAACTGCTCCACAAAACTAGTGTACTTGTACACATCCGCCCAACAAGATACTTGGGTTACCCCATTTGTTCTCATACTATTTTCACATGTTAATAAAATAATTTTCAAGTAAAACAACATTTAGGGTCATAGTCAAGTCAAAATATTAGCTACACATGCTCCGCCCCATTAACACAACTCTATAAACAAGGAATTTTTTTATAAAACAACTTCATGATTTAAAAAAAACATTGTTCATGAAATCCATTAAAAATCTCACATTGAAAAAAAATTCACCCCAATTTGACACCAAAATAAAATTAGAAGAAAAAAATATTAATAAAACCATTACAACAGTTATAAAACATACCCAATTAGTAAAACTTTTAATTGACTTTTAAAACACCGAATTTTATAAAAAAATGGTACATAAAAATAAATTGACTAATGAATGCCACCAAATTGAATTTTAGCAGAAAAACATGAAGGAGTGTGATAAATAAATTAATTAATTAAAGCTGGCTCATCTAAAAGTGATTACACAAGGAATAACAAACCACATGTTTCAAAACACTAAATCATTGTCCGAATGTACACCCGCACCGCCGCTGCATCATAAGAGAGATTAATAAACACAAAAACCAAAACATTAGACCATGAATCCCATGATCAAACCCTTGTTTTGAATTCCCACTTGATAGATATTAGGAACATCAAGAATAAAGGGAATAAACCCTATGAATTTTGAAGATACCCAAATTAAGTGGGAGGAAGAAGGAATGTGACACACTTACTAAAGTGATCTTGAGTAAATCGTCCCCAATACACAAGAAGCTGAATTTAAAAACATTCAAAAAATGCATGTGAGGTTTTAATATGGCTGAGAAGGTCTATTGGGAACATAAATGTGGGAAAAGTGATAAAAATTATGTAATTATGAAGGAAATATGTCTCCACATAAAATATGAATGATTAGACAAAGTCGAAGATGTTTTCCCAAATTCACAATGCATATGATCACCCAAGATGGGGAAAAGAGAATCAAGAGAACCTACGTTCAGTGGTATTGGGTGAGAGTTTGAATCCCCAAAAAGTGATTAAAAATTGAATTACATATTAAATAATAAAATTAATTTTTAAACTAGAAATGGTCTTACAGTATCACCGAATTAAATAAATAAAAACCCTAATCTATTATGCTGATGGATCTCTAAAGGTTAAATATTGAAATGGTGTTGGTAATAAGTCATGGGAGTACATTTTGGAAGCGTAATGGGTGACAAATTTTAAAATATTTAATATTTATAAAAGATAACAAATTGTTTTATAAATATGGAAATGGTATCACGATTTTGATTAAATCCTAAAATGTCACCCTTTCCTCAAAAAATGTTTTATAAACACCGACAAAACATATAAAATGGAAAATAAATGAAATGTACATATAAAATAATTAATGTAGGTGACACGAATGTCCCAATTGTCAAAAATACATTTCAATATCAAGATCAGTATTTTATAAGACATTTTCATGGAAAAAGACATTTACTTTGGTGTTTAAAAACAATATGCCAAATTAGAACCATTTTTTCACATTTAACATTCTATGACGTCCCATGAAACTAGAAATCAATTCAATCTAATGGTCAAGAGAAATGAAAAATACTTGAATGGTTAGAATAACATAAAATTTTCCATTTACAGGGAAACATACACCTTGAATGTTTGAACCATTCCTTCATTCGATAAAGAAGACATAAAAACCATTGTTTGGATATTGAAAGACTAGGAATGTCAAGAGATTGAAATTAATCAATAGAAAACATCAATAAATAATTAATATAAATATTAAACATATGAATCATTGTTTACATGAAAAATGTAATGAATAACTCGAATGAACACCAATGAAAAGTGGCACACCATAGCTGCAATAACAACCAATCAGGGGAAAAAATAATACAGAAGGAATAGAGATCCCTAAAATCCAATGGAGAGTGGTCTTTGTTGTGTAAGGGGGGATTTAATTTCAATGGAAATAAAACTCACTACTATGGAACCCAAAAACCACTACAATATATAAATAAATTGAGTGTAATACAAGAATTATAAAATGATGAAAATTGAATAACATTTCCGTATACTCTATTTTTTTGACAATTGCATGACATGAATTCTGAATACATGGTGTGGAATCATTTACAACATGTAAATATTCAAGACTTGTATGGAATATATACATTATTTTTGCCTCAAATACATGTATTTTCTTCACCCAAAATACAACAAAAAACCTATTTTTTAATATAAATACCAAATATCACCCTAGAAATTCAAAAAACATAGGGATAACCAACATGACAATTAAAATATTCATACCAAGACTTAATTAATTCAAACAAACATACATCAATAAAGATAAGGTAAAATTATTAATATTGGCTCCACATCTAAGAAAATTCCTCAAACTCAACCAAATAATGAGAATAAACAATGCATTATCATAAGATTATAAAAAAATCTTAAAATGATTTTACACAATCCATTTCATGGGAATACGATAATGTTGTTCTGGTGTTCAGTTGATATCTTCTTCGAGAAGTAATTTTATTAGTTCATGCATTGAATTAAATATAATAAGGATGGGCTTAATAAACATATTTTTTATATTTTTTATAAAATTCAATTTGGAAGAACAATATTTTTTTTACCATTATTTCCTATTGTTTATCATAATATTGAAACAATGTTTGTGCTTACATAGGGCCTCTAATCTCCATGAATATGGTTTATCATTGTAAATCTATATCATTTATGAATTTATATTAATAAATATATGGTGATTATATATTATTTTTATATCATAGTTAAAATTTAATATAAGGTGTAACCATGATCCAAGTAAGAGGATATAAAATTATAAATTAAAAAAGCATGGAAAATAAAGTGGTTATTACCCGAATTTTTATTTTATGAATAAATTTCTAACAAATGAATTACAAATAAATATTATATAGTATGATATATATATATATAACTATGGTTCTATAATATATGATTATGAAACTTATATTAATTATAATTTAGGCTCCAATATAAATGCCGGAATCCGAGAAATATGTTATTATATTTCAATTCTATCATTTATTTCTAGGATACATTTGTAAATTAACTAGTTATTTATTTTTCATGTTTTGGGTCCACCAAAAATGCCATGTAATATCATAAAACACATTTTTTATGATATTTTCTTTTATAATTGATGGTATTTATTATTTGGGCTTTTGATGAAAATGATTCCAAATGCGATAAGTAATTTTACTATAACATTTATTTTTACGTGAGACACATACCACATTCACCAAAAATTTATTTTTTGTTGTTTATATAATTCTCATTAATGTAATATATTATAATTATCATTAAATTTATGTGGAGTTAAAAATCCTTTGTGGGATCCCCCTTTCCTGGGGTTGACAGCATCAATGTCACCAAATTGATAAGGGATATTTGTCTCAATTTTCATTAACTATGTCATATATAATGTTATACACCTACCATCATTCATGGGGTGTATATAAATCCATATTGAAATGTTGTATTATTAAAAACCTTATTATTTTTATATTATATTTTTTATTTTATTATATTCTAAAATGGGTATTATTATTTAATGCTACTAATGTGGTAGGGGACTTATGTTACAATCTCATCTCTCGTTGTGGTTGTCTATGAATTTTATTACAATGAAGAAATCCTATTAGAAAACATTTATTAAAATCATGTGTTTTCACATAATATGGTTATTCATAATAATTTCAAATAATATTATGATTTTATAGACTTTTGTACTTAAAATAATTAATAAAATTATTTTATATAAATAACCATTTTTCTCTCTTTGGTAAAAAAACAATTTATTCGAAAACTATGCATGAAAATTTTTAAATAAAAAATATTCATTACACTGTAATTATTTTTAAATATAAAACTTTAATTGTTTATGAATTTATAATTTTTATTTCAATTAATTATTATTTCATTATCCAACAGAATGCTTATTTAGAATTTTCTTGAAAATGGGATAATCATAACTTTAACATGTAACACATGAATAAAAATATATGATTTCCTAAAAAGTCATTAATTTTAATATTATATAATAATATATCAGGTTATCATTAAAATTAAAATAATTTATATTTTATTAATGTTTTAGAAAATTAATTTCAAAATGAAAATAATATTTTCCAATTAAAATTATTAAAATGATATTTCAACGAAATTTTATAAATGAGAATAAATCCTCTGATGTTATGTACACATTATGGTGGATAAAATTTATTGATTTTTTATTCTTTATATGGATGTTTATTATTTATTTTTAATAAAATTTATATGAAACCCCAATTTTTTCCAAGGTAATTGAATGGGCAATTGATTAAATGTTAATAAAAATCATTTGATTTACCAAAGTTATGTTTTGTAGGTATTTTTAATGTTTAATGATATTGTGGAAATCATATGTATTTTATCAATAATAGTCATGTGTGACCAATATTGTAACACCCAATGATTTTTTTATTTTTTTTATTCATATAATCTTTATAATATTTCTTATTTCACACAACACTAAAAATAGTTTTTTTATTAAAGAAGTATGTTCATCTTGCATTATATGAAACACCATGTTAATAATAAACTAAAAATAAATTTAAATTTTATATTTCTCAACATGGAACAACACTTTTATATTATGTTACATGTAATAAAGAATTTTCATGATGGCTTTCATAAAAGGCATGACTGAGTTTTACCGAACAATAATATGTTATTATTTAATATAAAAAGATACAACCTAGATGAAAAATTATTGGATTTCATTAATATAATTTAACATATTAAAATATATGGTTTAAAAAATTTATGTTGAAGTCATAGGTTACCAATTACACAGAAGTGAAAATATGAGAACTAATTGAACATAAATGATTTTTTATTATACCAAATATGTTTTTATCTTAATAGATTAAATTATTTACAATTAAGGATTTATATTAATATAATATATATTCTATATATTCAATTAAATTTTTTTTATATTAATAAAATGGATTTGATATGCATAAGATAAGAAAAAACCAAATTTAATTCACATAACCCTATATTTTTATAAAATAAAGTATACCACCTTTTACTGAAGAGCCCATATAAAATCAGATTTTATCAATTTTACAGATTTAATATGACAAATTAAACCTCATATATCAAATAAATACATTAAAATAAGGTTAAGATAATTTTCATGGTATTTTTGTTGTACATTTCCATTTTCTAAAGAATAGTTTTAAATAAATAATTTCAAATATAAACATCTTTTCCTCACATTTTATATATAAAGAAATATTATTTTTGAATTTGGTGTAAAAGAGAATTTAGATTATATTATTATCAATTATACCAATTTTTTTCATTGGTATAATTTTTTTTAATTGGTTATAAATATTTATTAAACATTTAGGCATTTTTACATTGAAAATCCACATTGTCCATCCATTTGTAAGATTAACATTAAAATAATTTCTTCCACTTTCCTATTTGGAATAGAGATAAATAGAATCCATTTTTTAAATAAGAATAATTTAAATTTTCTAATAACATAAAATTAGTTATGGACAAAAAATATTTTTGAATTAATTAAATTAATTATAGTTAATAATGTATAATTATAAAAAATGTATGAATAAACCTTAAATATAAGTACCAAAATGACCTAACCACTTGTCCAAATCCTATTATCTTGTAATATATTATCTATAAAACATCTATTGTTATTCTTTTGGGTTTAAATGTTTTTATATAAAAATATGGGCTCACCTATCATATTTTCAAATTTACCAAGTTTTTCCCCTCCCTTCCCTATAAAAGTAATACAACTCTCCCAATTCGTCACACCTATAAAATGATATAGGTTCTGACATTTCCTAACCAATCCACTAAAAATATATCTCCATTTCTTCATTATTCCTCTCTTTATAATGAAATCAATCCAAGGAATCCATTAGGTGAAAACCCACATGAGTTACGCAAATAATATGTAACGACCTTCCTTATGCTACTTTATATTATTTTCATTATGCACTCTGCCCAATTATTGTTAAATTATTGAAAATCTAAAATAGAATCCTAGATATACAGTGATATTTTATGATATATTTTCAACCTTAAGCTACACACAGACCCATTTAATTGGTAAAGATCATATTGTTTCTATGTAGAGAGAACTACTACCTCACCAAGAGATGATGGTTCATTTTTCATTTTTCCCCTCCCACAGATGGTAATTATGATGGAAAAAATTATTATATATGATATATTTTTTATTTTTTATGTATTAAAGCTTCATTAATTCTTTTAAAACACATATCCATTGACATTCCATTTTTTGTAAATATGATAATTCGGTTTTAAAAAGTATGGACCACCATCCCCTCCATGTGATGTGGTTCATTCATAAATTAAGTGAAATGTAGTAAAGTGTTTATTATTAAAAAATATATTATATATATAATAAAATGATTTAACTATAATAATTATATATATTTTCCTATATATACATACAAGTCATTTACTATCTTTTTTCAATACAATTAGAAAATAAAAAAATCATGCATATGTATAGCCTACCTTCTCCATGAATGGTGTATTTCATTTCATAATTATATATTATAAATTTTTTTATAATATAAATATACTGAAAATAAATTATTTTTATATCATCTTTAAAAATCTGGAAATCATGATATAATTATATGGTATAATTGTATAAAAATTTAAGTCACATGTGATGAACAATCGAATAATATGCAAAGTGAATCCTTCACTTATAATTGTTAATAAGACAGGTTTATAAAGTCATAACAAAAAAATAATGGTATTTCATATAATCATCTTGTTTAGTGATATATGTATAATAAACAAAAATTTATTATATGGGAATATTGAATGTGTATGTCGAGGGTTAGTACACAAGGTATAGGGATTTCATCTCACTTTTTATTTCTAAGAGATAGATACCTTAATCACCACTCATGTTGTTTGTGAGTCATGTAAACTTCCCATGGATGTTTGATATGGTTCATATAAGTATTTATATAAGTATTTGAATATCAAATTTATGATATTTATTTCCTAGTATTTATGTTTCAAATGTTACCAAATCAGTTAAGTAACTATTTTCACAATTTTCTCTCATTGATTCACAAGATATTTCATTCACCTATATTCATGTATGATATGTATATAGTACCATATGTCATAATATATAATTAATAAACATATATTCATTATTTTTTATTATTAATTGAAATTTTTTCATTCCATAATGAATTAATCTGTCAAATATGGTAACTGTTTATTGCAACAATCTCTTTGTTTATAAATACAAAATATGATTATGCATCCTTTGATGAACTCATATTACTAATATATCATTAAAACTAAAGCCTTATATTATAATATAGTTTTCAAAGATATCATCATTGATTACTTACATCCTTTACACCTTGGTAATTAAGATACTTAAGAATTTTTTTATGCATCCAACTTTATCACTACTTTCTGTTTGAAATATATGTTCTTTATAAACCATGTTTTTTAAAATTATTTCAAAAATGTATTAAATATATCTTATGATGTTAAACTATATTTTTACTCATGGTTTAACATTTAAAAAATGGTTTTATAATGAATCCCCTATTTATTTTCACATAAAGGAACATTTATAAAAAATTTGTTTAAAAATAAATGTTCAACATATACGAGCGCACCCACCATCATGAGCATCATTTACCTTAAAATTACATTTTATATATTTAAAATTATTTTAATGAAAAATATTTTCATCATATTATGTAGATTAATTTTTGTCAAACCTCATTTCATTGGAAAATGTGTTTCAACAATGTTTTATTGTTAATTCATTTTTTAAATGTTTTCATAGATAATATAATAAAAAATGATTTCAAAAAATGTTTAATTTTATAAATTTTTTTTTTAAATATTTAATGAAATATTTAAATGATTTAAAAATATTTTAATTAAAAGTATTGTCATCATAATTTCATGCATTCGTTACATGTTTCAATGTATTTAAAATGAAAATAATTTCAAAAAAAATTCAAGATATCATTACATGTTAAGAATTATTTTATAATTAAATGGGTTTTAAAACATTTTCCTTATTAATGTTGTAATGGAAAATAGTTTTAAAATTTTTTTCATGAAACATTTATCTATTTTTAAGACAAGGGATTTAGAATTGTTTTCAAGATTATTTAATATGTTTTCAAGGTAAAGGGTTTTCAAAATAAATTCAAGCATAATTTATATGTATAAAATATATTTTCAATGAAAATTGTTTTAAAATTTTTATATTTTAAATATTCTTCTAAAAATAATAACTGATATTTCCTATTTATTTTAAAAAAAATTCATTTAAATTTATGTTCCATCTAAGATGTAATATTTTGGTGTTACTCATGACATTATGAGAAAAATTATCAATGTTTCCATTCATATTATTTCACTAAATGTGTTATATTTTGATGTCACAATTTTTAGGAAACCACTTTCTCTTTCACAGGTTATATGATTTTGAAGACCACTTCTTTTCAGGGTTTATTATTTTAAGGAAATTACAATGAATCCTATGTCTTTTTAGACATGTTTGTATATGATTACTTAATTGTGATACAGATTTAATATCATCGGTTATGATGTGATTTTTTAGGAATTTGTGTTACACATATATACGGATTCATTATATGATTTATATAAAATATATCTCCTTCCATCTAATTGGTCACTAATTTATGTTTCATGAGATAATGGGGGGAATCATGTTAATGGGATTGACATAGTATGAGAATACGGGTAAACATTACCCCATACAAGGAATTGACATTGGTTGGGGACGGATGCGTTTACCATTTAGTTGGTGTAGACACCATGATTATGGCTGAAGGGGAATCCCACTGAACTATTTGACCCTGTGGAAACCCGATCACTTACATGAAAAAGATTGCGACTGGGGGTGGTGGTGTGTCCCTTATATTAGTTATAGTTCCCATAATGTAACATGATTTTCTCTAGAAATGTATCTCTACTTTTAAAAGATGATATAACATGTTTTTGTATTCCAAAATTCACACATAATATTCACGTGATATGCATTCATAGATTATGATCATTATTTACTTATGATTAATGTCTTATGAACTACCAGGATTAATCCATGATTCTTGTTTCTGATATTATAATAGTAATGGTATCATCTTTTATGTTTATGATTACTTTATTATACCCTATAATCATTTTTGGGCTTACATGTCTCCTTTTTTACCATTACTGAGCAACTGATCTCACCCCATTTTATGTTTCCTTCCCAAGGTTACAAAGATATATTTCATGTATGGTTTTTTTAAGAGGAGTTCCATTCCTTAAAATCCTATTTGGATATAATCCATCTCTCATATTTACAATTTTTAATGTTTCTATGTTTCCAAGGACACAAATCTAATATGATCTTTTTCTGCCTATTTGTTCTATGTTTTGAATATTCAATAAAAATGTTTTAATGATCATGTACATTACGACTGGGTAATTATATATTATATTATAGAAAATATTTAGTAAAACATATGTTTTAAGGAAGATAAAAATATAGTGAAATACCTATGAATATTCTAAATATATGTCTAGGATTGTCTCTAATGATAACTATAAGGATGAGTTAATACTCATGAAAGTATAATTGAAATTTAGTAAGGGAAAATGTGAGTGGTTTCCTAGAATTAAAATACTATTTAGATACTAAAATAGGATGTGCCTATAGAACATATGTACATAGGCATAACATTAATGACAAGGGGCATTGGGCCTGACTTGATGTAACATTCTATATGACAGTGATCATTTTTTTACGCCTGGTTTGACACTCCCATGGTACATTCATTGGGAATTAAACAAATATTAATTAACCATGATAATGGAGTTTAAAATAATTTGGATATGACTAAACTAGGTTAAACATAAGGTGTCATAGATTAGTGAAATATGATCAATTATTGAATAATCCTATAAGTAATTTTTCATTATTTGATGGAATATAATTTTGAAAAATGATTCTCACACTATCCTTTCTTATTTATGTCAATTGTGATAAGTATATGGAAAATGGATAATATTCAATGTTTTAGATGTGGAATGACTTTTCATTTTGTAAATAATTCTCTAATGAAAATATATCAAAAATATAATCAAGAAGGTGGTACGAGAATCATTTATACTTCTGAATATAAATTGAACAACAAAACACATGTGAAAGGTAACTGATGTTAATATAGTATTCATTAAAATAATAAATTGATGAATTATTAGGTTGATGTTGAGGAACCATAATAAATTATTCCTATTTTATATTCTTGGAGAGAGATATTAATTAATAAGTTAAGGAATCCAATGTAATGGTTTAAGAATAAGGAAGGTCGAAATTTGTATTTTTGGTTCAGAATTAAAAAATTATGTTATATAAATCATGGAATATATAATTATTTTCATTTTATGTATTCATTGTTGATATCATATGACACGTTTATTAGTGATGAAGAAATAGAGAGGTGATAGTTTTATAAAGATAATGTAACCATTAATTAATATTTGACATTGAGATAACTATGTTTTGATAAATATATGTTATATTTGAATAAGTAGATATGATGGTAAATATTATAGTGGAACTAAATGTTGAAAAAATTGTATCGTGTTATGAAGGATTCTGTTTAAAACTTCATTGATGTGTTGTATGTATCTAGAAATTATTTAAATAATTAATCCTATAATATTTCAAAAATCATTTGTTGAAATTTATTTTATTTTGATATTTAATGTTAATTTATGATGAGGGTATTCACATGTTTTGAATATAAAAACCATGTTGTACATTGTGATATATGGTTTATCATTGTTAATTTAATTTCATTACCATCATTCTAATGCATTTTTCATTGATCTTTCATAATGAATATATTATTAACTATTTATAGAGAGATTAATATAATATTTGAATGAATTTTATGAGATTAAATTATTATCTCACCACAAGATGATGTATTAATATTGGAAAATTATTAAAAATAAATTATGATGATGATAAATTAATAAAAATGGTAAGAAATTTTTTAGATCTCATTATATGTTAGTGCTTCAGGAATGAACATTCCACCTTATTTGTCAGGTGTAAGAGATTAAATTGGAATTAATCAATAAAAAACTAAGGGAGAGATTTTATATATAAAAATGACTAATTCCTTGTATGTATAATTTCTTATGTTTATAAATAGTAAAATTATTCATCTAATCTATTAAATATGTATTGAAAAATAGTTATTATCGCACTATTATTTCTAATAAAAAAGATGGCCCCTTATATCATCACATCCTTATTGTTTTGTGATCAACCACTTCTACTGATAAATGTATTATATCAATATCCATCAAAACATTATAGTAACATATCACTTAAAATTCAGTTTTTTTCACTCTCCAACTTTATTCTCTTATATACAAAACCAATTATATGTTACTTTGGGTATCTAATCTTTTACTAGTATACCGTTAATAAGTGAAGTTGAAGTACACATTATTATGATGTGGGTTTCCATGAATAAAACAACAATTTATGTATCCCTTATTATCATAGAAAAATTTATAAGATGAATCTAATATTAATGGCGTAGAATGTAACACCAAAATATTTTTTCTGTTTATTTCAAATTAATTTTATATTTTTAAATTTTTCATTTCAAAAAACACTGAAAATAGATTTTTTGATATTAATGAACAATTTTTTTATTTTATTATACAAAACATGATGTTATTCATGAACTAAATGAAACATAAATTTTATTTTTATCTATATAGAACACTATGGATTACCTGTCTTACAACCGAAAATGACATTCCCCAATGTCTTACGTAAAACCCAAGAACGAGTTTTACTGAACCAAAAAATATTATTATTTCATATAATAATATATAACATAGAATTTGAAATTATTGATTAGTAATAATAATATCGAACTTATAAATATATATAGTTAACATAAAATATAATATTATTTAATAAGTTACCAATTATGAAGAAATAAAAATATAAAAAATAATTGTATTTAAATGACATAATTTTTAATTTTATTCTTCAAAAGATTTTTTTTCATAATAACGAAAATTAATTTCAATTAGTGAGTGTTATTAATGTAATATATATTTTATATATTCAATAAAATATATTTTCTATTCATCTAATGTATTTTATAGAAAAAATATAATATTATATCAAATTTATGTTTAAAAGATGTTGTTTTTATAACGGAAATTTTACCGCAATTGAATGGAGAACCTATTTTAAATCCATAATTAATCACATTTATAGATATAATATGAAAAATAAAAATTCATATATCAAATAAATAATAACAAATTATGTAGGATTAATTAATGGAATTCTATCTTATATTATCTCAATTTCTAATGATTCTTTAAAACTAATGAATTTTAATTCAAAAGGTCTATAACATATAGTTTATTTATAATGTCAAATTATATTTTAATTTTTTTATAATATATTTTTATATCATATTTTTGTCAATTAATTCAATTTATTTATTCAGAATCAATTTCAGATTGAAATCTGGAATATAACCCTAGAAAATGATTTTGACATTTTTTACTTTAAAAACATTCATTTCCCTATCTTAATGATATTCAATTTAAAATAATTTTTTCCAATTATGTTTCAATATTGAAAAATTGATTCAATATTTGAAATAATAATAATTTTTTCTTTCAAATAAGATTAGTTTAAGTTTTTGAAAAAAAATAATTTTGAATGTAGTTTAAATTATCTAAAATTATTTTGTTAAAATTAATCATTAGAATGGAATTAATCATAAATTTATTAAACCAAATGACATAACCGTCTATAAAAAAACCCAATTTATGATTATATTTTATCCACACACATTCCATTAATTTGCTTCATTTTCTTTTGAATTTTATTAAGTAAAATCATGGGTATAATTAATTTGTTTTAAAAAAATTCAAAGTGTATCCCATCAATTCCCTATAATAGGCAACAACATTAAGAACCCAATTTTTCCTGTGGAAAACTTTGGAATATTCTTGATAATATTCCAGAGCAGCGCCTTTAGACGGCGTGCGATTCCGAGCCCTGGTGTGGCCGGAATTAAAATTTCAGTGTGTTCACACTGGAAACACCAAATAAATGCGATAACTCCAAAATAGTGAGCCGGATCAGAGATCCGAGTGTATGGATGGGTCCGAAATGAGGTTTTTAACCTATGAACGACATAAAACATGTCGGCGCGGGAAATTTGGACCCCTCTCCTGCTTTTGGAACGTTAAATGGATAATTAAATTAATTAATTAATTCCATTAATGTTGAAATGCTTGTATCATTTAAACTGTGGCTCAGATTGGAAAACCGAGGGCACTGCTGAGTTCGTAATGTGACGTTTATCCAAGGAGGGGTATAAGTTTTGCGGGCGTGGGACGTCTGTGAAAAATGCCCCATGGGCGTTTTCGTAATTTGGCGACCTCGGGCGCAGTTGTTGCAACTTTTGATTGGGGCCTCTGATTAAAATTCCAAGACTGCCATTGTGCTCGGAGCGTGGTTTTTAGCCTAGGGGAGCCTTAATCCTGACTGTGCCAAAATTTCGGGTTCGTGGCTATCGGGCGGGCGTTTAAGTATTTATTACTTAAATGCATCCCCTCCCCTCTTCTTCTTCTTCTAACTCAAACCCTCCCCTCTCCTCCAGCTCCGGCGAAGCACTCCGGTGAGGAAATTCCGGCAGGGCAGTGGTGCGGCGGCGGACTCCCCGTGAAGCTCAGGGCATCACCCAAGAGGTAGGTGTCGTTTTTTGTTTCGTTTTATTTCCCACACCATGATGGTCCTAATTTTTCTGCCCAATATTCGATCCAAGCCCATAGTTGCGTAGATCATGTTCTGGGCTTTCCGAAATGCTATCCGAATCAAATTTTCGACCACCGGATCGTTTCTGTTGGTCCTCTGATGTTTTTCGGCCACGAGGCCGGATTCCAGCGGTCGACAAGGGCGGTCCGGCAGACGGCGACACCATGGAGGATGGTGGCGCGGATGAAACCATGGAGAAAGGCCGGCTGGCACCTCTCCACTATGGGGGAGCGCATGCGGACCGACCGAGGGCGCCGGCGAGGGGGAGCACGACCGGGGTCGCGGCTCGCGACCCCGCTGGGCAGACTGAGACCCGCATAATGTTGGTCTCCGCATGGACGTGACATGCGACTTGGCAAGTCAGCGGAGTGACCCGCGCATAGTGCGGGTTTTTTTAGAGAAGGGGGCCGCTATGTGGCGGCCCGCGGGTTCATCTGGCCAGGGTCCAACAGGCCGTCACGAGCGGGGTGGACCGGCCGGACCGGGCCGGTCCGGCCCAAGGGGTTTTCCCCTCCAGATTCAGACACCCGTATCTTGAGATACTGGCGTCCGTTTTGCATGCCGTCAGCGGTAGCGTGGACCTTGCATCGAGGGAAACGTTTTGGGATGGTTTTGGGAATTCTTAATTCCCGAAACGAGGGGTCGCGAAGGCATGTCACATCTTTAAGTGAATTAACATTGTTATGGGGGTTCTTGTTTTGAGCGGCGCAGACACACCCGGAGTCTGTTTTTGGCACCGTTAGCGGCGATGTGTCCCTGGCATAGAGGTGGAGCTTTCCAATGTGGACTTTGGCATTGAGGCCAAAGATGAGTTGTGGGCCCCATGACTCGTCTTTCGAGCTGCGTGCAGCGTTGCATGACTTTCTCATCAGGTGTCCGTTCGGGGCATGCGAGTAGTCAATTCTGGATGTTTTTCTGAATGGATTGCCATGGTGAAATCTGCCCACCCTTATTCCGCACGATGGTGCAGCCCTATGAGGGCTGTTTGGGCGTTGATGGTGGTTTTCCATCTCCATCCCCGTGCGACCATTTTGTACAAGTGAATAGTCCAACTCGTGTACTTTTTTGAGAGGATCGCAACAGTACGATTCGTCTGTTGAGTTTCGACATGGGGATGCGGGTCCCATGTAGCACCACTCATGTGTGGTGTGCCGCAATGCATCTTTATCAACAGATATTTATTGTGCACAAGTGAGAAGTCTTTTTGACGTGTTTTCCTGAGGGGATCACAATAGTTCGATGCGCCCGACTGTTTTCGGGGCTGAGGCTCAGGTTCATGGGACGTCGTTCGGGCGTGGGGTAGTGTTGGTGACTTTTCTGTCGGATATCCGTTTGAGGTGAGTAAGTAGTCTATCTCTCTTGTTTTTCGGCAAGGATTACAACGGTGTGATCTATTTGGTTGTAAGGACCTCTTGCACGATCTTATTAAATGTTGATATAAGAATAGTTCCCAGGTGGTGGTTCATCTAGCGTGTTTGTAGTGGACCTTTGGCGTGTCATCGCGTGCACTCCTGGGAGAGTGAGTTTGGTGTTTAAAGATATTTGTTTGACTGTTCCTCAGCCGATGAGGTGGTAGGTTGGCGAATTTTCATTTATGCCCTTCGCGTTGACATTGGGTGTTGTGTGCACGATAGCCCTTGGGCTAAAAATGAGGTATACTATGGGTGTATACGAGAGAGTTTGGAGGTACGAGTGGTTTGTACCTGAGAAATCTATGCCCTTGGTTGGGGTTAATGTGGGGCCACATGTCGTGTGGGCCCCATTTGTGTGCCGTGTTTTGCCTTGCGTACTTTGACCCCTCGCGACGTAGAGGGTCCCTCAGTTATCGTTTGATGACCAACGGGGTTGAGTTCTTCCCCCGGATCTGTGCTTGTTTGTTTGACCAGTAGGGTTGAGTGGTCTCCCTTGGTTTCGTTCTCAATGGATCGGCCGGTAGCGGTGCTAGTGACACCCAGTGATGGAACAGGTGTTGAACCTCTATTGGGTGAGTTGTTCTGGAGTTGAGTGGTTTTGTGGTACCCACTCAGTACTCGGTTGGCCAGTGTTGTACCATCCATTTGGGGTGACTAGAGGAGTTCCGGGTTTACCATCTAGTAGGGCTGGGCAGTGGGTTTATAATTGACATCTCAAGGTTTACCATCTAGCAGAGACTAGGCAGTGGGTCACACGATGACTCTTGAGGGTCTACCCTCCAGCGGGGCTGGGCAGTGGGTCGCCTGTCGACTTGTTCAGGGTATACGCTCTAGAAGAGACTAGTTAGAGGGTCACACGATGACTCTTGAGTGTCTACCCTCCAATAGGGCTGGACAGTGGGTCGCCTATCGTCTTATTCTGGGTTTACCCTCCAGCAAGGCTGGGATGTGGGTCACCCGTCAACTTCTTCTAGGTTTACCCTTCAGTAGGGCTAGGCAGTGGGTCGACTGATGATGTATTATGGTTTACCGTCCAGCAGGGCTAGGCAGTGGGTCCCCCGGTATCATATTATGAATTACCCTCCAGCAGGGATGGGCATTGGGGCACCCGTTGATATTCCAGACTCAGTCATTTCTACTCATCTAGTTTGTGGCTATCCTTCGTGATTACCAGAGTGGGACTCTTGGTTGTACGGTTCAGTGATGGAACGACTTTGACTCTGAGGAGACCTATCGACTGTGGGGTAGTGACAAGTTGGGGTTTGGCGTTCCCCCAAAACTCTCATATACGAGGAGTGCTTTCCCCACCGAGATGCATCCTTGTAAAGCAACCCAAAACCGTGCGGGTGAGTCAGTGCTTCCCAAATCGGATAGTGTTGAGTTGTGGTGATTGAACCCTTGACTTGTAGTTTTGGGCAGAAGTGTAGGATGCAGGGCATCGATGGTGTTACTTCTAGGACTGTTGGCTACTCATTTTCTTAGGATGAGCTACGGGATGGAGATCCCATTACGATCTTGTTCAGGCTTCTTATTGAGCATATGTATTTGTATATACATTGTTCTAGTGCCCACTTCTTGGGTTTTGGCTACTCTCCTTCTAGGAGAGGTGAAGATGCGCGGGGTATGCCACGTGCTTTCCATATCTAGCTTCTCGTGATTAGACGAGTATACTATCCTACATTAGGTATCAAATACTCGACAGGAAGTTCATCTTGTCACCGTTTCTAGATCCTTGTGTTTGGATGAGTCTATATTAGTTCTCTTGTTGGTTTGAACAGGACTCTTTACTGCACTTTCAGTTGTACTCCTCTACTATTCCCTGTTCGATCTACTGCTCACCCTTCGGTACCTCCTTTGTTGCTCCCTCGAGACTTCAGGGTATCCTACTGAGTATTTTTATACTCACCCCTACTTGGGCAATGCCTGCACTTGGTGTGCCATTGCAGACGACAGACAGGTTGGTCATGATGTCAGAGGAGCTTAGGAGCCGGGAGCGTAGACTGTGTGCGGTGGTCGGAGTCGGGTTCCAGGTGGGGGACCCATCCAGCTATTTTCCTTTTTGATTACCTATTTCTGGGTTGTGGCACTTTTCTGGTTGGGTGAGTGTTTTTTCCCTTTTATTTTTCAGTTACCTTGAACACTTTCTTGTACTTTTTAAAGGTCGATGCACATTTGTGGTTTTTTTATACATTGAATTTTCCCTTTTCTTTTCTTGTCATTTCATTTACTCTGCACTTTTGCATTTAGTGTGCTTCATGTGTGTGTTTAAGTACTTAGTCAAAGGCCTCCCTATGTTATTGTGCCTTCGGCGCTGGTCGCTAGCCCCTGGCCTATGGAGGCGGGGTTGGGGTAGTTGAGGCTCGAGCTCGAGTAGGGTCGGGTTGTGACAAAGTGGTATCAGAGGTGGTTCGTTCCTTGCGACGTTGTTAGGATTTTCCTGAAATAAAAGGATTTGGTTGGGGTTTAGGGAAATAGTGTTAACGTGTCTTGAGAGCGGCTCGCATGTCAGGGAGTCTAGTGATGGTGCGACGGACGACGCATCCAATCACCATGACCTTGATAACCCTCTTGTCGACTCGACATGCTGAGACACTTGTTGTAGGGAATATTGGTTTGTGCCTCACATAGGATTGAGTCTTTGTTTGACATTATTGAGTCATCTCCCCATCATTGTTGTTATTGGTATATAGAAATATGCTCATATGACCATGACACTCCTTGACAATATTCAGGATGTCCCCGCGAAGACAGCCAGCCAGGATAGCAGCATTAGATCATAACGAAGACCCCGTGAGCTACGAGGCCACAGTCCAGGATCCATCATGGGAGACCCTTTCTCCGAGTGGGCGAGTAGCATCACCCCCACTTTTTGAGCAGTAGGAAGCTTCAGTAGAGAAAGCTGAGCTTGAGTGCCAGTTGAGTGCACTCCGTGAGTTCTAGCGGTAGAGACCGCTGAGGTTCAGTGGTGAGAAAGACCCTCAAGCAGCAGAGGTTTGGATAGAGGCAGTGGTTAGCCTTTTCAGGCTTGTGCAGACGCTGACAGATCAGATAGTGGCTTTGGCAGCCATCCTTTTTTGTGGATCAACTTGGTGTTGGTGGAGTCTTGTGACACAGTTTCTTGACCAGTCTTCGCTTTCGTGGGGAGACTATCATTTGTTATTCCGTGTGGAGTTTTGCCCCTCCTTCTTTTGCTCCGTCCGGATTCAGGAGCTCCTGCAGTTTTAGCCGGGAGGTATGACGGTGGCCGAGTACGAGGCTAGTTTCGCAGACCGTGCACGTTTTTACCCGGACGTGGTCCATGATGACAACTTCTGAGAACGGATGTTTGAGCAGGGTCTCTGTAGAGAGATGTGTGATGTCATAGTACCCTTGGGCATGTCCACATATGTCGGGTTCTAGAGTAGGCGTTGGGGACAGATAGCTTCTTGTCATGTTTTGTGGTTTGTATTGGCAGTGGGCATGATGGAGCTGAGACATCTGTCGTATCTAGCAGGTGTCAGATGACAGAACCTCGATGCAGGTGGCCTTCCCACTGCCAGTTTCTGAGACGTGGTCATAGGCACTATGGTGGAAAAGTGCAGGGCCTCAACCTAGGGTTCCCTTATGTGAGTGGGCTCCGGGCCATGGTCGTACACCACAGTCGCGCCGGAGGGCACCAGGACAGCCCGAAGAGATTCTGTGCTCTGCTTATAACATGCAAGATCAAATGGCACGGGACTACCTGACCAGTCATGCGGAGAGCTTTGGACAGGCAGAGGGTGCACCACCACGATGGAGGCAGTGCCGTGATTGGAGTAGCGGCCAGAGAGATAGTGCTAGAAGAGGATCGGGAGGAGTTGGTAGTGGGGGATGATGTTACGAGGTCTTCCAATCACCACTTGGCAGTCCATGACAGGCTCCGGGAGCTAACAGTTGGGACCGTGGGCAGCCACGAGCTTTGGATGTCTACTATCCTGCAGAGCATGGAATGATGGGAGGTATCCCTTGCGACTCTTCTACTTCTTGCAGTAGATTTGTTAGACTATGTGTGTGGAATTCTTTTCTCCATGCTCCTTGTTTGGGTTTTTACCAGGGTGGTGTAGGGCGTCGGTGTAACCCAGTGTTGGTACGGTAACAAGGCGTGGGGCCTTTTTCGTTAGTCGATGGTGTTGACTCTATCTTTCTATGAATGTGTAAAAAAGTCTTGTTTTTGAGACATCGATGGTGAACCCTTGTGTGACCATATATCCATAAGCATTTCACCATATGGATATTCTGATGGAGGGAATCATCCGGCCTTGTTCCAGGTGTGGGCAGTGATTCTAGTCGTGGCATGCGATGTATAGGTTTGGTCGGGGACGCGAGCTACCCCCAAGGTCCTTCAGACCATTTGAGACCGTGCAGAGGGATGGAGAGGTTCTCTACCACCTTTCCCTAAACCCAAAGTCTGGATTGGGTGCATGACATCAGAAAGGGTCAACATAGCATGAACATATCAATCCTTTGGTCTGTGTGCGGTGGCGCAAAGTAGTTCAAGAGTTCTTCTGGGTACGGAAGAGCTGGGTGTGGGCTTAGTACCTCTGGTTTCTCCCTAGTTTTGCATTTCGGGGACTAAATGACTGAATGAGGGAATTATGTAAGAACTTATTTTTCTCTGTGAAGACGTTGGAATATTCTTGATGATATTCCAGAGCAGTGCCTTCAGACAGCATGTGATTCCATGCCCCGGTTTGGCCGGAATTAAATTTTCAGTGCGTTCACACTGGAAATGCCAAATAAATGCGATAACTCCTAAACGGTGATCCATATCAGAGATCTGAGTCTACGGATTGGTCCGGAATGGGGTTTTTACCCTAGGAACAACATAAAACATGTCAGCGCGGGATGATTGGACCATTGGCCCGCATTCGGAATGTTAAATGGATATTTAAATTAATTAATTAATTCCTTTAATGGTGAAACACTATTATCTTTTAAACGGTGGCTCGGATTAGAAAACCGAGGGCACCGTTTAGTTTGGAATGTGTCGTTTACCCTAGGAGGGGTATATGTTTTGTGGGCGTGGGCCTTCTGTGAAATATGGCCCCAGGGGCGTTTTCATAATTTCGCGGCCTCGAGCACGGTTTGTTGAAACATTTGAATGGGGCCTTGGATTATAATTACAAGACCGCTGTTGTGCTCAGAGCATGATTTTTATCCATGGGGAGCCTTAATCATGACCCTACTGAAATTTCGGGTTCGGGGCTATCGGGCGGGCGTTTATGTATTTTCTACTTAAACATATCCCCTCCCCTCTTCTTCTTCTTCTAACTCAAACCCTCCCCTCTCCTCCAGCTCCGGCGAAGCTCTCCGGTGAGGCACCTCTACCAAGGTAATTCCGACAAGGCAGATATGTGGCGGCGGACTCCCCATGATGCTTCATGCATCACCCAAGAGGTAGGAGTCGTTTTTGTTTCTTTTTATTTCCCGTTCCATGATCGTCCTAACATTGCTGCCCAATCCTTGGTCCAAGCCCAGAGTTGTGTAGATCCTATTTTGGGCTTTTCTAAATGCTATCCTGATCGAATTTTCGACCAACGGATCATTTCCGATGGTCCTCTGATATTTTCTGGCCATGAGGCCGGATTCCGGTAGACAGCGGCCCCATGGCGGACGGTGGCGCGACAGCAGCCGCGGCGGAAGGTCGGTCGGCCATCCGGCCGGTAGGGTGGCACCTTGCCGGTGCGGGACGGCGCAGGCGGAACAACCAAGGGCGTCGGCCGCAGGCGCCGGCAAGGGGGAGCGCGACCAGGGTCGTGGCTCACGACCCCACTGGGCAGACTGAGACCCACATAATGCGGGTCTCTGCGTGGACACGACCATCCCGTTGGCCAGTCGGTGGAGCGACCGGCGCACAGCGTATGTCCCGCGAGAGAAGGCGGGCCGCTGAGCGGCGGCCCGCTGTGCGGCAGCACGCGGGTTTGGCTAGGCCGTAGACCAGCGGGGCGGCTGGAGTAGGTGGACCAGCCAGACCGGGCCAGTCCGGCACAAGGGGTTTTCCCCTCCTGCTTTGGACGCCCGTATCTTGATCTATTGGCATCCATTTTTCATTCTGTCAGCAGAAGCGCAAACCTTGCGTTGAGGGGAATGTGTTGGGATGGTTTCGGGAATTATAATTTCCCAAAACGAAGGGCCGCAAAGGCATGGTACGTCATTAAGAGAATCGACTTTGTTCCGTGGGTTCTTGTTTTGAGCGGTGCAGACACACCCGGAGTCCATTTTGGGCGCTGTCAGCGGTGATGCGACCCTGGCATTGAGGCTGAGCTTCCTAGAGTAAATTTAGGTGTTGAGGCCGATGTTGAGGTGTGGGCCCCATGACCTGTCTTTCGAGCTGCGTGCAGCGTTGCACGACATTCTCATCAGGCGCACGTTCGGGGTGTGCGAGTAGTTGATTCTGGATGTTTTTCCGAAGGGATTGCAATGGTGCAATCCACCCGCCCTAATTCCGCATGATGGTGCAGGTCCTACGAGGGCCGTTTGGGCATTGACGGTGATTTTCCATCTCCATCACCGGGTGAACGTTTTGGACAAGTGATTATTCCAACTCGTGTACTTTTTCGAGAGGATCGCAATGGTGTGATCCGTCTGTGGATTTTCAGGATAGGGATGTGGGTCCCATGTAGCACCACTCGTGTGCGGTGCGCGGGAATGCATCTATTTCTCCGGATATCTGTTGTGCTCAAGTGAGAAGTCTTTTTGACGTGTTTTCCCGAAGGGATCACAATGGTGTGATGCACCCGACTGTTTTTGGTACTGAGGTTTTGGATCAGGGGACATCGTTCGGGCATGAGGCGGTGTTGGTGACTTTTCCATCGGATATCCGTTTGAGGCGAGTATGTAGTCTATCTCGCATGTATTTCGGCGAGGATTACAACGGTGTGATCTGTTTGGTTGTGAGGAGACTCTTGTGCGATCTTATCAAATGTGGAAATACGAAAGGTTCCCCGGTGGTGGTTCTTCTACCGTGTTTGTAGCAGACCTTTGGCGTGTGATCACGTGCACTCCTGGTAGAGTGAGGTTGGTGATTAAAGAGATGTGGTTGACTTTGCCTCATCCGATGAGGTGGCAGGTTGGTGAAGTTTCTTTTACGCCCTTCGTGTTGACGTTGGGTGTCGTGTGCACGATAGCCCTTGGGCTGAAAATGAGGTATACTCTGGGAGTATACGGGAGAATGTGGAGGTACATGTGGTTTGTACCAGAGATGTTTGTCCGCTTGGTTGGGATTAACAAGGGGCCACACGTTGTGCGGGACCCATGTGCCGGTCGTGTTCTGCCTTGCGTACTTTGACCACATGCGACGTAGAGGGCCCCTCAGTTCTTGTTTGTTGACCAGCAGGGTTGAGTTCTTCCCCCGACTATGTACCCATTTTTTTTGACCAGTAGGTTTGAGTGGTCTCCCCCTAGTTTCGTTCTCGATGTATCAGCCAGTATCGGTGCTAGTGACACACAGTGATGGAACAGACGGTGAACCTCTATTGGGTGTGTTGTTCTGGAGTTGACTGGTTGCATGGTACCCACTCAGTTCTCGGTTGGCCAGTGTTGTACAATTTATTCGGGATGACTAGAGCAGTTCCGGATTTACCCTACAGCAGGGCTGGGCAGTGGGTTGCTCATTGACTTATCAGGGTTTACCCTCTAGCAGAGACTAGGCAGTGGGTCACCCGATGACTCTTGAGGGTCTACCCTCCAACAGGGGTGGGTAGTGGGTCGCCCTTCGTCTTTTTTCAGGTCTACCATCAAGAAGGGATGGGCATTGGGTTGCTTGTTGACTTATTCAGGTTTTTCCCTCTAGCAGAGACTAGGCAGTGGGTCACCCGATGACTCTTGAGGGTCTACCATCCAGCAGGGCTGGGCAGTGGGTCGCCCGTCGTCTTGATCTCGTTTTACCTTCCAGCAGGGCTGGGCAGTGGGTCAGCCGTCGACTTCATCCTGGTTTACCCTCTAGCAGGGCTGAGTAGTGGGTCGCCTGATGATGTATTATGGTTTTCCCTCCAGCAGGGTTGGGCAGTGGGTCACCCGATATCATATTATGATTTACCTTTAAGCAGGGCTAGGCAGTGGGGCACCTGTTGATATTCCAGACTCAGTGCTTTCTACTAGGCTAGTCTGTGGCTTTACTCTGTGATTACCAGTGCGGGACTCTTGTTTGTACGGGTCGGTGATGGAACGACTTTGACTTTGAGGAGACCTCTCAACTGTGAGGTAGTGATGAGTTGTGGTTTCACGTTCCCCCAGAACTCCCAAGTACAAGGAGCTCTTTCCCCACCGAGACGCGTCATTGTGACTCGACCTAACACCATGCGGGAGAGTCAGTGCCGCCCAAAGAGGATAGTGTCGAGGTGCGGTGATTGTGCCCTTGACTTGTAGTTCAGGGGAGACATGTGGGATGCTGGGCATCAATGGTGTTACATCTAGGACTATTGGCTACTCACTTTCTTGGGCTTTGCTATGGGATGTAGATCCCCTTACGATCTTGTTTGGGATTCTTATTGAGAATATGTATTTGTATATACCTTGTTCTAGTAGCCACTTCTTGGTTTTTTGCTACTATCTTTCCAGGAGAGGTGAATTCGCACGCGTTATGCCACGTGCTTTCCGTGTCTAGCTTCTCGTGGTTGGACGAGTCTACTCTCCAGCTTTAGGTAGAAAAAACTCAACGGGAAGTTCATATTCTCCCTGTTTCCAGCTCCTTGTGTTTGGACGAGTCTACTTCCTTTCTCTTGTTGGGTTGATCTGGACTCTTTACTACACATTCAGTTGTACTCCCCTACTATTCCCTGTTCGCTCTACTGCTCACCCTTAAGTACCTCCTTTGTTGCTCCCTCGAGCCTTCGGGGTATCCTAATGAGTATTTTTATACTCCCCCCTGATTGGGATTTTCCGCACTTGGTGTGCCCTTGCAGACGACAGATAGGTTGTTCGTGACGTCATAGGAGCTTAGGAGCTGGGAGCTTGGACCGCGTGCGGTGGTCGGAGTCGGGTTCCAGATGGGGGACCCTTCCAGCTGTTTTTCTTTTTGTTTACCTGTTTTTGGGTTGTGGCACTTTTCTGGTTGGGCGCGTGTTTTTCCCCTTTTCTTTTTCAGTTACCTTCATCACTTGCTTGTACTTTTTAAAGGTCGATGCACATTTGTAGTTTTTTTATACATAGCAGTTTCACTTTTCTTTTATTGTCTTTTCTTTTACTCTGCACTATTGCATTGAGTGTGTTGCGTGTGTGTGTGCAGGTACATAGGCAAAGGCCTCCCCGAGTTATTGTGCCTTCGGCGCTTGTCTCCAGCCCCTGGCCTATGGATGTGGGCTTGGGGTAGTTTCGGATCGTGCTCTGGTAGGGTTGGGTCGTGACAACCACCCATCCCTATTTTTCCACCCGCTCGAACCACATAGTTACGACTAATATATTCCCAATCCACTTCCCATATTCCCTACATACATCCATGAAGCCTAGCATTTTGATTAATTAAATCAATGAAATCCATTTTGTGAAAATCCAAAGGAGTTACCGACATAAGATGTAACAACCTTTCATGAGTTCATATACATTATTTTTATTATCCACCCCTCCAATACAATTATTCAATTATGACAAAAAGTTATCCTCAATATAATGAGATTTTATTATTCCGGTGGTTCAAAATACAGTTAAATTCATTTACATCTAATCGTTAATGAACATTCTATTTCAAGAATTGGATAACTTCAGGCTCCCAAAATGATGATTGTTCATTTCTCCATTACACTGATTCATGGATGGGAATTATGTTCGAAATTATGTTTATATATAGTATATATTATATTTATTATGACTTTATGCTTATATTATTCATTTACAACACATATCCTTTTAATTCCCACTTTTTTTTTTTGTAAATATGCTATTACCATTTGAGCAAGTGTGGACTACCACCCCCTCAAAGCAATGTTATTCCATCAGATTTTTCATCTATTGAATTGTTGATGGGTGTAGTAAAATTATTTGATAAATTTAATATAATAATTCTAATATAGTAATTACATATAAACATATATAAACTTATGTTTCATTTAATCAATTTATTCATATATGACAATTAAACAGAAATAGTGTAAATGCATAGGTATAATCTATTATCTTCATAAAGGGTGTATTCTATTTCATACCTCTATATTCTATATATTGTTTTAATTTAATTATTTTTATTATATATGATATTTATATCATTGGATAAATTCATTAAATAATTACATATGTACAATGACCAAAGATAAAAAAAGTAAGACACGTGCAAAAAATCATATATTAACTGAAGTGAATCCTTGACATATGATTGTTAATATGATCATAAAATAAAGATATAATAAAATCAATATAGTATTATATATAATAATTTTTTATAAAATATATGTATAATACACATACATTTATCATAAATTGTTATTGAATGAGTATGTCGAGAGTCAAGATACAATGTAAGGGGATTTCATCTCACTTTTAATTTCTGTTAGACTTATGCCATAATCACCATTTGGATTGTTTGTTAAATGTTATATATCACATGAGAGTATTATATTGTAATTAAACATATATTAAAGGGTATTTACATATCCAATTTTTCTATTTATTTCATTTGGGACATGTTTCAATTTTTTACAAATCAATCAAGTAACTTTCTGTCAATTTTCTATATTTGAGACACATGACATATCATTCACATATATTTAAATATGAGTTGTCTATTTTAAATTTTTTCATAAAATATCAGTAATAATATTATTTTAAATATATTTTAATATTAATTTAATGTAATTATTTCCATTGGGAATTAATGATACCTTATATATAACAGTGTATTGCTACAATCTCATCATTTATCAAGATTTATTAATATTGTTCTTCCAGAAATAAAATATTATGATATGTATCTCCCAAAAATCAAGAATTATTATATCCTCAATTTATCCCTGATATCATCATGTATTAGTAATATTTTAGTACTAATTTCTAGAAAATACACTTTATAAAATTTTATGAAAATCTAACTTTTTTCCTTCTTGAGGTTGAAAATCTATGTTCATTCAACACTATGATTTTATAAAATTATTTAAAAATATTTTACATTTATCCTATGATGATAAATTTCATTTATACCGTTGTTTTATCTTTTGAAAATCATTTTTAGAATTTATATTGTTGTCATTTTCCTGATCATTACAATTTTCTGAACATTTATGGTAAAAAAATGGAATGCTCATCCTATAGGAGCACACCTAACATCATGACCATCATTTCCATGAAAATTACATTTTAATTTTATATGATTATTTTTATGTAAATTTTTTTATTTATTTTCATCAAATTCAATTTTAAACTATATTTTTAATGAAATAATGTTTACATTGTTTTCCTGGTTTTCAATGTTAGATTTCTAATTATTAAAAACTATTATTAATGTAAAAGAGCATCAATTTTTTTTGTCCGAAAACATGTATTTTAAAAAAATTCCCATCATTTCTTTAGAAGTTTTCATGGTATTTTAAATAAAATTATTTTGAAAAAAAGTCAATATTTTTTTACATGTTATAAAAATATATTAAATATATTTATCTTCATAATGTTATGAAGAATTATTTTCATGTTTTATAATTGTTTTTAAAGAAATGGATTTCAAAACGTTTTAATGATTTTTAATAAGTTATCGTGGAAATTAGATTTAAAATATATTCATGAATATTTTTATATGATTTCATGAAAAACATTTCAACTATTTTCATGCATCTTTTAAAATATTTTTGAGAGTAACATTTTTCCAATTGATTTCATGTATTTGTTCTATGATTGAAATGTATTTTCTATGAATGTTTTTAAAAAAGGATTTATTTTTTAAACAAAATATTATTATGAATAAAGAATGCTTTTCTCATGAATTTTGTTTAAAATATCATTTAACAATTATTTTTATCTATGATGACATACATTACTTTTACTCATGCCTTTGTTGGGAAATTATCCAAAGTGTCCATTCATATTATATCACTAATTTGTTTTTGTTTTTATGGAATGATGTTTATGAATCCTTTTCCTCATTTATGTGTTATATAATATTGAAACCCGCTTGGTTTAACTAGAAATTATTCGAATTAAATTTCTATGAAACCCATTTTATTTTTCATGGGTTACGATATGATTATAATTTTATGATAACCATTTCATTTCAAGGGTTATTATATGATTGGTTATGATCATGTGGAACAAGAATATATGATCTCATTTTGAGGTGGGTGTGACCTATATGTTCATAAAATGCATTGTGTAATTATTTACATATCCTATGATAATAATGGGATGCATGTAAATGGTATTGCTCCCCAATATGGAGATGGGGAATCCAAATCTTCTAAAAGGAATGTATTGTGACTACGGATACTGGTGTGTATAGGCCTTTATGTGTAGTCACCTTAAAGATAAAATATGGGGAAACTTGATCCATTATGGGATGATGGGGAAACATTCTCCCTTATAATGAAAGGAACGTGACTAGGGATGGTGGTTTTTCCCTCCCTATAGGTGTAGTTCTATTTAAGTGCCTTGATACATCTTTTTAATGTGTCGTGACTTATAAGGGAAAATATTAAATTTTTATCCATGACAAAATTCAATGTCTTATTCATATTATATGATTTCATGGCTTTTGTTTGTTAATTTTTTCTAATTTATGTCTCATTAAATTATACTATTTATTCAATGATTCATGTTTTTTATCTTATGATATGTATGGTATGATCTTATAATGTGATAATAATGTTCTAATTTCTCTATGATAATGTTCATACTAATCTGCCTCCCTTTTCTTGCATTAATTTGAATATGAGACCATCCATTTTTATGTATTTTTCCGCATGTCATGTAGTAACATATTTTTGTCTCAATTTGTCTTCAATAAGACATATATTATGTCATTAAAAAATATCTATTTATGAGGTGTACAAAATTACCCTTTTACATTTCATGTCAATAATCTCCCAATTTCAATGATATTATGAAATTCATTTAATTTGATTCTTTCATTTGGATTGAGAATCAAATATATAAGAGTGGTAAGATTCTTATATAACAATCTCATTTTACAAGAGATTTTTAAATATTATACTTCAAAAATGATATTTTGTATTCATCTCACAAAGACATGTTAATTTTATTATAATATTGTTATTTATTATATATAGATGCAATAATTTTATTAATCACATTTTGGTAATTAAAAAAATGAGATATTTTTCAAGGAAATCCTTATATATTTCATTCATTATTGAGATATATATTTTATTCAATCACCATGTATTGTAAAAATGTTTCAAAATATTATTTTATTTATCTCCAATGATTTTTTTATCTAATTTTACAAAAAAAATTATATTAGAATTTTTTTTGAAATGAATATATATTCGATTTTTAGAATCATTATTGATTTCCATTTACCAAAAAATTAGAAAGGATTTTTTGTTTTATCAAGAAAAAAATGAAAAAAATTATCTAATACATTAAAAATAACTGATTTTAAGATAATATCAAAATAATACTTCATTATTTCTAATGGAAATTACATTTGAAATCATCATTGTAATATTCATAATAATTAAAATAATATAGGTTATTTTTCAAAGGAAATGGTTTAATTGATATTTCAAAAATAATTTCCATCTAATATGACATCCTTTGATTGTACTCTCACATTAATGGGGATGAAATTTAACGAAGACATCATTATTATTTATATATATGGTAAATTATTATAATGAAGAAATATTTCTGAAACCCATTTATTTATTTGGTGTTATTCTATAGTGAAATTATGAATTGATTGTGAAACCCATTTTCTTCACACAAGTTATGATGTGATGATATGTTAAATGTCTTATGATATTTCAGTTTCCATACATATGTTTTTAATTTTGATATTGGTGATACATATATACCCCTCAAATAAATTGTTCGTAGATTTATATATCATGATATACTGATTTAAATCATGTCAGTGGAAATTATCGAATATGGAAAATATGTGTCTCACAGTCATCCATGGGAATGATGTGATTAGCCCATATCCCCCAAAAGTATGGTCTTGGTAGTTATCCTAGTCATATGAATATTTTATTATGTATATATTATGGTAACACAATTTTTTTACATGATCTTATGGGACACTATTGATTTACAATGGTTTTCACACTATTAGATCTTGTTTTATGATATGATAATTATTTTTCCATTAATCTTGATTATTAACAATGATAGGTTGGGTAGGATTATTTAAAGTAATGTGTGATGTCTCAACCCAGGTTCCAAAAAATGGTGTCTCATGCTAGTTGGCCACATGCCCTCAAGTGTGCATCCTCATACGATAGAGGGTTCCATTTCGCATTGAGGGACAGTTAAGTAATTTGCAGTGAATCTATACCCTCTTTTATATGAATAACACAAAAAATGATGAAAGTAAGAATATACTATTGAAAAAGCATATATGTAACCAGAAAAAAACCATTTCATTTGATAACCAGAACTTGAGAACACAACACTCACTGAAAGATAAAACATTATATTAAAATGATGATTTTAAGTATCTAAAATGAATATTAATATTAACACACAATGACTCACTTGTGTTTACAAAACCACATCAGATACCCTCTCCCAGGCTCCAATCCAAAACTTAATCATATCCCAAGGCCCTTCCATTGTCCTATCCTACAACAGAAAAGACTAAATGAGTGCCAATTGGGCACCCCAAATATGGTGTTAGTACACAAAAGTAGGCCACCACCAATGGTGTCCATGTGGAGTCCAGTAAAAAGATACTAGATTTATTTTTATAAAGAAATAAATACAATTCATTATATAAATTTTCATAACATTTTCATTGAATCATTAATCATCACATTTGGCCTTCTTCAATTCATGTTTCCAATTTTTTCAGCATTCATGATCATTAAACATTTTGTGTAGGTCGTCATGCCTAGCACCCCAAATCATAATTGAATCATCATCCAATGATATCATTCATTTGGTGTTGGTCTTCATTCCTAGAAATAATATTATTTTGAGTATAGGTCAACATGCATAACACACTTTATCTCATTCGGTGTAGGTAATCATGCCTATCATGACACATCCATCGGAGCTCTTCCTGAATACCCCAAACCTACATTCCATTGGCTAAGTGATATTGACTAGCTCCGAAAAGGAATATCTCCAAAAGGGATGACAATGCCTCAAAACCTATACACACAAAGACAGGGAACACTATTAACTAGTATAATAAAATGGAAGAATAAATGTAAAACCACAACTAAAAACCTCAACTAAGTGTAAAAATAAGTACTGAAAGTAGAATGGGTCTTGAATACACGACCAACTGAAATAGAAGTACAGGTAAAAGGAAAACTAATATTGATGTCACCCTCCATGGATTCTACCTGAAAGTTACGTATAACTCATCAATATGGATCTCCATGTAAACTGGTAACCACCGTACTCCATTAAGTCATGGCTCCCTGAGTCATAGTGAATGCTTCTCTTCATCTGCAGAAGACAGAAAAAGGTACGGGAAAAGCCCGTGCATGGGTGGGTATAACAATTCATAGTGGGGACCCTGAGACCCACAGATGGTCTCCCTGAATTATACAAAATAAAATTCAAAATTTATTATCTCAATAACAATACACAAATTAAATTATAGATCACATTAGGTGTACCATAAATACAAATGTACATATAATTAGTCGTAAAGATAGATCATCTTATTCTGTCAATAGGATCTGCTTCTGATCTACATAGGATCACTTAGTGCTAACTTACAAAGGATCACTCAGTGATGACCCACACAGGATCACTAGGTTCTAACCCACACATGATCGCTCAGTGCTGACCCACACAGTATTGCTTGGTGCATACCCACACATGATCGCTCAGTGTTAACGCTCGCATGATCGCAAGGTGCTGACTCACATAGGATCACCCGGTGATGACCCATATAGGATTTCATGGTGTTCAAACCCAACAGATTTCTCACTACTGACCCACACATGACCGCTCCGTGTTGACCCACATAGGATCGCTCAGTGATAACATACATAGGATCGATAGGTGCGGACTAACACATGATCTATATTCATTCTTCACATCATAGCCAGCCACTAAATTCTAACACAGAGCACACCAGATTCTAGGAGGATCTAATCCTAAAATTATATATCATATTTCAACCAGCCCGATGTCCCATGAATATGTATCCTAATGAACCCCCATGTAATTAAGGTTCAAACACAACAAACATCACATCTATGGGATGTACCGTCTGTACGTTATAGATATTTTAGTTTTGAGGTCCCAGTTGGATTCGAGTTCGATCCAACCTAGACATACTCCAACATTATACAAAATTAAAGTGGATTATATCATAAGGGCATCATTATACTAACGTTTTTGGAATTGTATATGATTTGTCAATTACACAACTGGTTTAGGAGATATTCCCATTTAAGCGTAAATGGTCCTAAAGGGGTCAGGGTCCAGTACAACCTGGTTGAACATACCTGAACTAGCTCGTTGGGCTATGCCCGAAGTGGCTGAGCTCAGCCAGATTATTTTGGGCCCATTGCAGTCTACAGGGCCATCAGTGGGCCCGCGGTGCCACGAGTTCGGCCTGGCCCACCATGATGGAGTCTTCCTTCCAGACCACGGAACCACCCAACCCGCTGGTTGGGAGAAAGGGTCCATTCCCCTCCCAAACAACCAAGTCGTTCAGCTCTTCAAAGTAGCAGTGCTAGATGGTTCTGCACCGCATGGATGGTCCCCATGGACCGGCCTTCTACAGATCCTATCTGGTATTGGACCGCCCTCTACAGTGACTCGAATCCATGACCTTCCGTTGCCGCAAGCTGCCGCAACACTCCCCCATATCAATGTTATTATCACAGGCTGGCAGACCCTTGTCCACCACAACTTCTTAGGTTACTACTATCGCTTCATGGCTGATGGGTGACAGCCCACACATCCCTTAGTCTCCATCACTACCACACATGCATAGCTTCCTCAAGCCAACAGTGGATCTCCAGAGATCCCATTTTATTCCTTTCTATTCATACGATCATTCGAGTACATTGCCTATGTTGTGCGGCCCTTGGTTCCACAATGCCTCCATATCATCCTTTATTCATCAAGGAACATAACAATTGTAGAGATCACCGAAGGGCCCATTCCTTGTTTGTTAGGATCTTTCCCTCCATGTTAGCAAAATAATAAGGGAAGAATTTCAATAATAGAAAACTGTTAGATAAACAATGAAACCCCCTATATCAAGTTCATTTCAAGTCACTATAGATGACGAAGGAGTGTCCCTATTCAAGGGTTTTTTAGATAAAGTATATGGTTTACATCCTCTCGCACACATCATTGAATCCTCCAATTTTCATAAAATCTCTATTCTACATTGGTAGAGGACCCAGCCTGCACGTCGTTAGAGTTTTCTTTATTTAGCTCCAAAGACCCCGACCCAAGATTTGTTTAAATAGAAGAAAATATGACATTAAGCCACCACAAAGTTAATGAGGTTCATTATGAATTAGGATAATGAACCTATAAATTATTCCAATGCTGTGGTTACCCCACCAAGAGAAACTGGCCATTAAATGGTCTAACAACCCACCTATCCCGCCACAACAGCTCAACAGTTACAAAGAACAAAATAAAATAACATTTTTAGTTATTTTGTTATTATAATTTTAAATTTAAAATATTATCATTTTAATCTAAAAATATCTAGTCTAATTTATGATTTCCAAAAAATAATCCTAGCATAATGGATTCAACGGTGCCCCCCCTGATTTTTAATCATATCACTAGTTAAAAATATATTAATCACTGCTCACACGTTTAATAAACGTACAATAAAAAGGACAAAAAATAATTGACATTCACCCTCAAAAAATTTCAGTCATGTTTAGGATCTACCTAAGGGTAACAAAACCTCATGAAGTCAATGGTACTATCATATTTCTTACTCGAGATACCATTGTGGAGTTAAATAATTTAACAATAAAATAATTTTTAGTTTATTATTTTATCTACGTCCAAAAAACTAACATCCATGTTTGGCCCATGCCATCCAATATTAGGATCATACTAAATAAATATTTCCCTCTTGATATAAATAGTGGTATTAGGTTTTCAATTTGAGTCACCATTCATGAGATAAATGCATTTGAAAAATAAAATTATTTTTTTATTTTTTTTATTTATGGTTATTCCATTTTTGAGTTTTTCCACTGGTGGGATGTGCCGATTAAACATAAGTCACGCCTAGGTAAAGTAGCCATTTTGAACACAATAGTGACCTCAGATTTAGGATTTGATCACCTATATAAAAGTGATTCCACATTTTCTTGAAAAATACTAAATCACAAAATTTAATGTTTAGCCTTTTTTTCGACATATCATTACATGCACTCTGGGCCTCATATTAACGTGCCATCAATTTTCACAGTCTTGTAATAATCCCATTTTATTAGAAAATTTTATTCAATTTCTTATCTATTACATTCTCCCTACATTAAAGATTATTTTCCACAAAATCAATAAAAAAATCTAGGTAATCAAATGGGGATAATTAGCATGTTTCTGAGTCTCACGCTCTAATGTTCTCTATAAGAGGTTCATATGATACCACCAAATTTTAATCAAAGGAATCCACCTCCAACAAAGGTCCCACTCCATTGAGTAATCCATATCCACCGTAAACTCCATGAGCGTCTCCCCATCATCAATGTTTAGCTCACCCATTTGATAACGTGTGATGTATAATTCATGTACCTTCTCAGCTTCGACACATGGAAAACATTGTTCGCCCAGTGCAACTATGGGGTAAGATCTTGGTGGTATGCTACATCAACAGCTCTACTAGGGATCTATAAACGTGCGATTATCCTCAACGATATCTTGCTGCCTGAGAAGAATCTTCACATTCCCCGATGGTGTGAGACCCATAGGAAGACTTGGTCTCCCTAAAAAAACTCCAAGGGCCTCCTTCTCTTATCGGCATAAAACGTTTTCGAGATCAGTGAAGATGTTATCCACTCCTGGATGATCTGAACCTTCTCAGTTGTAGCCCATACAAACTTTGTAAACCTACGTTCTAACTCCCCATGGTCTGTTTAGAATTGAGGTGATCGACACGGTCACCTATGCAAGACCTAAAATGGTGGAATGACACCGATTGATTGATAAATATTATTTTTTGAAAACAAAACTAGGGACAAGTGGTCCTACCAACTACAACCAAAAAAATGATTCTAGAATGAAGAATTTTTTGATGTGTCTGTAGGGTGAGCTCAGTCAAAACATCTATTTGAGGAGGAAAGGCGATTCTCAAGCATAGTTGAGTCCCAAAAACATCAAGTACTCACATCCACCACTGAGATGTAAAATGAGTGTCATGATGTGAAATAATCATTGATGGAACCCTGTGAATTCATACAGTCATATATACATAGAAGAATCACAGGTCCTCTACTGATCTATAATATCAAATGGGTAGGAAGTTGGATGACATGGTGAGTCTGTCAAAGATGGCCGAGATGGAATCATTGCCCCTGGACGTACGTGGAATATCTATCACTATGTTCATGGTGATTCTATCCCATTTCAATTATATCACCTCAAGTGGTTGAGTCAAGCCTGATAGAACCTGGTGATTGGAATTCACTTTTTGACCACCAAAGCATCATGAAAAGAACTATGCCACTTCTTTGTTCATCATTGGCCACTGGTACGGACACTGGAGGTCTTGGTATATCTTCACAACACCAGGATGTACTGCCAAAAGGGATGTGTGGAAGTCCCTCAACACATCCTCCTGCAGCGTCACTGGTACCATGGTGCATCCTCTCAAGAGGATGACATGGTCTCCACCTTCCAAAAATCCCTCAGCAGGCTGTCATCAGGATATCTGAGCATGCTAGGTCATGCAATCAACATCCCCACGTTGTGCCTTTCTGAGTCGCTAATGGAGTGGGTGAGTGATTGTCATATACTGTAGGTATGCTTCTCCATCACTATCAACAAATGATAACTGAAATGTGGCTAAATTCATTATCCCCTCACTCAAAAATTGTAACCCAGACCTCCAACTGATAATTTCTACCACCACCTTCCCCTTCCCATGAGTGTAGACTATCTTAAAGTCATAGTCCTGGAGGTACTCCAACCCTCTCCAATGTCTCAGGTTCATGTGATTCTATATGAACATATACCATTGACTCTTGTGATCAGAGTAGAATGAAAACCGTTCTCCCAACTATAATCTCATCTCCTAGAGCTACGCAAGAGACATATGATATGAAGATATAGATATTGGTGTCATCCATGGGTACAATCCAATGCAGAAGTCCCTCTCTCTATGGGGAGGTAATCCTAGAAATATTTTTTAATGGATTATCATTCACTCTACTACTACTATTGGGAATTGAAAACCCAAAAAATGTAGCTTTCAGAAGGGTATGGATGTCCAAATAAAGAGTGAACCACTAAAACCCCCTATGAATGAGTTTATCCAATGTTACATGGGTTTCCTTTTTCGTTGAACAAGGAAAAACCCATTCCAAAACTATAGTTATACCACATCATTTTGCTTAAAACTGTGAAACTATGCATCATTTTTGGATGACCATTCCATACCCAAACTAATTCGATAAGGCCTTGATGCTGCCATAAAATGTTCCAATCGAAACTCTTTCCTCAAGGGTCATATCACACCATCACCATAAGTTTGATTATCAATTCTCCTCCCATAGGTATCTCCAAATTTAAGTGACATGTCAATGGTTTAATTGAAAACTCTAGGTCTTAGAAAAGATTTGTGATAAGAAGAAATCATTAGTACATATATCTATTAATATGACAACTAGATGTTGACACCGAACATAAGTACATTCATTACTGGAGCCCCTGGGTCACACTCCATTACCAGATATAGAAATTCCCTTCCCCAATTCTACATCTCCTTCAGCCTAGTGCGGACCATATTGGGGTGCTTATTTTAACATGTAGAAATGTATAAAACCTCCAGATACCTTTTAGATTAATCTCTCCCTATAAATTTATCTTCCCGTAACATTCACACATCCATGTCTATGAGACTGACGTCAGTTTCCTACTTTCCCACATCTGACATTTACAAGATGTATCTGCTCAGCCAAATAATATTCAACCACAAAGGGTCTCTCTATAATTATAACATAAGTAGTAATGTAGAGAGGAATATTGAAATCTCGGTTATCCCTAAACACATCTCGCTCAGAGGTCTGATCCCAGAAGCATTGGTTATATCATATTCATCGAGTACATGGAATGGTCGGTACACCTTGACGAATACTCAGTTACCAATATTTCATCATTTCAAAACAATATAATATAAAGGGAACACAAAACCATTATAATTTTATGGTAAGAGACCACCTTTATCAAGGGAGGTTCTCAAGAACTGTATATGGAAATCTCACCACATTGTAAAGAAGGGGTAATCTAAACCCTTCCATCGCCCTAATGAGCCATGTAGAATGCTTACTACTTAGACTTCCATCAGATAAAATGGTGACCTGAAAAGATGGAAACTTGGTCACCACCTCTGGCCAGTCCTATGCCGCCTGTCAGTCGGGCATATATCAGATCTTGAGGGGTATCATTCACTTAAACTTGTGTAAGGTATTAAGCCTATACGTTTCATCTATTAGTATATCTAGTAGTAAATGCTGACCAATGGGTAGTAGTATCGCTGGGACACCTTCCGATGGTACGATCCCATGAAACTAAATCCTCATCACTCTTTGGACCATCCTCATGGTCATACATTGGAATCCTAGTTGGCGGTCTGTGCAGAGGCATCTTGAAAGATAATCGAGATCTACCTAAATCATTATGTTATACCTGGAGAGAGGACTGAAAAGAGATCGAAAAAACCCGTTTTCAAAACACATGTAACAAGTGTTTTCATGTACTGAGATAGAAAACAGAAGTCATGGTCCTGGTTTATGGATACACCAATCGTCGTACCAAAACTAGACACCATAGACTGATATTCGAACTCAACGCTCTTAACACTATTGCCTAAATTGAAAAATAAAGACTCTTAGTTATTATGGATGAACTGACCTCCCATTGATACTACTTTTTCATGACCCCTCCCAAGGGCCTAGGTCGTGACTACCCCATGAATGCCTTCCATTGGCCAGGGGTTGGCGACTAGCACCGAAATGGCATATTCTTAAAAAGGGAAGGCATTGTCTCAAAACCTATAGACACAAATACATGGAACATTCCGTACCAGTATTACAAAATAAGAGTAGAAATTTACAAGCACACAAAAAATGTCTACTGAGTGAAAATATATGTACTAAAATAAGATGGGGCCAGAATACTGGCCTAACTAAAATGGAAGTACGGGTAAATGGAAAATTTTTCTCGAAGTCACCGACCAAGGATTCTACCTGAATGGTATGTAAAAATCAGCACTTCTTATCTCCACATCAACTGGCCACCTAAATACACCATCAAATCCTGGCTACCCAGGTCTCAGTCAAAGCATCTGATTTACTACAATATACACAACAATTTGCGGGAGAAGCCCATACAGAGGTGAATATAGCACTATTCATTAAGGACAAAGAGACCCCTGATTATATCATATAATTCTACAAAAGAAAATCCACATACCATGATCTCAATCATAATTCACAAATAAAAAGTCAAATCACATTATCTACAACATAAATAATGGAGTACATGTGATTAGTCTTAAATCTGTATCATCTTATTCTGACAAAAGGATCTATAGATGACCCACACAGGATCACTCGGTGCTGACACACAAAGGATCAATTAATGACGATCCCAAATGTGTCACATGGTGTTGACCCACATAGGATCCTTCGGTGCTGACCCACAAAGGATCACTCGGTGATTACCCGCATTGGAATTCTCAATGGTGAACCACCCGAGATCTCTAGGTGCTTCCCCACAATGGATCGTTATATGATGAACCTCACAGGATCGCTCAGTGCTGACCAACAAAGGATTTATCGATGCTTAAAAACATAGTATCACTCGATGATAACCCACTCAGGATCTCTATTTACTAACCCACAAAGTATCACAATTAATTTTTCACTATGTAGCCATCCACTAGATTCCCGCACAATGAACGCTTTTTTCTAGGAGTATTCTTTCCTCATACCATCGTTCATATTTCAACTGGTAAAAAGACCCACGAAGAAGTTACCCAATGAGCCGCCATGTCATTAGGGTTCCAACACAATAGAAGGTGCATCAACTAGATGCATGATCTCTATGTTATATATATTTTAGTGTTTATGTTCCGGTTGTATTCTAGTTCGATACAACCCAAAAATACTCCAAAATTATTCAAAACTCAAGGTGAGTATCTCAACAGTATAGCCTCATCCTACGGTTTCCAGTGTCACATACAATTCTTCAAAAGAACTTCTAGTTTATGAGATATGCCTATTTATGTGTAACTTGGCTGAAAGGGGTCTGGGTCCATATTGACCCTATCAGGTGGACCAGAATAGGACTGCTGGGTCTGGCACAATGAGTCTAAGCACTACCTAGTTCAGTTGGGCCTGTTATAGCCTACTGGGCTATGGGTTTGGCCCACTGGCCTGCGGGTGCCGCTCGTCGGGCCCCGGAACCACCCCACCTGATGGACGGGCATGGGTGTCCTCTCTCCTCTTGAATGACCGAGTCGTTCGGGTCTTCAATGTAGGAGTTATAGGGGGCACTACCACACTTGGTGGATCCACTTGGATTAAACTTCTATAGAAAAACTGGACCACAGGTCTTCCATCTGTCGAGGCTCAAATCTACATCCCTCCTCTATGGTGCACCACCGTAATGTTCCACCCGGCTCCAAAATAGCTGACAAGTTCTATATTCCCCTTCTCTTATGTGGCTCCTTCATGAGCCGATGTCCCTTTGTGAACATCAGGTGCTAGCAGTTTCCTCCTTCATTAATCGGCAACACCGCACCTGCGGTGCTTCCGCAGACCACCGGTGAAGCTCCTCTGGTCTGAATTTAGTCTCATCTACACCTATGGGCTTCCTGGGACAGTTCCGAAATGGAACATCCCTTTTTTTCAACTTGTCTCTATATCTTAATGTTTTTCACAATGATCAAAACCAATACTGAGATCGAAGGAGGGTTCAGGTCTTGTTCATTTCGGTCATGCCCTCTGCATTAGCTTAATAACAAGCGAAGAATTTCCATAATGAAAAACTCTTTGATAAACAATGAATTTCCCAACCTTGAGTTCATTGGATGTTATCACAAATGTTAAATGAGTGTCAATGTTTGAAGGGAGTTGGGGACGAAGGAGAAGGTTCATGTCCTTTGGCGCTCATCATCGAATCCTCCAATGGTCGTTGAAGCATCATACTACATTGGTGGGTGATGTCACCAACATGTTGTCAGAGGTTTATCTTTTCAATGAAAAATAACCCCTTACCCGAGCCTTGTTAAAATAGAAGACAATTTGAGATCAACCCACCGCACAATTAATGAGGTTCATTAATAAATTTAATTAATGAACAAATTATTTCTCCATAATGTGTGGTTACAAAACCAAGTATAACCTGACATTAAATGGCTTGACAACCTAGTGGTCATTCCACCACTGCTAAATATTTACAATTAAATAAATAAAATAACACTTTGAGTTATTTTATTATTTTTTGGTAATGTCTAAAAATTAACATTTTCATTTGACCCATGCTTATCAAAGATTATATTCCCTTAATAGAATCCCAGCACTACAGATTCAATAGTACCCCAAGATTTTTAATCTGAGCATCATTTCAAAATATAGATATCGCCACTTTCATGTTTACTGAATGTACATTAAAAAAGTTCTAAATTACTTACAGACTCACTCTATCCATGCTGGATAAGGTTAGGCTCATCCAAAAAGTAAAATGACCTAATGAACTCAATGGTACTCTGAGATTTCTAATCTGAGTTACTGATTAGGGGTTAATAAATTTAACAATAAAATAATTGTTACTTTATATTTTAAATATTCCCAGAAACTAACATTCATTGTTGGCTCGTGCTGCACAATGAGAGGATCTTTATAAGGAAAGATTATATTCACAAGCCTAGCAGTGGTCTCATATTTTTAATCTGATCCACCAATCATGAGTTATAAGCATTTGAAAATAATATAATTTTATTTAATAATATTATTTACGGTTATGTCGTTATTTTTCTCATTGGAATATTGTGCCGACTTAACATAACTAACACATTGGGTAAACCCACAATCCTAAAAAAATAGTATGACATGATTTATGATTGAAACACCCATTTAATTGTCATTCCACTTTTTCAAGAAAACTTATCACGCATAGTATTTAAAGATTAACATTTTCGACAGGTCATTCCGGTAACATTGGGGCTTGGAATCACGTGTTGTTTGTGTTTGTAGTCTTTTAAAAATCTGATTTAATTAAAAAAAGAAATGGAATTTTACGGTCTCAACAATGACTCATACCCAATAATATCATTTGACTCATAATTTATTATTATCAATAATTTCATTTAGGTCATCAATCACTTATCCACAATCTTATTGAGTGTAGTTCATCATGTGTATCACTCATTTTTCTCATTCGGTGTAGTTATTCATACCCAGCACCGCATAATATCATTGAGTCATCATTCATTATTATCATTTAATTGGTTTAAGTTATCATGATGACCACTATAATCTAGTTGAGTGTTCATTGTTATGAAAAGAACTAATTTTCTCATTCGGTGTTGATCATCATGCCTAGCACCCCATAATCCCAATCATGGATAACTATTGTGGAGGAACTTCATATCCATGTCCCAACTTGTAATTTGTCTAGAAGGCATATCTAGAACCACAATTATCTCATCCATTTAATCATTCATTATTTTACCATAATATCCCAAAACATTCCATTACTACTACAATTATTTGTTAAACATTTAAAAGGCCATTATATAACTCAAAAGTCAACTATGCCCATAACCCGTTAATTAATTCACAAATTATATAATAAATCAAGACGATTATCTATCAATAATTAGTACATCACAATTAATTATACATATTAAATATGAATTTATGATAATTAATTATCCAAACTAATAATCATTGATCAACATCAGGAAACATAATTAATTATCATAATTAATTTTCCATGGTCATCATCTTGGAACATAATTAATTATAACAATTAAATATATTTCAAAGATAACATTATTTCATAACTAATAATCCTAAATTAATTATAATATCCCAATCAATTCAATATCTGAATTAAAATATCACAATGCATAATAAATCTCCATAATATATTTTTGGGTAGCCCCCCTTTGTTTGTTCAATGATTCTATTCTCAATTAATCACAAAGGTAATGATATGTCAATTCCGTATTCATAATAACTATAATTTTGGAAAACAATCATCAATGGAAATATAGAATATCATAAACACACATTCACATATCAAAATAAGAACTATGGGAGTTCGATTTAGACCTCTTGGCTTTGTTTATTAATTGAAGTTACCCAAATAGAAATATTCCAAATCATAGAGGCATGACGTCATAGATCGAGATTCAAATCTAAACCCCTAAAAATTAGGATCAATGGAATCTTAATATTGAAAATATTTTTCTATATCCAAAATCCAAGATATAGATCTCAACTCATAGGTTTAGATTCAAAAAAATGGGGGATATCTTCTACGAAAATATATAGAATAGAGAGAGGAATGAACGAGAGATGAAACGTGATGTAATCTATATAGATGAACAAAGTTGTATCTTTGGCTCCGGATTTTAATCTTGATGAATGGCATGTAGATTGAATTTGAATTTCATTGGAAGCCTCTATGATCACCCTTAAAACTTCTAGCATTATCCATGGTTTAATTAGAGCGGTTTAGGGGTTCGGGTGGTTTTAAAATCAATTTTTAGATTTAACAGCTTCACGCGTATGGGTTCATCTAATTTTCCACATAGTTAGGATAAAATGTTCTCCAACCATGAATCCTTCCACGTCCCACATTGCTCGATGGTTCACTTTTAGGAAAACCCTATGCCATCTATGATGACCTCAACTCTTTGCATGGTTAGCTTGTGTGTGGTTTGGTCAAAACGTGCTAAAATTGTGCGTAGCACATGTCTTCCCATGTTTCATAAATTCTTCACCCAAACACAAATCAGTTCATACGTTAACATAAATGTAAATAATAAAAACAAAAAGATCCTGAAAACACCATCTATATTACACCAAAAAGTCCAAGATCATACAATCTCTCCACCTTATAATAGATGATCCTCAAAATTCTGTCCTGAAATTTTCGAGCATATTTTTTTTTAAATTTATCCCTCATGCATGATTCCAATTCACATGAATCCTATTGATCACTTCTATGTTTCCTTTATAAATTAAATAACAATCATGTGTTTTCCTATTACATTTTCTCAATGCAACCCAATCAATATATTGGATGCTCCTCAATGGACACATTTATCTCATGGTCATACTCTTCCTCATAAATCAAATGACAAGGGTCGGGTGATATCATCATAGTTGGGGAACATTGAATACATCATGAATTTGTGGAATTTCTATGGTAGTTCTACTCGGTATTCTAATAGCACGATTCTATCATGAACTACAAATGGTCCTATGAACAATGGTGCCAAAATTAATTGCCTCCATATCCTGTGGTGATCAAATATATGTGACACCAAATGGAATTCATGATCAAACTCTTTAAACTCTAGTGGTTGTCTCCCTCAATCAGCATATGAATTTTTCCTACTACAAGTCATTTCTATTCAATTCTGAATCAACTACACATATTCTAATGTCTCATGAATGAAACTTGGTCACAAAAGCTCTAACTCACCTGACACTAACCGAAAAATCATTAATATAAAAGTACTACCATAAAGGTCCTCATATGGTTTCATGTATATCATTTCCAAATAAATATTGTCATAGGAGAACTATAATAATGCCAAGGGATTATGCTAATAACCTCAATGTAAATAACCCTTTTTTTGACATGTCATCATACACCTATATGGTATGTTCTAACTGCCTATCATTTTTTGTGTGTAAGGTAGTGCTTTACAAAATCTGTGTACCCAATTCCTTTTGTATGCCCTTACAAAAACATGATGTAAAGAGATAATTTTCATATGAATCTATTGTCTGTGGAAACCCATGAAAATGAACCATATCTCCCATGTATAGTTCTACCAACTACTCTACTATAATGGTTTACAAAATAGACAACAGGAGTGCTATCTTAATAGTCGATCCACAACGACCCAAATCGCATCACTGTTTCAAAGATAATTTTAATTTCCTACCATGAATCCTTAGTCACATAATACCAATTCTATTATGGAATAAGAAAATACTGCAATAGGCCTCCAGGTCATTGATGTTGTGCCTTCACCTGTTGACAAGTGATACATCTTGTAACAAAACCCGCTATCTCCTTTTTCATGCACGACCACCAAAACGGTTGTCATAGGTCATGTTACATTTTTTCCCCCAAGATGCACCACCCCTTTAAATGCATGGAATTACCACGTGTCTTTTTTTCTTATACCTGTAGTCACAAAAACATGATTTTTAACATAGATGATATCATGCTCATATATTATCTTGTCTAAAGGTTCCTCCCCACATTAAAGGATTTACTTTATGTCTAAACACTCCTTATACTAATATGTTCTATCCCTGGTCCACCTTATGAGTGTAGAATACACTACAAATGAAACCTAAGTCATCATTTCCTGACACTCTTGAACTATCACATTATTTTACACCATAAAATTCAAATCCATTTACTCTAAAGTTGACTCATGTACCAACTAAGTCTAAGTGTTCCTACTGAAGGCATCAGCCACACTATTCTCCTTCCTGGGTGTGTATGTTAGCTCAAAATCAAAGGAAATCATATATTCTAAACAACATTGATGCCATAAATTCATGTTGCGATGTGATAATATTTACATGATGCTTTTTTTATCCATAAAAAGTGTAATCTTTTCACCCAAAATATAGTGTCGCTAACACTGAAGAACATAAACCACTACTTCCAAATCAATGTCATGCAAATAGTAATTCTGTTTATGGGGCCTCAAGTGTCAAGACCCATAAAGAAGACTTTATCCCCTTACATAAAAAAAATCGTAGTTTGATCCCAAAATCGTAACAGTACACCATGTACTCTTTACCCTACTAATGTAAGATCCAAATTGGTGCTGATGTTAAGAACATAATCTACTCATGGAAATCATTATCGCATTTTTTTTCTAATAAAACCTTATTGAATTCTTTCTAAAACATGTATGTGGTGTTTCCAATCGAGAAAATACCTTGATGAACCTTCTATAATATCCATATAATCCCAAAAATATTTATATATAGAATTCATTCTTGGGATTCTCCTAAGAAACCACATCATTCATATTTTTTGGGTACACTACCACACCTTCTTCGAGATGATGTGGACCAAAAAGAGATCACTGTCAAAAAATTGACATATATATATTTTTCCATATAGCTTATGATCTCTCATTGTTCCCAGGAAGATGCCATGATGTTGGGATTGATCATTAAGAGTCTTAGAGTACACATTGATGTAATGCAAAAGAACCACGAAAAATTGATCTAATTATGGATGAAATATCATGTTCATTAAGTCCATAAACACTATTAAAACATTTTTCTACCAAAAATGTTTTACAAAAGAACACATAAATGCCATACCCTTTTCCGAAATTAGTTATTTGTATATCATAGGTCACACTCTAACCTAATGATACCCTGATCTCAGATCAAACTTTGAGAACACACATGAACCCTTCACCAATTCAAAATTATAATCGCTAAGATAAAGAAGATATTTTCTCTTCAATGTCATTTTATTAAACATCTGATAATCGACACATAAACATAAAATCCTATCATCTTTCTTTGAAATAAAATAAGGCATCTCCATGGTGACATACTTTGATTGATTAACACATTGCCCTACAAAAACTCCATCTGTGTTTTGAGCTATTAATGCTCAAGGCTATAATTATGTTAAGGGAAATAGAGACTAGATCTACCCTTGACATGTGTTAAATATAGAATTACACATATCTGTTAGGTAGAAACCTTGAAAAGTATTCATGATGGACATCCTAAAATAGTGCTAATATTACTATAAGTATTTATTGCCTAGAAATCCCATTAATATGTAACAGAATAGAAACTATGGTTGTGAACACTTCCAGTTTCTATTTATTATCCCCCCTAATCTTTCATGGATTTCCCATTTTACATGATGAACATACTGGTCACCCTTAGAATATAAAAATTTCACTCCCCTAACGTAACCATCTATGTGGCCTTTGTATGTGACTAGCCTATCCGTACCCATAATCTGGTCGAAGCCCATTATATAGAGGACATAGATATCCAAATGAAAATTGTACTCTCTGATATCTAGTGAAAATACTTTTCATAAATAGATATCTCTAGACCATTTTACCAATAGTGTAACGTTAATACTCACACCTCTTACAGACTCCACCTCCAGGATCAAGCCATTAACAGCTTTGCAGATATAAAGTAATGAGTGCAACTAGTATCAAACAATGTACTATATAATGTAGAAGAAAATATAATAGTACATATCACTATCAATGGACCATCCTCTCTATCCACAAGTGTAGGATTCAATACATGTAATTGTCCCACCCCACTTCCTAGGGGTTCTGTATAACTCCACTGAGTAGTAACACTCTGCTGGAATAGGCGCTCATACCCTGATGCTCTTGCTCCACCATCTCTAGTACCTCTACCAGTTGAACTCTAGCTACCATAACTATATTGTGGGGGAGATTCCATTACCAAACTATAACTCTAATTAGATGATCTCACTGCACCATCCTAAAACCGCTTCCTTCAAAGTAGCTATAGATTCCCCATCATCCCAAAAAACTACTACTCCACTAGTGGTCAATGACATTGTGTAAAATAATGTCCCAATAAACTGAACATGTGGAAAATAACATTAGTATGATCCAGTGCAACTGTTTCTCTTGAATTTCAACCATGCTTTCCACTGTCCTGACTAAGATTTTCCTGACGGGGCACCCTTAAGTTGAAAAGCAGAATCACTAGTCATCTAGTGAGAGCTATATATCAAGTAATGGAATCCCCATTCTGGTTCCCTTTGGAAATGAGAGCCCGATTAGCCTCTTCGATAAATTTATTCAGCCAAAAAATATTCATTTTGGCTTAATATAACACTTAATTCCGTCCTGAAATATTTTTTCTGATGAAGACTTATATACCACAATGATAGAGAATAACTCTTTAAAACATTGAAACATTTGGTGTACTCTATTATAGACATGCATTGTAACATCCCAAGTAAATGATGAATAAGACATATTCCATATTTATTAATATTTTTGAATTAAATATTAATTTTACTTTACAAGGGTTGCTATGTTCGATAGTGTACCTGATACGCAACAACATGTTTCTTTGGAATCTTATGTTGCACACTAATAATATAATATTATTATTTTTAATGGTAGTTAACTTCTAGCCATTGTAGTGGCGGGAATGAACGAAACTAACTAAAATATTATTATACATGTTTGTTAGATGTATTTACTTTTATACAATAAATATTTAGAGGCTTAAAATTTGAATGAATCAAATTTTAAGCATAATTTACATTAAAAGGCCGATTTTTCACCTTTTAATGGAATACACTCTTTAAATACATTTTTGGTCACTTTAATAAATTCATAATTGACCAAATAAAATAATTATTTTGAATGGAGACATCATATTTTACTCTGGGTAATTTTTTGGTATTTTTCTGATAATGTTCATTTTTTAATAAATAGTGAAAAATACTGTATTTTAATTCTAAAGTTCCTTTTACTCTAATTTATTTATATGGGTAGATTATCTTTTTAGTTGGTTTTAAAGTTAAATTGAAATATATGTTTACCATTTAATCAAATTCTGGTCATTGGACTTAATTTCACTTTGAAATTGGACATAAACAAATGACAATCTTTTCATAGTAATTGTTTCTTAAAAACACTTTATTTGTTTTGATAACGCGAATTAATATTAAAATTAACTAATTCCACTTATATTTTTGGAATTTGGAAAAATAGAAATCATTTTTGAATTTGGAATATCAAATATATCTTATGCTGAATTTTTGGAATTCTTCTGAAAAACATCAATTTTTGATGAATAGTGAAACCACAAAGTGGTAGTTAAAAAACTGGATTTTTCATTTAAATGAAATTTTACCACTTATTTGAATTGAATTTTCAAAATCCGACATACATGGTTGTTATCAATAAATAAATTTTTGTTCATTAAGATGAAAATAATGTTTTTGAATAGTAAGTTTTGACTTTTATTTACTACGGTTTAAGGTAAATAGGGAAATTCAAGGTGAAAATAATATTATAATAATTCAAAAGTTCCTTAACACTTATCCTAAACTTATTTTTTGAGTCATTAACTACCATGGGAATCTTTGGGTCAATTTTGGGACCCCTTTCATCCACTTGGAAGTGATAATAACAATTTAGATTAATTTATTTAAAGTAAAGGCCAAAATGACATAAACAAAAATATTTTAGTAGTTATTATTTATATAGTGTTATATAAGTCCTATTTACAACTATAAATATTAATTGAAAATATAAAATGATTTCCTATATCTTGGTATTTTTTTTATAATTTTTAGACATCATTTAAATTAAATTATTTATGACACAATAATGATGTTGTATTTACCTCATTAGTAAATTATTTAAATAAATAAGATTATAATGATTAATATATTCTCCAAAACATGACAAATTAAGATTGGATAATTTTATTTAGACAATGAATCATATTATCTTCGAATATAATGATTTTTGGACCATTAGAAACTGAATATCATTATATAATAAAATAATAGTTTCACACTTTCATAAAGATCCCCCCCTTATAAAAGGATACAACTTCTAACCAATTCCTCACACCTCTCAAGACATTTGTATTGTCCAAACTCTGCCCAATTAAACTATAAACATCCCTCTCCTCCTCTTAGAGTCCTTACCTTAGGAATAAGGCACTTCAATAAGTTCTTTGGATCAAACCAAAGAGAGTTATCCAAATTAAATGTAATAGTTTATCTTAAATTGTTTTTTTATTTTACTTCTCCAACCCCTACACTCTTTTTATTCATTTATTTTGTAACAACAGAAGTATCCTCAATATAATAGGATGTTGTTATGAGAAGAATTATAACTACACTTATACACACCTGAATCTAATTGGTGAAGAACATAATGTTTCTGTGGATGGAAAACTAACGCCTCACGAAACGATGATTGTTCGATTATATCCTACCACCTCTCATGGTGGCCATTATGATATAAATGTATTTATATATGATATATATTATGTTTATGATTTCATTATTCTTCTTTAATTCCGATTTTAATCATGCCTTTATGTTATCCATAGTGGTTAAATACGATAATTTCATTCGAGGAAGTGCGGACTACTGCCCCCTTAAAGTGATTTGATTCGTTAATGCCTTATGTGGGATGTATAAAGGATGGGGTTAACGATATTTTATATAATATTATTATGGAATTATAATATACCTATGTATCATTATGTTTTATTTACTTTAAAATAGGAAATAGAAATGAATGTAGTGTTCATGCGTACGTACGGCTTACCATCTCCGTGAACGGTACATTTCCTTTCTTACCTCTAAATGTAATGTACTATTATTAAAACATATATATACTAGATATATATGATATATATGATATCCAAATCATGATTTTAAATCTTGATAAAATGATCCTTTGACCACCTGGACAACTTGTAAATATAAGTTGTTCATTTTTACTCAAGTATAAAATATCAACAAAATGAATGTTATTAACATACATGATTGGATAATGTTTATAACATGGTAATAAGTGATATAAAAGGAATAATAAAATTGAAAAATGTTCTTAATCAAGTATAAATTATGTTTAGGTTATTATTTTGGAGATTAAATAATGATTGAGTCAAGTCGGACGTGAGGTAAGGGACTTCATCTCAATCCCCTTTCATTGAATCAATTTTAGTTTTATACACGACATTATTTTATACGGTGTATAATCCCATTTGAATATTCATTTTATTCAAATGGAATATTTTTATACGAAGAGTTATACTAAACGAAAAAAAGAATGTTTTTTTACGTAAGTGGTGACAACAACCTTTCCGCCGCCATGAGTATTATTTGATCTTTGGCTTCCATAAAAAGCCATAATGTTTTTAAAAGGAAAAATAAATACCATATTCTCTTTTTATGTATTTTTTATTGAAAATTATTTTGACAATGGATTTATTATTTCAATATCTTGAAATGATATTTTATTATTGCAATGTGGAAATGTTATCTTTCCTCTATGCTTATGTTATGTGTTATGATCATGTTATGGTTCTTGGGAATTATTTACATATTCAGGTGGTTCCGTTATAAACCTAGTGTGGGTGAGCCCGAGATAGTTCTCCAATGCATTGGGTAATTTTGAAGAGGTAAACGTAAATGTTTATCCTAAGAGATTTATGGAATATTACGTGATGAGTATTCCAATGTAAATCCCTATGTAGCTGTGATAGCTTCAATGGAAGTATGATATGGATGCCACAAGTTACATTTATGATTTTTGATTTCTATGTGTCTTTCATAAATCTTATGATATCAAAATGTAAGTAAAATATTTCAGGTTTTTTATGTATTTATGAACAAATGTTTTCATTCTTTGATTTATAACCCTTACTGAGCTTATTATGCTCATCCCATGTTTTGAAATGTTTTCACATGACGTAAAGTTGAATATGGTCAAGGATGGGATCAAGGAAAAGTCATGCTGTCTAAATAAATATTTTTTAAGAGTATTTATTTTATAGAAAATTGAAACTTTGTAGATATGACTACCTTTTAATATTTTGAGATGTAATAGTTATGTCCTAATTCACTAAAACTCTAAACCTGAAAAGATCCTCAATGTGAATTATTCATTTAATTCAATATTATGTAATGTTTAATGCCGGGTACTTATAGTTTGTATCAGAAGTCGATTGAGATATCTTTAAGAGTTAGGGTATTGTAAAATTAATTTCCATAAAGTAATTTATGTTAATATTGAAATCATATAGCTTTTCTAGATTACCATGTTACTTCACCTAAGATATTTCTGTGTTGAGAATGGTTTTTCGTAGAGGAAACAAGGCAGTTGTGATGTGAAGTCATATTGAGGGAAAAGACCTTCCAAATCAGAATCCTGAGATGGTCAGAATCAGAATTGAAGAGTTTATTGCAGTGATAGCTAAGTTGATTCAGGTGATAAATGGTGGTTGTGTTTATTGGTGATATTTTAGTTTATTCTAAAATTAAATAGGAACATGAAAGTCATTTAAGGGTTATCTTGAAAACCTTAAAAGAAAAGAAACATTTTGGGAAACTCAGAAGGTGTGAGTTTTGGTTAGAATAAATATTTTCCTTGGTCACATTGTTTCAAAAAATGGCATAAATGTTGATCCTGCTAAAACAAAAGTTGTTGAATAATTGCCACAACCCACAAATATAACCGAGATACATAGTTTTCTTGGTTTGGAAGGTTATTATAGGATATTTGTTGAAAATTTTCCATGGTTTTCTAGTCCAATGACTAAGCTAACTCAAAAAGGTGTGAAGTTCATCTGGACAAATGAATGTGATGATTGTTTTCAGGAATTGTAAAGAAGATTGGTGAATGCTCCAGTTTTGGCACTGCCTTCTAGAAATGGTGAGTTTGTTATCTACAGTGATTTATCGTTCATAGGACTTGGTTCTGTCCTAATGAAAAATGATAAAATAATTGCTTATGCTTCATGTCAGTTGAAACCACATGAGTTAAATTACCTACACATGATTTGAAATTAGGTGCATTTGTTTTTTCTTTAAAATTTGGGAGGCATCATTTGTATGGAGTGAAGTGTGAAATATATACTGATCACAAAAGTTTGAACTATATTTTCACTTAGAAAGGATTTAACATGAGACAATGGAGGTGTTTGGAATTAATCAAGGATTATGATTGCACGATCCATTACCATTAGGGAAAAGGATATAAATTTCATCATGCTTTGAGTCGAAAAAGTAATGTCTCATTGGCTATGATACGTCTGGAACGAGATACATTTGTTTTTGAATTGATTAAATTTGACCAAGAAGTTGTTGTTGAAAGAAATTATTCTATTTTTTTCAGGTGTCAGGGAAATCATCTCTATCAGATTGAATTAAGCAAGTGTAGAAAGAAGACAGTGAGTTGTTGAAAAAGGTAGAGTTGGTTCCGAAGGGTAAGTTTCCTGAATTTAACATTGATAATGATTGTGTTTTGAGATTTGGAATGAGATTATGTGTGCCTTGTGATTCACAATTGAAGAATTAGTTGTTATGTGAAGCTTATAGTTTTCCTTTTTCAATTCATCCTGGAAGTAATAAGATGTACAGTGATCTTCAGAAGTATTACTGGTGGGATGGAATGAATAGAGATATTGCTGATTTTACTTTGAAATTTTTTACTTGTATGTTGGTTAAAACAGAGTTGTAGTTACCGAAAGGGATGCTTCAGCCTCTACTGGTGACAGATTGGAAATGGGAAATTATATACATGGACATCGTTGTAGGATTACAAAAGACATCTCAAAGTAATAATGCAATATGGGTTCAAGTTGATCGATAGACTAAATCTTCTCATTTCCTTCCTATTTGAGATACTCTGTCCTTATATCAACTTGCTCGGTTGTATGTTAAAGAGATAGTCAGGTTGCATGGAGTTCCCCTCTCTATTGTATCTGATCGTGATCCCATGTTTACTTCTATCTTTTGTAAAGTCCTTCATAAGTCATTGGGTACTGAATTAAATTTTAGTACAGCTTTTCATCCTCAATCAGATGGGCAGCCAGAATGAACAATTCCGAAATTGGAGGATATGTTACGTGCTTGCTCGTGGGATTATCAGGGAAGTTGGGACCAACATCATTCTTTGGTTGAATTTTCTTATAATAACAGTTTTCATTCCAGTATGCAGATGGATCTATTTGAGGAATTATATAGAAAGCGTTGTCGAACTACAGCTTTTTGGGATGAAGTAGGTGAAAGGAAGCTGATGGGTCCAGAATTGGTTCATGAGATGGCAGAGAAAGTTCAGTTGATTCAGAATCACTTGAGAATATCTCAGAGTAGACAGAAAATTTATGGCGACAACTGGGGGAAGGATCTTTCCTTTGAGGTAGGTGATCATGTTTTTCTTAGAGTTTCTCTACGGAAAAGTGTGGTGCATTTTGGTAATAAGGGAAAGTTGAGTCTAAGGTTCATTGGACCTTATGAAATTCTGGAGAAAGTGGGATCAGTTTCATATAGAGTGGCTTTACATCCATGTTTATCCCAGGTACACAATTTTTTTCATGTTTCGATGTTGAGAAAGTATATACCACATCCATCTCATGTTTTGGGCCCAAAGGTAGTTCAGTTAGAAGAGATTCTCTCTTATAAAAAACAACCAGTTCAGATTCATGATCGTAGAGAGAAAGAGTTGCAGAATAAGGTAATTCATCAGGTAAAGGTTTTGTGGAAAAACCATATGGTTTAAGAGGAAACGTGGGAATCTGAAAATTCTATGAGAGATAAATACCCCCACTTATTTTGATAAGTGAATAAAAATTTTGAAGATGAAATATCCAAAAGGGGGGAAGGATGTAACATCCCAAGTAAATGAAGTAAAAGACATATTTCATATTTATTAATATTTGTGAATTAAATATTAATTTTACTTTAAAAGGGAATTTATGTTCCATAGTGTACCCGATACACAACAACGAGTTTCTTTGGAATCATACATTGTACACTAATAATATAATATTTTTATTTTAAATGGTAGTTAACTCCTAGACATTATAGTGGTGATAAGGAACTAAACTAACTACAAAATGATTATACATGTTTTTTAGAAATATTTACTTTTTTCAAATGAAATGTTAGAGGCTTAAAATATGAATGAATCTAATTGTAAGCATAATTGACATAAAGAGGCTAATCTATCGCCTTTTAATGGGGAACCCTCATTAAATATTTTTTTGGTCACTTTAATACATTAAAATTTACCTAATAAAATACTCCTTTATAATGGGGAAATCAAATTTTACTTTGGGTAATTTTTTGTTATTTTTCTGATAAAGTACATTTGTTAATGAATAGTGAAAAATAATGTATTTTAATTCACAAGTGCCTTTTAATATAATATATTTATATGGTTAGATTATCTTTTAAGTTGGTTTTAAAGTGAAATTAAAATATATTTTTACCATTTAATACAATATTGGCCATTGAAAATAATTTCACTTTGAAATTTCACACAAACAAATGTCAGTCTTTTAATGGTTATTGTTTCTTAAATACACTCTATTTGTTTTGATAACGGGAATTAATATTAAAATAAATTAATTCCTCTTATATGTTTTTAATTTAGATAAATAGTCATCATTTTTCAATTTGGAATATCAAATATATCTTAGGATGTTTTTTTTGGAATTTTTCTGAAAAACTTCAATTATTGATGAATAGTGACACCACTTCGTGGTAGTTAAAAAATGGCTTTCTCATTTAAATGAAATTTTACCACTTCTGTGAATTATATTTTTAAAATCCAACATATATGGTTGTTATGAAGAAGAAAAATGTGGTTCATTAAGATGAAAATAATTTTTGGTGAATAGTATCTTTTGGCTTTTATTTACTGCGGTTAAAGGTAAATAGGGTAATTAAAGGATAAGGAATAGTATTATAATTCATTATTACCATAACACTTTTCCTAAACTTATTGGTTGAGTCATTAAAGCCCATGGGAATATTTGGGTCTATTTTGGGACCCCATTGATCCACTTGGAAGTGATAATTACAATTTAGATTAATTAATTTAAAGTAAAGGCCAAAATGACATAAACAAAAATATTTTAGTAATTAATTTCTATATGGTGTTATATAAGCCCATATTTCTACTATAAATATTCATTGTAAAGCTAAATATATTTCCAATATCATGGTATTTGTTTTATAATTTGTAGACCTCAAATTAATTAATTAATTTATGACACAATAATGATGTAGTATTTCCCTCATTAATAAGTAATTTAAATAAATAAGATTATAATGATTAAAATATTATCCAAATCATGTAAAATTATGATTGTATTTTTTTATTTCGACCGTGATGCATCTTATATTCTAATATAATGATTTTTGGACAATTAGAAACCGAAAATCATTATATAATAAAATAATAGTATCACACTTTCCTAAAGAGCCCCTACTCCCCCTTATAAAAGAATACCACTTATAACGAATTTGTCAAACCTCTCAAGACATTTGGATTGCCCAAACTCTACCCAATTAAGCTATAACCATCCCTATCCTCCTCTTGGAAGCCTTAACTTAGGCAGAAGGCACTTCAATAAGTCCTTTAGTTCAAACCAATGGGAGTTACCCAAATTAAAGGTAACGATTTCTCATTAATTTTTTTCTTTTATTTTACTTCTACAACCCATAAACTCTTTTTATTCCTTTATTTTGTAACAACACAAGTATCCTCAATATACTAGGATTTTTTTATGAGAAGTATTGGAACTACACTTACACACACCTATATCTAATGGGTGAAAAACATAATGTTTCTGTTGATGGAAAACTAACGCCTCACGAAACGCTTATTGTTAGATTATCTCCTACCACCTCTCATGGTGGCCATTATGATGGAAATATATTTATATATGATATATATTTTTTTATGATTTCATTATGCTTATTTACTTCCAATTTATATCATGCCATTATGGTTTCAATAGTGGGTAAATATGATAATCTCATTCGATGAAGTGCGTACTACCACCACCTCAAAGTTATTTGATTCGTTAATGCCTTATGTTGGATGTATAAAAGATGGAGTTAATGATATTTTATATGATATTATATTGGAATTATAATATACCTCTATATCATTATGTTTTATTTCGATTAAAATAAGAAATAGAAATGAAAGTAGCATTCATGCGTACGTACGACTTACCGTCTCCATGAACAGTGGATTTCATTTCTTACCTCTATATGTTATATACTATAATACAAACATGTATATACTAGATATATATGATATATATGATATCCAAATAATTAATATCATTCATGATATAATGAACCTTCTCCCATATGGACAACTTGTATATATAAGTTGTTCATTTTTACTCAAGTACCAAATATCATCAAAATGAACATTATTAACTTAAATGATTGCATAATGTCTATAGCATAGTAATAAGAGATATAAAAAGAATTATAAAATTGAAAAATGTTCTTTATCGAGAAGTAATTATCTTTTGGTTATTATTCAGGAGAATAAAGAACGATCGAGCCATGTCGGACGCGAGGTAAGGGACTTCATCTCAATCTCCTTTCATTGAGGCATTTTTAGTTTTATACACGACTTTATTTTATACTGTGTATAAACCCCTTTTACTTTGAAGTTTATTAAAAGGGAATCTTTTTATATGATGGATTTTACTAAACGAAAAAAGGAAGGTTTTTTGCGTAATCGGTGACAACGACCTTTCCGCTGCCTCAAGTATTATTTGATCTTTGGCTTCCTTAACTAGCCGGAATGTTTTGAAATGGAAAAATAAATACCATATACACTTTTTATGTATTTTGGTATTGAAAATAATTTTTACAATGGATTTATTATTTCAATATCTTGAAATGAAATTTTATTATTTCAATTTGGAAATATTATCTTTCATTTATGCTTATGTTATGTGTTATGATCATGTTATGGTTTTTGGGTATTATTTACGTATATCGTGGTTCCGTGATAAACATAGGGCAGGTGAGCCCGAGATAGATCTCTATTGCATTGGGTAACATGTCAGAGGTAAATTTGAATGTTTCTCCTAAGTGATTTATAGAATATTCTATGATGGGTATTCCAATGTAACTCCATATGTAGCTGTGATAGCTACAATGTAAGTATGATATAGATGCCACAAGTTAACTTTTTGATTTATGATTTCTCTGTGTCTTTCATAAATATTATCATTTCATGATGTATGTAAAATATTTCTTGTTGTGTATTTATTTATAAGCAAATGTTTTAAATCATTGCTTTATAACCATTACTGAGCTTTTTATGCTCATCCCATGTTTTGAAATGTATTAACATGAATTAAAGATGAATTAGGTCAAGGATGAGATCAATGAAAAGTCATACTGTCTAAATGAATTTTTTTAAGAGTTTTTATTTTATAAAAAAAGTAAATACTGTAGATATGTCTACGATGTAATCTTTTGAGATGTAATAGTTATTTCCTAATACACTAAAACTATAAACCTAAAAATATCTTTAATGTTAATTATTCATTTAATTGAATATTAAGTAATGTTTAATGTCGGGGGCTTATATGCATCCTTGGGTCATAACCTTAAAAATTGAAGCCTTCACCTGTCTAAGCGTGTCTGGAAGAAATATTCAAAGAACATCTCTTGAATGTCCTTCCATAACATTTCATCAGTCTATCCAGATCATAACAGAATGTCGGATCCGTGTTTCGATGAACCTCAAACCATATAAGCATCCAACATGACCCTACTCTCAATATGAGTCTCCAAATGGGCATGTATCATATCTAGGGATTTAATACAGTATTCATCTCCCAGTGTTCCACCCACTCTAGTAAAAGTATGATGGTGATGCAGCTGAAACTCTCGTGTAACTCCAACATGCTTTTCTAAACCATCCATGGGTCTCTCTCCATCAAAAACATTAAACTAGAAATGTTCCCTAAGAAATATTATACTTTTTCTTAAACATTAACCAATGATGCCTCATGATCATTATCCAGGAGTTCATTTCAGACTATACCCCTTGGTATCTCCCTCAATAAGTTTTATGAATTCATATCTCTTAAAGACCAACACAGCTGTTACATCTCATAACACAACCTAAATAATTTATGTAAGGTAAGAAACTAAAAAAATATGGTTCAACATATTATATCTCTTTTTTCAAACCACATGGTCATCACTGAGTCCTTATCGTTACCCTTAACTATATTACTCATAGTCTTGGTTAACAAGGGTACATTAATTCACATTAATTTATTCAACCATTATTTAATCAAAATATCTCAAATAAATTAACTAAAAAATTAATTAATTGATCATTTTCATTTCATTAACCAAGGTTCTCATTAGACACCCTTTTATGCTCAACATGATCATTATTTCTATCCCAGAATATGTAAAAATAGTTAATGTTCAACAACTTACCTTTTACCAGTTTTGATGTGAGTGCCTAGAATGATTCATGTCAGAACTACCTTGAGTGCCTAAAATGATATAGGCAGACTCAAGTGTCATTAATCTTTACATAATAAATCAAAAAATAAACAATTTTAAAAACAAATTTCATATCACACCAAAAGTTTCTCACCCTGGGTGAAATAATATCAAACTATAACAATAAAAATAAATCACAACAATCCCACACTCTGTACACTGATTATCTCCCATACATGAGTTTGAAACTCCAATGAATGAGCTCATTAACAGGCCTCAACACTTATTGTTATTTTATATACATTTCACAAAATAGTAATACAAAATAAGAAGAAAGAAATGAAAACTCATATGATACCACTTTGTGACATCCTGATCAGGGTGCCAATTAACAGTTCACCATGAATGTTTTCCACAAGACCTCAAGCCCGCCTCCCAGTATGCTAGAGGGTGTAGACTAGTAGTGATGGTCTGGTATGTTAGTATGGGAGATACAATACTAAATTTCATCATAATAACATAATAGTGGAATAAAATAACAATAAACATGTGTGAAAGCCTATAAATAAATAAAAAAAGTCCATGTTATATGATAACCTAAACATGAAAACACTATACTCACTGAAAGGTAAAACATTCCATTACAATGAAAATGTCATGTATCTAAATTTAACAAAATTTAAATACACAGCGAAACCCTATATGGTCTCAAACAATTTCTGGTTCACTATCCTATTCTCCAATCACAAACTACAACCTATCCCATGAATTTCCCCCAATCACATCCTACAAAAACAATGTCTACTCCAGAGCCGATCTGGTGGACCGAATGGGGTTTGAGTATATCTCAGTAGGCCACCACTAACGTAGTCTAAGTGGAGTATAGTAATAAATTGTTCATGATGTTTCATGATGCAATAAATACAAGGAATATTTTAAACAGATATAACATTTTCATCTAATCTATAATAATAACATTTTTCTAATTTCAATTCATTTTTCCCATTTCAATCATCATTCATTATAAATAATCATTTGGTGTAGGTCATCAAGCCTAGAACCACAAATCTCAGTTGAACCATTATTAATTATTATAATTCATTTAGTGTTGGTAGTCATTCATTACACCACAATCTTGTTGAGAGTCAGTCTTTATACCAAGAATTCATTTTATTATTTAGTCTAAGTCATTATTACTAGCATCCCATAATCCCGATTGAATCATAATTCATTATTATCCTTAATTTGGTGTAGTTCATCATGCCTAGAACCACAATCTTGATGAGTGTAGGATTTCATTAGTAGCACAACTATCCTAATTTAGTATAGGTCATCACGCCTTTGACTGCATAATCTCTATTGAATCGTCATTCAGTATTATCATTCATTTGGTGTATTTTTCATCCCTTTTAAAACATTCATGTTGTGTGTAGGTCATCATGGCGAGAAATCTTTTCCTCTATTGATGTAGCTCAACATGCCTAGCACCCCAAAATCTCAAGATTTGATATCTATTGGAAAGGAACTCCATATCCATGTCCCAATATCTAATTTTTCTAGAACACCATGTCTAGCACCAAAAAAATATCATCCATTTAATCAATCATTAATTCACATGAATTTTACAAAAACATTCATTACTAATCCAATTATGATTTAATTATTTCAAAGTCCATTGGTTAAAACAATAATTAACTAGAAATATAACCCATTAATTAACTCATCAATTAATTAATCAATCAACGGATTTATCTTTCCATAAATAATACATCAAAATTAATTATCCTTATTAAATCTCAAATTTTCATAATTAATACTCAAAAATAATCATAATTTATTAACCTAATAGAAAATAATTAATTATCAAATTAATTATCCTTCATAATCATCTTGAAACATAATTAATTCTCATAATTAATTATCATACATTTCCATCATCATTTCATAATTAATTCCCCGCAATTAAAAAACATTTCACTACCAATTAAATATATCAATTACTATATCACTTCCCATAAAATATATCCAATGTACTTATTTGGGCATCCCCCATTCATTTGTTCTATGACTTAAATATCAACAAATCCCCGAGGCAATCATATGTCAATTACACATTCAAAATAACTCCAATTTAAGAAATAAATAATCAAAATAAATCAACCGAATCCTAAAATCACAGTCACATTTCAAAATCATGACTATTGGAGTTATATTTGGATGACCTACCTCAATTTATTGACAGATGTTAGCCTAAAAAAATATGAAAAAATTTAGCGGCCCAATTCCATCAATCAAGCTTTGGATCTAAAACCCTAAAACCAAATTAGGATCTAAGGAATCATGATCTTTTAAATCTAGATCTTCATACAGAACACTAGATCATGATCTCAACTAATAGGTCTAGATCCATTAAAATAGGTGAGATATTGTACAAACAAATATAGAAAAGAGAGTAGAAATAACGAGAAAAGAAACGAGATGAAATCTACATACCAGAACAAGCATGGAAATTCGATTATGGATTTCGATCTCGATGATCAGTATTCAAATTTTCTAGGAATCCCTCTTGAAGGCTCTGTGAACACCCAAAAATCATCAATCCATATCTTTGGTAATTTTATAAAATCCATGGGTGATTGGTTGGTTTTAAAACCAATTTTTGAATTAATGTGCTCCATGGGAAATGTTTCAATTCGGATTCATTATAGTTATGAAAAAAATGGGCCAACCATGTGGTGTTACACTACCCTCATATCATGATATTGCTCGGTTAGGAAAACTATGTGCCCACCATACTAACCTCTATTATCCACACAGTTAGATTGCGCATGGTTTGGCCAAACCATGTTCAAGCCATGCACAAACCCTTATCTTCCCATGATTCTTAAAAACAACTCCAAAACACAGCCTAGGTCAGACCCCAACCCAAAGGTACTTAATAACTACAAAAATTACCTAAATACACTACTGATATTTCATCAAAATATGATAGTGTCTTATATAATTTTACTCTTTAAAAACTATTATTCAATCATATTATTAAATTTGATCATGCCTATATATATATATATCATATTATTAATGGTGTTATATCTAAAAAATTAATATTTTTCCTTCCTCATGTTATGATGAACTGTTTAGGTAGGATATTTTTCCGGGGAGGAGAATGTGAGAATATAATTATGAGAATGAACTAATATAGGTAATCAGTTATGATGTTTTATTATTTCATTCCCATAAAACTAAAATATTTTTGTCCCCATGAATATGATTTTATAATATAATTAATATTATTCTAAAAGTTGTAATTTAATTGTATGATAATCCTATGACATAATAATTTAGGTCCCGCCCAAATCATAATGAAATTCATACATTTGTGTTGGAAAAGATATAAAATTCATTATATAATAACAATTTGAATTAAATGGATTTATTATAAATTTTATTATATCATAACCATTGATAAAAAAATGATTGAAAATAATTTCATCATATCACCATAGCATTACCTGTTTGAACATGTACATCTAATATGAATTTTTAATTGATAACCCATGGACCAACAATAGGATTAATAAAAATAACGACATATTGAAAATTAAATATTATTGGAATGAATAATGAATATATAATTTCATTATTTCCAATCTAAGGAATTTTTAAAATCACCAGATGTCATTGAATATTGAAAATGATTTGGAATTTTCATTTAAGCCATTTACGATGGAATTTGTCCTTTTTAATTATAGAAACAATATATTTAAAACAATAAAATTAATGAATATACATTTCATTTAAATGATATATGATAACATATAATGTAATACTATTATAAAAAATTATATTGAATATATTATATTTTATATTTTGTTATACACATTAATATAATGATTTGTCTCATATTTACATTAAAAGATTAATGATAATTTTTTGTACATAGGCAAGAATATTTCATTAATGAATTTTTAAAAAATATAATAGTGGGTAAATATTTCATTTTAATATATATTTAATATATTAATCTAAATTTGAAATAATTTGTAGAAATAATGGTTTTTGATGAAAAAAGATTTCTATATGAAGATATAAATAAATTCATATTTTAATAGAAAAACTTTTTTTTCAATTATTACATTTATCATGTTGTGGATAAAATGTAGTATTACATTTTAATCTAGTGAATAACCATTGGAGAATATGATATTGGAGTTTATTGATAGATATATCATAGTATTTAATCACCAGAAACTAAATCATAAATAATCTTGATAAATGACGAGATTGTAAAATAAAATTTTCACCAAAAACGTAACATTGAATCATAAGAACGATAAAGGATTAACCTTATATAAAACTTAAAATATCATGATAACAAGTATATTTTTTATAATAAATTTTTATGTTCATAGATATATAGAACATATACTAATATAGGTGAAAAACATAATATATGACTTTATGTTGGAAAATTAAGACCCAAATCACAAAACAATTTTGTTATTTTATTAATATTATACCCCATGAATGGTGGAATATAAAATTTAAATTTAAATAAACATATTTTTATGAGTATATGGAATAAAATAAATTCATGTGTATTATATATAACATAAAAAATTAATCATGTTGATAATATAGAATTTATCTCATATAAAATAAAATTTTAACGAAAATCCCATACATAAAGTATTGACTTCAATTACAAACATTCAAATAAATAGTGTAAGAAATCTAATTTTATTAAAAAATAATAAATTACTATACATATATATACAAAAAATATAATAATTTATTATACTATTTTTATTTGCAATTTATTTACAATTTTAGGTTAATGTCACATTTTAGACAATAACAACTTTGTTATTTTAGTATGTTTCCACATGTATTTTGGAAATTATAATTAAATCATGAATTCTTAATATCTATAATTATAAAAATGATTTGAATATATTTTATAGTCACTATATTTTTATTTATAGTAGTATATAAAATTCATTAGTATTAAAAAATACACTGTAAATTAAGACAGTTGTCCTCATGTACAGATAATGATTGTTTCTATATTCTCAATGGATTGAATAAGTTAATGTTAAATTGAATATAATAATTAATGAATAATTTTTATTTTCAATAAATATATTTCATTATTTCTTTCCAAAAATAATTATTATTTTATAGAAGTTATGATAAAATAATATCACCTCAAAAGGTGATAGTTCACCGCACACATGAACAACGTTATCATATTCCCAGAGAAAGGAATGATTGAAAGAGAGTATTTAAAATAATAGTTACATTATATTATTAATTTATTAAATATAAAATTTAAATAATTAATAAAAATTCATGTCAAATCCTTGATAGTTGGGAATGAAAAAATTAAAAACATTTGTTCATGAGGTGGCAGTTCGATATACACCTGAATAGTGATTTCATAAATTGTATAATGGGTTTACTGATTATTTCATGTCATTCTATTAACCCAGAAACATATATATAATTATAATAAAATATTTATTATCTCAAAATGGTATAATTTTAATTTAATAAGGTGGGTGAAAAATAAATCATACAACGTTGGTTGATAAACATTACCTCTTTTCATGTATCCCCTTGGGTTTTCACCAAGATCCATCCTATATTGGATTTAAAAAAAATAATGATTTTAGAATGATTTTAGGGATTCTAGGAAGTTATTTGGGATGGTACTAAGAACAATAATGGTGTGAATTTGTTACTAGTAGAGGAGAATATGTGTCTATTATTAGTTATGTAAGTTTCACACATATAATTTTATGAAAAGAAAAATGTGGACTGAAAATTTCTTGATTCTATAAGGCTCCACAAATTTTGTTTTCATTTATCCTTATTAATTATAGGATTTATATATTCTCAAAAAATAGGTTTTTATATTTTTTGGGTTAAATATAAGGCTTATCATTTTAGTTTCACCTACTTGTGACACATTTTTACCTTATTCGTAGTAAGTATGTTTTATTTCCCTTTAATGTTAGTTTTTGTAAAAAATAAGTTTAAGAAGTTAGAAAATATAATTTATTATGAGTATAAATATGTAATCCATTTCAACATAGTATGTATAAATAATATGAAATTTTTATTATTTAATAATAATACCATAGATGTGATGAGACTGGAGGGTTTTAGAGGCCAAATGTTCAAAAGTATAAAATGTTTTTAAATCCAGTTTCAATTTGAAATTGATTACAATGACACAAATTAGATTAATCTATTAATCATTGAACCATTTCTAATTTTTTTTAAATATTATATAACATATTACTTCAATAATAAATTAAGAGATGGTCTTAAATTTAAATAACATTTTATTCAATATCAAGGTTAAATTTATCCTATTTAAAATGTCATCGATGATTCATCCTATTCTAATTTGGATATTGTAATTATATAATGTAATTTTATATTATCATGTACATTTTATTTTATTGAAAAAAAATTATTCTTGTCCTCAAAAAATAATTTCTTTTAGAAAATTGATGTTTCATATAATATTATGAATTTTTTTAGAAAATAAAGTTAATTTTATCAATATGTATTCATTATAAATGTATATTCTACATAGTATTTAAAAATTTTTAATTATTATTTAAATCCCTTTTAAATAAATAAATTATAATATATGTGTTCAAATAAAAATAATAATATATTATGGTTTTGTTAAACCTCAGTTTCATGTGCATTGAATGCATGCCCAATGTTTTTTGTAACACAATCAAAAAGTTTTCACATGTATTGAATGAAAAAAAAATTATAAATTAGTTAAAAAATTAATACATAAATACTCATGGTGGTATAGATGATGTATATATCTGATTCTCAATTTCATGCATAACATCATGGGGGTAATTTCATGGAAGTACTAGTGAACTATATGTTATGCAATGATGGATAATTTGATGTAAAAGTAAATATGTTATCAAACATGATCCATGGAATGCATTGAATGGATTATAAAAATGATTCATTGGATATGTGGAATTATCTCTATGATTAGTAATAGGAGATTGAATGCTAAGATATGTGTGACATATTCAGGGAAATAATTGTTAAAATGATTGGACAAATGATAAAATAGTGTCTTTGTGTGCTCAATATAATATGGATTGTTGAGTTATTGGAGTCACTTGGGTTTATACTAAAAAAAACATTACAAAAATTTCATACAATAATATTTTATAAAAAAATAAAATATATCAAAAACTATATTCTTAATTTTTAATCAATAAATTATTTATATAACTATTAAATAATTTTTTATCCATTTTTTAATGATTATAATATATAATATATAACAAATTTTCTGGATATTATTTGAATCATGTTTAAAAAATAATGGATTATTTATTTAAATATGAAATGTACAATCAATATATTTAGTTCAACATATAATTTGATAATTTCTACTTTATTTTTTCAGAAATTAAAATTACGATTAATATAATAATTGGCACAATAGGATTTAAAATAGTAAATGGGACAATAATAAAAATTATATTATAAATCAATTATTTGGAATTATAGTTCATTACATATTCATAGAATTTTCATAACTAATAATGATATTATAAAAACAAAAATAAATAATATGAAATATTATATAAATAATTTAAATAATTTTTTGAAAACATGAACAATAATTGTTTGATGAAAAATAATTCAACAGTTTTAATTTATATGATGTGTTTAGGTTGTCTGAATTTTAAATATATTATTATTATAATAATAAAATAAGAAAATGAATTTATATATATCTCATAGACTGAGATTTTTACAGCAGCCCAGACAATGAATAATACTTAGATATATTAATAATCATCAAATAAATAATTATTTTTAATTAAAAAAATACCATAAAAGATTTACCGAAATAATGAAAAAAGTTATATATGTGTAATTTTAGATTATTATTTAAATATTTACTACAAAAATTATTTTCATAGTATAATTAAATATTAATATTACCAAATGGATGGATTTAATTTTGAAAAAATTGATGTTATAGTTTGAATACAAACTGTGAAATTTGGAAATGATTATAATTAATAATTTTTAATAAATATAAAAATAAGGATTTGAAAAATGTATTTTATAGGTTTACTCGAATAAAACGACTATAATACTATAATAATTCACTAGAATTGTTTTGGTTGAAAGTCTTATGATAAAAATTGTAGTAAATAAATCATTTTTAATAAAAAAAACATCATCCACATCATCTAAAAATATCACCCTCTACCACAAATTATACATAACATGAAAATTCCATTAATTTACTATTACCTACCAAATTACATTATCATACATTAATATCATTCTATTGTGGTATTGGCCTCCATAATGAACTATCATAGGACCATGTATCATATTGAAGACGAATTCTAAAATAAAGTGGTAAACAATAACAATTAAACTCTTTTTAATTTTATCCACTTTATACCTTATTCAATAATAATTTATCTTTCATTGTATAATGTTACCAGTTTTGAAAGGAAAAATAAAATTTAATTAAATTAGTGGAATATTTATTAAATTACATGCAATAATTTAGTGAAAAATAATAATAGAAATCAAAAAATAAATTGAACATAATTTGTAATGGAATAATGAATTATTTTAAATCATAAAAGAAGAAAATTGCAGATAATCTGAAAATACACACTATATAAATAGAGAATAGTTAATCCTGAAAGTGAACATAATTTTATAACTATTATTAAGTGGAATTTATTGATCATTATGGTCTATTTGAATTTTCAAAACTCAGAGATACACATTTAAAAATAAAAATTCATTATAAATATAATCTATATTTTGTAAATGATGTATCAAAGAATGTTCTAAGAAAATATAAATAATTAATAATGATGTAAATAATATATATATCTATGATGTGAAACTTATTTTGTAATATTGGAAAATATAATTTCATGATTTGTGACCAATCTTCAAAAATATAAACATTACCATTTGAATCGTAAATTTTTTAATATGGTAAATGAAAAGGTATTCAAATAAATATTTAATGCCATTATTCATATAATAAAAGCTAATTATTATTATTACCTAAAATAATTACTCATTCTTGTTAAAAAATTATAACATTTCATTTTAAATTTTATAAAAATAAATTTGATATTATTTTATAGGATTTTAATCTTCATGGATGAATTTTACATTAAATGAAAAAAAAATCGAAATTATTCCCTGATAAATGTTTTTTTACATTCAATCATCATCCAAAAACATGTTATGGTAGTAGATTTTTATTAATTATCAATAATAGTGAAATGTATTTGTGAATATAGAGAAGTTATATAATAAAGTATTTTACCTGAAACATTACTCCCATGATAATCTATAATTTCGATAATGTAAAACCATTTCTTTATACTAACATAAATAAATTACTATACCTTGAGTAATAATTTATTACTATTGATTGTATTGATAGAAAATAATAATTAATTAAATAGTTTCATAATAAATATAATCATTTTCACATATAAATACCTCAAACATCTACACTTTTTACTTTAATTATATAACACCATGAGTACTTAAGGACATTCCAAAAAATTTGAAAATACTATATGATCATTTTGGGTGATTTATCATTCTAGAAAAACCATTTCACATTTCCAACTAATACATCAAAGGTTGAATTAAAATATAAGATTCAAACAATACCAACAATACTATTTTTGTTGTTATTCATCTTTTATGCCAATCTGATATGATTTTCCCATAAAAAACAAATAAATTAGTATGATAAGTAAAAATAAATTTTATTAAATTTCTATAATATCAATTATCCCAATACCTCCCCAAAATTCCTAAATAATAACTCCCCTACATTATTTTTTCTTCTCCTCATGTTTAGTTTATATATAAAATTCATAATTAACACCAACATAGACTGTTTTAATATGATATTAATGTACAATAATAACATAATAAAATAATTTGAATCATATTTATGATTTCTTAATAATAGAATAATTTTTGTATTTATTATATTATCAATAATCCATCATGTGAACTTCTACAACCAAAAACGATTCAAAAGTATGTTTAATATAATTTGAAAAAAAACGCAAGGAAAAAACAAATAATTTCATGAAAACTTAGAAATTAATATAATTAAAATAATAAATATTATTAAATAATATGAATAATAATTCCAACCCTTATTACTATTGTAACATAAAATTTTATTCATTAAATAAAAATATTTAAATTATTAACCCATACTAGATAAATTTAGTAAAGTCATAATGAATTAGTGTAAAAGGTTAATAAAAATAATTAAATACATGAATAAAGATGTAAACAACGTAACTATTGAGAATATGAAATCGATTTATTTATTAGTTTTCATCATTATAAGAACGACAAAAATACTAATAATTCTATTGTATATTTATGTCACTTACATAAACATTGATTAATTTAATATGATTTTTTGTTTTATTTATAATTATTTTGCAATGATATTTATAATATTAATAAAATTATTATTTTATGTTTATGAATAAAAAATTTAAATTTCATTATAATATTCTTGATAATAAAAATAAATCCAAAAATTTAATTTATTCACTTTAATACATTACTACATTGGCATATTTCTTGAACTAAACATGTTTGGTGATATTGATTTAACATCGTACATATACACCCATAAATTTACATGATAACCAAGTTAATATAGGTAGTTTGTGTTGTGATAATGAAATATATATATATGAGACGAATGGTCCATAACTACATTGATCATTCCATAACATAAATTATGAATAAAAGTATTGTTTCTTTCAATGTGTCACCTACGTTAATAAATTATAATTCAATATTATTGTTGATGGTTGTTCCTATTTAAAATTTATATTAAATTTTATTAATTTGTAGAATTATGTATATAAAAATTATTCTATATGATTGGAATATTAGATGCAAAATTATCATGATTGATGCACATTTACATATAAATATAATATATTTAATTATATTAATGTTTTACATTTATTGAATAATAACATAATTCTATTTTATTGATTTATGATTGATTTTTTATTCATGTAGATATGACTTGCATAGAGTATTATTATTTAATGGGTGTTCATGGTATTAAATTTACTCAAACTTTATTGTATAATTATTTTATCACGTGATATATTGTTAATGTATCATATGCTATGAGCCTATTACAGTTGATTATATTTTAATATAATTGAACCCTTTCTTATCATATTATCCAATTTGTGAAAACATATTATGATTCTCGAGATTTACAAATGTAAACAAAACCATCAATATTATGTAATTATTTTTGTTTATTTTTTATATTCTAGTATATGATTTAGATTTATGAAATCATGTCTCATTTTTAATTTTTATAATTTCATAATTTTCATTTAATTAATCATTCCATTTATCTATTTATCATGTATCTTAATTATTTATTAATTATTGAAAAAAAATTTAAATCATTTATTATTTTTTATACTTACTATCATATTTACCACACTCTTTTATATTGTTTTCCCACTACCCTCAATTGATCATATGGGTTAAATTTAATTCTTTTTCTTTATTTGTGCCCTTTAATGAATTAATAAATTATATTTTTGGTATTATATAGAAAACATATGAAACATGATCCCAATTCCTAGAAAACCATGTCTTTTGATCATGGCAGATTATAGTAATTTCATGTTACAGGACAAAATTATGTAATTTTATCAGTATTGGTTGATGTGGGGTTTTTTGTCAAATCGAATATGGTATTATTTAAATGTTATGTACTTTTATAAAATTACTATCCATTATATATTGGAATTATGAACTTGATATGAATATATATATACATATACATATTTAATCTAGGGGAGAATATTAGTTACTTATAGTATAAAATCAAAATAATAACATTAACATGGTGTTTATGATGTGTTCTAACATTCCCCTGAGCGTTTTCAACTCTATTGGGCGTTGGCCAATATTTAAAATTTCAAAACAAAACATCAGAATTCCTTTGATTACCCAAGAGTAGTATAATAATTAAGACAATTAGGGTCAAATCACATTGAAAATGAGTATCTTAATGTTGAAAAGTCTTCGTGATTGTATATTCAGTGAAATAGGTGGATAAATAATATTTAAAAAATAGAAATCCGAAACACTGTTAGATTGAGGATGTCATAATAATAAAATATAAATCCTGGATTGATAAAACTATAAAATTATGATCAAATCTGACTGATAAATATTAATGGATATTTCAATAATATTTTTTGATTAAATTTAATTTATATTATCATTGTTGATTGATTTATAGAACACTTGATGATATTTATTCATCATGGTATTCAAAAATCTAAACTACCTAATCCAATTTTATTACTCTAACCAAAGTAACATAATAAAATATTGATACATAATGTTCTATCTAATATAAAAAAATTTAATTAAGGTTCCCTCTTACATAATGATTCAACTTTACCACATTAGTATTTTTCATCTAATTGAAATAATACATTCTAGTAAATTGTGTGATTAGATTTTAGTTCCTTAGTGTGATATTAATTAAACAACATTTATTAATAAGAAAAAATAACCATTTAATTGAAATATATGTCCTCTTACTCATTCTCTACAATCCTAGAAGTGACAACCAAAAATCAAGGAATGTTACAACCTCATGAATGAAATTATTTAATTATGTAATGGTGGATGTATACTTCTCCTATGAGAAAACATAGAACATCATCACCTCAAACATTGAATCAATAAAATCAAACACATGAGAGTAAACATGTCAAGTAAAAATGGGAAGTTATTCTCCCCTCGGGGTTTATAAAAGATTCTTGGAACCCATTTACTACCATTTTGAATTATTTTGAAAATTATGAAAAAAAAATTGAATTTATAAAAAGGATGTTAATATTCTAATATATAGTCATAAAATTATATATAATTTTTACAAGGAAATATGAATACTAGTCATAAATATGTAATATAATTTTCATGATACAAAAGATAACACATATCTACATGATATAACTAAAATGTATGATGACGTGTCCAAAAAATCAAAAACATTTCTTACACAAATACTCATAACCTTTGTGAGGATCCATTCCATTACAATTATTAGATCTAACATTATAAATAAACACATAATGTTATGAGAATTATAGCAGTAATAGTTTACCAGAAGTGTCGAATCAAGCATTATATAATTATTATATAATAAAAACCCGATTATGATAATTTCTTGAAAAAGATGGCTTAATTTTTTTGTAGTTAAATATACAAGGAAATCAATCATTCTATATTATTTCATAAAATGGTCTAAAAATGGTTTTCAATTGATGTAAAATATCTATTATGAATGAAAAAACGTGTATCATGTTTCTTAGAATAAAAAAGAATTAAGTTAGATAAGATATTCACACTATACAAAATTGAAATTGAATATTGCATGAATCCCTAGAATGATTTGATATGGTATATGAGAATAATCTAAAACATGACCAAAATTCATAACACTGTTTACATTTATTTTTTATGGATCACATTGATGTTATAAAGGAACACTATACATGGATGACATTTCAATATACTACACTAATTATAATAAATGGTGATATAGTATTAAAATAAAATAATTGAACCAATAACGAATTACCAAGCCAGTTAATTTATTAATATGAGTATTATTTGCTACATTATGAAATTTATATTAAGGTAAAAATAAATATAAATATTATTATAAATTCACAATAATGATTAAATAATCATTTATAATGTTAGTTAATTTATGAAAAAAAATTCCACAAACCTTTTTTTATTTAATTTTGGATGTCATTGAAATTAAATTTTATTAAATGAAATTTTTTTCTGATATAATAATATTGATATTAACAATAAATTAATTTAATGAACCAACCTTAATACCTTACATAATCCTGATTACTAGAAATGAATATAAATTATTATACATTGAGGATCATTCCAAGATTAGTGTTTTAGATACATTATACATAAAACATTCTCAACATCTCATATTAATACATGATGATAATATGAAAGAAATATATCTTTTTTATAAAATAAAAATTTCTCCAATAAAAAATAATTAATTTGAAAAATCATCATGATATTTAAATTGTCGTTATTATTTCACCTACCCAAACTTATAACCTGTCATTTTTTTTAAAACATGGGATGACAACCTAAATTGTAGTAAGGGGTTTAAGGAAAAAAATAGTCCATTGATAATATGAAAACCAATAAGACGCATTTCATAAAAATCATTAACATGCATGAAAATTTCAATTATATTTAGTTGTTCATATTTAATTAATCACACTTATAATCACCATTACACATGGAATATAAATTTGGTCAAACTCCATCTCTAAAGTACCCAATGCTTTTGAGAGCTATAATGGGGCTCCCACATAATATCTTGAGCTATAATTTTCTCATCCTAACATATCTTATATAATAATGTGCTCAACCTACATATATTGTGATATAATGTCATGAAAAAAACCAAACTATTTCCATGGAACATATCATGGTAATAAAGTATCATCAAATTATGAGAAACCAATCATGACCTATATATATAACAATCATTCTGAATTTTATTAAAGAGACTTTTAAAAGGATTTTAAATGGAATGTCACATACAAATATTATTACATGGATAATTTAATTTAATAGATGTTTATATGGACAATAAATACATATATTAAAATATAATTTAATCAAAAACTCATCACACAAATAATTTTAATACCACATATTGTTAAAATTATAATGTTATCCTGATAACATGAAATTAGGTTAATAATTCCATTATAATAGCTTTTTCATGGATGGAATATCTTTAAATATCTCATATAATGGTTATATGAGTGTTATTATTATGTTATAGAAACAATTTCACTAATATAACACATTATATGATTATTTTATAAAATTATTTCACCCATTTTTATTAGTATTTTTTTCATCTATTTATTCATGTGTGTTCTTTATCGGATATCTATGGTCGGATTGTATTTTATTTTCTTATCATATAGAAAATAAAATCCATAAGATGAATGAAATGGTATTAATATATTCCATAACATAGAATGACAATATAAATGAATGTTTTATCATATATTAATATGCATATTAAGATAATCATTAATGATATTTGTTTATATCATTTTCAGTGTTCCATGATAATCATGTACTTGTTTTATTATATAATTTATTTTCATACATAAAAGTTAAATTGAAAACAAATTATAGGATAAATGATACACTTTAAATTCCATTTCAACAATTAAATAGGTTTTAGGATCAGCTTCGAAGTATGTAATAGGAAATTGAAAAAAAAACATCAATTAAGATTTTGGTTAATTGGCACATCACAAATGTTGTTTTTATTTTTAAAATAAGAGGGAGAGGATCAGAAGAACGATGATGAAATTTTTACTTAAAATTGACATTATGCAGAATATATATGATTCTAGAGATTTAGTACATCATTTATAATTGTATGGTAAGAGAGTATAAAAAATTAAGTTAAAAGGAAAACATATGAAAAGGGAAGAGCATTCGTCCATATTGATCTCTTATCCTTGAGATCCTATTTATGGTATTTGGGGATGAACTTTTTGTGAGACTAGATGGAATTATAATTGGGGTAGAGACTTGGGAAGGATATTGTGCAGAACATAGAACATTATCATGTTCTTATAGGTGTGAGAGGAAGAAGGGAATGAGGGTGGTATTTATATTGGATGAGAGCAAGGGTTTTACATTAATTTAACCATTTATTGAATTTTATTTCTATAGACTATGAATAGCCACGATCAATGTGATCCCAAATATTAATACATGAAAATGAGATCAACCCATGTGTGGTTAAATTTTCCTTTCATCACCTATGATGTAGTAAAACTAATATTTAGTATTCATCGTAACATATCATATTTTATTATTCATCAAAAATTATTTAATTTTAAAAAATACTAAATAATAACAGTAGCCATTTTTTATGTGTTGAGTTAAAAAATAAAATCCTTTTTTTGTAATTTTCAATATATTATAATTTTATTTTGTTAATAAAATCAATATTTATAAAAAATATAAAATTTAATGTTGTAACTCAAAATTTAACACCCTAACAAAATAATCAATATATAATTATCATACAACCTTAAGAAAATAAAATAATAATATGATTACCTATTCATTAGGTTCATATTTTTATTCATGATACTATTCATAGCGGTATTGTTCTATTCACTAGAAAACAAGTTGGATCTATCATACTTCAAATAATGTACTGATCACAACCGTAGATTAATGCTTATTTAAATTAAAATCATAAAGTGGATAATTTATTATGAAATCCTAGTTATAACTATCTAATTAAAAAATCACATATTTCAATTTATTTTTAAAACATAGGGGTGTTACATTCAACCCACCATCTAAAAATCATTAGGGTTTCATCTATGATGAAGTAAAAATACTATATAACATTTATCGTAATTAATCTTATAATACTATTCATTATAAATTCAGTAATTTTAGAAAAATCCCAAAAAAATATACCCTAACAATTTTCTATGTAAAGATTCAAAAATAATATCCATGTTCTGAAAATTATTTTTAAGATATTATAATTTTATTTTTAAATAACATTATTATTTATTCAGATATAAATATTTTAAAACAGTAACTCATTTTGAAACATCTCAGAAAAATAATCATGATCTCAATATCATATAACGAAAAGAAAAAAAGTTTTAATATGATATACTATTCATAATGGTCAAATAATTATTAATATTACTATTAATTAGGGTATGATACTATTTACCAAAAAACATGTTGGTTCTATCAGACACAAAATAACATACTAATCACAAATTTAGATAATCATTTTATGAAATTCATATCATAGAAGTAGAAAACTTGTGTTTAAATTCTTCTTATAACTATATAATTAATACAATTTATCATGAATTTAAATGTATTTTCATAACCATGTTGTGTAACATTCTTACCACTTTCTATAAATTCTGTTCGTGCAATTTTATTTTATTATTAACCATTTGAGGGTATATTACCGTCATATAATTTTCTGATTCCCACGTTGCTTCTTCAACCATGGGGTTTTATTCCACAAAATCATTACCTGGTGGACTACATAATTCCCTAATACATGTTCTATTAATCAATAATGTGAATATTTTTATTTTCATAAGAAAGGTTCTCATACAATTGAACTACTTCTTGGATCATGACATGAGATTAATCTTGCACATATATTCTCAACATCAAAATATCAAAAAAAATTAGATGCATGTGATAAAATCACGGGCAAAGATACTTTGTATATGAGTGGTCCAACGTTCTCAAAGATTTAATGAGGTCAAATGAAATTTGGAATTATCTTTCCATTCATACCATAATTCAAAAACTTATCCATGGTGATATTTATGAAAAACAAGATCACCTACCTCAGAATAAAATTATTTCCTCATATTATCTACATACCATTTATGTCTTCTCTGAGATATTTTCATGTGTTGTTGTAACATCATAACTTTATCATCATCCTCCTAAACTAATTCTTATTCTATCAACATTATCTTCACATTTACATCCCAAAAATTAAGATTTCGACACTGCTTCCCATATAATTCCCCAAAAGGTTCCATTTGTATACTAGAATGAAAATAGTTATTATAAGAATATTCAACTAAAGATAGATGTTGATCCCAACATCCCTCATAGTTCACTAAAAAATATCAAATCATACCATCCAATGTCAGAATCATCTGTTCTAAATGTCAAGCTAATTGAGGATGAAAAGCTATACTAAAATTTAATTTTGTTCCCAACGACATATGTAGACCATAAAAAAAGTTATAAGTGAACCCGGGATCCTGGTTAGATTAAATTGAATGAGTGACTCCTTGAAAACTGAAAATATCATTGATGTAAAATCGATAAAGATGATAAATATACATTATGTCTTGAATATAAAGAAAATGTACAGATTTAGTCACCCGGACAAAAATATCCCTAATCACATTGTAACCTTGATAATTCTTTGGTAGTTCCACAACAAAATACATGGATATATTCTCCCATTTCTACTATAGAACTATGAAATGATGAGGAATCCCCTTCAAAAACTGCCACTCAGATTTAGCATGTTAACAAGTATAATAATTCATAGTAAAATTTTTAATATTTCTTTATACTCCATCTCACCAGTTTCATTATCTAATATTACTGTACATCTCTATACCACCACGATGAACTAAAAATTGAGAACTATTAGCTTTACAAAACAACTCATTATTAAATTGAGAATCACCAAGAACATAGAATCTCTTCCCAATCCTCAAAACATAGTTTTTATTAAGGTTAAATTTTGGAAACATGCCCATTTTGAAAATTCTACCTTTTTCTGTAACATGTTGTCTTTTTTCTGCACTTGAATAATTCTTCATGAAAGAGATGAATACACTAAAACCTAAAACAATATTGCACTATTTCTCGAAACCACAAATTCCATGAAAAAATTCATTAAATCACTACTCAATGGATCATGTTCTAAATGTAACATGGTTAATGATGCATGATGTTTTCAAATCATGTCATCCACCACTACATTTTCTTTTCTTGGATGGTAATGGATTATGAAATCATAATATTTTATAAAGTCAATCCATCCTTTTTTTCATCATGTTAAATTACTTATAAGTCAATAAACACATAATACATTTATAGTTATTATATTTTGGACATTTTGCGCCGTATTAATGATGACTCTATAATTTCAAAGAAAAAAACCTCAACTAGCAATTCCAAATAATCTGTTGGATAATTTAATTCAGGATGTTTTAGTTTTCATGAATTATAAGAAATTACTGGACCATTCTGCATAAAAACATCACTAAAAACCCTCAATGAAACATCACTTTAGATGAAAAATTTACCGCTTTTGGAAGGTAGGGTTTGGACATGATCAATTACCAATCATGTTTTCAATTCTATAAAATAGTCATCAGATTCTTTTTTCCCGATAAATTTATGTCTTTTTCAAGTTTACATTGTTCATGTACTTGATAATCATGAAACTTTTTCATCAACCCTCTCATAATACCTTATAAAACCCATGATAAATAAAAATCTCTACTATATTTGTAGGTTATTGAAATTCATCATCAACCATCATTTTATTAGGATCAAAATTTTCTGAAGTCATTAGATATAATTTGAATAAGCAAAGAAATTTGTTGCATACAAAAAAATGACACTTAATGAATATCAATAATGTTTTTTTCATTTATGGTTTGAAAAAAACTCTTTATTGTTTTTCTTGATTTTATTCACTTCTTGAATATAACAGAATTTCATTAAAAATCAAAATGGAAAAACAGTCTATGAAGTCATAAAATTTTCTATTTATATGATTCCTCAATTCAACATTTGCATTAGTTATCCAAAAAGTCATAACTACAAATTTATAATAACCATATATAGTACGGAATGAAATCTTCAAGATCTCAATATCCTTTGCTTTCATATGAGGGTTCCCCAACCATGGGTCAACCTTCATAAAATATTGTGCTCCTTGAAGCTGATAAAAAATCATAAAAATGTGAAAAATGATACTTATTTTTAATAGTAATGTTATTCAATGATCAATAATCTATTTAAAGTATCATTAAACCATCATTCATTTTAAAAATCAAGATAATAACATCACAAGGCGAGGTGATAGGTTGCATTAAAACATAATATAATAATTCATGCAAATAAATTTTTAATCCTAGAAGAACCATTTGAGCCATTCGATGTGAAAGTTTAGAAATTTCCATGGCATAAGGAACTGAGTCAATAATATACACAACCCCTCAACCACAAATATCACATGGAAAGTAATCATGACACAATTCAGGGTATTCATTTACTACTTGTACATAATTAATCTAGATTGTTCCTTTATCTTGAAAAATTTGTTCATGATAATTTTAATTTCTAGCTCTTATTAGTTTCTTAGTTTCCAGATATTTCATCAATGGTATGCGTTCATTCTTGTGAAAAAATAAATCTCTTTCTGAAAAATAATTATTTATCTCTATAATATATCATAGCCTGAAAAAAATAAAGCCATACCATAAATATATTAACCTCATACTCAACTAGTGGAAATACAACCTTGTGTACAGGTAAACTCTTTCCACATAAAATTATAGGTAGATTATTATAATTTATTCATTCAAAAATATAACTTCCAAGTGTTATACCATTAGTTTGAGTTTATTTTCTTGAGGTGGAAGTCATAATATAATGAAAATTTTTCATAATTGAAAGACACTATAGTCCTCCAATCAAACAACTGATTTATAAAATCTGAAAAAACAAGTAATGTACATGATACCATCACATTTGATGTCTCAATATCTGCTGAAGTGGTTGAATCATATTTTATCACACCCTTTGGCTTCCAATCATGCAGATTCCTTACCTGAGGGTCATGATTCAGACAAACATTAGAAAAATGTCCTAGTTCCATATAGTTAAATCATCACACAATTTAAATAACATTATTTTTCAGGTATGTTATCTTGCACTCCTAATATAGGATTAGAAACATACCATATTGGTATAATTTTCAATAATTTAAAATTTATTCACTTAGGTTCTTTTTACCATACCATCCACAAGAATTGAAATTCTTATTCTTACATCCAAACATCATTGGATTATTCTTCCCCAATGATTTCCAACATGATCGCTTCGTATTATTGTCATCAAGAGGCACATACATTCAAGAGAACTGTATATCATCTTTTTTATCACAGTGAACTAGTTTCATATTTCATTTAAATTCATGTGAATCCAAAGAACTTTGTAATAATGGTTTCAGACTAGAGTAAAATCTGTTAATTACACTATCAAAATACAATGAACAATCTGGTACATAGATAGAGAGTCTTGTAAAATTGTATTGAAATGATGCCACAAATTCATTATCATTCTACTTCAGTTCCATGGATCGTTTATCCATTCTAATTCATATAGTTTCAGGAAATATTTTCCTATAAAAATACTTAAAATTATCTGATTCTAGACTATCTAGATAATATCATTCTCTATTATTCTTATCCAATGACCTCCATAGATTGGATTCACCTTCCAAATTTTAAATTTATAGTATTAAATTTTGAGGTTTTGAATATCCCATGACATCAGATCTCATTTCTAGAGCATTGATCCATCATTTAGCCATCACTAAATCCGTTGTACCTACAAATATTGGAGGATGTTGCCTCCGAAAATGCTCCGCAAGATACATGTTTCTTTGAGGAAGATCGTGTTCTTATAAAAATGAATACCACCCCCATTTATTTCATGATACAACTTCTCCATTGATGTCAAAAACTATTCAATTCTGATTTCCATTATTCTACGCTGCCAATTTGGATAAACATCAGCTACACGATGCCTTTCTACATTTGCTTCCCTGTTTTTTCTAAGGAACCCTAGTTCAAATAGAAAAATCATAGATGGAGAAACAAGGTAATGTATAAATTCTATAACATTTCAAATTTTAATAGTGTAACAAGCAGTTTTGGTATTCTTTTATTGTCATCCTAACCCCTAAATTTATCTAAACAACCCTATGATACCAACTATAAGGACCAATATTTAGTACGGTACATAATCCTATGTTTTATACGATAACATAAAATCTTACACATTGTGGATATTTTCTTATTAAGACTTTAAGGTAATTAGAAAATAAAACAAACATAAAATATCATAACCATTAATGTGGATACTATTAAAACAATATCCATATTTTTAATTTATAATTCTTCTCAAATAATACATAATTCCATGTTGAAATCTTCATGAATTTTAAATTGTATTATTTCTCCCTCTTACACTCACTTGTTACCTATGATAAGCATTTAAAAACATTATATGATGACAAAACACTCAATAAGGGATATAAGAAATGAAATTGTTAGTCATGTGATAACATAAAAACCAATAAGACCCATTTCATAAAAACACATTATAATGCATGGAAACATCATGTAGTTGTATTGGGATATATTTACTATATCACTCCTATAATCTCCCTTACAGATGAAAAATACACATTTCCAAATTCCATCTTGGAATTACCCAAGGCAATAGAGAGAAATAATGGGGATCACCCTTCATATTTTGAGCTATAATGGGCTGAACACAACATATATTGATCTATAATGGGCTCAACCAAACATATCTAGAGATATAATAGAGACAAACCCATATATCATGAGCTTTAATGGGTTCATCAAAACATTACTATATCCAAGGAACAAAAATTGTCAATATAGAATCACAAAATATAGAGAAAACTCTCATTATATATATTTATATATACATATATACATATAACAATATTTCAAAATATTGTTATAGAGACTTTTAAATGGATTTTAAAATAAACATCCCTTAAAAAATTGGAGTGATAATAGAATGGAATGGATATGTGTATTTACTAAAAATCCACATAATACAACATTAAATGAAAAAAATTCATGACATAATCAATATTAAAACCACATAATGTATAAAGTAGATGGTTAACAAAATAATTTTAAATTGGGATAGGAATTTCCGTTATCCAAGTTTTCCTTACTTAAATATTGTTTTAGCCTCCTGTATAATGTATAAAAGAGTGACATAAATATAGCATATAATCATGTTAATGCTTATAAAAACTTATATAATCATTTTATTACATAATTTTTCACTTTATTAATTAGTATTTTGTTACTTCCATCATTTCAAGTTTGTTCTTTACGTGATTTCAAAGGTTGATAATTATTAATGTTTTATTTTGTAAAGAAATAAAATTACATAATTGAAATTAAATGGTATTAAAATTATTCTAGATTATATAATTATACCATAAATCATTTTTTATCATATACTAGGATTAATATTTATATAAAACAATAATTATATTTGTTTTGATCATTTTTGGCTCTTCTTCAAAAATCAAGAAATTGATTCACTATACAATTTAATTTCAGGAATTTATGTTCATTATAGATCATAAAAATAGAATACACCATGAAACTTAAATTACTTTTCAACTATTAAAATGGTATTATTATCATATTTGAAAGAAGTAATTGATATTGAGAACACATCATCCATGATTTTGGTAAATCGAAACATCATGGATGATGTTTTTATTTTTAAAATAACAAGGAGAGGAGCAGAAGAAAGATGTTGATTTTTACATGAACATGATATGTTACAAAATATATAAAATTATAGAGATTTGATACCTCTTATATAAAGGGTGAGGAATATAGTATAATAAATTAATTTAATAAAAATGAAAAAAAGTGAAAAAGAAAGAGGATTCTTACCTCTTGATATCTTTCCCTAGAGATCCTCCTAAAGGCCTCTGGTTTTCGATTAATTGTGATACCATCTAGTCATGGACTTGTGGAAGATCCTTAGGAAGGTTATTAATAAGAACATATATGATTCACAAGGCTTAAGAGGTGAAAAAAGAATATTGGAATAACGGTGGAATTTATATGAGAGAAGAGGAGGGGTTTTACATTATTTTAATAATTAGATTAATATTTTTGCTCATGAATATGGATAGTATTGATTTATATGACCAGAAATAGAAATAAATTTATTTTATTTAGAACCAAGTGATCTTATATTATCCTTTCATCAACTATGATGTTGTAAAAAAACTATTTATCATTTATCTTAAAATATCATATTTTATTATTCATAAAAAATTCACGAACATCCGAAAAACCAAAAATATAAACTATAACTATTATTCGACGAGTATAATTCAAAAATTAAATCTATTTTTTGAGAATAATTATATATATAATATTGAATTAATTTTTAATTTAAATAATAATTTATTAAACTATAACAATTTAAAACTTATAACTCATTTTTAATACCTAAAAAAATAATCAATATCTCATTATCATATAACCATATGAAATAAAATAACTATATTATTTACTATTCATAAGATTTATATTACTATTATAATGTGTTTTTACCATTATCCAAATAAATGTTAGTTATATTAGACTCCAACTAACATAGTGATCACAATCATTGGTGGATGTTTTTTTTAAATTCAAATCATAGAAGTGACAAAATTAATTGTAAAGGATATTTATAAAAAATGAATAAAAATATACATGAATTGAAATTTATTTTTAAAACCTTGAGTTGATCCAATTAAATATAGTATTTTTCAAAATATATTAATTATTTAGTGAATATTTTGACATATATTTTTTTGTAATATTATCATAAATTTTTAAAAATTTATAAATTTAAAAATATGATTATAAATTTAATAAAATTTAAAGTTAAAATTTGTATTAATTATCTATATTTAATACAATTGATTATATTTAAACTTATTTTATACTAGATTTTGTTTATGGGAATGTAGTATTTTAAATAAATTTTTGAAAAACTAATTTAATGATAATAATATTGATCATTTTTACATAACTAATATGAAAACTAATTATGAATTATATCAGTTAAATTTTTTATTATATATTTAAATAAGAAGAAAAAAAATAAAATAAATTATTATTTATGACCAAATATTTATTAATATATCCTATTATTGTTGAAAAATAATATCCTGAAATCCCATATTTCTCTATCATGATTAGGGGTTTATTTTAAATTATATTTTTCAACATAAATAAATATAAATTTATAATATTGATCAAATATTAGTATATATAAAAATTTATATTATATATTTTTTGAATAAATATTGTTTGATATAATGAATATATATTTTAGTAATAATAGTTTCCCTGGGAAAAAATAAAATTATAATAGTTAATAACATTATATGTAATGAGGATATCATTTTTAAAACATATTTTTAGTTATTAGTGAGGATTTTCAAAGCCTCATTACTCCTAAAATATATTATTTCATCTTTGGAGGCGCATGCAATTAGAGTGACTTCCCATTATTGAATAGTTTAGGGTATTTACAAGAGTGACACTCCTAAACCATTATAAAAGGGAACACCCACTCAACTCCTTTCTATAATTGGGAAATCCATTGTTTCAGAAAACACATGATAAAATCACCACCTTTTTTTAATTCCCTCATCCAATAATCCATGTATTTATCAAAAATTATCACGAGTAAGGCATCAAGAATTATTCAAAAGAGGTGGTATGAAATATGTTTAATGTTCTTAACTGAGAATCAGTGTTTTATTTTTTTTATGACATCTAAATATTAGTAAAAATAATAATATATAATAAAATAAGTGTCTAAAATGTTTTATAGGTTATTATTGTAATTTTTTCCAAAAATTGAAATACACTTCAATTAGTTGGAAAATAAAACCATTTTTCATGTCGATGGAGGACTATTACATCGTGATACATGTAATTATATTTCAATTATATCTTCTCACATATATTAATGATGATGGAATTAATTTTTATGTACGATATTAATTAGAAATTAATTATTATTTAAAAAATATTAATATAAATTATTTCATGACCACACACTGTTGAATAATAATGTAGTTCATTTCTACTTAAGACTACCACATCATGATTTGATGTGATTCAATTCATTATTCCGACATCACATGGATTGTTCTTGTAATTGTATTTATTTAATAATATTATAATTATTGTGTAATTATATTTCAACGTAGATACAAATTCTATTACCATATATTCTTCAGGATTGTTTGAAAATATAAATGATACACATCTGTACGCATAACATATAGTCTCAATGATTATAACATAGTTTTTATTCAAAACCATAATACTCATTTTTTTAAGAATAATGTTTTTTATAAATTTCTTATTTTAATAATTATAATTATCTATATTATTTTATAATGACAATTTTTACCATATTTATTGCACCGATGACATTTGGAATTTATTATATGATCATACAAAAAAATGTGTGCATCATTTAATATGTAGTTATTTACTTAATTAAAATAATTTAAGTAAATTTTTTATGTATAATGTATTATGAATTGAATTTTTTCTAAATAAAATAAATAATATATATCTGTGTGTGTTTTTATTATACATGATATAGAAAACATACATGAAACATTCCGGATTCAAGGTAAGGGTGTTCATCTTAGTACAATTTATTTAAGACACATGTTCTTTTATAATACAAATTTTAATAATATAATTTAAATAAAAAATCATTAAATATTATAAAAATAAATTATACATCATGTTACTTTATGTCAAAATAAATGTAGATAAGATGTGGGGTTCAATGATTGAAATGTTACCATAATAGTTAGGGTGTATGCTTCAATATCATTTTAATAAGAATATTTTATTCATTAATTTTTATTGAAATACATTTTATGATACTTTATCTATGAAACAATATAATAATCTTATAATATATTATTTTTTTAATTTTAAATTTAATTGTAACATTTCTGTCTATTGTTGACATATTGTTAATGATAAATAGTTTTCTAAAATTTCATTATCATTTCCTTTTTCGGGTAAAAATCATTTTTCCTTCCAATTCCATGATTTTGAGAAACATTTTACTAAATATTTCTAATACCAACCAAAAAAATTTGTTGGATTTTTTACCCATTATTTACATTAAATAATGACTTAGATGGAAATTTTTATACATTTTGAAGGGATGTACATTATTTTTTAAAAAAATGGAAAATAAATTTTATTAACATACATGAAATTTATGGAAATAATATATTAAATTTTAGTTTAAGGATAAGGGATATCATTCCAATTATATATTCAAAAAGTAAATTTCCCATTATATTTTTTCGAAATATATTTTCTTGGATGTTGGTTTCATTGGGGTGAGGTCAATTTTCTCAAGAATTATTTTTCTCATTTCAAATATATCTCTTTCCATCAATGATGACTACTATTAGTGTTGTGGAATGAATAATATATATATATATATGTAATTATCTTACAAATTAATAACTCGTTCAATATACAATCTATTGATGGTGTCATACCTGTATTAATCTAATTTCGTAAATTTGGTCAATTTGAATTTTTTTACTATGATATGAGGAATGATTATATATCCCCATTTTATTTCAATGAGTAATTTTATGGTAAATATATATTATAGAATTTATTATTTGGAAAACATATTAAGGTACATGAATTAAATATAATGGGATTCACTTGAATAATATATCCCATTAATTGAGTGGTTAATAATTTACTCTCATAAGAAAAAAACTATTATATTAGAGAGTAAACCTAATCCATAATCGAACCTTATCCACCTTGTGAATTTAATGTATTTTTCCATTAATTATGTTAATGTTATTTTTATATTAATTTTAAATTTAAAATGATTACATGATCACATGATACTATGTTCTGCATATTAGTTTTCAAATTGATAAGTCACATTTATTATATTTTATTATATAATTTTAAAACTTTGAATCACATGTTATTATTATTTACCGTTTCTATTTCACTATTAAAATTTTATAGGTCACCCATTTATTCGGTGTATTCCAAAAGTTATCCCATGATGTTTCATATTGATTAAAGTAATTAGTAACTCACTATCAAAAATAGAATTACTATGTTAAATATTTTCTTCAATTCACTATGTTATGAACTAAGTCATCCAAATACACTTGGAATTACAATCATTAGGTTCGCTTTCAAAAATTGTTTTTTTAAAAATAATTTAATTATGTGATAAATATATATGAAATCAATATTTTGTACCATTGTGAAGGTGTAGTTAACATTTCAAAAATGGGGCAATACATCGGTAATATTATCCTTTTTGATATGTATGAGAATAAGTCTATGGAAGATATTAATAATATAAAACAATCATAGATTCATGTTAAGGAACAAATCTATTGTATTTATATCTTTTATTAACCAATATGGTAAATACATGTAGGTGTGATTTTGTATTATGTACCAATTGGTGATAAATTTGAAATTAGAATGTTGGGATATACTCAAGAATTACCTTATAAATGAAACAAAAAATCTTTCCTATGCACATTATTTTGTACTCTGAGGGGTATTTTTTTAGAAAAGTCCCAAAATATTATTGAATAATTATATAGTACATGAACAACATATTATGTTGGAAAGGATATTAGGAGCCATTAATATGTATATCCTATATTGAAACCTAGATACATATATGTAATAATATACTTATCATTTATAATTTAGTCATTCTAAGCTAATAATTTTCTTATTTTTATTTTAAAGTGTTATCATTTATATTCAGTTTATTTAAAAAATAAATATAAAAGAATGAATTCCAAAACAAATTTATGGGAAATTTAATTATTTCCCTAGATATATTCGTAGCCTAATTGAAATGGAATCATGAAATTTAGTGGTTATTCTAAATGTGATTTCTCAAATTATGATTGATAATTAAAATATAACTGAATTTCAAAACATTAAAAAGATGGGGTGGAAGTAACCTCTAGTATTTTTAAGAGATAAATATTGAATGAAAAAGGGAATTAAATTAATTATATGTAAAAAAATTATGTTTATGGAAGATGGAATATTAATTAATAGAAATGAAAGATTATTTATTTGTGAAAAAAGAACAATGATGTAAATTGCTGAAAAAATTATCATACTGGACATCAAGATGTATGGAAATAATGTTCATCCTTATGAACAACTAATGTAGAATTTCCATAAATACGTGGAAAATAGTAATTATCTTATTCAATATCACAATAAAAATACTATTTACTAAGGAATTATGTCATTAAAATAATTTATGTTGAAAGAATAAATTTTTGTGTGTGTTGGAACTCAAGATTCTTTTTGGGGAATTATTTTTATCAATGGTATTCGGGTTACAAAAATACTAAATATTCACAAGATTGTTATGTTGTAGCTCCCTTTAAAGATTTTATATAATATAATTTGTGGTAATAATGACCAAGAATTTTTATTTAATGGTTAGGTAATATTATGATGAAATCATAGAACTTAGGAAATTAAAATATTTGATATATACATGTTGTTGAAGTAATTATATTGAAATAAAATTAATTTACATTATGGTAAAAATATTACATAAAGAAGAGTATTTTGGATAAAAACATATATGATGAGTAATTCCATATTGAAGATTTTCATAACATTTCATGGGACACGTTATTCAGTTAAGATGTATAACCCCATCATCTTTAACATAAAGGATTATTTTGAACGAATGATACAATTTTTTTGGAGATGTATGTTAAAGGTTATGAGATAACCTTTTATAAAAAAAATATTATATTATATTTAGGTTATTGAGATTATATGGGATATTATATTACTTTTTTAAAGAACCATATATATTAAAATGTGGTTTTAATGTAAAAATTTGGATATTTTTGTATTGATATTTTTTGTGGTAATATCGTACATTACGATAATATATTTGATTTTAATTAAGATATGTGGTATATCTTATTACACATTTAAAAAAATTATATATTTATTATTAATTTTGATACATCAGGTATAAAAATTTCATATTTTATATTCATTCCATAATATTATTGGTGATGTGGAAATTGATCAAACAATAATGAAAGGATGAAATATTGTTTATGAAGTAATAATATATCATGTTTGTTTGTTTACTTGTGTTTTCTATTATGATAGAAACATTATTCCTCATGACATGTTAAAGTATGGTGAATAAAAAAAGTTATCATATGAAATTTTTATCCAATCAATCAATGGAATTTTAGTTCATTAATTATTTAGGGTATTTTTGATTGTTAAAATTATATTTATAATTATATTATTTTTATCTATAATCTAAATAATTCTAAATAATTATTTTTTATTTTCAGTAATTTATATATTTGTAAATCCCATCAATTATTTCTAGAGGAATACATATCTAATTCTTATTCATGAGGTCCTTCGTATTTCTCTCTCCCTCTTTTAAGAGGAATCTTTAGTAACAATTTTCAGTATTTGGGTTTTCCACAATTGTATTTTAAAATTTAATCCAATTGATTATAGAGCATTTCTTCAAACTACAAGGATTAAATTTAATTAATTGTGTGAAATTTAAAATAATGATGTTTTAAGATAACACTATTCTTAATACCACATTGACCATGAAACATTATATTAAAATGAACCATGATATAATATTGAAATATTACCAATAAATAATAATATATTTTTTGTAGAAGGTAAATTATATGTAATTAGTAGTATTTTCTACAATGTTAAATATATATTATGTTCATTATATATATAAATTTAATTATAAATTCCTAATAAATTAGCACTAAACTTTAATAATGATATATTTTTATAAATAAAATATATTCCCATAAACATTGTTTTTTGTCTCTCATGAGATAATTTTATAATAAATATGGGAAACATTTTTCAATTTAAAAATAAAATATTAACATAATTTTTTAATCATAATATCAATATTATACTGGTGTTATGTTTTTTAAATCTTTTGAAAATATTTTCTAGTGAATATTGAAATATCTCAAATTTTCATAAAATTGGGACTACTTTTTAATGAATTATCTAATTTAAAAGTAAAATATTTATTATAATAATATATTAATGAGAACGTATTTATTTATGGTTTTATTTCATATAATGAAAAACATTTAAATCACATTTATATGGTTTTTTAATTTCAGATTATTTTTATGTTTTAAAACACACTTTACTGAAAAAAATTAAATGTGAAAATTGATTCTAAATTATAACTATTTAAAATAACCGAAATGAGGAGGAATTTAATAGAAATATTTAGATTATATATATATAATAATTAAAAACTAATTTTTTATTATTTTAAATATAGTTATTATAAATTCTTTTTATACTGAGTAAATACATCTCATGTGAAACTTTATTTTAAAATATCTACATATTTTTTTTAAATTATATAATAACACTACAATGAATTATATGTAATAATATAATTAAAAATTTTTAATTAGAAAAATTAATATTATATTATATGTTCAATATAGTTTTTTTCATAATGAATATAAAAAAATTTAAATAATAGTTACCAGAAAAAATTAAATTTGTATATTGGAATTAAATTTTTAGAATAAAGGTTAAGAGTTTTAAAATTAATATAGTATTAGAGTTTGAGGTGTTCCTCCATATAATATTTATTTTAATAATTTATTATTTCATTTTTAGAGGAACATAAAATGGGGATGATATATGAATTCTAAATTGTTTTGGGTATTTAGAATAATTTTACTTATCTACCCATATAACAGGGAACACCCTCTCATTTCGTACTCCCATTTCAATAACATATTGGTTCTTCAAATCCGAGGCCAAATACCATCAAATCATTCCTACACTCATCTTATAAGACGTGATTTTCTTATATATATATATTATGATATCTAATTTATGAATAATTCTAATGAGGTTCTCTGTGGAAGATGTAATGTTTTTACCAGAAAATTTTATTTCATTCTTCTTCCACTAACTGATGGTATTATTCAGGATATAAAATATAATAAAACATTTATATCTCATATACTATGAAATTATTTTATCAATGATATAAACTATATCTATATCTGCTTCCATCAAATGGGATGGAGTACCATAATTCATGTATATTCCCTACTATATCTCAAAGACATGATAAAATTAGATTAACATCATTCCCTCTCAATGATATTATTGATATTTGATGTAATTTTTATATATTATATTCATAAATAATTGACAAAAATTAATATTTAATATTACTTCTAACATTTAATCCATTGATGTATGATAATTTCATACATATGTTTGTTGAACTACCATCTGATGATGTGATTTGATTTTTATTACAATTACCACATAACATGGATGATATGAATATTTTTATTTTTGAAAATTAAAATTAATTAATTATATAATGATCATATTGTAATGATAAAATAAAATATACCTTCCTTCTATGGTGATTGTAGATAATGGAAATGTTACAGAAGTGTACGTATAGACTACCATCTCTATTACTACAGAATAGATCATTTTTCATACACATACATAATGGTTATTTTAAAAAATTATATCTTATTTAAAAAACCCATCTTTATTTAATAATTATTAATCTAATTACAATGTAACAATTAATCCTCTAATCTTGGTAATGAAATTGATAATTTTTAAAAATTATGATCTTATCATCATAAAAACCATCGATAAAGTCACTACTAACAATGTAATTATTCCCCTAATTAAAAATATGATTCAAATTGATTTTTTATTTGTGAAGAAACCTATAAAAGTATCTTCAAAATGATATAGAATTATTATACAATAGGTAAAGGAAATATATGAATGTTTTGGGCTTGACCTAAGGGTTTTCATCTCAAACCTTACTTTTAGAGACTCGTGTAATATTATAAAAATAATTAATTTTTATGGTGTATACGATAAAAAATAATAAAATAAAATAACTATTCTTCTATAAAGAATTTTATTTTCTATTAAAAATCACATCTTAAATTGGATTCCATGGTTACAATGATATCATTATTGAAAGTGTTTCTACATTAGTATAGTTTTAATTAGAATTTTTTGTACATGAAATTACATTGAAAAAATATGATAGTTATCCAATAAACCCATTTTAATTTATTCAATTCAGGATAATTATGAAATATTCAGGTTATAGTACATTTTCTATAACAGCAAATTAAAATTACTAAATAACCATTTTTTAAAAAAATCACTTTATTTATCTCTTCATTCGAAAATATGTTTCATTCCATAACTATTAATTAATAAAATATTTTCAATGGTTTATTTTAATGAAATTTAATTATTTATTAAATAAATATTTTACCATGTTTTACTATAATTAATATTTAAGTGTAATCTTCCAATATTTCTCAAATTAGGTAATTTTTTACCTTTCATAAAAAATGTTTGTGGAATATTTTTTTTCTTATACAACATGTACATAACTACATAGAATATAATACATTGAATAAAAATTTAAATGAATAAAATAATATTTTAAAAAAAATAATCCTAATATTACCTTTTTAATTTTTTTAGATTTTATTTTTTCTATGTGGGAAGCTTATTGTCTTCATGAAAGTTTCTTATTATTTTATCATATATTTCAAATAAATAAAGAAAAAATATTTTAATATTATGGAATTATTTACAAATATGTATTTATCTGTATGAGAAATATACCTCTCTTATTATCCATTACATTTAAAAGATAATACAATACTTCTGATCATTTATTAAATTATTTCATGTTGATTCATGCATTGATTTTGATATGAGGTAAGATTATGTAACACATTTTTATTCCACAGTTCATTATCATGTGTATTCCTTATGATATATATCTTTATGTGACCCAAATATGAATATACATAATATTACTATGTTGAGTTTTCCTAGTATTAAATATACAGACAACTCATTGGGTAATATTTTAGTCTAATTGTATATCATGTCTATGATTTTGGGAGTGAACCTAATCACTTATGGGACTCTTCCACATGGTTTGGTAAAATGTTGAGAAAACACAGAAATCATTTTCTACTCATAGTAGAATATTTTTTTAATATCCATTTGTTATCGTAAGAATTTATATGATTCCCTATATATGGATTTACACATTCCCAAATTCTAATCATTTTTTGTATCATCCTTTGAATAATATTTCATAATCATCGTGGAATAAACATCTCAATATAGGATGTTCAAACTGTGATTTTTCCATAATAACTGAAAAATATTAATTCATTATAATGTAAATTTTTTGAAAAAATGTTATGATATGTTATATATATATTTTCAAAAATTCTATTCACAATCTGTTTCTTATGATTTTCTATGATGTGTTCTAATAATTTCACTCCAATATATTATTTATGCATTGTTTTTATTTTCTACTACCATTGAATATTTATAATTCCACATATATATATATATATTAGTTATTTTTATGAAAATATATATTTTTCACATAGGATGGCTCATCATGGTGAAACTTTATTAAAAAAATTTAAAATTAATATTTCCATGATGATATACTATGCCATGTTCTCCTATGTTTTATATTATTCACTATAAAAAAGTTTTTGAATTAAATTTATCATAAATCATTTTCTGAAAACCCTTTTCAATACCAAAATAAAATAAAAGTAAAATAGTGTATTAATTTTTCTTTTAAAAAAATTTATGGCTTGTAGAGGAAGCCGAAACTCAAATAATGGTCACGGCGACAGAGAAGTCATTGTCGCCGCATACGTATGACAAAAAAAATTTCCTTTTTTCATTTAATAAAACGCTTCGTATAAAAAAATATTCCTTTTGAATAAGCATAAAAGTGAAAGGGATTTATACACCGAAAAAGAAGATTCTGTATAAAACAAAATATGCCTCAATGAAAGGAGATTGAGACGAAGTCCCGTACCTCTGGTCCACCTTGACATGATCATTCTTTAACCTCCTGAATAATAAACTTATGTTAATTTCAAATTGCTTAAGAACATTGTTCAATTTCATTATTCCTTTTATATCACTTATTACCATGTCATGAACACTATGTAATTATTTAAGTTAATAACAGTCATTTTATCGATCATTGGTACTTGATTCAAAAATAAACTCTTTATAATTACAAGTTGTTCATATATCCATTATATCCAAATTTATACTCATGATGTAGATATCATATATATCATATATATCCAGTATATACATGCATTTATAATATTACATAACGTTTAGAGGTAAGAAATGAAATGCACCGTTCATGGAGACGGTAAGCCGTACGTACGCATGAACGATGCTTTCATTTCTATTCCGTATTTTATTGAATGGAATAATAATGATATAAAGGTATATTATAATTCCATTATAATATCATATATAATATCATTATTTAAATCCTTTATACTTCCCAGATATGGAATTAACGAATCAAATCACTTTAAGGGGGCGGTAGTCCGTACTTCCTAAAATGAAGATATCGCGTTTACCCATAATGGAAACCATAAAGGTATGAAACAAATGAAAAATAAAGAAGCTTAAGTAAAACATAAAAATATTATATATCATATATAAATATTGTTTCATCTTAATGAACACCTTTGAAGGTGTTAAAAGAATATTGAACAATCATCGTTTTTTGAGGCAGAAATTCGCCATCCACAGAAACAGTATGTTCATTAACTATTAGATGTAGGTATGTGTACGTTTAGCTCTAATTATTCTTATAACAACATCCTAGAATATTTAATATACTGTTTTTGTTACAAAATAAATTAATAAAAAGATTTTAGAGGGTTGGAGAAGCAAAATAAAACATAAGAACACAAGAGAAGACAATACCTATAAAACAGGAAAATATTTTTGATTTGAGCTCAAAGGCTTCCTTGGGAAGACTTCTACCCAATGTGAGGCTTCTAAGAGTTATAGAGGGATGTGGAGAGACAGAATTGTAAGGTTTTGGCCGATCAAAAGTCTTTGGATGTGTGGTTATGGTGGTAGAGGTGGGGGCCTTTTATAAGAGGAGAGGAGGGGCACTCTTGGAAGGGTATAAAATGATACTTTATTATAAAATGATTTTCAGATTTAAAAGGTCCCAAAATTATATATTTAGAGGATAAGGTGATAAGGGTTCGAAATCCACCCATCCAATAGGTTTTTGACAAGTTTAGGTCTTATATTTTACATTATATTTTCATTTTATTGAAATCGTTAAATAATGTGGTAATCACTACATCATCATGGTGTCATAAATAATTTAATTTATTTAATGTCTTAAAATTATAAAAAAAGTTATATGATGCAGGAAATCATTTTATCTTTCCAATGACTATTTATAGTGAAATATATGACTTGTATAACCCCATTTAATTTTATTAGTAAAACAACTCATGTTTGTGTCACTTTTACTTTTACATTAAATAAAAAAGATGTTAATGTCATTTTCCTTCAAAAGTGGCTCCATAGGGTCCCCAAGTTGACCCATGGATTGTCTTGGTCGTCCATGACACATCCAATAAGTGTAGGACATGTTTCAAGTTCGTTTAATATTTTTAAAACATCATTCATACCTTAAATTACACTAATTACCTCCAATCGCGATTAAAAACCTAAAAGTTACTATTCACCAAAAAAAATTATTTTAATCCAATTGAACATCATTTTACATCTTAATGAACACCATGTATGTAATAATTTTGAAATTCAAAACACAGTGGTGGTATAATTTCATTTAAACGAAAAATCAGTTTTTTAAGTACTACTTAGTGGTTTTACTATTCATCCAAAATTGAAGCTTTTCAGAAAAAATACAAAAACATCACCCTAAGCTATATTTGATATTCCGGATTCAAAAATGATGTCTATTTTACAAAATTAAAAACATATAAGTCACATTAATTAATTTAATAATTAATTCCAACTGTCAGAGAAAACAGCGTGTTTTTATGAAACAATAAGTATCAAAAGATTGGCACTAGTTTAAGTCCAATTTCAAAGTGAAATTAATTAAAAAGACCACTATTAGATTAAATGGTAAAAATATATTTTAATTGAACATTAAAACCAATTCAAAAGTTAATCTAATCATATAATTTAATTAGATGAAAAATCAGTTTTGATGTAAAATGCGGTATTTTCCAAAATTCATTAAAAAATGAACATTGTCAGAAAAATACCAAAAAATTATCCAATGTAAATTTCAATGTCCCAATCATAAATAATAAGTTTATTTTGAAAAATAGATCTTATAAAATTTTCAAAAGTTTGATTTCAAAATGGATTACCATCAAAAGTTAGTAAAATAATATTTTAAAATTATTACTGTATTCCATGATTAAGATTGGATTTATTCTCATTTTAAGCCTCTAAAACACAATCTAATTCATTATTATACATAGATTAAAATATCTATTATTCATTACTTACTTGGGATGTTACATCCTTCCCACATTTAGAAAATTGTGTTCCTACAATTTATTTACATATCAAATAAGTGGGGGTATTTAGCCCTCATTGCATTTTTAGATTCCCATGTTGCCTCTTCAACCATGTGGTTTTTTCAGAAAACCTTTACCTAGTAAATTACCTTATTCTGCAACACTTGAAAACTACGGTCCTGAATATGGACTGGTTTTTCTTCATAAGATAGATTCTCTAACAGCTGAACTACCTCTCAACTCAACACATGAGATGGATCTGGCATATACTTTCTCAACATCGAAACATGAAAAACATTGTGTACCTAAGATAAACTCGGAGGAAAATCCTCTCGGTAAGCAACTGATCCATCTCTCTCTAGAATTTCATATGGTCCAATGAACCTTGGACTCAGCTTTCCTTCCTTACCAAATCGCATCACACTTTTCCGTGGTGAGACTTTGAGAAAAACATGATCACCTACCTCAAAAGAGAGATCCTTCCTCCTATTGTCTGCATAACTCTTCTTCCTTCTTTGAGATATTATCATGTGCTTCTGCATCAGCTGAACTTTTTCTGCCAACTCTTCTACCACTTCTGGTCCCATCAACATCCTTTCACCCACTTCATCCCAGAAAGTTGGAGTTCGACACCGCTTCCCATATAACACCTCAAATGGTGCCATCTATATACTTGAATTGTAACATCCCGAGTATGTAATGAACTATAGATATTTTTATCTATGTCCATTAATGAATTATAGAGTGTTTTAGAGTCTTAAAATGAGAATAAATCTAATCTTAAGCATTTAATACACTAATATTTTTAAATGATTGTTTAAATGTATTTTAATGAAATACCATTTTTAAATCAAACTTTTGACACTTTTATAAGCTCTATTTATCAAAATAAACTTATTCTTTATCATTGGGACATTGAAATTTACTTTGGGTAAATTTTGGGTATTTTTCCGAAAAAGTTTATTTTTTAGTGAATAGTGAAAAATGTTGTATTTTAATTCAAAACCTCTTTTTAATAATATTATTTATATGATTATATTATCTTTTGAATTGGTTTTAAAGTTAAATTATAATACATTTTTAACATTTAATCCAATGGTTGTCATTGTAATTAATTTCACCTAGAAATTGGACTTAAACTAGTGTCAATCTTTTGATACATATTGTTTCATAAAAACACGCTATTCGTTTTGACAACGGGAAATAATTAACAAAATAATTAATGTTACTTATATGTTTTGAATTTTGTAAAATAGACATCATTTTTTAATTCATAATATCAAATCTAGATTAGGGTGATGTTTTGGTATATTTCTGAAAAACTTCAATTTTTGATTAATAGTGAAACCACTAAGTAGTACTTATAAAAACTGATTTTCCGTTTAAATGAAATTTTACCACCTCTGGGTTTTGAATTTAAAAAATCTGATATACATGGTTTCCATTAGGAAGTAAAATGTGGATCAATGGGATTAAATTTTTTTTTAGTGAATAGTAACTTTTAAGTTTTTAATCGTGATTAGAGTTAATTAGTGTAGTTTAAGGTAAAAATAATTTTTTAATAATATGAAATGACCTAGAAACATGTCCTACACTTATTGGATGTTTCATGACCGACCCAGACAATCCATTGGTCATCTTGGGGACCCCATGGAGCCATCTTGGTAGGAAAATTACATTAATAACTTTTATTAAATGTTAAAATAAAAATGTCACAAACATGAGATGTTTTATTAAAACAATTTTTAAATGGGGTAATACAAGTCATATTTTTTACTATAAATATTTATTATAAATATAAAAATATTTCCTACATCATGATAGTTTTTTTATACTTTTTAGACAATAAATAAATTAAATTATTTATGATACCATGATGATGTATCAATTACCTCATTATTTAACGATTAAAAAAATGAAAACATAATGTAAAATCTAAGACCTACACATATAAAAAACCTATTGGATGGGTGTATTTAGAACTCTTATCACCTTATCCTAGAAATATGTAATTTTGGGACCTTTTAATTCCAAAAATCATTTTATAATAATGTAACCTTTTATAACATTCCAAGAGTGCCCCTCCTCTCTTCTTATAAAAGGCCCCCACCTCTACCGCCTTACCCACCCCTATCAAGACTTTGGATCAGACAACCCTTGCCCATTTTGTTTCTAAAAATCCCTCTATTACTCCTTGAAGCCTCACATTGGGCAGAAGTCTTCCCAAGGATACCTTTGAGCTCAAATCAAAAAGAGTTTCCAGTTTTAAAGGTAGTGTTTTCTCTTGTGTTCTTATGTTTTATTTTTCTTCTCCAACCCTCTAAAATATTTTTATTCAATTATTTTGTAACAACAACAGTATCCTCAAAATACAAGGAAGTTTTTATAAGAATAATTCGATCTACACTTACACACACCTACATCTAATGGTTAATGAACATACTGTTTCTATGGATGGTGAATTTCTGCCTCACGAAATGATGATTGTTCAATATTCTTCTAACACCTTCAAAGGTGGCCATAAATATGTCACTACATTTATATATGATAGATAATATGTTAATGTTTTACTTAAGCTTCTGTATTTTTCATTTATGCCATACTTTTATGGTTTCCGTTATGGGTAAACGCGATATCTTCATTTTAGGAAGTGCGGACTACCGCCCCCTCAATGTGACTTGATTTTATAATACCATATGTGGTACTTATAAAGGATATATTTAATGATATTATATATGATAATTTACTGGAATTATAATACTATTATGTATCATTATGTTTCAATTCCATTAAATATGAAATAGAATTGGAAGTGGCGTTCATGCGTACGTACGGCTTACCGTCTCCAAAAATAGTGCATTTCATTTATTACCTCTAAATGTTATGTAATATTATAAATGCATGTATATAATGGATATATATGATATGTATGATATATATATCATGATTATTACTCTGGATATAATGGATACATGAACAACTTGTAATTATAAAGAGCATATTTTTGACTCAAGTGCCAATGATCGTTAAAACAACAGTTATTAACTTAAATAATTTCATAGTGCACATGACATGGTAATAAGTGATATAAAAGAAATAATGCACTTGAAAAGGTTTCTTACGCATGTAGAAATTAACTCACGTTTATTATTCAGGAAATTAAAGAACGATCGAGTCAAGTCGGACCCGAGGTATGGGACTTCGTCTCAATCTCCTCTCATTGAGGCATATTTTGTTTTATACACAACCTACTTTTATACGTTGTATAAACCCCTTTGACTTTTACGTTTATCCCAAAGGAATCTTTTTATACGCAGCGTTTTACTAAATGAAAAAAGGGAATGTTTTTGTCATACGTATGCGGCGACAAAGACTTCTCCACCGCCGTGACCATTATTTGAGTTGCGGCTTCCTCTACAAGCCATACATTTTTTTAAATGAAAAATAAATACCATGTTTTTCTTTTCATTTATTTTGGTATTGAAAATGGTTTTCATAATGTTTTTATTATATCAATGTGTTTTATTGATATCTTGTGATTGAAATGTGGAAATGTTATGTTTCCTTTATGCATGTTTTATGTGATACGATTATGTTATGGTTCTTGGGCATTGTTATGAAGACGGGTGTTTCTGTGATAATCTAAGGGTGGGTGAGCCTGATATATCTCTCCAATGCATTGGGTAACGTGAAGGAGTTAATGGTTAAGGTTTTCCGAAGAGATTTAGGGAATATACTGTGATGGGTATTCCAAATGTAACCAAGAGGGTTACTCTCTACGTAAGAATGTTATGAATGCATAAAGTTACCTTTATGTCTTATGATTTCTATGATTTATTCATGATTTGATGAGGTATGTTTATGTGCTTTTGATTTATGAGTAGAGTATGATTTCATTGATTCTTTTGCATATATGTACTCATGTTTCCATTCCATATTTTTATATCCCTTACTGAGATTTTTATGCTCATCCCATGTTTTTAAATGTTTTTCACAGGTCAAGGGAAGTGTACTTGATATGATGATAGTGTCAAGGAAGTGTCAATAAAGAATCCATGTTTTATTTTAAATATTTTTCTCTTGATGGGAAAAAATGAATACTATATTTTATTGTAAACACTTTGATTAAATGTAGGATGTAATGCATGTTTTATGTTATAATTCTCTAAAACTCTAAACCTAAAAAGATCCCCATCCTGTATTCTTGAAGTAACTCAAGATTATGTGATGTTTAAGGCTGGGGCCTTATAGTTGGTATGAGAGGTCGGTTTAGACAACATTATGAGTTAGAAAATTGTTAAATTATAAATTAATTTATGGTATGATTTATATGATATAGCATTTAAAGATTACCATGTTGCTTCTCCTAAGATATTTATTTGTTAAGAATGGTTTTTCATAGAGGGAACATGACACATTTTCTGGGAAGGAATACAATGGGAAATGACCATTCACATCAGTATCCTGAGATGGTTAGAATCAGAACTAAATAGTTTGTTGTAGTGATGGCTTAGTAGACTCATGTGAAAAATGATGGTTGTTTTTACTTATGATATTTTTCTGTTTTCTAAAAGTAATAAAGAGCATGAATGATATTTATGGGTTATTTTGAAAACCTTAAAACAAAATATATTTTATGTGAAATTCAGAAAGTGTGAGTTTTGGTTGCAACAAATTTCATTCCATGGTCACATTGTTTCAAAAGATTGGATAACTGTTGATCCTGCAAAAAAAGAGTTGTTGAAGAATGTCCAAGAACCACAAATGTAACTAAGATTCGTAGTTTTCTTTGTATGTAAGGTTACTACCGAAGGTTTGTTGAAAATTTTTCATGGTTATCTAATCTAATGACTAAGATAATTCGGAAGGATGCTAAGTTTATCTGGACAAAAGAATGTGATGATTGTTTTCAAGAGTTGAAAATAAGATTCATGAATGCTCCAGTTTTGTCACTACCTTCCAGGAATGGTGAGTTTGTTATATAAAGTGACAATTAACTGAAAGGACTTAGTTTCTTCCTAATGAATAATGATCAGGTAATTGCTTATGCTTCACGACAATTGATAACTCATGAGGTAAATTACCCTACACATGATTTGGAATTAGCGGCTGTTGTTTTCTCTTTAAAAATTTGGAGGCATCATTTGTATGGATTAAAGTGTGAAATTTATACTGATAACAAAAGTTTAAAGTATATATTCACTCAAGAACAAATGATCATGAGACAGAAGAGATGGCTAGAATTAATCATGGATTATGATTGTACAATTCATTGCCATCCATGATAAGAAAATAATGTGGCTGATTCTTTTAGTTGAAAAAGTAATGCTACATTAAAAATGTTATGTTTGGAACGTGATCATTTGGTTAAGGATTTGATGAACATTGGCATAAATGTTATTGGTGCAGGATTTCCTTCTGTTTTGTTTCAGGTATCAGTGACATCTTCTCTATCAGACAGAATCAAGCAAGCACAGAAGCAAGACAGCGAGTTGCAGAAAAAGGTAGAGCTGGTTCAGAATGGTAAGTTTCATGAATTCAACATTGATAATGATTGTGTTTTGAGATTTGGGAAGAGATTGTGTGTGCCTTGTGATTCACAGTTTAAGAGATAGTTGTCATGTGAAGCTCATAGTTCTCCGTTTTCAGTTCATCATGGCAGTACTAAGATGTATAGAGATCTTCGGGAGTATTACTGGTGGGATGGAATGAAAAGAGATATTTCTGATTTTATAGTGAAGTGTTTGAATTTCCAACTTGTTAAAGAAGAGCGGCAGTTACCGAATGGGATGCTTCAGCCTTTACTAGTACTAGAGTGGAAATGGGAGAATATATCCATGGACATCGTTATGGGATTGCCGAAGACATCTCGAGGTAATAATGCAATCTGGGTTATTGTTGACCACTTGACTAAATCTTCTCATTTCCTTGCAAAACGAGATACTTTTTCCCTAGATCAACTTTCCCGTTTGTATCCTAAAGAGATAGTCAGGTTACATGGATTTCCTCTCTCCATTGTATCTGACCATGATCACAGGTTCACTTCTAAATTTTGGAAAGTCCTTTAGAAGTCGTTGGGTACTGAATTAAATTTTAGTACAACTTTTCATCCTCAATCAGATGGGAAGTCAGAACGAACAATTCAGACTTTGGAGTATATGCTACATGCTTTTTCGACGGATTATCAGGGAAGTTGGGACCACCATCTTTCATTGATTGAGTTTTCTTATAATAACAGTTTTCATTCTAGTATACAGATGGCACCATTTGAGGTGTTATATGGGAAGTAGTGTCGAACTCCAGCTGTCTGGGATGAAGTGGGTGAAAGGAAGCTGATGGGACCAGAATTAGTAGAAGTGTTGGCAGAAAATGTTCACCTGATACATAAACACGTGATAACAGCTCAGAGTAGGCAGAAGAGTTATGCAGACAACAGGAGGAAAGATCTCTCTTTTGAGGTAGGTGATCATGTTTTTCTCAAATTTTCACTGTGTAAAAGTGTGATGCAATTTGATAAGAAAGGAAAGATAAGTCCAAGGTTCATTGGACCATTATAAATTCTGGAGAGATTTGGATCAGTTTCATACCGAGTGGATTTACCTTTGAGTTTATCTTAGGTACACAATGTTTTTCATGTTTCGATGTTGAGAAAGTATATGCCAGATCCATATCATGTTTTGAGTCTAGAGATAGTTCAGTTGTAAGAGAATCTATCTTATGATGAACAACCGGTTCAGATTCTTGATCATATGGAGAATGTGTTGCGGAATAAGGTGATTCATCAAGTAATGATTTTGTGGAAAAACCACATGATTGAAGAGGCCACATGGGAATCTGAAAATATAATGATGTCAAAATACCCCCACATATTCGATAAGTAAATAAATTGCAAGGATGAAATTTTCTAAATGGGGAAGGATGTAAAATCCCAAGTATGTAATGAATAATAGATAATTTAATCTATGTCTATTAATGAATTAGATAGTGTTTTAGAGGCTTAAAATGTGAATAAAAACATTCTTAAGCATGGAATACAGTAATATATTTAAAAGATTGTTTTACTGGCTTTTGTTGGAATTTTTTTTTAAATAAATCAGTTGACTATTTTATAAGCTCTATTTGTCAAAATAAAGTTATTTTTTTGATTGGGAAATTGAAATTTACTTTGGTTAAATTTTGGGTATTTTTCCGATGATGTTCATTTTTTAATGAATAGTGAAAAATGATGTATTTTAATTCAAAACCTCTTTTTAAAATAATTTATTTATATGATTAGATTATCTTTTGAATTGGTTTTAAAGTTAAATCAGAATATATTTTTTCCATTTAATCCAATGGTGGTCATTGGAATTTATTTCACCTTGAAATTTTACTTAAACTAGTGTCAATCTTTTGATACATATTGTATCATAATAACACGCTATTCGTTTTGACAGCATGAATTAATTATTAAATTAATTAATGTAACTTATATGTTTTGAATTTTGTTAAATAGACATCATTATTGAATTTGTAATATCAAATATATCTTAGGGTGATGTTTTAGTATTTTTCTGAAAAACTTCAATTTTTTATGAATAGTGAATCCACTAAGTGGTACTTATAAAAACAGATTTTCTGTTTAAATTAAATTTTACCACCTCTGTGTTTTGAAATATAAAAATCCAACATACATGGTTTTTATTAGGAAGTTAAATGTGGATCAATGGGATTATAATAATTGCTTTCTGAATAGTTACTTTTAAGTTTTTAATCACGATTAGAGGTAATTAGTGTAGTTTAATGTAAATATAATGTTTTAGTAATATGAAATGACCTAGAAACATGTCCTAACCTTATTGGATGTGTCATTTCCGACCAAGAAAATCCATGGGTCAACTTGGGGACCCCATGGAGCCACTTTGGTAGGAAAATTACATTAATAACTTTTATTTAATGTTAAAATAAAAATGTCACAAACATGAGATGTTTTACTAAAACAATTTCTAAATGGGGTTTTACAAGTAATATTTTTGACTATAATTATTCATTAGAAATCTAAAAAGATTTACTACATCATTATAGTTTTTTTATAAATTTTAGACATTAAATAAATTAAATTATTTATGATACCATGATGATTCAGCGATTACCTCATTATTTAACGATTTAAAAAAATGAAAAGATAACGTAAAATATAAGAACTAAACATGTAAAAAACCTATTGGATGGGTGGATTTGGAACTATTATCACCTTATACTAGAAATATATAATTTCGGGACCTTTTAAATTCTAAAATCTTTTTATAATAAACTAACCTTTAATAACTTTCCAAGAGTTCCCCTTCTCTCCTCTTATAAAAGGCCCCAACCTCTACCATCGTACCCTCACCACTCAAGCCTTTGGCTCAGCAAACCCCTACCCATTTTGTTTCTCCACATCCCTCTCTTACTCCTTGAAGCCTCACTTTGGGTAGAAGTATTCCCAAGGAAGCCTTTGAGCTCAAATCAAAAAGAGTTACCCGTTTTAAAGGTAGTGTTTTCTCTTGTATCCTTATATTTTATTTTGCAGCTCCGACCCTCTAAAATCAATTTATTCATTTATTTTTTAACTACACCAGTATCCTCAATATAAAAGGATGTTGTTATAAGAATAATTTGAGCTACACTTATACAAACCTACATCTAATGGTTAATGAACGTACTGTTTCTGTGGATGGCGAATTTCTACCTCACGAAACGAAGATTGTTCAATATTCTTCTAACACCTTCAAAGGTGGCCATTAAGATGTCACTAAAAATATATATAATATATAATATGTTTATGTTTTACATAAGCTTCTGTATTTTTAATTTATGACACACCTTTATGGTTTCCATTATGGGTATACGCAGTATCTTCATTTTAGGAAGTGCAGACTACCGCCCCCTCAATGTGATTTGAATCGTTAATACCATATGTGGTACATATAAAGGATAAATTTAATGATATTATATATGATACATTACTGGAATTATAATAATATTATGTATCATTATGTTTTAATTCCATTAAATTTGAAATACAAATGGATGTAGCGTTCATGTGTAAGTACGGCTTACCGTCTCCATAAACGGTGCATTTCATTTCTTACCTCTATATGTTATGTAATATTATAAATGCATGTATATACTGGATATATATAATATATATGATATATAAATCATGATTATAACTCTAGATATAATGGATACATGAACAACTTGTAATTATAAAGAGAATATTTTTGACTCAAGTACCAATGATCGTTAAAACGACATTTATTAACTTAAAAAATTGCATAGTTCTCATGACATGGTAATAAGTGATATAAAAGGAATAATCAACTTTAAAAAGGTTCTAATGAAAGTATAAATTAACTCATGTTTATTATTCAGGACATTAAAGAACAATTGAATCAAGTCAGACCCGAGGTATGGGACTTTATCTCTGTAGAGACCAGAAGCTTGACGTACATGGATATTACATTACATTTGCGGAATACTTAGTACATAACAAAAACACACACACAAAGATCGTAATAGTTTAGTGTCTTTGGAAACTCGGAACGTAATCTTCTAATCATGGTGAAAGATATTCTATATCTCCCATAAAGATCTTCCCTTTTTTTACCTAAAACCTTTCTTTATATCCTGGGGAAAAGAAAACACAAAAGGGTGAGCTCCAATTCTCAGTAAGGGTATACAAAAGAAAAATCAATCACATCATATTCATAAGAACATAACTTTTGGAAATCTTAACCTGCAAAAGAGAGCATAATTTCATGACATGGGATAAATCATGGCAGTGAAATGTAATCACAATAATCATAACATAAAACATGAAACTTTGTGGAATTCACACATAATCATAGAGAATCATTTCTTTTTAGTCAAGACTCATTGCCAAGACTATCTTAGTGGACAAAGTCCCTTTCTGAATCGAGTAACCCTTGTTTCAGTCCTGTTTCACTGAACCGGTATAACCTACCATTCCAGCCATGTCTATCTCATGAGATATAAAATCTTTACCCAATGCATTGGAGGTAGATATAGGTCCCACCCATCTCATAATGATACCATTCTTATGTGTGACACAAAATCATAAATCATACATCATTGCATAACCCATGTAATACAAATGGGAATCTTAAACATCATGAGAACAAAAAAGAATTCATATAAGATAAAGGAATTCATAAAAATAATTCAATCATAACATGATCAAATCAATGTAAAAATAGGGATAAAAACAGAACCCTTTATTATCTTAGATGGAAAATAATTTTGATAAAACACTTGAACTCCATTCTTGAGGAAAATATCCTTTCTTCTTCAAAAACATTTTTCCTTTATTAACATGTCATAAAATTTTAAACTAAAAGAATTTGATTAAAAATAAACTTGAAAACTTGTAAAGGAAGATTCTTGTAAATAATGTTTTAAAAATCCATTCATGCCGTATAAGTTAAAACAATCATTCTTCTCGTACTTTTGTCGGAAAAGTCAAAAAGTACCTTGTACGAAAAACGACAAAATATTCCATTCATATATTTTACTAAAAACTCACCGAAGGGTAAAATTGGATTTAAACAATTGTAGGTGAATGTAAATAATATTACATATTGAGGAAACATGGATGTGGATGATAAAATACACCCCAGTAAATACTAAAGTATAAACAATCTCGGATAAAAATGAGATTGTGATATTTCCCTTACCTTAGGTCCGATTTGCTTCGTATGTGTCCGAACCTCCTGTATAATGATTTAAATAATGTCATTGACTTATTAAAGAATCATATTCATTGTTATGATATCATATATGGTTCACTTATGACATTATATTACCCGTTCTTTTGTAAATTCCATGTTAAAGAAGCGTTTTGGGTAAAATCGTTTCATTTATCGTAGGTGTTTTGACTTGTTGTTCTTGACATTATTATTACTTATATCATGATTTACTTACTTCCAGAATATAAAATATGATTTATATATCATATATATTTAGTATATATATATATATATAATAGATAGATAAATGAAATGAAAAACACCGTTCATGGAGACGGTAGTCCGTACGTACGCATGAACGCTGTTTTCCTTTCCTTATTGTCTTGAATGGAAGTAAGTAGATGACATACATATATATATATATACATAAATCCGGTAGCTTTATAATTTTATATATTTCATTATTATTTCTTATATATATATTTTATAATCATTCTTAAATGGTTAACATGGAGAATGAATCTCATCGCGTCGTGGAGACGGAAGTCCGTACGTACGCACGAGCGATGATATCATTTCCATAAATATTGAATAGAATTGGAGTGGATTATACAATATATCAGAATCAATATGATGTTGTAATAACTATGTATAGTTATTCTTTACACCATTATACCCATCCATGTAAGGTGGTGGTGGAAAATAGATTACACCACGGCGTGGAGACGGTATTCCGTACGTACGCACGCGCGGTGATTTCTTTTTCCGTAGGATGGATAGACGGTGAAATAGGGTTGTTTAATACTTATAATAACATATCAGTATATGAGTGATACTGATGTTATTACTTAATAATGAAACAACCTAAGAAGAAGAAGTGGAAGAAGAAATAAAGATGAAAGAATTGGTAACGGTAATTACCTCTTCTTTGAAGCGCCTCTTTGAGACCTCCTATTAGGGCACTAAAATTGGTCTTTGAGGAAGACCAGAGCCTCTAGGATGTTTCTAGGGAAGTGGAGAGGAGAAAATTTCAGGGGTTGGCCGAGCTTGAGTGCTCAAATTTGTGTGAGGAGGAGGGGGAGGAGGTGTCCTTTTATAAGGGAGGAGAGGGGCACCATAGGAATACCTCAAAATATTATTTTATATTAATGTCAAAATCGGTTTATAATGGTTCCAAAGGGTCTTATTTAGAAGATAAAGTGGGTATGGGTCGAAATACTATCAACCAATGGGATTTAGACAAGTTTAGTGTATTATTTTAACCTTATCAATTAGATTTAACTCTAAGTTAAATAATTTAACTTTTACCGTGTCTTTTTGTTTTCTTTCACTATATGGTTAATACACATACTATAACATGCCAAAGGAACCCCAAATTGTTTATTATTAATATATATATCCTTATCTATGTCATTTGGCCGAACCTTAGATTTTTAGGAATAAAATAACAATTAATAATATAATATTTGATTTAAAAACTATTTTGTGTCAATTTTGACACTATTTGATATATGATTTTTGTGAAAGTCATAACAGAATTATATGATCGAAAAAAGTTGATTAAATCAACAATAATATATCATAGTAACCTAGAAAATTAGTGGAATTCATAAAAAGTCTCAAATTACATTTATTTGAGCATTTATAACATCAATTATGTTAATATTTCCTTAAAAGGGTAATTACTGCATCATCGTTGTGTCATAAATAAATTAATTAATTTAAAGTATAAAAATTATAAATAAAATATAATTATGTAGGAAATATTTTTAGCTTTCTAATGAATATTTATAGTCGAATTTATCTTATGTATAACCCCATATTAAAAATGTTTTAGTTATTAAACATTGATTTTAACTATTTTAACTATTCATTAAATAAAATAATATTAAATGTCATAATCTAATCCAAGTGGACCTAAATGGTCATATTATATTCATAAGGTTGTTTTTGGTCGAATTACATTTATCCAATAGAATTAGGACATGTGTTAGGGTAATAGTAATATCATATTTACCCTTAGTTACCTTATTTACTTTTAACCGTGGAAAAAAAGTAAAAAGTTACTATTCATCAAAATTTATTTTTATCTCATTGAACCACATTTTAGTCCTTTATATTAACCGTGTCTGTCGGGTTTTCGAAATTCCATTCACAGAAGCGGTAAAATTATGTTTTATGAAAAATTCAGTTTTTAACCTACCACTTAGTGGTTTCACTATTCATCAAAAATTGAAAGTTTTCAGAAAAATACAAAAATTTAATCCTAAGCTATACTTCATATTCCGAATTCAAAAACGAAGTATAATTTACCAAATTCATAACATAGAAGTTGCATTAATTAATTTTATAATTAAATCCCGCTGTTAAAACAAATAGCGTGTTTTTAAGAAACAATATCTATCAAAAGATTGACACTTGTTTATGTCTGGTTTAAATGTGAAATTACATCCAATGACCAACATTGTATTAAATTGTAAAAATATATTCTAAATATACTTTAAAACAACTCAAATTAATAATTTATCACTATTAATTATTTTGATTGAAAAAGTTGTTTTTAATTATAATTTAGTAATTTTCACTATTCATCAGAATATGAAAGTTATCCGAAAAGTACCAAAATTTCACCTTAGGCTAAATTCGATACTCCGAATCCAAAAATGAAGTCCATTTTGAGAGCTAAAATTTCTAAAATTTTAAAAGGTGGTTATTACTATTCATAACGACTAGTTATAATAATATTTTAATAGCATACCGTTGTTTAGTGAAACTCGGTATTGCGTACTACACACGCTATCGAGGAAGTTCGTGATTGCGTGTAATGCAAGGCATGTCAAGAATGCGTGTTGTGCAAGCTCCTTTTGGTGTAGCTTACAACACACGACATTAATGAAATTAAAAGGAATATTTTTCATAAAATTTCGGGGTGTTACATTCTACCCCCCTTAAAATGAATTTCGCCCTCAAAATTCGTCGGGGTTATAAATGGTTTACTATTCGAAGGTTTCTTTAATCGAAACCCACATCGTAAAAAGTAATACCAAAACCAATCTTTAAAAACAAAGGTATGAAACGTAATGGTTACCCCAAATAAACTAATCACGGGGTTTCCACATAGGTGGAAATATGGATATGGAAGAAAAATCTAACCATCATGTTCTGATGGGGAGTGGTAGAGAACATGGCTATGGAAAAGCCAGCAATCACAAATCCGTAAATTTGTGACGATCTAAGGTACCATCTGATTCATCAGGTATAAGATCACTAGGACAACATTTTTGGTTTTCAAGATCATTTCCCTAAAGTTGAAAATTTGAATTAGAATAAATACTTTCTTTATTTTGGTACAATCTCACTGTTGTTCATGCCTTGAACAATTTCCACTCCATCTCTTAAATAAATGAAGTTGAATTTGTTATTCGTGAAGTGTTAGTATGACAGGTCATTCCATCTATCTCAAACAAAAGGTTAGCAAAAATTATATACATAAGTTGATATATAGTGAGATTAATCACATATGGTTCCTAAAATTGACTTATACTTCATATATCATACTGCTTAATATAATAAAACTAGTTTCTACTAAACAGGGACTTCATGTAGGCCAGTGGTAGGTGATAAAGGCCAGTCGCACTTCGGTTGTGGGTTCGATTCCCACAGCCTTGTCTGACGCGATGGGCTGTCGCCCGTCCTGCAGTTTGTCCTTTTTCTAAAACTACATTACTATAACATCCCATCAATAATATCGAAAATCTTCTATACTTAAACAATACTAACTTATGTCCAACATAATCCATTCTAATCTTTAGGCTTATCCATAATACTGCAGTCCACTCTCACAACATAGTGAAAACGATTACCAGAGATTTAACACCATCGTCGATCCCCATATATCATAAGATATGTTTTGTTGGTCACATTCCAAACATTCAAAGTCCTTAATCATGTATTATCTTGAAAACCTTAGTGAAAACATGAATGCAGTTAAAATTTAACACTTTCCACATACCAAAATCCTCAAAATTCTATATACTCAAAAAATGATATCACTTAGTCCTTATATCAATCATGAGCTCATGAATACTGTCAAACATTTCATTTCCTCCTTATCCCTTCATTATGCGCATAACATCTACTTTCCAAAATATTTGAATCACTTTTCATGGTTACCGGTACCTTAGAATTATTGAAAACCATGATAGACCAATACATAAATATTTCAATACACCATAAAAGTACCTCAACAACATTATTATTGAATACCAATACATAAACACTTCAGTCCATCCACTTCAATGATTGTCCTGGAATAAGTCCTTCCTTGATTTAGAAGTACCTTTTTAGGTCCAGGCATTGAGTTGGGTAATGCCCATGTTCTCCACAAATAAGACATTGAACTCCATAACAGTCTATCACTCTATGACCCTTTTCTCCACACAGATAACATCGGTCCCTCCATTTGAAGTATTCCTCAAGGTTCTTCTTCCCTTCTTTAGAAATCTCAATCTTCCTTTCTTTATGCTCCTCAACATGAGAACATGAATAATAGTTTATCTTCCTCTTCTTTGATGAATTAGGCATACCACTAAATTTCACCTTGTTAATCATATATCGCGATGACTGATTCGACATAATCACAATATCTTTCTCTCTAGGAATTACACAATTTTGTTGCTCATAGTCACCAATTTGTTCATTGGATTCAATGTTAACTGAGTTCCTTCGGGTTCCCTTCATTAACTAAAACACAAAAAGAATATTGTGAGAGGCAAAAATCATGCTAGAGAAAAAAACATAATAAAGGGGGAGTATCCTCAATATCTAGCATCTTAGGATAAATTCTAAGATTGTTACCATAGTTCTAGGACTATCCTATACGTATACTTATCCTTATGGACATCCCTAGACATACCTTAGAAATATCTCTAGGGATCTCTCTAACGTTTTCGCATCCTAGTTTCCAAAGGTTGACTAAACCTTTCCTCTGATACCAACTGTAGAGACCTGAAGCTTGACGTACATGGATATTACATTACATTTGCGGAATACTTAGTACATAACAAAAACACACACACAAGGATCGTAATAGTTTAGTGTCTTTGGAAACTCGGAACGTAATCTTCTAATCATGGTGAAAGATCATCAATATCTCCCATAATGATCTTCACTTTTTTTTACCTAAAACCTTTCTTTATATCCTGGGGAAAAGAAAACATAAAAGGGTGAGCTCAAATGCTCAGAAAGGGTATACAAAAGAAAAATCAATCACATCATATTCATAAGAACATAACTTTTGGAAATCATAACCTGCAAAAGAGAGCATAATTTCATAACATGGGATAAATCATGGTAGTGAAATGTAATCACAATAATCATAACTTAATACATGAAACTTTGTGGCATTCACACATAATCATAGAGAATCATTTCTTGTTAGTCAAGACTCATTTCCAAGACTATCTTAGTGGACAAAGTCCCTTTCTGAATCGAGTAACCCCCGTTTCAGTCCTGTTTCACTGAACCGGTATAACCTACCATTCCAGCCATGTCTATCTCATGAGATATAAAATCTTTACCCAATTCATTGGAGGGAGATATAGGTCCCACCCATCTCATAATGATACCATTCTTATGTGTGACACAAAATCATAAATCATACATCATTGCATAACCCATGTAATACAAATGGGAATCTTAAACATCATGACATCATAAAACAATTCATATAAGATAAAGGAATTCATAAAAATAATTCCATCATAACATGATCAAATCAATGTAAAAATAGGGATAAAAACAGAACCCTTTATTATCTTAGATGGAAAATAATTTTGATAAAACACTTGAACTCCATTCTTGAGGAAAATATCCTTTCTTCTTCAAAAACATTTTTCCTTTATTAACATGTCATAAAATTTTAAACTAAAAGAATTTGATTAAAAATAAACTTGAAAACTTGTAAAGTGAGATTCTTGTAAATAATGTTTTAAAAATCCATTCATGCCGTATAAGTTAAAACAATCATTCTTGTCGTACTTTTGTCGGAAAAGTCAAAAAGTACCTCGTACGAAAAACGACAAAAGATTCCATTCATATATTTTACTAAAAACTCACCGAAGGGTAAAATTGGATTTAAACAATTTTAGGTTAATGTAAATAATATTACATATTGAGGAAACATGGATGTGGATGATAAAATACACCCTAGTAAGTACTAAAGTATAAACAATCTCGGATAAAAATGAGATTGTGATATTTCCCTTACCTTAGGTACGATTTGCTTCGTATGTGTCCGAACCTCCTGTATAATGATTTAAATAATGTCATTGACTTATTACATAATCATATTCATTGTTATGATATCATATATGGTTCACTTATCACATTATATTACCCGTTCTTTTGTAAATTACATGTTAAAGAAGCGTTTTGGGTAAAATCGTTTCATTTATCGTAGGTGTTTTGACTTGTTGTTCTTGACATTATTATTACTTATATCATGATTTACTTACTTCCAGAATATAAAATATGATTTATATATCACATATATTTAGTATATATATATATATAATAGATAGATAAATGAAATGAAAAACACCGTTCATGGAGACGGTAGTCCGTACGTGCGCATGAACGCTGTTTTTCTTTCCTTATTGTCTTGAATGGAAGTAAGTAGATGAAATACATATATATATATATACATAAATCCAGTAGATTTATAATTTCATATATTTCATTATTATTTCTTATATATATACTTTATAATCATTATTAAATGGTTAACATGGAGAATGAATCTCATCGTGTCGTGGAGACGGTAGTCCATACGTACGCACGAGCGATTATATCATTTCCATAAATATTGAATTGAATTGGAGTGGATTATACAATATATAAGAATCAATATGATGTTTTAATAACTATGTATAGTTATTCTTTACACCATTATACCCATCCATGTAAGGTGGTGGTGGAAAATAGATTACACCACGGCGTGGAGACGGTATTCCGTACGTACGCACGTGCGGTGATTTCTTTTTCCGTAGGATGGATAGATGGTGAAATAGGGTTGTTTCATAAATATAATAACATATCAGTATATGAGTGATACTGATGTTATTACTTCATAATGAAACAACCTAATAAGAAGAAGTGGAAGAAGAAATAAAGATGAAAGAATTGGTAACGGTAATTACCTCTTCTTTGAAGCGCCTCTTTGAGACCTCCTCTTAGGGCACTAAAATTGGTCTTTGAGGAAGACCAGAGCCTCAAGAATGTTGCTAGGGAAGTGGAGAGGAGAAAATGGCAGGGGTTGGCCGAGCTTGAGTGCTCAAATTTGTGTGAGGAGGAGGGGGAGGAGGTTTCCTTTTATAAGGGAGGAGAGGGGCACCTTAGGAATACCTCAAAATATTATTTTATATTAATGTCAAAATCGGTTTATAATGGTTCCAAAAGGTCTTATTTCGAAGCTAAAGTGGGGATGGGTCGAAATACTATCAACCAATGGGATTTAGTCAAGTTTAGGGTATTATTTTAACCTTATCAATAAGATTTAACTCTATGTTAAATAATTTAACTTTTACCGTGTCTTTTTGTTTTCTTTCACTATATGGTTAATACACATACTATAACATGCCAAAGGAACCCCAAATTGTTTATTATTAATATATATATCCTTATCTATGTCATTTGGCCGAACCTTAGATTTTTAGGAATAAAATAACAATTAATAATATAATATTTGATTTAAAAACTATTTTGTGTCAATTTTGACACTATTTGATATATGATTTTTGTGAAAGTCATAACAGAATTATATGATCGAAAAAAGTTGATTAAATCAACAATAATATATCATAGTAACCTAGAAAATTAGTGGAATTCATAAAAAGTCTCAAATTACATTTATTTGAGCATTTATAACATCAATTATGTTAATATTTCCTTAAAAGGGTAATTACGGCATCATCGTTGTGTCATAAATAAATTAATTAATTTAAAGTATAAAAATTATAAATAAAATATAATTATGTAGTAAATATTTTTAGATTTCTAATGAATATTTATAGTCGAATTTATCTTATGTATAACCCCATATTAAAAATGTTTTAGTTATTAAACTTTGATTTTAACTATTTTAACTATTCATTAAATAAAATAATATTAAATGTCATAATCTAATACAAGTGGACCTAAATGGTCATATTATATTCATAAGGTTGTTTTTGGTCGAATTACATTTATCCAATAGAATTAGGACATGTGTTAGGGTAATAGTAATATCATATTTACCTTTAGTTACCCTATTTACTATTAACCGTGGTAAAAAAAAGTAAAAAGTTACTATTCACCAAAAATTATTTTCAACTCATTGAACCAAATTTTAGTCCTTTATATTAACCGTGTCTGTCGGATTTTCGAAATTCCATTCACAGAAGCGGTAAAATTAAGTTTTATGCAAAATTCAATTTTTAACCTACCACTTAGTGGTTTCACTATTCCTCAAAAATTGAAAGTTTTCAGAAAAATACCAAAATTTCATCCTAAGCTATATTTCATATTCCGAATTCAAAAAAGAAGTCTAAGTTACCAAATTCATAACATAGAAGTTGTATTAATTAATTTTATAATTAAATCCCGCTGTTAAAACAAATAGCGTGTTTTTAAGAAATAATATCTATCAAAAGATTGACACTTGTTTATGTCTGGTTTAAATGTGAAATTACATCCAATGAAAAACATTGTATTAAATTGTAAAAATATATTCTAAATATACTTTAAAACAACTCAAATTAATAATTTATCACTATTAATTATTTTGATTAAAAAAGTTGTTTTTAATTATAATTTAGTAATTTTCACTATTCATCAGAATATGAAAGTTATCCGAAAAGTACCAAAATTTCACCTTAGGCTAAATTCGATACTCCGAATCCAAAAATGAAGTCCATTTTGAGAGCTAAAATTTCTAAAATTTTAAAAGGTGGTTATTACTATTCATAACGACTAGTTATAATAATATTTTAAGAGCATAACGTTGTTTAGTGAAACTTGGTATTGCGTACTACACACGCTATTGAGGAAGGTCGCGATTGCGTGTAATGCAAGGCAAGTCAAGGATTCGTGTTGTGAAAGCTCCTTTTGGTGTAGCGTACAACACAAGACATTAATGAAATTAAAAAGAATATTTTTCATAAAATTTCGGGGTGTTACAATCTCAATCTCCTTTCATTGAGGCATATCTTGTTTTATACGCAACCTTCTTTTATATGGTGTATAAAACCATTTGAATTTTATGTTCATCCAAATTTAATATTTTTATATGAAGCATTTTACTAAATGACAAAATGGAATGTTTTTTTCATACATATGCGGCGACAATGACTTCTCCGCCACCGTGACCATTATTTGAGTTTCGGCTTCCACTACAAGGCATACTTTTTTTAAATGAAAAATAATTACCATGTTTTAATTTTCTTTTATTCTGTTATTGAAAATGGTTTTCATAATGATTTTATTATATCAATGTGTTCTATTGATATCTTGTGATTGAAATGTTTAAATGTTATGTTTCCTTTATGCATGTTTTATGTGATACGATTATGTTATTGTTCTTGGGCATTGTTATAAAGACACGGGGTTCCGTGATAAACTAAGGGCGGGTGAGCCTGATATAGCTATCCAATGCATTGGGTAATGCGAAGTAGTTAATAGTTAAGGTTTCTCTAAAGATATTTAGGTAATATACTATGATGGGTATTCCAAACATAACCAAGAGTGTTACTCCATACGTAAGAATGTTATCAATGCCTCAGGTTACCTTTATGTCTTATGATTTCTATGATTTATTCATGATTTGATGAGGTATGTTTAAGTTCTTATGTTTTATGAGTAGAGTATGATTTAATTGATTCTTATGTATACATGTACTCATGTTTCCTTTCCATATTTGTATATCCCTTATTGAGCTTTTTATGCTCATCCCATGTTTTTGAAATGTTTTTCACAGGTCAAGGGAAGGGTACTTGATATGATGATAGTGTCAAGGAAGTGTCAAGAATGAATCCATATTTTATTTTAAATATGTTTCCACTGATGGGAAAAAATGAATAATATCATTTATTGTAACCACTTTGTTTAAATTTGGGCTGTAATGCATGTTTTATGTTCTAATTCTCTAAAAATCTAATCCTGAAAAGATCCTCAACGTGTATTCTTGAAGTAACTCAATATTAAGTGATGTATAAGCCTGGGGCCTTATAGGAATGAAAATTGTTATTATATGAAAAATCAACCAAAGTATGATGTTGGTCCCAACATCCCTGATAATCTATCGAACAAGCACATATAATATCTTTCAAAGTCTGAATTGTTCGTTCTGACTGCCCATCTGATAGAGAATGAAAAGCTGTACTAAAATTTAATATAGTACCCAACGACTTCTGAAGGCCTTTTCAAAAGATAGAAGTAAACCCGGCATCACGATCAGATACAATAGAGAGAGGAACTCCATGCAACCTGACTATCTCTTTAAGGTACAAACGAGAAAGTTGATCTAGGGAAAAAGAATCTCGTATAGCAAGGAAATGAGCAGATTTAGTCAAGCAATCAACAATAACCCAGATTGCATTATTACCTCGAGATGTCTTCGGTAATCCCACAACAAAGTCCATGGATATATTTTACCATTTCTACTCTGGCACTGGTAAAGGCTGAAGCATCCCTTTCGGTAACTACCGCTCTGCTTTTACCTGTTGACATGTCAAATACTTCATAGTAAAATCAGAAATATTCCTTTTCATTCCATCCCACAAGTAATACTCCTGAAGATCTCTATACATCTTAGTAATGCCTGGATGAACTGAAATCGGAGAACTATGAGCCTCACATAACAACTCTCTCTTCAACTGTGAATCACAAGGCACACACAATCTCTTCCCAAATCTCAAAACACAATCATTATAAATGTTGAATTTAGGCAACATACCCTTCTGAATCAGCTCTACCTTTTTCTGCAACTCACTGTCTTGATTATGTGATTGCTTGATTCTGTCTAATAGAGAAGATTTAATTGATACCTGAAACAAAACTAAAGAACATACTGCACCAAAAACTTCTATGCCAAAGTTCATCAAATCCTTAACCAAAGGATCACGTTCCAAACACAACAGTGTTAATGAAGCATTAATTTTTTACTTAAAGCACCATCCACTTTATTTACTCTTCCTGAATGGTAATGAATTGTACCATCATAATCCTTTATTAATTCCAGCCGTCTCCACTGTCTCATGTTCAATTCTTCCTGAGTGAATATATACCTTAAACTTTTGTGATTGGTTTATATTTCACACTTTACTCCATACAAATGATGCCACCAAATTTTTAAAGCGAAAACGATAGCAGCTAATTCCAAATCATGTGTAGGCTAATTTACCTCATGAGTTTTCAACTATCGTGAAGCATATGAAATTACCTGATCCTTCTGCATTAGGACACAACCAAGTCCATTCAATGAAGCATCACTGTAGATAACAAACACACCATTCCTGGAAGGTAGTGCCAAAACTGGAGCATTCACCAATATTCTTTTGAATTCCTGAAAACAATCATCACATTCTTTTGTCCAGATAAACGTAACACCCTTCCAAGTTAGCTTAGTCATTGGACTAGATAACCGTGAAAATTGTCTAAAAAACCTTCAGTAATATCCTACCAAACCAAGGAAGCTATGAATCTCAGTTACATTTGTGGGTCTTGGACATTCTTCAACAACCTTTGTTTTTGCATGATCATTAGTTATTCCATCTTTAAAAACAATATGACCAAGGAAATAAAATTTTTGAAACAAAAAATCACACTTACTGAATTTCCCATACAATTTATTTTCATTTAAGGTTTGCAAAATAAACCTTAAATGTCTTTCATGCTCCTCTTTACTACAAATTCATAATGGATATATCTTGTACAAAACACAGTCTTCGGAACATCTGCTTCCTTTACCATCAGTTGACGGTACCCCGATCTCATGTCCATCTTTGAAAAATACTGAGCACCATGGAGCTGATCAAACAAATCATTGATATGAAGTAAAATATATTTGTTCTTAACAGTGATGTTATTCAAGGCTCTATAATCAATGTAAAGTCTCATAGAACCATATATCTTTTTAACAAATAAAACAAGAGCACCCCATGGTGATGTGCTAGGTCGAATGAAACCTTTCTCTAATAAATATTGCAATTTCTCCTTCGACTCTAAAAGTTCAATTTGAGCCATTCGATAAGGGGGTTTTAAAATTGGCTTAGAATCAGGATCTAAGTCAACAGTAAATTCAACTTTTCGATCTGGTATTATTTCAGGCAACTCATTAGGAAAAACATCCGGATACTCATTTACCACTGGCACATCATTAATCTGAGCAGTTCCTTTGTTTTCAACGATGTGTTCAAGGTAACATTCATTTCCATCTTTTACAAGTTTCTCGGCCTCTTGATAATTTATCAACAGTAAGGGGTCATTCTTGTACACAAACATTATGCCTTTCGGAAAAGAAACTTCCTTAGCTCTACAGTCAATCTTATCATGGTAAATAGAGAGCCAATCCATACCCAGGATAACATCAAACTCTACTAGAGGTAGAACAATTAGGTTTGCAAGTAGGTTCTTTCCACGGATAAGGATAAGAAGATTCTTATATATTATTTTTGCCTCAAGATTTCCCCAAGGTGTTTTTACCACAAGTTTAGGAGTCATTTCTTGAGATGGTATTCCCATTTTACTAGAAATGTTTTCATATATGAAAGAATGTGTAGACCCCGAATCAAACAACACACTAGCATAATCTGAAAAAATAAAAAAAGTACCTGATACAACTTCATTTTATGGCCCGACATCTACAGAAGTAGTTGCAAAGGATTTCACCACCCCTTTCATCTTCTAGTCTAACTGCTTCCCACTACTTGAGCTCTTTTTCGGACACTCGTTTGCATAGTGACCCATCTCATTGCACTTAAAATATTTCACTAACTGCAAATCAAATTTGGACTTACCATCACCTTGATCTTTTTCAGTACAATCACGAGCCTTTTGTCCCATCTTACCACATCAGTAGCACTTTCCAGAAATCAGAAGAAATTACCCAGCATGCCTTTTCCCATATTTATCACAAACTGGAAACATAGTTTTCTTACCATCAGACCTTTTTGAATATTTCTTCACATTCTCCTGCCACCTTGGTCTCTTCTTCAACTGGTTGTTATAGAACACTTGATCATCGGAAAAATCCATTTCCACCTTCTTAGGACATCTAACTTTCTTTTCATAACTTTTTGACTCCTGAGAATCTAATGCCCTTTGATATTTTGGCTTTAATCCAGAGTAATAACGATTGGTTTTACTATCAAGGTCTCGGATAAAATTTGGAGCATACCTTGCCAATCGAGTGAACCTTTCTTCATAGGCATCCACTGAGTCTTCCTCTTTCCTCAATTCCCAAAATTTATTTTCCATCCTATGTCGAACAGCCTTAGGAAAATACTACTCAAGAAACATACCTTTGAATTCATCCCAATCGAGAGCATCAATCTCATCAGTGTCCCTGATATCTTTAACCATAAACCACCACTGATCTGCCTCACCCTCCAAACGGTATATAGCAAGATTAACATTTTTATTGTCTGAACACCCCATTACATCAAAAATATTATCCAGTGATTTAATCCACCCTTCAGCTAGCACAGGGTCAGATGATCCTCTGAATGATTGGGGATGTTGCCTCATGAAATGTTCCACCACTGACATGTTCCTCTGCGGTTGATCTGGATGATCTCGTGCATGGATACCGCCACCATTTATCGCTTTAGTCAACTGCGCCATTACTGAAACAAATAGTTCAGTTCCAATTCCGACCATCTCAGGATGCTGATTCAGATGGTTATTTCCTTCTGTATGCCTTCCTAGCCCTGCTTCCCTATTTCCTCTGCGGAAAACCATTCTGAACAAACATGTCTTAGATGAAGCAACATGGTAATCTTCAAATGATATATCATTTCAATTTGACCATAAAAAAATATTTTTGGATAATCATTTAATAAAATTCTAACTCCTAAAGTTATCTAAACCGACCTCTGAGACCAACTATAAGTCCCCATCCGTAAACCTTACCTAATATTGAGTTAATACAAGATTACACAATGAGGATCGTTTCAGGTTTCGAGTTTTAGAGAATTAGATCATAAAACTTGCATTAAATTCCCCATTTAAATAAAGTGGTTACATAAAAGATAGTATTCATTTTTCCTATCAATGGAACCATATTTAAAATAAAACATAGATTCTTTCTTGACACTTCCTTGACACTATCATCACATCATGTACCCTTCCCTTGACCTGTGATAAACATTTCAAAAACATGGGTTGAGCATAAAAAGCTCAGTAAGAGATATAAAAATATAGAAAGGAAACATGAGTACATGTATACACAAGAATCAATGAAATCATACTCTACTCATAAAACATAAGCACTTTAAAATACCTCATTAAATCATGAATAAATCATAGAAATCATAATACATCAAGGTAACTTGAGGCATTCATAACATTCTTACATAGGGAGTAACCATCTTGGTTACGTTTGAAATACCCAACACAGTATATTCCCTAAATCTCTTCGGAGAAACCATTACGTTTAACTCCTTCGTGTTACCCAATGTATGGGAGAGCTATATCGGGCTCACCCACCCTTAGTTTATCACAGAACCACCCGTCTTCATAATAATGCCAAAGAACCATAACATAATCGTATCACATAAAAGATGATTAAAGGAAACATAAAATTTACACTTTTCAATCACAAGATATCAATACAACACATTGATATAAAAACATTAGGAAAACCATTTTCAATACCAAAGTAAAATAAATGTAAAATAGGGTATTTATTTTTCTTTTAAAAGAATGTATGGCTTGTAGAGGAAGCCGAAACTCAAATAATGGTCACGACGGCGTAGAATTCATTGTCGCCGCATACGTACGACAAAAAAACATTCCTTTTGTCGTTTAATAAAACGCTTCATATAAAAAAATATTCCTTTTGAAAATGAATAAAAGTCAAAAGGGTTTTTACACCATAAAAATAAGGTTCTGTATAAAATAAAATATGCCTCAATGAAAGGAGATTGAGACAAAGTCTCAAACCTCGGGTCCAACTTGACTCGATCTTTCTTTAACCTCCTGAATAATAAACATGAGTTAATTTATACTTGATTAAGAACTTTTTTCAAGTTCATTATTCCTTTTATATCACTTATTACCATGTCATGAACACTATGTAATTATTTCAGTTAACAACGGTCATTTTATCGATCATTGGTACTTGAGTCAAAAATAAACTATTTATAATTGCAAGTTGTTCATGTATCCATTATATCTAGAGTTATACTCATGATGTAGATAACATATATATCATATATATCAATTATATACATGCATTTATAATATTACATAACCTTTAGAGGTTAGAAATGAAATGCACCGTTCATGGAGACGGTAAGCCGTACGTATGCATGAACGCTACTTTCATTTCTATTTCATATTTTTTGGAATGGAATAATAATTATATAAAGGTATATTATAATTAAATTATAATATAATATATAATATCATTAATTAAATCCTTTATACATCCCATATATGGCATTAACGAATCAAATAACTCTGAGGGGGCGGTAGTACGCACTTCCTAAAATGAAGATATCACGTTTACCCATAATGGAAATGATAAAGGTATGCCATAAATGAAAAATACAGAAGCTTTAGTCAAACATAATAATATTATATATCATATATAATTATAGTTTCATCTTAACGGACACCTTTGAAGGTGTTAAAAGAATATTGAACAATCATCGTTTCGTGAGGCAGAAATTCACCATCTACGGAAACAGTATGTTCTATAACCATTAGATGTAGGTGTGTGTATGTGTAGCTCTAATCCTTTTTATAAATACATCCTAGTATATGTACTATACTGGTGTTGTTACAAAAGTAATGAATAAAAATATTTTAGAGGGTTGGAGAAGCAAAATAAAACATAAGAACACAAGAGAAAACACTACCTTTAAACGGGTAACTCTTTTTGATTTGAGCTCAAAGGATTCCTTGGGAAGACTTCTGCCAAAAGTGAGGCTTATAGGAGTTATATAGGGATTTGGAGATACAAAATGGGAAGGGTTTGACTGAGCAAAAGGCTTTGTATGTGTGGGCAAGGTGGTAGAGGTGGGGGCCTTTTATAAGAGGAGAGGAGGGGCACTCTTGGAAAGGTATAAAATGATACTTTATGATAAAATGAATTTCGGATTTAAAAGGTCCCAAAATTATATATTTCGAGGATACAGTGATAAGGGTTCGAAATCCACCCATCCAATAGGTTTTTGACAAGTTTAGGTCCTATATTTGACATTATATTTTCATATTATTTAAATCGTTAAATAATGTGGTAATCGCTGCATCATCATGGTTTCATAAATAATTTAATTTATTTAATGTATAAAAATTATAAAAAAAATCATATGATGTAGGAAATAGTTTTATCTTTCAAATGACTATTTATAATCAAAAATATGACTTGTATTCCTCAATTTAAAAATTGTTTTAGTAAAATAACTCATGTTTGTGTCATTTTTACCTTTACATTAAATAAAAAGATATTAATGTAATTTTCCTTCCAAAGTGGCTCCATAGGGTCCCCAAGTTGTCCCATGGATTTTCTTGGTCGTCCATGACACATCCAATAAGGGTAGGAAATGTTTAATGTTCATTTCATATTATTAAAACATCATTCTTACCTTAAATTACACTAATTACCTCTAATCGCGATTAAAAACTGAAAAGTTACTATTCACCAAAAAAAAATTTTAATCCCATTGAAACACATTTAACTTTTTAAAGACAACCATGTATGTCAGATTTTTGGAATTCAAAACACAGAGGTTGTAAAATTTCATTTAAATGAAAAATCAGTTTTTTACGTACAACTTAGTGGTTTCACTATTCATCCAAAATTGAAGCTTTTCAGAAAAATATCAAAACATCACCCTAAGTTATATTTGATATTATAGATTCAAAAATGATGTCTATTTTACAAAATTAAAAACATATCAGTTAAATTAATTAATTTAATAATTAATTCACGATGTCAGAGCATATAGCGTGTTTTTATGAAACAATAAGTATCAAAAGATTGACACTAGTTTAAGTCCAATTTCAAGGTGAAATTAATTCCAACGACCACTATTGAATTAAATGGTAAAAATATATTCTAATTTAACATTAAAACCAATTCATAAGATAATCTAGTCATATAATTATATTAGATGAAAAAGCAATTTTGATGTAAAATGCAGTATCTTTCACTATTCATTAAAAATGAACATTGTCAGAAAAACACCAAAAAATTATACAATGTAAATTTCAATGTCCCAATCATAAATAATAAGTTTATTTTGACAAATAGAGATTATAAAATTTTCAATAGTTTGATTTAAAAATGGCTTTCCATCAAAAGGCAGTAAAACAATCTTTTAAAAATATTAGTGTATTCCATGCTTAAGATTGGATGTATTCTCATTTTAAGCCTCTAAAATAGTAACTAATTAATTAGTATACATAGATAAAAATATCTATTATTCATTACTTACTTGGGATGTTACAATTACATTATTAATATTCATTATATTGTTAAACCATGATACTTTGGACCATTGTCAGCCTACCGAGGTTAATTTGGATATTTTGAACAAGATGATGTCAAAATATTTTGTATAAACTATTTTATTCATTAAATATTCAACAGAAAATAATAAAAAATGTAATAGTAATAAATTAATGATCAAGATAAATATTAATAAATTATTAAATAATTGAGGTATAATTTTTATATGTTAGTGTAGAAGTAGTATAAAACAATTTCAGAATCATAGAAACTGAATTTTTAATAAGAAAATAAATTAAATTCACTAAATAATTTGTCATTCATAAACATATTATTTCAAATTATTTCAATAATTTTCAATTCATAAAAAACATGAATGTGTGATTGGATTATTATTCTAAATTTTACCATATTATCTCTTTTCCCCAAAACAACAAATATTCTTCATGATTAAATTTCATTTACAACATTTTATTGTTTTCAGAGGATTTAATTTTCCATATATTATAGAAATTTTTTAAAACATTTCCTTTTTAATGAGTTTATTTCCTTGATTTTCGATGTTGTAAAATAATAATTTTTCAATTTATAGGTACCATAACTTTTTTATATGTATTATGAAGGATAAGTGAAATTTTGTTTTATTTATTCATGTTTTTATATTTGAATACTGTCCACGATGATTTTTATGTATGATATTAACCTAAACTACATTTCATAATGATATAATATATGGTTGAGATATACTTCTATAAAATGGGAAGGTTATTAATTTTTAAGGAATCTTGTATGTTATCATATAAGTGTTTTATGAAGTAATTTTTCCAGGATTCATGTTTCAAATTGAAAATATTAATTTCTATATATATCAAAATATTTTTCAATTCATGGGGTAAGAAAATTATATTATTATTAATGAAATTATTATAAATTTTTTTTAATGTGTATGGATTCTCTTCAATGAAATAATTTCTTGTGTTCTCATGTTTTTCAATATGAAATCACTATTTTTATTTTTCATCTCTTACCATTTATTATGATATTTTTTTATAAAATTAATTTATCATTAAATGTTTTATTTTATTTTTCATAATTTTAATAATTCATTAAGAATTTCGCCCTTCCTTTTAGTGAATGGACGTCATTTACAATTATTCATTTTAATGTATTTTTGATATTTGGAACATTTGGCGTGCTTTTTGTTCATTTGTTAAGGACTATAAGAGTATCATTGATTATTTTGTGTTTTATAAGAATAAATATTTAAAATCAAAATTTTGGGAGACATATAATTGACAAATTAGTTAGTTCACAGTTAATAAAATCTATGTTTCCAAAATCAAGAGGCCAATTTTTACTCAGAAATGGGTACAATTATTTGTGTGATGCTCCTAGTAAACCATTTATTTTATTGTAGTGTTTTAGATGCTCTTTTTTAGATTGTTCAAAATTGTTATATGGATTTTATTAAACCACATGAGTAGTTTACATAGAGTAGAAGATCCACAATTTTCGCACATAATTTCGGAAAAAATGCAACTACATAAAGGGGATGAAATAAAAAAACATCACCTAATACAATTAACCTTTCATTCACATTTATTTTTCCTCATTCCATATAGAATTCATCAATGGGAGAACCTCCATCACAGTCTTATTTGATTTTTGGTTCCCCACTATTATAATCTTTGAGTCATGTGTCTTCTATCAAGTTGGATCAATCATAGTAAAATTAAAAGTCTTACTGCCTCTTTTTTATGAATCTATTATCACATGAAATGATATTTTGATGCATGCTAGAAATCAACAATTCCATGTAATTTTTTAGATTCCACATTTTCAGTACATTCAGATATAATCATAGAATAATATTTTAATGAAATTATATATTTTTATAATGTAAGTGGTTCCTATAGTACCCCCAATATATAGGTGTGTTTCTGTGATTTTTTAGAAATAAGATTTAGTGGGGTTATTCTTGGTGTTATTTTAATTATAAACTTTTTTTATTAATACATGGAGAAACAAAGGTGTAGAATTATTTAAATTAATATATGGTTGTGGTTGGTATGTAATGGAAGGTATCGATTAATGTTTTATCTTAGTTTGGTAGGATATTTCTAGTTTTGTAATTAATTTGAATTTATCTTATGGCTATGTGAGGTATATAGAAATCTGTGGGGTATGGCCTCTAAGACCGTAGGTGATAATATTCATCAATATTGAGGTGAATTGGTTAATTGGGCTAACGTTAATTGGAATAGATATTAATGTATCTTGGTAATTTGGTTCCTATATAGAAATGGAAGATCAATATTGGTGTTGGTAAGGTTTACGATGATATCATATGACACCGTGAAATTCTAAAAAATAAACAATTTATTTATAACCTTTTGGAAGAAAAATAAAAAATTCAAAATGAACAAAAACATAATAAACCATTATATCCTAATCACAAAATTGTAGTCTATCAATAATACTAACTATATAATAATAATTAAGTCTATCTATTTATTATAAATATTATATTAATCATTAAATTGAAAAAAAACTATGAAATAGATTAATTTTTTTTCTGCAACATGGTTTTGTTTAGCATTACAATCATAATTTTATATTAATCCTTTACAATTTTAGAATATTTATTTTATCATATAAATTTAAAATTTAAAATTTAAATATGAAAATTATCATAATCTTAATTTATATTTTTGTAGGAAATGTTACATTCATCAATTAACAGATATATTACTAAATTTTATTTAAAAAATTCAATTTTTTAAATTTATTTTGAAGAAGAATAAAATTTAAATATTTATTAAAGGTAAAATTCAGTCATTAATAATTCAATTAATCTAATTTATGTAATTGAAATAATTTTCACATCATATTTTGATATAAGAATAATGGTAAATTTATTAACATTTTTTCTTAGAAAAACTGCTTTCTCATCACGTCAATAAGATTGATTTAAGATTTAAATATAGAACATTCATTGAATTGAATAATAATTATTGGACTCAATATTTATAATGTGGATATTTTATATATTATAACATGTTAAACATATATTTTGAACTGATTAGTAGTGAATATAATAATTATTTATTACCTCGGTGAAGATAAAATGAATTTATTGGGGATTAAACAACATATAAAAGGGTTAAAATAAATTAAAATATTATATAATATTTTTTTGATATATTTGGACTACATAATGTATAATAATATATAATACTCATTTTATCTTTAAATTATTAATAACATGTGTATCAATATTCTCATTGAAAAAGATAAAGTGTAACACTCACCTCACCTATAAAATAAAACCCCCTCTCCCCTCATATTCAAATCATAAAATATCCTTGGTTCTTCCATGACTATACCAAAATTCTCAAACAAAATAAATTATCTCATTATAGAATAATTAAATTAATTATATATCTATCTTATGAAATCTTTTCTTGAAAACATAAGGAGGATGCCCAAAGAAGAGGCGGCATTCTTCAATGACGATTTTAATTTTCTTCCTCCAATAATTCATTTATTATTTAAATAAGATGATAAAATAACCTCAATGTATTTAATAAAATGAAATTTATTTATTTGAATGTAATTACTAATAATCATCCCTTCAATCATCACATGCATTAAAAAATAATCATTCTTGTGTAAAGAAGGCTATCGACTCATGAATCAATGCCATTTGTTTTTTCGATTACAACCTCTCATGGTTCAGTATGAGGATATATATAATGTTTGTAAATAAAAAATATTGAACGATTATGTTAATTTATTTATTATATAATATATATATATATATATATATATATTACAATCCATTACATAGGAAATTTTATTATGTAATTTGTGTGTTTGGTGGACTACCTAACTATGAAGTGATGTGATTAATTTAAAATAAAGCATTACATTGAAGGCAATAAGGATAATGAAAATAAATAAACATGAAATAAATATGTAATAGATGAAAAATTTATCATTAAAAAAACATTATATTTCATTTTATCTATTACATTGAATGATGTGATCATCGTTTGTGTTTGTGTGGACTACATCTCACATGAAGAGATGTGACTCTCTATTCATAACCACCCCACATGGATTATTTTTTAAGTATATTTATGTAAATTGCACTATATTATTACAATTATTAAAATATATAATACTTCATGTCCCACTTCTATATTAATAATTTAAAAATTAATTTATTACTTATGTGTACAAATGTCCTACAATCCCCGTGGTACTGACAAAATTAATTTTTCATAAGCACCAATCCAGATTTAGTTTAAACGATATATTTTGAATTAAAATATGATAAATATTTCATCATTAAAATTATTGACAAAAATAATATTAAAAATAACTAAATCTTTCCTGACAAAGGATAAATGTGAAAAAAGATGATAAACACTTGAATCAATGGGAATGATGACATATAATAAAGAAAAGGGTAGTCAAAAGATATAAAATTATAATTAAGTTCATTTTAAAATTGATAAAGTTTCAAGTATAAATCAATAAAATTAATATGAAAAATATATTATAGTTGTAATTCCATTCTAAAAATATAATCATGTGTTTAGGGCCTTCTGCTAAGTGATTCTTCTTTAAGACATATTGTAATCTTATGAACATAAATTTTTTATTTGTTGTATATTATGAAGGATTGAAATGTAATATCATAATTTATTAATAGCTATTGTAATTAATGATTCAATTTAAATTATTTTATTCATTTGGATTTTATATTAATGTTACTAAGTGGTAAAAAATTTCATAACTCACATTCATTTTGTTGGTTTTTATTTCTTGTTAAATTTCCATTAATATTTTATGATTAGGTCTATAATTACTTTTCATTATTATCTATTTTATTTAACATTTTTTGAAGGTGTATTTATATTTTCTAAACCAAATATATTCATTTATTAATTCTCACTTCAACGTTATGTTTTTTGTAATGGATTTTGTCACAATTCCAATTTTAATATGATATTTCTTTGAATATAAACCAATTAAATTTTATATACTGTACATCCACTATAACGACCCAGTGTTTTTCAATGTAAATTCACTTCTTATAAATATTTCATAAAATAACATGAAAACACAACAAAATGGACTACTAAGTGATAATTAACCTTTAAACATATGTTTGTCACTTCTATGTTTGGAATTTTGAAAATCTGACATTCACGGTTGTGTGCAGGATGATTTTTGGAGTCTAATGAAACGAAAATAATTTTTTGTGAATATTAACATACCATTATAAAAAGTAAACTACCCTTATGAATAGTAATATGACCCTTATGAATGGTAAATAAGAGTAACATTACCTATGAATAATAAAAAAATAAGACATCTTAGAAAGTGACAATTTGACCTTAGTAAACCTATTTAGTATTTTAGAAGCCCTAAATAATTAATTATAATTAATTAATTAATTTAAAAGTATATTTATTTCCCTGAAATTTATTCATAAATTATTGAATCAATGTCTAATAGTTATTAGATAATATTATGAGACCCTACGCAATTTTTGAAAAAACTATAAAATCAGTTTTAATCATAAAAACTGTTTTTTAGTAAATAATGATTCTAATTGAATATTAAATTAATAATATTTAGAAAATTATTTTTGAAAAATGGACTTCATTTTTCTATTCTACACGTCGAATAATGTTTGGGGTAAATTTTTGGGATTTTTCTGAGATACTTGAATTTTTGATGAATAGTAGAATCCGATAATTCACAATAAATGCTAAATAATGTATTAATTGAGTCATCGATGATGTTCTACTGATGTAAGCCCACTTGTTTCGGAATTACATTATAAAATTAATATTCTTGGTCGTTAAATACTCACTATTCCATGTCTTTTGTGAAATTTATAATCTAATACATTTTATATTAGGGAAACTCCTCTCCCATCCACTATAAAAGCCACCCCTCATTCCCTCTTTTTCTCACACCTCTCAAGCTCCAATACTTCTCTAAACTCTGCCCAAACACCTTCCCTAGCACCTCCCCCACGTCCAAAAGCTTCTGGTCTCATCAAAATACCAATAATATCTTCCTTAAGGAGAATCTCAAGGGGAAGATTTAAGAGGTAATTTCCCTCCCTCTTCTCCTTTAATTTCCTTTCATGTTCAAGTTCCTTTCTTGATCTCTCCCCACCTATATTCATCCAAATTGTTTTGTAAATCCATTATGATACATATAATGTTATTTTATTATTCTAATGGGATATTATATCACCCCAACCACTTTTCCTCTTCCTTTTATTTTATTAAAAAGAACGTTGTTCATGAGGTGTTAATTTATCACCTTCAAAAACGATATGCTCTCTTCTTCCATTTCTACCTTCATATCTGGTCATGAAATCATTTTCATGGTTGAACAAGAATATTTTATATGTACTATGTTCTATTTTATGTTCTTGATATAACCTATGGCCATATTACTAAGTGAAAAGTTAAAAAAAGTTCGTTGTGATTCAAAAACCGCTCAAATTAACCCAAATAACCATCATTATATTCTTATTTAATGATTCATCCACATGGATATAATATAATTAATTATAAAATCATTAAATCTTATGTAATATCATTAATAACATGTAATGTCAGTTCTGTATGTTTACCAATGATCTACCCAAACTTCAATTTTAGAATACAAGTGAACCACTCAAGAAAACCATGAAAACGAACATCCCCGAACAATGCTTTTAAACACTATAAGTCAACAAAAGGAACATAATATGAAATAATGAAACCATAATGAACCCTATTTACATACACATGGTTCTGGATTTCTAATTAATGAATATAATGTCATTATACAAGACACTAAAGAGAAGGAGTCATTTGGGTACAAAGTAAGGAGAAATCTCGAACCCAATTTTCTTTCTTCGGGTTCTCCCCGGTTCACTCCATTTTTGATATGGTTACTCCTAAAAGATCATTCTTTCATCATTTACATTAATTTTCTGGGATATAAATGTTTTTCACTGGTTTTTATGTCCAAAAAAATGTTTTCCAATAGAACTCTTCTTTTAAGAACATTCCATTTACTTCTCTCTCAAAGTGGACGGTTCTTGTAACATGTTGGTTATTCACTCTTTCTTTTGGAAACCCAAAGCTTATGAATTTGTTTTTATGAGATGAAACATATTCCTTTGAATGGGTTAGTTATGTTCATTTATTTTATATTTTCATTGTGTCATGCATGATAAATGATAATTTTATGATGTGACGGGTGCGCCAGGAATTATATAGCGCTCCAATGAATTGGGTAAAGTGATTAATCTCATGATTAAATGTGAAATTATGTGGGAAAAAAATTCTATCTCGGTTCACAAGTATGAGTGGAAGGTAACCACTATGACATGATGTTTCATTTTTATGCATTTCCACATTTCAAGCCTTTTATTTATGCTCCTCTCATGTTCATGATAATTTTCCTATTTCATGATTATTCTCACGCCATGCTATATTGTTATTATATATCCTCTTACAAGGCTTCTAGATCACCCCTTTTTATGTATATCCTCAGGTGGATATATGTACTAAAGAGAGGACAAGTTCCACTAAGAATCTAGTGAAGAAAAAATTAAATAAATGTTTATGGTTCATGTTGTATTTGTTATGTATGATCCTAGTTTTCCCAAGACACTAAACCATTGGATCCTCTATGTGTAATACTATTATGTTGTTTATCATTTAAATGATGTAATAGTAATGTACGAAAAAAGGTCACTATTTTTGGTATCATAGGAAAGGTTTAGATAATTTGGGAATTATGACTAGTGAACCCTAAAGAAAACCTCAAGCTTGAGATTAAGTACAAATATTCACAGAAGAACATTTACCTAGGGATCCCATATGTTATGTTTTTCGTATAATTGTTTAAATGAATATGTTATTTGTGACTTGTTTAATTATGTTTTGTTATAACCATTTCTATTTTAGAAAATGGTGGGAACCAGGAGAAATCATGCCAACAACTCATGTGAGGGCCAATGCAACGATTTCCCGAATGACATCCCTAATGATTTGGGAGGTGGAGTTAAAAACATCATGGCGATGCTTACCCAATTATCTCTGGTTGTGAATAATAACAATAATAATGGGGAACATCCTCCTTCACTGAAGATGGAGAAACTTGCTATTGAATGTTTCATGCGGTAAGGACCACTGATGTTTTGTGGATCTTTCGATCCACTAGTTGCAGAAAAAAGGGGTCAAATCCATGGAGAACATCTTTTATGTGCTTCACTGTTCTAAGATGGAGAAGTTGACTCTATCCGTCTATCGTCTAGATGGAGAAGCTGCTCAATGGTTGGCTTTGATTAAGAACACCAAGCCAAGGGAGGAAATTAAAGAGATGGAATGAGAAGAACTTGAGATAATGTTTCATAATAAGTATTTCCAAAGAACTCTTCACACAAAAATAGAGAGAGAATTTATAGAGCTGAAGAAAAAATAAGAAGAATCTGTCACAACCTATGAAGCGAATTTCACAAGGCTTGAAAGGTACGATTTGGGTTTTGATATAAAAAATGATATAAAAATTTATAGATTCTTTAGTGGATTAAAAACAGTCCTTCAAAAGGATATTGCAATTTGGGACTTTGGGAGTTATGAAGAAGTTGTTCGGTGTTCTCTCAAAGTGGAGGTGGAGTTTGTAGAATAGTCTCATGGCAATGGTGATAAGAAGAGAAAGATGTATTTTCAAGCTGGTGGATCTAATGACAAATTTGGGAAGAAAAATCAATGACCCACATGCCAAAAATGTAGAATGTTGCACAATGGGAACTGACTCAAAGGGATGGGGAAATGCTTCAATTGTGGGAAAGAAGGACACCATGCTCAAGAGTTTTGAAATGACACGAAAAAGAAGGAGAATGTAGCCGATGAAAGGATAGAACCACCCATGGTTCAATGCTACAATTGTAGGGATCTAGGGAACTTTGCAAACCAGTGCACTAAACCTCGAGCTCGTGAGGGTAAGCAGCATCGGCAGCCACCAAAGCCAAAGGAACAAGGGAAGTCTTATGACATCACTACTGCGGAGGTGGATCATGATAATGAAGTCGTACAAGGTACACTTCATATTCACTCAAGAATGGAAAAAGACTTATTTGATTCTAGTTCTACGCATTCCTTTATATAATGCATGTTTGCTAGAAATATAGAATCGAAGACCCGAAACCTTGAAGTAGAGATATCTGTAAAAACACCAAGTGGTGAAATCATTGCAACCCAAGTGTTTGACTCTTTTCCTGTTGATGTATGTGGGAAGATTCTTCCAGAAAATATTGTAATACTTCCCTTGTTGGAATTTGACACTATAATGGGAATAGAAAAGCTCTTGTTATAAAGAGCACATATCAACTGTTGGGAAAATGAAATATATTTTCATATTCAGAACCATCCCATGCTCCTCTACAAATGAAAGGAAGACCATGAATCTCCTTTGTGAATTTCATCAATGGTTTGGGTGTTGATTCCCTATGAAGAAGCATACCTCACCCAAATGGTTGAGTCGAAGGAAAGTTCCAAACTTGAGGAAATGTCCATTGTGAGGGAATACAACAAAGTATTTCATGAAGAGTTACCCGGAATTCCCCTGGATCGTCAGGTAGAGTTCTCAATTTAACTCATACATGGAGCTACTCCTACCTCTAAGTGCCCCTATAGGATGTCTCCTATCAAACTGGAGGGTTTAAAGAAACAATTGTAAGAGCATCTCAACAAAGGGTTCATACACCCTAGTGCATCACCTTGGGGTAAGCTAGTGCTCTTTGTGAAGAAGAATGATGGAACCATGCAGTTGTGTAACGATTATCGGGAACTAAACAAGATCACCCTAAAGAACAAGTATCATCTCCCAAGGATTGATGACATGTTCGATCAGTTAAGAGGAGATCAATACTTCTGAAAGGTGGATCTTCGTTCTGGATATCATCAAGTAAAGTTGAAGAAGGAAGATATTCAGAAGACTGAATTCCAAACAAGGTATGGGCACTATATGTTTTTGGTGATGCCCTTTGGACTTACTAATGCCCCTTTAATCTTCATTGATTTGATGAATAGAGTCTTTAGACATTACCCTGAAAAATTTGTGGTAGTTTTTATCATTGATATTCTCATCTACTCCAAGAGAAAGTAGGAACATGAAGAATATCTTAGACTTGTGTTGGCGACATTGTGAAAGGAGAATTTGTACGCCATGTTCAGCAAGTGTGACTTTTGGATGAATCAAGTCACATTCTTGGGACATGTGATCACAAGTGAGGGAATTTATTTGGATCCTTCAAATAAAAATGTGATTGAAGAATGTCCCAGGCCCTCTAGTGTCACAGAAATCCATAGTTTACTTGGATTATCTAGGTACTAATGACGTTTTGTGAGAAACGTCTCACGATTTTCAAGCCCACTAAATAAGTTTATATGGAAATGGGTAAAGTATTTCTGGATAGAAGAATGTGAGGCATGCTTCAAGGAGCTAAAGAGAAGGCTGATCACTGCACCTGTACCCACACTACGGAAAAGTGGAGAATGATTTGTGATATATAGTGATGCTTCAATGAAAGGATTGGGTTGTGTACTCATGAAAAATTATAATGTGATAGCCTATGCCTCACGACAATTAATGATCCATGAGCAGAACTACCCGACGCATGATCTAGAGCTGGCAGTCGTGATTTTTTCCATGAAAATCTGGTGGCAATACCTTTATGGTGAGAAGTGTGACATATACACCGACAACAACAGCCTAAAGTATATATTCACACAAAAGGATCTCAACATGCGTCAAAGGAGATGGTTAGAGATAATCAAGGATTACGATTTCTCTATTCACTATCGTCCTGGAAATGAGAACAAGGTAGCTGATGCTCTATGCAGAAAAGAACATGCTACTCTATCCATTTTGCTGATTGAGAATGACCCAATCTTCTTGTATATGAAAAGTATGGATTTGGAAATCATAAGGTCAGAAGATACATCCTACCTTTCCCAAATGATTGCGCATCCATCCATTCAAGAGAAGATTAAGGAAGGAAAAATGGATTTTGTGGAGATAAAAAAGAGGGTGAATTCAGTAAAGGAAGGAAAGCTACAAGAGTTCCATATCAACGATGATGGTGTGATTCGGTTTGGAACGCGGCTTTGTTTACCTTCATCACCCGGAATAATGAAGGATCTATTAGATAATGCACATAGCTCAACTTTCTCTATTCATCCTAGGAGTACCAAGATATACCATGATCTTTGAGAACACTTCTGGTGGGATAACATGAAGAAGGAGATTGCAGAATATATATCAAGGTGCTTGGTATGTCAGCAAGTAAAAGCTGTGCAGCAAAAGCCCAAAGGTATGATGCCACCATTGCCTATACCAATGTGGAAATTGGAAAATGTAACTATGGACTTCATCAAAGTCCTCCCGAAGGCGTCAAAGGGAAATAATGTGATATGGGTTGTGGTTGACTGAGTCACCAAGACTGCCCATTTTATCGCTATTCGGGAAGACCTCTCACTTGAAAAACTTGAAAATATATAATTGATATAAGTGGTGATACTACACGGTGTTCCACTCTCAATTGTCTTTGACCATGATCCAAGGTTCACATCTTTGTTCTGGGGGAGCCTTCAACATGCTTTGAGTACTGAATTAAATTTCAGCACGACCTATCACCCCCAAACTGATGGCCAGTCTGAAAGTACTATTCAAACACTTGAAGATATGTTAAGAGCCTGCTCTCTTGAATTCAAAGTTGGTTGGGATCATCATCTCCCATTGGTTGAGTTCTCATACAACAATAGCTTCCACTCGAGTATTCATATGGCTCTATATGAAGATCTTTATGGGAAGCGATGTAGAACTCCAACCTGTTGGGATGAAGTTGGAGAAAGAAAGCTACTTGGGACCGATCTTGTTCAAGAGGTGACCGAGAATGTTCAATTCATCTTGAAACACATCAAAGATGCTCAAAGTCTTCGAAAGAGCTATGTAGACAATCGTCGAAGGGACTTGGAGTTCGAATTTAGAGATAAATTCTTCCTTCGAATATCTCCATGGAAGAGAGTCATGCGATTCAGGAAGAAAGAGAAGGTAATCCCAAGGTACATTGGCCCCTTTGAGATCCTTGATCGTATAGGAGTCGTGGCCTATCATCTAGAACATCCACCATATATGGCTCAAGTACATGATGAGTTTCACATATCACTACTAAGGAAGTACATATCAGACCCCTCACATGTACTAAACTCAAAGGTGGTGCATCTGGAAGATGATCTCTCCTATGAGGAGCAGCCAGTAAAGATTCTGGATCGAAGATACAAGGTTCTACGAAACATGACAACCCATCTTTTCAAATTGTTATGGTGGAACCATAAATTTGAGGAAGCAACTTGGGAACCAAAAGAGGCAATGATGGAGAAGTACCATCATCTGTTTGTGTAAAGTGAAATTTCGGGGGCGAAATTTCATAAGGGGGGAAGAATGTAACGACCCAAATTTTTTCAATAGAAATTACCTTCTTATAAATATGTCATAAAATAACATGGAAACACAAAAAAATGAACTACTAAGTGATACGTAACTTTTAAACATAAGTTTGTCACTTCTATGTTTGTAATTTTGAAAATCTGACATTCACGGTTGTGTTCAGGATGATTTTTGGACTCTAATGAAACAAAAATAATTTTTGGTGAATAGTAAACTACCCTTATGAACATTAAACTACCCTTATGAATATTAATATGACCCTTATGAATATTAAATAAGAGTAACCTTACCTATGAAATATAATATAAAATTTAAAAATATTAGAAATTGACAATTTTAAATTAGTAAACGTTTTTGGTATTTTATAAGTCATAAATAATTTATTAAAATTAATTAATTAATTTAAATGAATATTTATTTCCCAAAAATGTATTCATAAATTATTTAATCAATGTCTAATAGTTTTTACATAATATTATGAGACCCTATGTAATTTTTGAAAGAACTATAAAATCAGTTTTAATGTTAAAAATGTTTTTTAAGTAAATTATCATTTTAATTAAATATTTAATTAATAAAATATAAAAAATTATTCTTGAAAAATGGACTTCATTTTTGTATTCTACATTTTGAAAAAATTGTTGGGTTAAATTTTTTGGATTTTTCTGAGATACTTGAATTTTTGATGAATAGTAGAATCTGATAATTCACAATAAATGCTAAATAATGTATTAATTGAGTCATTGATGATGTTCTGATGATGTATGCCCACATGGTTCAGGATTAAATTTTAAAATTACTATTTGTGGTCTTTCAAGAATCACTATTCCTTGTCTTTGGTGAAATTAATAATCTAATCAATTTTATATTAAGGAAACTCCTCTACCCTCCACTATAAAAGCCACCCTTCACTACCTCATTTCTTCACACCTCTCAAACTCCAGGCCTTCTCTAAACTCTGCCCAAAAACCTTCCCTATCCCCTCCCCCACGTCCAAAATCAGATGGTCTCATAAAAATACAATGACTATTTTCCTTAAGGAGGATCTGAAGAGGAAGATTGAAGATGAAATTTCCCTCCCTCTTCTCCTTTAATTTCCTTTCAAGTTTATGTTCTTTTCTTGATCTCTCCCAACCTATATTCATCCAAATCGTTTTGTAACTCCAGTATTATAAATATTATGTAATTTTATTATTGTAATGGGATATTATATCACCCCAAATACTTTTCCTCTTTCTTTTATTTTATTAATGAGAACGTTGTTCATGAGATGTTAATTTATCATCTTCAAAAACGACATGCTCTCTTCTTCCATTTATACCATCAGATATTGTTATGAAACCATTTTTATGGTTGAACTAGAGTATTTTATATGTACTATGTTCAATTTTATTTTTTGGAAAAAACCTATGGCCATATTACTAAGTGAAAACTTAAAACAAGTTCATTGTGATCCAAAAAACGCTCAAATTATCCCAAATAATCATCATTAAATTCTTATTTAATGATTCGTCCACATGGATCTAATATAATATGTTATAAAATCATTAAATCTAATGTAATATCATTAATATCATGTAATATCAGTTCTGTATGATTACCCATGATCGAACCAAATTTCAATTTAAGAATACAAGTGAACCACTCAAGAAAACCATGAAAACGAACATCCCCGAACAATGTTTTAAAACTCTATAAGTCATCCAAAGGAACATAATATGACATAATGAAACCATAATTAACCCAATTAAAGTACACATGGTTATAGATTTATAATTAATGAATATAATGTCATTATACATGACATTAAAGAGAAGGAGGCATTCGGGTACAAGGTAAGGGGAAATATCAAACCCGATTTTCTTCCTTCAGGTTCTCACTCTTTCACTCCATTTTTGATATTGTTAGTCCTCAAAGATAATTTGTTCATAATTTACTTTACTATTCTAGAATAAACATTTTGGTTAGTGGTTTTTATGTCCAATGATATGTTTTCCAAAAGAAATCTTATTTTAAGAACGTTCCTTTTACTTCTCACTGAAAGTGGACGGTTCTGGTAACATGTGGTTTATTCCGTCTTTCTTTTGGGAACCCAAAGCATATGAAGGTGTTATTATGAGATGAACCCCTTTCCTTTTCATGTGATAGTTATGTTTATTTATGTTATATGTTCATTGTGTCATTCATGATAAATGATAATTTTATGATGTGACGGGTGCGCCCAGAATTATAATACAAAATATGAATATTTAAAATTGACGGGTGCGCCGAGAATTATATAGCACTACAATGCATTGTGTAAATAAATGAATCTCATGAGTAAATGTGAAATTATGTGTGAACATGACTCTAGCTTGGTTCACAAGTATGTGTGGTAATTAACAACTAAGATATGATTTTCCATTTTTATGCATTGCCACATTTCAAGTATTTTATTTATGATCCTCTCATGTTCATGATTATTTAAATATGTCATGATTATGCTCACCCCATGATATATTGTTCTTATCTATCCTCTTACTGGGCTTCTAGCTCAACCATTTTGATGTATATCCTCAGGTGGCTACATTTACTAAGGAGAGGACAAGTGCCACTTAGAAGCTAGTGGAGAATAAATTAAATAATTGTTTATGGTTCATGTTGTATTTGTTATGTATGGTCCTAGTTTTCCAAAGAAACTAAAACTCTGGATCTTCTATGTGTAATACTATTATGTTTTTTATCATTTAAATGATGTAAAAGTAATGTAAGAAAAGTCGGGGTCACTATTTGCACCACCATTAATTTAGTCATCATGAAAACCTATTTATTGATGAAGTTTATTGTTTCAATTAAATTATATATAAATTATTGTATGAGATATATGATTATTTCTTAAACCATATATTAATATTATATGTGGTTCTTAATTTGAATGTTATTTTTTAACTATGGAAATTATTATAAATTTATATACCTTAATTAAAATTTATATATATTATTTGGATACATTATTCTTGATTGCACATAATTATTCGATATTTATGTAATTCATTGTACATACAATGATTTTTGGTGCATGGTTTTATATAGGCCCCCAATGAATCACTATGATTCACAATATAAATCTATTATCCAAAATAAAATGTTTTTAACTTGTTTTTTAAAATATATACTGAAATATCTTGATAGTAGATATTTCATGACTTCTGATATCACGTGGTCTATTAATTATGTATTTCTATTTTTAATAATACTGTTATTATATTTATTAATATGATTTTAACAATTATATCATATATATATTCATTTAAATCTAATATTATTTATTAAATGGTTTGTGTAATCAGTTTTTTTGACTTTCTACATTGAATATGCCTTCTTAATTCATGAATTTAATTTATTGTAATGTCATGTGTGTTCAGTTATTTACGTTTCTATATTTATATTTATTTATTTAATCATTATTGATTTTGAAATACAGAACCCATATTATGCATATGATGTCACCCTTATATTTTTCATTTTAGAATAAAATGAAGAAGATATAATGGAATTCAATTACATGGACACATATCAGTTAATATTGTTATATATTTTTTACAATTCCAAAAATAGAAATGATATCATGTGTGTATCATGTTCTAAAAAATGCTAAACATTCAAATCCTTTACGAATTAATACAATGTGTATATGAAAATATAATATAATTATAAATCATCCCCATGTTAATAGTATTCGTGTTGTTTCATTTACCCTTACTTATATTTTCTAACAACAATGTTGGGTCATATAATCCAATGATACAGAATTAGGGTGTTTTAAATGATTAGTCAATGTATATGGGGTCCTCTTTTGACTTATTGGTATACATTATGGTGATGACCATTAGAATAGTGGAGTAACTAATCACAGAAATTCACATGTGATGGAGTGATAAAAAAATTTGGCAGATAAGGCTCACAATGATAGAGGGCCTGATATTTTATGAATATGGAAGTTGGAATATTTTAATTCCTTTTCATTGTCTAAAAAACATATCATGTTTTAACAAATGGATGTGAAATACACATTTAATGTTATTATGTGAATAATGATGGGATTTCAAATTCATGTGATTTGTTTTATATATTTAAATTTTTTTCTTGAGGATTTGATTGGTATTATAGATGACATAGTTTTAAGGTTACTTATGTGTTAATAACAATGTATACATCATTTCACTATGTAATTTTATGAAATAGGTAAAAAATACAAGTGTATTTTGAGAACATGTGAAGCAGTTTTACTAGTGTATGATTTTTTTTTATGTTTTCTTTTATAGGTATATATATTTATTTAAGACTACCACACATCGTCGATAGAAAAAAAGGTTCATACTCACACCATTAATGGGCCACAAAGGATTCATGTTGATATTTTTTATTTTATTGGAAGAAAGAGATTGGGCTCATTGTCTATACATATAGACCTATGATGTATCCAGGTGTGTCATATGTATGACAAAGTTTATAGAAGTTGGACATTGTAGGTAATTTACACTATTATGGAGTTCTATTTTTGTGATTTTTTTAAGAAATTATTAGATTGTTCTATGAGATATATTTCACGGAAACATATAGATATCATAAAATTTATATATTTTATTGTATGAATAACACATGTACTTTTGCTGTGTTATTGTTGTTTGTTAATTTTTATTCCCCAAAATATGGCCTTCCACTTCCACTATGCAATTTCTATAACTATTAAAACTACTACTACTACTACTACATGAACTATTATTAATATTAACAATATAATTATTATAATTAAAGGTATAGTCTCTCTAATATCATTTAATTTACTATTACATTTAGTTGGATGACTTTTCATTTTGAGAATGTTAATATAATGAATTATGGTGAACTTCCATAGAGCACCGGTAGAGTCACTCTATGTTTGTCATGTTACAGATGGTATTAGATAGAGAATCAGTTAGTCATATATACTAGTATAATTATTATGTTTTACAGGTGGATATAATTTTTTTTCATTAAGTTGTTCATAGTCTAAGCTATAGTAGACGAGATCCTAGTAATGTTTCATAACATTGAATGGAGGTTGTATTATGTGTGAAGCCTACAAGTACATAAACAGTAGTATATGTTTCCTAGAAAAATCATTATTTTTCTAGATTTTCATTACAACAGTTATGTTAATTGATTCATTTAATTTTTAATTTGGTATTCTGGGATTTTATTTTGACACTTTCCCCGACAGGTAGCTGGATATTACTCATGCATCTGGACAAAAACATAGGTCCATATGTAATTTTTGTTTTATTGTGATTGTAAATTATATAATTAAATAATATATAGGGGTGTATTATTTGATGTTCTAAAAATAAGATGGAATATATATAAATCCTTACCTTCTGGGGGAATTTTACTAAGCCATCCATTGTTTGTAGTTCTCTGTTTGATTAGAATTAAATCCTATATAGACATGGTATCTATGATTCCATATTTTATAATGGGTATCATGGAATAAATGATGTCATAAACTCTAAAAAATTTCTTAAATAGACTACTAAATAATTTAATACATCACCTAATGGTGTTATTCTACTCATCCATCACTGAATTGTTGTTTCAGGTTTGATTGTTATGTTATAACTGATAATGATACGGGTAGGCCTGGGGACATGTGCCTAGATGATGTTAGATATTGGTTTAGTGGGGATGTTTATTGGTGGTGAGATGCTCTTACAATTAAAAAATTCTCTGTTTGTGTTATCTATAGTATTATTATAGGTATTAATCATGGAATTTGGTTCTTAGTGTCATACCACCTAAATTGGATTTGTTGGTGAATCAAGAGTGTAGAGATGTGGCTATCATCGGTGTGCTCGATATGAGTCCAATGAGGGAAGGGTTTATCATGATACAAATGAAGAGGATGTGAGCTCATAAAGATAGCTACTAAAGGTAGAAAAATAATGTTTTTGGATAGAATAGTATCTCATGTAGTGCTTGATTCATGTAAATCTAAGCAATTAACAATATCATATAGAGATAATCCCTAATTTCATATATGGTGTTGATTATTCTGTAGCACGAATCAATTTGTTGCAGGGAGAGTGTGAAAAATAGGAAGTAGTGTTCTAGGTGGGTTATGTCTATAAAATTTTCATTCTGATTGAGATTCACCTGAGGTGGAGGTGATATTATCTATTTATATACATTGGGGGATACAGATGATCCAGTAGTACATATAGGTATATGTTTAATGACATGAGGGATGGACTTGATTGTACATTGATACTTTATCCATTAGAAAATTATATCATGATACCTTGAAGGATGATTGATCCCACATACTTATGAACATTTAATATAGAGATGCTTTATTAATGGATTATAATGGGATGTTCATTGACTTATCCCAATTTCTCCCACTATGGATGTTGATGACATTGATAGAGTGAGGACATTTTAATATGGTTACTAACATAGTATTCATGTTCATGTAAAAATATAAAGGATTAACTATTATGGATTGAATATGGATAAGAATTTATCGATCTAGATGATGGGATTAGGTGAGAAATGAAATGGTACTTTTGGTATCTGAAGCATGGTTGTGATGAGTTTTAGCAACAATGCGAGGTCATAGACTTGGGCATGCTGGTAAGCAGTGGATCATCTATAGTATAATTCTAGTGTGTTAATCTACATCATGTTCATACCCATTTTTAATGACCTCAGTAAGAATGGTAACATTTTGGGACAATGAATTATTTTAGGGGATATAATAGAAAATTTATTGGACACAATGGAGTCAGGGACTATCTTAGACTCATGAAATTGAGGAAAGACTATGAATGTGACCAAATGTGGGTATAATAGAAAAAACTACACACATAATTCATATAATGGAATATATACACATTAATGGTGTAAGTATCAAGTGTTGGTTACAAATCATTATGTTTGACATTAATTAGTGAGTCTAGAATCAAGAAAACTATGTAATGTGAAGATCACATGTAGAGAGAAAAATGGTGATCCAATAGTTGTTAGAGGTATTCTAGGACCATGTTCATATATTTATATTTTTTATGGTAGACAATGTTTCATGTACAGAAAAATTGAAAAATAAATTATCCATATTATAGTTAATATTTCATAATCTAAATGATGAATGAATTCTATCAGATATATTATAACCATGGGTTTTTTTTGTACCATGTGTAATGTGGATTTTCTGGACCTCAAATATAATTGAGGATCTTCTTGGTGACATCTATGAAATGGGTGAGAATTTGGAATCTAATGATATATATGATTGAGAGTATATAAAATTCAAGTTTCCTTTAATATGGAATGGTTCGAGTCATACCAATAAAATATTGTAAATAGAGTTTGTATGTTACCATGTAGGTTATACTTATGTCTGGGAATGTTATAGAATATATCATTTATTAGGGGGTATTTGGAGTATTTTGGGATGTTTCAAATGATATAAAATTGTTCTGTATCATAACATGTTGAGGAAAATTTATGAGCAATATGGACTTGTAAAAATAAATATCAGAACAGTTTGTGGTCAAATATCTTGGTGAATTGATATTTTAATGTTGAAAATGTTTTAAGATTACATGTTTAGAGAATGTAAAAAATCTAATTGTAATTTGAACCACTCGTTTGGTGGATGGATAAGAAATTAAATCATTATTTGGAATGACTATAGGACATTTTGAATCCATTAAATTGGTCTTTTTATATGAGGGTTATGGAAAAAATGTTTATATGGGGTTTTCGTTGAGTTTCAAAAACAACAGTCTTATATAACATATTTTCAAGACACATGACACTTGGTTCATAGTTATTGACTGATTATATCTTACTATATAGCCTAAAATATAATCCCTAGTTTTAATAGGACCTACTTATATTTAAATATTAATTTATCTAAGAAAACATTCATTTTTTTGAGGGTAACAGAATATTCATAGTTTGAATAATGATTTCCCAACAATGAAATCAATTAGTGTGGTGTGGAATGTCTGTGTGATAATATCTCTACAAGGTTGGCGACTATCATGACACCCCATGTGGATCATTAAAGTGTATAAAATTACCAAATTCCTAATTTATATTTTAATAATTAACTCCCAATTTAGCACCTTAATTTGCGTAGTATCACTCAATAGGAGATTCTATATAATTATTATTTAGACATTGAGGTTTCACCCTTGTCTGATTTATATTCAAGTTTGTACTGTAATTATGGATCCATTTCATCATGAAAATATGCATTGGTACCTATTTTTTTTGTTCACATTCCATTTAGAATTTTGTTTAAGTACATGATAATATTCTTTATTTATGATAATTTATTTCATTCCCCATTATCTATTAATTGGACAGAATTAGAGGCCAGTATTTGAATATATGACACATATAGGTAAAAGTAGGAGGTTATAACTTTCTAAAAATTCATACATGTGTTGATGTGTTACATGATAAATTGGAATTAGTGGGGCGGTTTGAGTGTGATAGTTTTTATAATGGATTCATTTTAAATTATTAGAGGGAGAGTCCAATGAGTAGAATCATATATATTAGTGTATATTAGATCTATTTATGGAATGGTAGGGGTGAAAAAATGGGGTTGGATTAAAAATAAATTTTTATTTGTATCATTTTTTATAATTGAGTTAATGGATATGTGTGTTCCATGGTAATGTTTTTGGAGTATACTATATGAAATTAGGTGATGTTGATCTTGAGAGTTGGGGAAACCTGGTTCATAAGGTTCATGCATTTGGTGACGGCCCATACCATAGTTGGCTGTTGTGCTTCATATACGTAGAAATTGATTTTTAGGAGATGTGTATTTTGTCTCCTAAGATTTAGAGTCACTATTATTGTCCAACATCATTATTTCAATCATGTCACAATAGATATGTTCAATGTTTTGAATTATTCACCACTCTAATTTTTCATATCCCTCTATAGATTTATTAGCATATTAAAAGATGGTGGACAATTTACTGGGGGTGGTGATAACCATAAAAGGCCACAAGTGATTTTGTGACTCCATCAGCTGGGGGATAAGACATTCCATTGTGTAGAGGAGGATGATATATTGATATTGAAGGAATAGGTTCCCAATTCTTTTCAATATCGAGAATATATGCTGATGGATTTTTAATAAACATAATTCTAATAGTCATGTGATGTATTTATTTGCATATAAATGTGGTTTTAGATTAACAATAAGGGTTGTGTATGTGAAAATAGTTTGAAAATGAAGTCACATGGTATGATAATGGATTACTACCAAGGGGTAATCTAGTATAACTAATTAATATGGAATTTTTCCAATAATACATTGGATGAAGGATAACAAAAACCAAGTTTCTGGTTTTTTGAAAAAAAGATATGTGGGTTCATTAACATGTTAGTAATATAAGTATATTTATGTTTTCGACTGACATATATATATAGTGATGTAGGATTGGAACTAGTGGGTGGTGGCTTCCTATGTTCATACTAAAACCATAAATGGTCCCTTCATGACAGATATAGAATATATGTCTACGAATAATACTATGGATTAAGACTCTTATTATAAATCATAGTGTGTTGGGATGTGATGAGGTGTGTCAGATGGATAATATCATATTTTGAGAATAAATTAGTGAATACTTTTCACCAAGATAGAGTTCTATTTTTATGATTTTGTTTACGCACATATATATCTACACATGTTATATCAATTATTCTTTTGTATAACTATTATTGTATGTATATATTTTAGGAAGGTTTTACATTAGTACTTTTCACTCGTTATTTGGGTTGATAAATTTTTCTTCTTTTGTGTATGGTTAACGAATAATAATGTAAAATTCAGATCAATGTTATTTTATTATTACCATTATTATGTTTATCACTAGAGGATATATTCTCTTAAAAATAGTCAAATAGAACATCACTGATAGAATACATGCATATAAGAATGGGGAGACAAACCAATCTCTCGGTAGTTCATTGCCCTATATATGTTGTTGAGTGGCTCTTGAGTCATGTAATTACAATAATGTTGATATCCTGAGTACGTACATTTTTACCTTAGTGTTTACTATGTAAACATTAAATAAAATCCTATGATTTTTCATGAATTTTATATTTTCTAAAACTTAATTTTTGTATTATATCACTTAATTGAATTTTTCCTCCTCCCAAAATTTGAAATTATTCCCACAAGATTTACAAATTCGTAAAAACTAGAGAATAGTCTTATATTGTTCTATAATGATTCATCTTACAAAATGAATATTTTTTATGAATATTGATGGGGGTTAAAAATATGAACCTATTTTATCATAAAAAATACCCATGCATTAGTAGTTTCTATTTTTATAAAATTAATTTTCAATTTATCTATAATAATAAAACATAATGATATTGGGATTATAAAAAATATTTATTTTTTGGTAATAATTATGGTTATATTATATATATCTAATTTTAGTTGATAAATGAGAAGTTAATAGGTAAAAAAAATGTTTTTATGGCTTTATGGAAAGATATTTCAGGTATGATAATTAAGGTTATCTGATAATATTAAATTTCATTTATTTTTTTATGTTTATTCATTTATTCGATGTCTATTTTAGAATGATTATCAGATGATGTTTTATGTTTAATAAAGTATGGTTATATAAAAAGGATCATATAAATAAAATTTATTCACCTATAATTGTTATAGTTGGAGCCTAAAATATTGTGGTTATGTAATCTCAATTTAGATTGGAAATTAAAATTACTACCAATGTAAGGGAGACACTAAATTCTCTAGAGTGTAAAATTTATATATTTAAATATTTCATGAAATATCACCATTTTAATTGTTGTGGTACCTCAAATCATGTTAACACTAAATTATTGATTAATATTATATAGAATATTTTAGATTTTTTTGGGACATTCAAGGCATTTAAATGTAAATCACTTTATTTATCATTTTAAAGGTGATGCTTATCAATTTTAATATTCAATTATGAAAACAAATCAAAGACATATGATTAATTTATTTTAATTAAATTACTTTTATTGGTCATTCAAATAATAGTTATTTTTTATAATTTTTCTAAATATAATGGAATAGAAATTCACATGAATGAACAAAAATGATGTTAATTCAATTTTATAATTTGATGGACATTTTTTCATATTGACTTGGTATGTAAATTTTTTTATGGATTTTGATTCTAATATTGATATAAGTTACTCATAATTGAAGATATTTTTACGAAGTAATTTAGTTAATCTTTATATTTGATGTTATGTTTTTATTGTTCAAGGTGGTAATAATAAGAAAAATGATTTTGAATACATCTAGAAGAAAAATTATTTAATGAAATACAGTTGGTATGAATTAGAGAATAACTCCTCAAAGAAATATGAACATAAGAAAATTCAATTAACAATTTACGATTTTTCCAATAAGAATAATTTTTGGTGGTTCTATTATAATATTTATATGGGTCATTGGTGTTGAAATTTGGGAAGTGTTTCTTATGAATGAAATGAACATAGAATTGGTAATGGTCATAAAAACAATGAAAATATTATAATGAAAAATTCTAATAAAAAATAGAAGGTAAATTATAAATGTTTAATCCAAATAAAAAATTTTATGGACTTAGATATTCTGGAATGTAAGTAAAAGGGTGTGAAAAAACCTATTTGAAAATATCCCAAAAATTGATAAACCACCAAATGAATTACAGATGTACAATACATAATTACTCAAAGTGTATTGAATTTTTCTGGATTAGGTATATACACATTAATTTAATTTTTTGATATTTTCACGAAATATTGAATAACAAAAATAATAAATATGTTTAGTACATTTGAAAAAAAAACAATGGTTTTTTTTATAAAAGTGGGAATGATTGATTGCCATCACCTAATGATAATTTGTTGAATGGTTTTTAAACAATATTTTACTTCATAATTATAGAATCTGATGATGCGATTTTAATAAGGAATTATATTATATTTTATCTTTATAATATATATATATATCATGGGATATAAAGATATATTAAATTTTCATAATGAATTTCTATAACATCCCTAAACCCACATTCCCTATCATGAGATAAGATCCAAAAAATTTAAATTATTGGATTTGATTTTGAAGATTATGATGGATTTTTCATTTCAACAAAACCAAATAATGTAATATAAGATAAATTGGTTCAATTATATTCTGATGAACCATTTTGGATTAGTTATTTTGATAATTACGACAATCTATTACATAATGAGTATCCATATCATTATAAGATAATTTCTCCCACTTATCCTAGATTTTGTTACTTCACATTATGTCATCATCGTGACATATATGAAATCCTTTATATACATAATATTTTGACATAAGTACATGATAAGAAATGAAAAAGGAAATATATTAAGGGTGAGATCAAATTATATTATGGGAAAACATAAGTATTAATTAATGAATTTCATCAATTATCATGTGAAGCTCAAAAATGTATAAATAAAAAAATAGATTCCATCAATGAATAATAAAATAAGACATAAAAATCAAAATTTGAATCATTAATGAGGATACATGGAATTAAGATTAAATAAAAAACTATTCATAATAATCATTAATCACAAGACATGTGATGTCAATCATGATCAGCTGAAATTTTATAAACAAATCAAATGCATAGATAAAATGCCTTGGTATCATGGGAAATCATCATCATAGAAAACATTTATAAACCTTATAGAACCTGATCAATTTGAAAAACCATATGGTTGACATCCAATTTAATTATCTAGAGAACATTATCATTACAAATTGTGTTGGAGCACTATCTAGGGGAAATTATTTTACATATTGTCATAGAACTGAAACATGATTAATGTACATAGATCAATCATCATAAAACACATATAAAATTTATTTATTTCTCTATAACCTGATTAACTGATGGACATGTAATGTGTTTCATGTTAATATCATTAAAACATGACTAAACCTTGAAATGAGAAGTTCTTTGTAAAAACTCTATTTTAAACATGATTAATTAGGGGAAATGGAATAGGATCAATACAAATCTCATTGCATTTATCTTATTCCAAATAGATAATGTGTTATTATGATATCATTTAATAACTAACCAATATATTTATAAGTAACATCATTGTTATTTGACATTAATGAATTTAAATACCATAAAAATATCATTAAAAACTTGGTTAAAAATAATCATTTGATATTGACAATCAAATTTAAAAAGATAAATATTCATAAGATATTTTGAACCCTTATTTTTATAAAGGAAAATTTAGAAAATTATTAAGTAATAGTTTAATAATTATATGAAATTTATAATTAATAATATACTGTTACCTCTTAAATACACATTTAAAAAAAACCATTTCAAATAACATTTTCCTAAAAAATAATTTCAAATACCAAAAATTTCATTAATATAATGAAAATATTATAGTTAATAAGTAATAATATAAAATTGTAAATAAATATCCAATGAAATTGTGGTAATTTTAATAGATTTTTTTTATTATATAAAGAACAGTAATTTTTCCCCGAAAATTTATTATAAAAAAATGACATATTTGTAAAGTGAAAAGAAGATTAATTTAAAAATTATTTTAAAAATTAGGCACTAATAACAATAATATAATATTATTATTTAGTCAAAAAATAAAACTATTTTTTGAATACATGGCTCTTGAATATAAAAAATTCACAATAGATGAGATGAATGGAGTCACCATTTCCTAAAATATTTTATCATTTATTTTATGTAAAAAAATATCAACATTTTAATATAACTATAAAATATAAAGAATGAACATATTAAAATAAAATTCATGATTTTATTGAGATATATAACTTAATATATTAATATTTAAAATATAAATATAAATATTCTTGATAAATGATAAATATGTAACATAAAAACGTACCAATTTTTTAACATTGAATCATTGAACTGGTGAAATAATTACAAGAAATGAAACATATAATATCTTGAAAATATGGATTTCCATTATATGAAATTTCACATGAGAATAAATACATATCATAAATAAATATAGGTTCTGATATAACAATTATATCAAAGAAGGAAAATTTATATAAATATCCAATACATCTTTGGTAACATTGAAAATTTACCCCTGAATGATATATTCCATATAATATACGAAAATACTAATATTTTTTATAATATAATGATAAATAAATTCTTTTTAGTTATATACACTCTAAATTAAAATATTTTTTTGAGAATAGGATACATCACATAGAAATAAAATTCATATGAGGAAACACTTACCTTATGTTCGATATGTAATGATCATTATTTGTCCTTTCGAATAATAATTTTTTTTAATTATTTAAATTAATAATAATAATATCCATTTTTACTATTCCATGAGTTTAAATTATTAAAATTTTATATATTTTTACTTAATGATGTTGTTCTACATCAGATAATTAGATTATATTCGACATATATGTTTAGAATGAATTTAGTAGGTGAACTATAATCATTGAGTTAATTATATAATATATATAGAATAATAAACAATAAACAATTATCATATTTATAGATCATTTATACTTTTATAATCAATAATGAATGATTGTAATAATAATGGACTAATTTTACCGTCATGTATATGATAGTTTGTATCTACCTATGAGTAATGTTTTCATTTTTCAATGATTATCAAGAAAAAAGTATAAGAATTATATTTTCATTCATGAATGATAATTATATTAAAGATTATATAATATTACTTTAACATGATATGGTGTTTAAAAATTGAATATAATCTATTTGAGGAGGTAATAGTTCACACATCAATGAACAACGTTATAATTTTTTTAAATGAGTGAAATATTAGAACAAGAATGGTATATAATATGTTTGAAATGAAAAATATGTCATGTGTATTATAAATAAGTTAATTATATAGGATATAATAATTAAATTGATCATAATCATCATACATCTTAGGAGTTATTAAATTATGAGTTTCATCGCTTCTCAATGTCGTATTACACCATATATAGGAGTTACATTATCATATCCCATACATAATGGTATGTGTAAATTTATGTCTCATATAATTAATCAAAATATATATTGATGTTATAAATATCATATAAACAATTTATATCCATCATCATTCCCAACTATGAGAGGTTTTAATGGAATAATAAATTTCATTGGTTTATGTGGTGGTTGTTCAATATACCCACGAATATTGATTTCAAAAACCATTTGATGGAATTACAGATAGTTGTAGGTCATACCCTAGTTATTACAACATCTAATTATGTGTAATGTGATGATTCTATTATATCATGTTGATTTAATAATAATTTAAGGATGTGGAGAATGATAAAAAATAAAGATGCTCATGGAGAACATTACATCTTCCTCAGCTATCCTCCATAGATTAAAAGGAAATCCATAATAAATAGTATTTATTCAATAAAACATTTCAAGGAAGTTATTAGGGATGTTGGAACGTGATTTTAGAAGGCATTTGATGAGTAAAATGTCTTGAGAGGTGTGAAGAAGATAAGGTAGTGAGTTCACTTTTATAGTTGAGAAGATGAATTTATTTAAATACAAAAAACATTTCATTATTGATAGGTCAATAATATTTAATGTGAAATTAATATTGATAATTAATTTAGTTTAGGGATTATGTGCTTGATAAATATTTCCACATACAACAAGACACATCTTTTAAACTCTATGTTCCTTATCAAAATTGATTCCTTTTTTTACCATTTTGTTTTTCTCTTTGGTAACTAGTATTTTAATATTTCTTAATTTTTCCATTAAAAATAAAATAAAATGGTCCAGACTAGATAATTTATACACAATAATTCAAAATATGATATCTATATTATTTAATATAAATCATATGCATGTTGAAAATTAATTTTAGGATAGGTGCATGTAACACGCAGAAACACCACTTGAAATATAAATTTTATTACTGAGTCTGTACTATTTACATTTGAATTTATTAATTATAATAGATAATTTGGAACAATAATGTACCATAGTTGGTTTTTTATAAACATTTATAAATTATTTTTATAGAGATATAATTTTTTAAAATTTTAAATCAATTATAATATGTAATTTATTATAAAATAACATTCTTGAAAATTTGAAATTATTCATTTAAATTTATTTTAAAAATATTAATAAAATGATTTTATTTTACTATATAATTTCCTCACCTATGTAATATGAAATCACCATCTAATAAAATAGTTTAATAGAATAGTTCACTTCCAATTAACTTTACATTTAATATTTTAGTGCATAAAATTTTAGTTAATTATTAAATTAGTAATTACTCTATTTACATTTATTATTAATTTAATATAATGATTTCATATCCAATAAATAGAATAAATTATGAGTTTAAAAATTCATTTATCCCAAAACCTGATTCTTATAACCAGAAATATTTTTTCCCAATCCCAAATCATTATAGATATTAAAAATAAAATAAAAATCTTTTTCTCTATAAGTTTAGTAGAATTATTATATTTGTAAGAACACAGTTCTTCTTTGAGGTATGGATCATGAGTTGTCAATAAATTAATATTTTACTTGTCTAAATAAGAACAAATGTGTGTTCCTATTAGGGTCATAGATTGATCAGAGATGTCTATGGCTAGTTAAGAGCCTGGAACCCATATTTTTTGTATTTTATTCCTTTCATAATGTTAGTTAAAAACATGTGGGGTAGTTTCATGTTTAGATTAAACCATGTTAGTCTGAACATTGTGGGACGACATGCCGTATAATTTTCTAAAAAAATGTGGTAGGAGTCCCACAAGAAAGGAAAACGGTAGAAGATTTTCATTCAAGCCTATTATTAAATTTAAAATCCCACCTCTCAAAAGTCTCTAATTCAATTTTTTTTTGTCTCCATATATCTAAAATGGTATGAAATTTATTCCCTTTATTCATTTCAAGAGTCTTTTGGATATCTATTTCACAATTTGGATTTATGATCATTTTATCTAATTTCTTGTTCTTCTTCATTTGTAAATTTTTATACCAAACTATGTAAAATTAGAGCTTGATATTAGATGTGTTATCCAGGAATGAAATAAGGTAGGTGGTATCGTGCCTTCATTGAATATCAAGAATTTGATATATGTGGGAGTGTAGTTCTCCCATTTTTGGGTAATTTATTAAATTGTAATTGAACCATGTTATTTCCAATAATTGCTTTGGTAACTGAATAGTCACTATTATTCATGTTATAGATTTTACACCTTGATTAGGAACCACTATATGAGTGATTTTCCTTGAATGACCCATTATGGAATTTAACCATGGGTGCTAATGAGGAATTACGTTTGTCCCATTCCTTGTTTTATAAATATGGAAAATATTATTAAGGGAATTAAAATTTTTATGGATTTTAATTTCTGTGGATAAATGGAATGGGATAGTTGACTTACCCCTTAACCCTTCAATTCCATTTCTTTTTTTAGAATATTTTCATTTGTAATGACTTAGACACATTAGAAATGCTTATCCTATGTATTTAATTGGTCTAATTATTATTTTTTCACATGGATTAAATTATTTATATTATATGAGATAGATTGATAGGATAGTGAGGCTTGTTATATTAAAAATGGCCATATGGGTATTTTAATGGCTATTTAATACTTTTCCTTTGGGAGTTAATTTGTTACTGCACCATGAAACAGATTGAGAAATCATGGGAATTCCATTATTATGATATTCCCATGAGAGATAAAAAAAGGTTAAATTAATTGTATTAGTTTTAAAAACATGTGATTCTTATTATATGAGATGTGACCATGTGAGTAGATAAAATTGCAATCCTTTTGAGGGTTACTTATGCTTGAGTCACCCCCTTGAGTTATGTTGTGATATAAAATGCTATTGGTTTTGACCATGGATATTTAAATTAAATGGTTAAATGAAATTGAAATTAATAAATGATAATATATATGAGTGACACATTGATTCACTTTAGAATTCCATGGATAAACTCTTATAATTATTGAATTTTATACCTAGTGAGATACATATATACATTGAGGGATTAAATGGATGAACTATATCGTTAATGTGATTATCTCATGTGTGATACATGGACCGATTAAGGGATTCCCCGGATAAACACATTGTTGATGGAATTATATGTCGAGTGATACATCGATCCATGTGAGGGATTCCATGGATGTATTCAAGGAGCATTTGACTATATATTATGAGTAAAACTTGTGGATTATTTATAGGATCTCCAAGGACTTACTCAGTTTAACGAGACATATACCACACCTAGAGAAATATTGTGTTCCTTAATGGTTTTCTATGGATGGTCTTGTAAGGTGATGGTTGATAATGCACGAGGAGTGAGACTTGAATTCCCACATAGGAATGTCAAGGATGGGCTCATGTTCTGATTTTAATTATAATGTAAATGACTTCTGACATATCTTATAAGCAAAAAAAAAATTTAGAATCATTTATCATTTGTACAAGTTTATATGATCTTATACGAAATCTATTGTGCGACCACTGTTACAGTGGATGATGGGTTTGAGTTTGATCTCAAGACATATAAATTTTATGTATATTAATTAATGAATGAAATGAATGTAAACGAAATATATAGTATCTAGGATGTTACTTTTATTTTCATATTTATTTACTAATTTTCTTATTTCACAATTTATACTATGTATATTCAACATGTAATTGGAACAAGTCTTATGTGGTTGCCTATTAGTATTTATCCTGACACCCTGTTCGTGTAATGTTTTGGGCCCAAAAGGATTATATGTTTTTTTAAAACCATGATCTTTTTTACATACATGAACAAGAGTCATTACATAAACTATCACTTAAGACAACTCTGAGGATCAAGAGAACTATTTTCTTGGATAATTAGGTACATTAAATGACCACATAATACCTACAGTACACCATCTTTATATGACCACAACATTTTTCTTACATAGAATTGTATGGGATAAACTGAGGACATGAATAAGAAAATGTAGAATATAAACCCTGTAATGAATTAAACTAGGCCTAATATGAATAATACAATACAAGTTATGGAATAGACATATCAATGGAGTATAAGATAAAAATGAACATAATGGCATGATATAGCATGATTAACATAACTTGGAAATGTGGAAAAAACATTTAACAAGATATTAACATCAACCAAGGATTATAACACAAGGAGCATCAGTAAAACATCACTGGACATGACTTATCAGGATTCTTATCATTACCAAATGCATTGGAGTGCTATCAGGGCACACCCTTTGTAAATATTTCATGCATACGCATGACACATGGATCATACAACCTCAAATCATTCAATGTAATCATTTATTACATTATAAATGAATATAGAATACATAATGAAAATATATAATCAAAAAGTAAATGTTCAGAATTGATAAAACCCTTGAAAGAGAAGTGAACATGGTATTAACTAGACATTAACTTTGTCATTGAAAATCGTCGTGCAATTTAGGCATCATGACGACGTGACATAATAATTCAAAAAATTGGATGATGAAAGAGAAATGTGTATCTTATCATAGGTTCATAAAATTAAACGTAAGGGGGTCATATATATACATGTCATAACTTAGGTAATGGAATTTAGATGCAAAATATATAATAATATCATGAATGTAAATAAAGAGTGAGAAATCCTTAAAGAAATTTCGACATGGTAATGGATGTATTTAAGTGGAATAAATGAGACAGAAATTAGTATATCGTCATAAAAAATAATTTTAAATGTATGGGGTGGTGGGAAATTATATTCCATCATTTTTAATTGAAAAAAGTGTTATATCAACACAAAGAAAGTTGGACAAAATTGAGAATAGAAGAAAATCCTTATATGGATGTGTGATCCCAATGGCTTGAGAGAGGATTGAGAGCGGATTATTTGGAGAATGTGTTTCCTATGAAGGATTATAGAATTTGGAGGGTATAGTTTGGTCTAACTTTAATTTTTTTTACTAAATAGGAATGAGATAATGAGTTGGTTTATATAGGAAATGAGAGGCAATTCTTTATTAGTTAGGTTTTCGACACCAAATATTATACTAACCAAAAAAAATCAAAAAAATTGTTTTTTCTAAAGGGGAGTGGAAAAATTTATTTTATAAGGCCCCTGGCCTAACATATTAAATTATTAGGCTTTCTTATGTGGAGGTTAGTCACACTTCCAAAAAAATTATTTTAAAAAGTTAAAATGTTGTATATTCCTGGGAGGTTCAAATAAGGCGCTATAAAATTAATTAATAAAATCTGAAATCACATTATTTTAATGTTACACCATATATTAGACTAATATACCTTTTATATATTTTTATTATATCACCGTTGAATCATTATTATGTCATAATACACATTATATATTTAAACATTATATAATTGTTTCCCAAAAATTTAGATGTCCCAAAAAATATTGAAAATTTACCCTTTTTAGAATTTGAACATCCTAAATCCAAAATTAATATTCATTTTATTTGAATAATTTTCTAAATTTTTGAATATTTATCATTAATTTAAAATTACAAATTTATTGAAAATTGAAGGATTTTTATAAAAAATAATCGTTCAAACATTAATAAAAATTGAAATTGTATTCATTAAAATTATGTGATCATTTATATTTAAAAACATGAGTTAGTAATATTATTTTTTTAAATATTATTTAATTAAAAAATCCATTAATTTATCAAAAAAGATATCCTATTTGAATATTAAGTAAAATAATAATATTTTTCCACTAAAAACCATTTAAAAAACAAAAATTATAAAAATAATATATATTCATTTTTATATATAAAACTAATGCATATATTCATAGTTCAATGTTATTGTTACATAAGCTATTATAACACCCTCATAATACATAAGGACAAGGTGTGAATTGTTGAATGAATCTTGGGGTAGCTCTAATAACATTGCTTGTGTGGTAATCTCAATTAACATCCACTTCTCCCATAGGTGATTCCATTCAATATTAATGTGTTGATGATCAGCATGTTCTTCATCAAGATAGATTTCTAGAGACGCTACCTCCTTTACATGATCTAAAAAATGGGCTTCAAATGGAGAATTTCTTTTTGATGAGGCCAGTTCCTCCTTTTACTGAGTTAATTGGAATTTTTAAAGACATATACATATATATATATATACTAGTCATGTGATTATTATTTAACAACTATATTATCAATGGTAACAATTCATAAGGATAATTTAAAACCCAAAATATTAAATCAAAGGTAGTTCATACGTTTATTATAACCATTTTACATAATAAGACATTTAATTAGATAATGAAAAATTGACATGAAGTAGAGCTTGGTTCGTTATAATATTTCCCCCCATTTACAATTATGACCCCAAAATTTCATTTTACATACCATTTAAAAAAAGGTTTTGGTACTTTTCCTCCCTCACTTCTATGAGGGTGTTAGTCGTTCCATTTAGAATTTCCTTTATGTAGAAAGGGTTCATGAATCAGATTGGTACCTAAAGAAAATTTTAAAAATCATCTACTGCCTTCACCCAAAAACACCTAAATTGTCTTGGATTAAATATATGGATGCCCTGATAAGTCATTAAATTGTTATTTCATATATATAATTTTGAAATATCTTCTTGAACGTGTTTTATATAAATAAAATTCAGCATGCCTCATATTTAAATATTTCAAAATATGGTTTTGGTATATAATTATTGGTGTTTTCCCAAAGAAATAAATCTGTAATTTGATTCTTATACGCTGCTCAAAGGTCTCCCTCTTTTGAACAATCTAAAAAGTAATTCAGTTCTTCATCATTTTGATATAGAAAAAGAATTTTTATAGACTCTGATTGTACTTCCCATGATTATCATCGTAAAAAATTTCATAGGTCAAGATTCTCCAATAGAGGTCGCATGATCCATGAATGAATCATGCAATTCGTGAGGTATTGGATTCATCATAATATTTTTATAATATAATTTTCTAATTTGAAAAAGTTTCATTGTCATACGATCTTGACTTCATGATAATTTATCCAAATATTTCTTGATTAAGAGAGTGAAAAGGTGTTCATGTTCTTCCTCCCTCCTGTTTTTGTAAAAATATAGAATTTTGGGGTTTGAATATATAGATATTAAGAATGTAAAAAAGAAAACATTTAACATAGATGGATAAACATATATAGTATATCCTAACTTATCATACCCAAAATTCAATAATGGTTCTCTATGATCTTTTTCATAACTTATATTCTCACGATATTTTTTTGTTCCCTCAATAATGAATCATACTGTGGTTATTTATTTACAAAAGAATATATCTTGGGAGTGTCGAACCAAGAGTACATCAAGGCCTGTTATCATGCACTATTTATCCTTATTGTATTTCTCAAAGAGCTGTATTCAGGTTTTACCCTGTGATGTATATGTGATAGTGCCACCTCTACATGTTGTTATAAATACATACATATATTTTCTTGATAAAACACTTAATATACACTCAAAAAAAAATTATATTTTTCTTATAGATATTCTTATCCCCTAAGGCTTCTCTAGGGATTTATAATCCTAATCCCAAAAAATAAAAAAACCCATCCTCTAATACAAAATATAACAACCCGACAATTTATTACACTATTAAACATAATTTATTACAATAAAATTTCCCTTGGTAAAAAATAAAATATTGATAGTTCTAGTGTATTTGGGGCATTGGATCATTACATAATAACTTTAAACATTATATACATATCTTTATTGAAAAAATCATTTACATGACAATAACATTCCTTCACACGTTGAATTGCATAGAATAAAATGATAAGTTTCTTTTGAAAATGGTTACCTTTAAATACCAGTATAGAAGTACTCGTGGAATTACATAATTAATAAAATACAGCATATGTAATAATAATATCAATGTTATATATGATTAACATGACCCTAATGGATTTATATTTTTTGATTATCATCACGTGGATGTGTGGAAATAAAATTAACATGATATTCGCATGATCCAAGGATCAATTCAAATGGAGCTTTAGTAAACCCTCATTTGACTTGATGTATCATGATAATAATATTTACACAATGAATTTGAGATCTATTTGGGTGGACCATTTATTAACATTTCATTTCATGCATAATTGTGCCACATGAATCATACAACATGGAATCATTCAACATCATCATTTAATCTATGATAAAGTAATCTGGAATACATATATGAAACTCTATAATAAATAATTAAATGTGTATATAGTTGAATACCCTTGATATGGAAGTGGGCATGGTATTCACTACAAAATGACTTTGGATTGAAAAATTGTAGAGAAATTTCTACAACATGACGACATGACGTAAGATTTCATAAAAATGGTTGATGAGAGAGAAAGGCTTATCTCATCATATGTATAAGAAATGGACATTATGTGGGACCTATATATACATTTCCCAATATTTGAAATTGAATTTACATGCATAATATAATATAATTACATTAATATAAATTAGGAGAGAGTAATCCCTTACAGTATTTTGGCATGGTAATAGTTGTACATGGGGGGGATTAATGAAAGTGAAAGGGGGCTGTCATCATTAAAAAATATGGTGGGATGTGTGGTGGAGGTTTAAAATCATAATCCAATATTATTAATTGAAAATTAAAAGGTCTATAAGCATAATGAAATGTTGACCAAAATGAGATATAAAGAAATCCCTTACATAGAAATTTTATCCATAAAGCTTGGGGGAGGCATAAGATAGGCTTACTGGAGCTTGGGCCAGCGTGGGAGGATTTTAAAGAGATTTTGTTAGATTTTGGTAGATCTTAAAATGGTTTAAGTGTAGTGGAACGATATATTGAGTGGGATTATATATGAAAGGGGATGATTTTATTTATTTATGAGGTTTTGGATGGCACACATTAAACTAAAGAAAACTACAATCCAACCAATTCATTTTTCTTGTGGTTTTTTCCAAAGGGGAGTAGAAAACATTATTTTATAAGGGAAATGCATGAATAAAAAAATTAGGATAGATTCAGTGGAGGTAAGCCACACTCCCAAGGAAATCATATTATAAAGTTAAAATATTTTATAATTCTTGGACGATACACTAAGGCATCATAAAATTAATCGACTAAATCCAAAATAACATTATTTAAATGTTAAAACATATATTTCGAGATCATACCTTTTATAATAATTTATTTCATCAATATTTGGACATTATGATGTCATAAAACACATTATATATTAAAACGATACTCAATTTTCACAAAAAATTTCTATTGACTTAGAAAATTATGGAAAAATCACCATTAGATAATATTAGAATCCTAAATAAAAATAATTATATTATTTTTATATAGTTATTTATATATATATATGTAAATTTTTACCTTTAATATAATAACATTCATTTATCGAAAGTTCATGTGGTTTGATAAAAATAGCATACAAACCATATTACAAATTACAATAGTACTCATAATGATTATATGATAATTTATATTTAATAAAAACTTATTTATGAATATTAATTTATTAAAATATTATTTAATTTAAATATTGAAAATTAATTAAAATTAATTTTCTATTTGAATATTATCTAAAAAATATCAGTTGGGATTTAAAAAACATTTATAATGTAACAATAATAAAATCATTGTTCATTATTTATTTTATACAAAACTATGAAAAATTATAATAGTTCTTGGGTACTGTTACAAAATCGCTTATAAAACCAACATCATTCCTACGAGTATGGTGTGATACGGTGACAGACTCTTGGGGTGGCTCAGATTACATTGCATGGGTAGTAATCTTTATTAACATCCCCTTCTCCCATAGTGTATTCTGTTCAAGCTTAACATGTTGAATCTTATGTTGGGAATGTTCAAAATAAATGCCCACTGAATCTACCTCCTTTCTGAGCCCAGACAAATGGGCTTCATTTGATGCAATTCTACTAGAAAAGGTCATCGATTCATTGGTCTTAAAAAATTTTCATTAATAATCATATATATTTATACAGATCATGTGATCACTGTTCACCAACTATATTAGCATTTGTAACAATTCAAAATAGTAATTTAAAATATAATTACATAAATCCAAAGAAGTACATAAGTTTTATATAATTTTGTTTTCATAATTATAAATTTAATTCGATCAAGTGAACTTTTCCATAATAAAAATTTGGATCATTACATAATTGTATGTGTCGATATGGGAAAGGGTCCTACATCAGGTACTCGACGTGCTACTTAGAAGAAAGAGAGCATGGGACCAAGCTGAGGATTCTGATGCTACTGGGGTTATTTTAGACTTTTTTATTTTTTATATGAATTTAACATCTTCCTTTTATTCATGATATATTAGTTTTATTAGAATCATGTGACATGTATGATCATCTTGTTTATAAAATGACTTATGGTTTATTTATATTGTTAGTATTCAAATTTTAAATTCTGTTACATGGATGTACTATATATGAAATTAAACTACTAATTTTTCAAATGTGTTAAACTCTTTTAATGAGGCAATAGTCTCTTATATATCTAACCATGTCCCTTACTTCTAGTCAGCATGATCTGGTGTTTTGGGAGATGTGTTTGAGCCCATATGAAAATCAATGTACTGGGAACATTTTCAAGGTATCATGAACTGGTATGTTACAAAGAGTTATCAGATAATTCATTTCCAAGTTTTCTTCACTATTTGGTTCCAATAGAAATGGATCAAAACGAATATGAATTTGGTAATGAGATTTTCTTGACCGTAGTTAACCTATATAAATGGAAATACTAAATTTCCTCAAATAGAGTTATTGATTTATGGATTTTTAGAAATTTTATTTGATTTGATTCCACATTTGGCTAACACACTAGATTTAGGCTATTATTGGTTATATTTTTTTTTGGTTTTACTATTATGAAACCCAATGAAATGAGGTTATATCATTGTATAAAACAGATATGCCCATTTTTACAAATCACATGCCATGAATTTTTTTGATTATATTTAGAGTTCATTTCTTGTTGCAAATTGTTGTGATATATGCCGGGTTATATATGATATATGTTGTGTTAGGTATATTAAGATATATTATGTTGTGAAACTGATGGATGAAAATATTTGGACCCTATGGTATATGGGACCCCATGGTATGGACTTTGGAGGGTCACAGATCATCCATAAAATTAAATGTGTTATTATATGATATAGGTGGACGTCAAGAATTGATCTTGGAGGGTATGGGCCCCACACATTAGAATTCATCATACAATTATATCATCCTTGTGAAGGGAATGCGATAAATATTAGATGAGTATCAAATCAAAAAATGTGAATGTGAACATGATTTATAATAAAATTAATATAATATAAATTTAAACACAAATGGATTTTTATAGAGAACATGACCCGACCAAAACATAGTAGTAGGATTTTGGTGATGTTTCTTCCTAGTTTGAAATCCAGAACTATCCTATGGGGATGAAGAGGGGTGAGTTTCTATAGATTAATGTTTTTTTATCATGCCAATATTTATACACGTTTGATATGGGAACTTTGATAAGAACCATTTAATGAGAGGTATTTTTTTAATTTGTTATCAATGCCACCATGATAAAATCTAGTGGTATGCTTGGATGATGGTGCTGGTCTCACTCTAGGGAATGTATGCTATGGTCTATTTATGGATCCTCTATTAGTGACAACTACTGAAAAAACTATGATACATGATGCTAGTACTGAGGCTCATTTTCATGAACACATAATTTGGTTCATGCACACCATCTAGGGAGTACCGCAACATGCCCCGACTAAGGATGTATTGGAATGTGAGTTTCAGTAGTTGGATCTACTACAATTATTAGGGTATGTTAGACCAAAGGTTGTGGAGTCATGGCTTGAGGACATTTTATCTATCATTGATAATTTAATGAAACCTCCTGAGAGGAGGGTTAAGCACTCTACATTCATGTTTCATGGTTCTTCTATGAGATGGTGGTATTTTATCACTCAATCTCATTTTCATTGGTATATGGCCATGATAGAGTTCCCTAGATGACTCGATGGTAAATTATGTCCTACGAAATCGAAGGCTAATAAGGACCAAGTGATGATACATGTATAGCATGTTATTCTATTGGTTATGGAAAAATCACCGTATTTTACTAAGATATCGCACATCATGCATATTATGATGGGTTTTGAGTTATCAAAATCCAATAAATACAAGTATTTCCTCTTATAATACATCTGATCATTGTTTAATGTCTTCAGGTTGTGTAATTTATCTAGAATTTTCAATCGGTCCCATATCACAGAGCGTAACCTGAGAAAATATTATGGTTCGATCCAGGGAGGTTTGACACCTATGTATTTTAATACATTTATTGGAAGAATAGAGAAACTTCTAGAGTATCCATATGGTTATATTAGTAGTCATCACATCTCTTCAAGTAGTCATGTTACGAGATACCATTGCGATAGAATGGGACATATGAAGCAACCATGAACCAAATACCTAGTCAAGTGCCGATCTTGTGGTAATATGGGCCTTCTAGAGTGCTTAAACAGAACATTTCCACAAGAATCTATTTAGTGGGGATCTTAAACGACTCCAAATTCAAGAGAATGATCAGTTGCCTCTCACCACGTATGGATCTAGGGTATTTCAAGCCATCCATGCTGAGGTGGAAGTCGTGGTCATAGTAGATAAACCCCGAATTTAGAGTGATATCCAGGTTGATTAGTTCAGTGTATCTATGAAGGGTCATAAGGATGACGTACAAGCCATGCATAGGTAGTGAAATAAACTAATTAAAAGAAGGATACTAGAAATTCTACTATCATTAATACTATTCTAGTTTAATCTTTTATTATTTTGTAATTTATGATACATGGGAATCCTGAAGCATTATATCTATACCCATTAAAGGTAGACTTGGGATCTAGGCTATTACTTTTGATGTCATGAAGATTCTAAACACACTGTTTTGGATTAGGACGGATGATATGTGTTAGTAATGGGATTTACCCCTTAGGGTTGGTGGGTGTCACTTCATATGAGACATCTACTTCCTCATGGTAAAATAATTAGGTTTCATAATTAGGATGGAGTAGTTGGTTCCGTTACAATCATTTGATGATTTTTATTGCTATAGTGTGAGATTGATGTCACTGACATTTGGTGCATTTAAGAAAAAGGGTAATGAGATTTCCAAGCTGGGATGGAAAAGTGCATCGTGGATTGTGAAGGATGAAAACCAAGAATGTGAGGAAATATCTATTATTTCAGGTAAAACATTAGAATGATTTCCCTCAAGTAGTTGATCATTTCATTGGTTCTTTACCAAAAGAATATCCAATATTACCCTTGGTGATTGAGGTATTGTTCTCTATCAAGATAGTTATATATGCTACACTAGTATCCAATACTCATTATTGGCCTAATACAATAGAGTTGTATGATCATATGAGGCATCTAGAAGATTTATAGCCAAGTGTTTCATTCGACCCAGTACATCCCAATGGGGTTCACCAGTCCACTTTGGGAAATAGGTGGATGTTACCCTTATGGTATGTGTAGATTACCATAAATTGAACAATATTGTGGTTAATAAGTATATCTTATGCCATAAATAGATATCTTGGTGCATTCTCACAATCAACATGACCATGCTAGATATCATGAGATTATTTTTAATACAATAATGTTGCATTTGTTATTTCTTATGATTAGAAAGTACCACTTTTGGATGGATATGATTCACTTCTTATGATACATCTTCTCATAGGTAGTTGAATCAGTGGACCCAAATTTGGTGAGAGCAGTAGTTTTTCTTGGAATATCACAAGAACATATTTGAGGTGTAGAGTTTCAATGGTCTAGATGGTTAGTATTGTAATTTCATACTATAATAACCATGATTATCATGCCATTGATTAGGTTTAATACAATAGTTGTTATTTATTTGTGTATAGATTCTTATGAGATGGATTTATATGTGTATAAATGGATGTTTATGTCAGAATTGATTCTAATTTTTCCATAGTCATATAGGTGTTACTCTATGTATTGCGACATATCAGGTACTAATATTGGATTAATTCTTATTTAGGAGGAACATGTCATTGTTTATGGGTCTTGGAGGTTAAAAATGATTGAATGGAATTACCCAGTGCACGATCATGAGTTACTTATATTTGTTCATGAATTGCGATGTTGGAGACATTTCTTACTTGGGGAAATTTTTTTGGAGTACACAGATAAGAAAATATTCAATTATATATTTAAATAGCATGATATGAATATGATTCAAAAATTTATCTGGAATACATTTATCATTTTTAATATGATGAAAGACTATATGCATGGTAAAGGAAATGTAGTGACTAGTACATTAAGTAGGATGACTCAAATACAAGCAATGAAGTTAGCCAATAGCGAGTGTTAGATTATGTTGTATTTCAATGAGATGAACATAGAGGTGTGTGATAGTCAAGGGATGATGTTTCAAACATACATATATATTACATGTACCAGATAAGATAGAGTCAGGATGAGTCAACTCTCCCACTCTGAAGGCCTAATTTTATATATGATTGTGGCATGTGAGGAACCTTGTCCGGGATGGATTCTAGGAAAGTATGGGGTTTTGTGTTTACATGGACGCTTGTTGGTCTTTTCAGAAATGCATGAGGAATTATTGAGGGATTTTAATGATTATGTATGTGTAATTCATCCTGGTTCTACCATGATATATTGCTATTTACGTTGTCTATATTGGTGATTTGGTATCACAAAAGATGTAGCAGGTTTTGTCATGACGTGTTCCACCAATCAATATGTGAATTTGGAAAACCTGCAACCAATCATACATTCACAAGATATATCCATTCATAGGTAGAAATTAAATGATATCATGATGGATTTCATGACATGTTTACCATGGTCACCTCGAGGATAAAATTCCAAATGGGTTGTTGTGGACATGTTCAAAATTGTTTATCATTTCCTATCGGTCAAGGAAACCTTGAACGTGTATGGGATTTCAATGTTTTAATTCTGTGAGAATGTATTAAAAAATGGGGTCCCAAAATTCTATCATTTATGATTGGGATGATCGACGTACTTCATGATTCTCAAAATGGATACAAAGGGATTTGTGTACATGGGTGCTTCTGGGCAAGGCATTCCACCGTAAAATAGATGTCCAGTTAAAGAGAATGATTTATGTTCTTAAATACATGATGCAAGCATGCATCCAATATTTAGGGGCTCATGGGAGAGTAATCTTCCCCTAGTTTAGTTCGACTACCACAATAACTTTTCAAATACCGTATAAAGAGTGCCTCATGAGGATTTTTATATTAGTCCATGATGATCACCCATATATGGGTAAGAGGAATGAGATTAAGTGATTTAGGTACCTTTTCTTGTTATAGAGACCACAAATAATGTTCAATTGAATCATAAGTGGAAGGATAATATGCAGTCTGGCCTGAAATATGACACCTAATTCCATAGACAACTTTTAGAGTTCATGTATGGGGATCGGGTTTTCTATCATGATTCACTGAGGCTGGGACACAAGAGGATCAATGTATAGGGAACATGTTAACCTAAATACATTGATCCATTTGAGATTCTAGAGAGAGTTGGAATGGTTTTCAATTGATTGTATTTACCTCAGAGGTACTAGGATATTCATAATTTCTTCCATGGTTCTCATCAATGATGTTTCTATTTAGACTCATCTTACACTTTTCATCCCTAGTAAGATGATATATAGATAGATTTATCCTTTGAGAATATTCCTATACGAATTGTGTAGAATAGAACAATGGTTCTCTAAAGATGGTTTATTTTTTCAGAATGTTTGATTAAGGAGGAAAATCAAGGAAATGATGAGACTTGGAGTGGGAGGCTGATGTTTGACCCATGTGGCCATATTTTATCTCATAAATTTATTTTTCAACCCTTATAAATTCAATTTTGGGATGATTCTTTATGGGAAATGTTTGTAAGACCCCAATACTTTTTTTATGTGTTCATCATTATGTATCCATAAATTATTATTTTTCATTATTAAATAAGGGATAATGTAGGTTATAATTGTCATCATGGAATTATCTTAGATATCTGGGGGTGCTTTAAAGGCCTTAACTCAATGTTTGTGTCTATTATGCCAGGCGAATAGTAAGTTCAAACCATGCGGGGTCGGTTGAATGGTTTGACTAAACCATTTGATGATAGAATGTGTGAGACTATAAAAAATACTATTTGATGAAACTATGTTAGAGGAGTTTCATGACCATTCACCAGGTCTAAAGTTATCAGTAGATTTGAAAGAGGTTGTGCTCGTAGTTTTCACATAGTTTCTAAATCGAGTGGGTAAAACATTCACGTAAACACCATGACTAATATATTGTGGGTTATATGACTTCCAGCACCCCTAAAATGTATATAAAACAAATTTATTTCTCCCTTATTCGTTAAACATCAAAGAGAAATCCTAGGGAACTACTTTTGGTCTTATTATTTAATTTTAGATCCCACCCCCATCCAGACTCTGATTGGAGTGTGGTTCATCTTCTAGGATGCACAAAAGTAAATCCTTGATTGATTTGTATCATTTATTGATTCTTATGGATATCTATTATTCTATTCAGATTTTGGCTCATATGCCCTAAATTCTATATCATTTTACGTTATTCATAATTCCTCAAATCTATTATGAATTAGAGCTTGATACTAGATGACCTTTCATTCAAATTCCTAATGTAGTTGGTCTCATGTATTTTATTGAATGTGGAGCTATTTATATATGAGGGAGTGTGATGCACGAATTTTTGGGGCATCTCATTAAATTTGAATTAAACCTTGTCATTTCCAATAATTTTTTTATAATAAAATAGGAATTATTATGCATGTTATAGGTGGTTCAACATGATTAGGGACCACCCCATGAGGGATTTTCCTTGAATGAACCATTATGACTTATTTCCATTGATACATATGAGGAATGACTTCAAAGCCATTCATGTGTTGTTTAAAATTAAATTTGATAATAGTTTAATTGAAATGATGGTTGATTTTAATTTAATTTTTTATAGTGTATGTGATGGTTTAATTTCATCCTTTACAATTCTAGAACATAGATTATTTAAGCATGATACCTCTGTAATTTCATGCCCATGTGATTAAAGTGATTATTATGGAATTAAATTCTCTAATTATGATTTCACCACATCTGTTAAATTATGTTTAATCCATGTGAATGCTTGATATGCTAGTTAGGATTTTTATTTTAAAAATGGCCAAATGGGTATTTGAATGCCCCTTGAATTTATCCATTATGAGTTTATTTGAGGCCATGCCATTAAATGGGCAGATAAATCATGAGAAGGTTGATATTATGATATTCCTACAAAAATTAAATTATTTTAAATCCACTTATATGTTTTCTATACATTGGTTTCTTATTATAAAAGATATTCTAAAATTAGAAAATAAAACATCTATCCCAATGAGGTTGGATTATGCTATAGTCAACCCCTTTAGTTTTGTTATGATGTTATATTTTTTTGGTTTTGGTTGTAGCATGTTCAATTAAATGTATAATGGAATTGAAATGGTTGAATTATAATTTCCGTCGGTGATAAATGGAAGTACTTTATAATTACCTAGATGGACTCATGTGACTATTAACATTTATACCTAGAGTGATAGATTGTTCTATTGACGGTATCTGTTGAAAGAATCTATGGTTAATGTGATTATGTTGTGGGAGATAGATTGATCCATTGAGGGATCCCATGGACAAACTAATTGAGGATGGATATATATGTTGAGTGATACATGGATCCATGTGAAGGATTCCCTTGATGAAGTAATGTGAAATGTGTTTATATGTCATGAGTGATACATTGAGAATTTTCTTAGGAATACCAAGAATGAACTCGGTTGACTTGGACATATACATCACATATATATATAACCAGTTCAGGAGAGGTTCTCCAAGGAGGGGTTTGTAGGGAGTTGGTAAATACTTCTCCTCGAGTGACATACAAATTTAAAAAGTAGAAATTTTAATGATCGGATTAGGATCTGATTTGAATTATAAAGGAAATTAATTTTGACTTTTCTATTAAGACAAACATCAATCTTGAATTCAGTTTACATATCTACATGTTTAGATTAACTTTTGAGGACTATGTTGTGTTACTAGTCATACGGTGGATTCCGGTTTTTAGCCAAATCTCTAGACTTATAAATTCAATATAATAAAATTGATAAATGATTTGAAATTTAATTAATTCCATAGTTTGTTGGATTCTACCTTTCAGTTCATCGTTGTTTATATATTTTCTTATTGAACACTAACTTCTATATATATTCATTGACTGATTACCACAATCAATGGGTGGTTGGATACTAGATTTTTATCTCACTCCGAGTTTGGGTCGTGTTTTTGTTCAGAGGTGATTATATGATTGCGGGTTACAATTAAGGAATTTTCTCTCCTTCACGTACTTGATATTCATCATAGAACTAAGATATAGTAGAAACAATATTAGGATCACGATGCTAATAAGATTCTTTATAAATATTTACATTTTGTATATAGGTTTTATATATTACATGTATTCATGATTTGGATATTTTATTAGAAACCTTTGGCATGTATCATCTTATTGTGAGTGACATGATTTCATGTTTATTTATATTATTATTCCGAGGTCATTATAATATGTTGTATTGATTTACTCCGTCCGATATTCCAATTCTATTGTATACCACTATGTAACATTCTTATACTAAGGGTATAGTCTCCACAATATCACACATATTCCATCACTACTAGACAAAAGACGGTAGAATTTAGGGAGATGCTTTTGAGGCCATGTGGCCTATTCAGTATGAGGCACCTATGAGTGAAATCTAGAACTGAGAAATTCCATATGGGTCATATCAAAATAAATGTTTCTATGAATTGAAATATTTCACAGATTTTGAAGGCCATTGTATAAAAAAATCATTTAATAAAATTTCTATAATAATCTAGGAAATTTTCACAGATATCATCTTAGTTTATCCCTCCATAATTCAATATTTACCTAACCATGATATATAATATTTAATGTTTTTAACATTTATTATGGTAAAGAATTTATGTTCACATTGTTATAAATTAAAAATTATTCTCATTATAAAAAAATGGAATACAATTTTCCATTTTTCATTAATATATTTTCAAAATATAAATTTATAATTTATGTCATATATGTGATGAAAATGAGTTTTTTAAAGTTAAAATGTTAAAAAGTTTAAAATAATTTATATATGAAGTGAATATGAAAAATATTCAAATGCCTAAGACTAGAATAATTTTTTTATGATTAAACTCATTTTATTTTTAATCCAATTAATCATATACCTATTCATTATAAATTATTTTAATGAAAAAAAAATCAATTAAAATTATTGTTTTTTACTATTTATCTAAAAATCTATAATTATTAGAAATTAAAAAAAATCAACTTCAGATAAATTTTTTATTTGGATTAAAAAAATTCATTAATTTTTATCACAAGAAATTATAAAAGTGGTAAAAATTAATTTTAAATTTCGTGCACATCAAAAGACTAAATCATGATTTAATTACACACCTTGTTGTGTGAATCACAATATATTAACTAAATTAATTTTATTATAAGTGTAATATTTTGAAATGAATTAGATCATTACAATCGTGTCTATTATTAGTGTTTTATTTCATGTGCATTATAAAAAAACATATTGTTTCTTAAATTTCTCTGGGTATTACGTCATCGCTTTAATAAATTGAACTATATCAATATGGATTTCATCTCAAAATTACAATAATGGTTATTTGAAAATAATTGTTCAAAACAGACATAATGGATAAAAATAATAAAAAACCTCATTATCTTTAAGTAAAATGCATGTTATGGTCATCTATAATAACTCATAACTAGTTTTCTATGTTGGAGGACATTGGTGGCCTGTGATGTAATCAACAAATAGTATAAGAATAATAAATTATTGAGGGTGAGTGAGGTAAATTATCAGAAATAATAAAATCATAATTTTCATGATAGGGAAACAAAACCGTAAATATTAGATGATATAAAAGTCCATCATTTTAGCAAAATTTCCAGTAATAGTGTAATTTTGTTCTCATAATCCACTTTCTATATTTGAGGAATTATATTTGTAATGACCCAATCATTTAATTATAAAATTCCCTTTCTATTAATGTCTTAGGGATATAGAAAATACATGAAATCTATTTTATTATTATTGTGTTTAAATAACTATTATGTTTTATTAACATTGATAATATTTTCGTTGAACATCGATCACACAACTAATATAAATACAATGTATTAAAAAATCCTTTCAACACAAACAAAAGAGATGATGGCCTCACTGAGTGGGTTTGGGTCGTACAAAGCACATTTTTTGGAGCTAAGAATAATGGTATTTTCATAGGACATCTCTCTTGACCAAACCAATCCTAATATTCAGCAAGTTATGATTGAAAGGAATATCCTATAAGAGAAGATCATGTGTGTAGATATTACTACCAAGATGATGTAAACTAAGAATCCCCAAGAGTTTTTCACCTTCACAAATCTTACCCTTAAGTCTTATATGGGTGATTTTAGGGGTTATGTAACAAGGTATTAGTTACTTATTTTTGAATACCTTTCATTAAATAAATGTTTAATTCTATCAATTCAATTATAGGAATTATTTTTATTAAAAATTGATAAATTTGAAAAATTGTTTTTATTAGGTAAACAATGTAATTTTGAGAAATATATTCAATATGGTTTATATTCATAATATTGTAAAAAAATCTTATAAATTACGATTATATAAATTCAATAGCGATAAATTATTAAGAAATCATTTTGATAAGCATTTTATTTTTATGCGATAAAAAAGAATGTGTATTTTATAATTTATGAAATTATTTTTAGGAATTATTGAATTCATTAAATAATTAATATTTTGAAGAAATAATATTTTCAAATTAAATTTGTTATTTATAAATGAATATAAAATTTTTAAGTATTCAAGTATAATTTTTATTAAGGATTAATAAATATTTTGTGTTAAAACACGTCAATTTTCAATAAATGACAATTCACATTTTAAAAGTTAAAATCGCTAATTTTAAAAAATATTTAGAAAAAATTAATATTATTTTTTGAATCGGGTTTTTAAATTATCCAATGGTGAATTCTTCATAATTTTCTGAGACTGTCAAATTTTTGGGTAAAAATTAAATAATATATAAATATATTGTGTTTTATGACATTAGAATGAACCAATAACGACGTTATAAATACCTTAAAAAGTATCTCCATTTAATAAATGTGTTAAATTTGAACTAATTAATTTTATATTTATTTTATATATTTTATATTGCCATAGGAAAACCTCCAAAATAGATAATTTATTCTAAGATTTTTATTTCATTTCCATGATTGAGTGACTCAACTCCACTTTATAAGGGATAATATTTGAACATCATCATCCCATTGACTATTAAAATTTTATTTCCCATTCTACTTTTCAAATAACCATGGAATTAATATGTGTGTTGGTTTGTGGTTTTGAATATTATAGTGTATAGTGTCGAAAACCTAAATAATAATGAATTCCATCTCCTTTCTTATATACACCCAACCATGAACCCATTATAATTTAATAGAAATCATTGACGATCATCCAATAATATTATCTCCACACCCTAGAGTCCTCCCTAGGTTCCCTTACGCTTCTACTAAGCATATCTGAAGCCTCAGGGATCACACATCCAAGTAAGGGATCCTCAATTGTATTCCTTTCCCATTTTTCCCCATGATTCCTTACATTGATATAACCTATTATTTTTCAATATAAATTAATTGGGTATGTTTGAAAACCACCCCTCCCTTTCCTTATTATTATTTTTATAATGGTATACTTATTGGTCTCTCTTTAATCCCTCCCATGTACACCTATAACCATGCTGAATTTTTTAAGAGTTATTCAATTTCTCATAATTCATTAATTTTTATTATTTTACGCCTTCAACTTTCATGTTAATTGGGTAGGTAAATGTATTTATATGACCCCATAAATATAAATTTCATGTATATATGATGAAATACCCCTTTATATCCAATCTAAAATTTTATGAATTTTATGTCACATTGTTAGGCTACCAAAATTGCACTATGAATTTCAATTCCAAAATCATCGTGTAGTGAATTCGATGCCAATTTATTTATCATGTGTATTCAACATTATTCACATTCACATATTGATTATATAATCTCTTGTTGATGAAGAACTCCCATAGTCGGTGATGGCTTCAATGATGATGGAACTATAATGAACGATGACAGCTCCATGCCTTTTCAGGAGGCGGGAGGGGTGGAGGAATTGATCCTGCAGCCTCTGAGCTTGTGGAAGGCCTTCATCCCCTTTTTAACCCCAATATCCTCCTAGATCTCCCGATGGTTTCTTTAATCTTGAAGGTACCTGATTTTCATCTTGGTGGTCCAAAGCTACTGATATCCAAGGTGAAGTTCTTTGAGGCTTTGAGTTATCTAGATTTAAAGCTGGTCGCACACATTAACAATTGATGTCCCATGGTTGATTATTTTGATAGATTCATCTTTTGTAAAAGGTACATTATATATCATACGGTAGTTTTCCTTCTTGATAAGACGCCACTCATGATTTGGTTTTAATCAGAATACGAACTGACTCAGTTCTATTCGATTGCACCTTGATGATGCAATAGTTGTAAATTCTCCCATCACAGATGGTCGTTCGATCATTTCATGAATTGTGATCCACCATCCAGTGTGATATGTGTAAGTATCACTCATATTCCACTACCTTTATATAATCCCTCAATTCTTCATATTATTGGAAAGATGGTGGGTTGTTTCCTCTTCTCAGACATTTGCACCTCCACTGTGAGTCACCTAATGTATTCATGTATCTACGTTGAGGTAGATGTGTCGAATCCCCTGGTGAAGTGGTTTTGGATTGCAGTTGGTGTGAAGTTTAAATTGATTAAATTTGTTGTTTTTGAGTCCAAGGTCATCTATTGTTCGAAATATTTTCACATGGGTCATTGGGCATCTGATTTTCATTGTGAAGGTGTCGTTAATTGGGCATGTGTTCCAAAGGAGATTCCAATTGAGGGGCAGTGGCAGGTGCGTGAAGCTGATCATGGAAAAGACACTGGCTTGGCAAATCGGGGTTCACTGACACTGGGTAGGGATTCAGAAGCCTCCATCAATCTGATGGTTGCATCAGAAATTGATTGGTTGAAGAGTGATATGCAAATGGGGGGTGGTGGGAAGTAGGATATTTCTATCTGTTTCTCTAGTTCCATAAGAGAACAAGATGATAGAATCAGGTCTAAGAGGTTATATCCCTTGGTAGTGGACACTATTTCCCATAAAGTTGTGTGGGGAATTGGATGTCTCTCTTAAAGGTATAATTAACTAGGTTGATGATGATGGAGGTGTCCTGATTATAGTACCTAAAGGTTATAATTTTCAGGAATTGGATCACGAGGTGGTGGAGGTGATCACACAAGTAAAAGATGGTGCAAATGTGATGATTGGGTCTTAGGAGGCTACTACTAAAAATTAATAAATGAAGACATCACTTCAAGAAGGTCGTTAAAGGGTTGGACATCCTCAATGTTTATAAATGATCAACATTAAACAATAGTTTCAGGAGAAATAATCCATGAATTATAACGGGGAGGTTATCACTGGAAAAATATGGGGATATTTTTGATAGTGATAAATAAAATAATGGTGGCTCAACTAAGCCCTCGTATGCAACTTTGTCCAGGGTGGGAAGGTGAGGATGTCTAGGAACCATTATGTAATGATCGTCTCACCATGAAGATGGACTAGGAATGATTATTCCTTTTTTCCAAATCTAGTGTCCACTAGGCCATCTATTTGAAGGGAAGGCAGGGCATGATTATCTCCTAATGAGTTTATTTCCATGAAGCGGTTGAATATTAGGAGGAAATATGCAAAAATCCAAAAGCATTATCAAATCTAGGAATGGGAATCAGCTACTGCAGATGAAGAGTTCTATCATGGATGTTGCGATGGGTATGGTTCTAATAATTTATAGTTGTTTTTTGTTTTTTGACCATCTGTGCTTATTTACTGTACTTTTCAATTATTTTATAAAATGGAAGAAGGGTATCCTATGACTAGATTTCTATGTATAAATTTATGTACTTAATAAAAATTCATTTATCATGGATTAACATATGATTTTGAATGAATCCATGTTATAGAATAAATGTGGCACACTTACGTAAGATATTTAAATGATTATTAAAGGTATACCATGATACATATCAAATGCATTAGGTAAAGTTTATTATCTTGAAACATAATGTTGTGAATGGTGTTTATTTGATTCCTTTTTATAAATTTTTCCATCATGATGGGACATCAATTTAACTTGTTATTTAATATTTATGATGTAGTGTTCTAATTTTATTCCACATTTCCATGTTATGATAGTCCTTCTATATTATCCATCTATGTGCATGTTTCTCTTATACTCTATTTATAAGCCTATTTCCTAATATGTATTTTATTCATCAGGTTATTCATTTTTTATGTCCATACTAGGATTTATAGCTCACCCATTTCTTTTATATGTCCTTAAGCTATCCCATGCAATTCTACGTATAAAAATAATGATGTGTCCTTGTAAAAGAAGACATAAAAAAGATATTTTATTTTATGTCTTAAGATGACATGTAATGTTCCTAGTCCCCAATGAAAATTGACCTCTTGATCTTCTAGTTTTTATTTAGTGAAATGTTATATAATAAATCCTGTTTAAACATGTACTAATGAAAAGGTTTGATATAGTTGTTTTCAAAAGATAGGTTTATTTGTTTTTTGGATATGTATTTGAAAACCATAGTGAAATATTTATTGATAAGAAAAATAAAATGAAAAAATTTTCTATAATTTGGTGAGTATAGAGTAAGTTTCTTTTCAAGAAAATACATCCACTTTTATATATGAACATGTAGAGGGTTCTTTGCAAGAGATGTACATAAGGGAAAACCCTGAAAAAATGATTTTATCTAGAATCAAGGAGGAACTAGTGCTGACAACATGCCTTGACGCACTCTTGGTATGAAACTCCTTGAGTATATGCTTTGGTAATTTTATAATCATAGTACGAACCGTTATGATGTGAACAAAAAATCCCATATGAATTTATTTTGGAAATAGTGCACAGATAGCATAGATTAAAGCCTATTAATTAATAGGATAAAGAAATAAATATAATTTATATGTTATCCATTTTTTATCCTTGGATTCCCATTTTTCTAAATAGATTAAAATACATACTCCAAATTTTCCTTTTATTATACTAAATGGTCGTTAATAGGATGATTGGGGATAACAACTGATTTGATGATCAGTGTGTGAACTATTCAAATGAGATGACTAATTAGATGGGAGAAAGAATCACCCACTTTGTCATGACACTCTCTCATTTAAGTCGTCTTTTAATAGAAACAAGGGTCAATAGTACCGTCAACCCCCCCCCCCCAACATAGCATGAAATAACAAGCCATAATATAGATCATTACAAGATAATGGCATCATAAGTTCAATTGATCATCTAATCCAACAATTGATGAATAATGTATCAACTCCACTAAGAAGATCATATTTTTCATTATGTGTTCTGAACTAGATGGTTCATCTAGCTGTTTATAGTATTGAGGATGATGCTGATAAATGGTGGACATTGATCAAAAATATTAATCATGAAGAATAGATCAAGGTGATGTTGTGGAAGGATTTTCAAAAAAAATGTTTTATGATAAATATTCACATGCACCCTCCATCATATGATAGAAAGATATTTCCTCGTACACTAGAAAAATAATGATGGCTATGTTGGGTCCAATGAGGAAAACATCACTTGATAGTGAAGATACTCCTCTTGTTTCATCATTACCTCGAAATGTATAGTTGACCACTTATTTGGTGGCCTAAAACCTATCCTATAAAAATCCATGGCAATTGACTACATTGAAATAAATGAGGATATTGTCTAATTTTTCTTTAAAGATGACAAGGAGATGTGTGAATCTTAGGGGTATCATGTGGATAGGAAGGGAGAAGTGGAATTTAATTCTAGAGGTCTGATGAAAAAATGAAATGGTTTTATGTAATCCCAACAACCCACATTTGAATGGTACTGAAATAATAATCTTAAAAATATCCTAATGGAGACAATGAAATTCATTAGTTATTTGAAGTAATGTATCAATGCCAGTGATTGATAAACAGAAAAATCTACTACTGTGATAGTGAATTGGAACAATCGATTAAATCCTGAAAACATTGTTCATTTCTATAACTGAAAGGAACCATGACACATTTCAAACCAATGACCTAAGCCAAGTGTTTTTAGAGACAACCCACATGTACCAAGTCATCATGGGTGATCAGTTTCCATCACTAAAGTGGAAGTGAATCCCAATAATGAAGTAGTTATAGATATTCTAATTATTATTTTAATAATAGAGAATTTACTTTTTGATGTTGGTTATAATCATTCATTTATATCATGACATTTTAGTAGAACAATACAATAATCACCACAATTAAAAGAAGTAGTGATGTAGGTTAAAAGGAAAAACATATAAATTATTTCATCCCATGAATATAACTCCTCCCATGTCCCAATTTTTGGATTAAATTTCCTCGAGAAATTAAACATTCTTACCTAGGTGGAATATGATGGAATTTATTGCATGGATTGGATTTCCCTATATAGATCCAATATAAATTTTCATGAGAGAGAAATCACTCTCCATGTGGTGAATTGACCCTTGATTTTATACAATTGCAAGAATGTGGATGAATCTTTTTAATTACTATCATCTCATGAATGGAGGTTATTTCCCTATAAAGAGACATATCTTTTTTAGATGGTTTAATCTATATAAGAAACCATCCACTAAAACATTAATATTATGAGGGAATTTGGTGATGCGTTTCCCGAATAATTTCATGGTCTTCCTCATAGAATAGATGTTAAATTCTCAATCGATCATATACATGGGGAGCTACCAATATCAAGGACACCATTACAAATAGATATTGTTGATCTAGAGGTGATAAATAAACTAATTTTGTAGAATCTGGATAATGGTTTTATATCCCCAATTGCTTCCCCATGGGGTGCATCATTACTATTCATCCTAAAGATTATGGGTCAATTCATATTTAGAGTGAGTATCCAGATGTAAAAAAAATCACAATAATGAATAAATAACCATTTAAAAAAATTGATGAATTTATTGAGAATCTACGTGGATCACAATAATTTCCTAATGAGGATCTATGGTTGTGATATTTACAGGTAAGGGTGAAAAATGTGGAAATCCCCATGAATGATTTTCATACAATATACATGCACTATAAATTCATGGTAGTGCCTTTTGAACTCACTAATGCTCAAGAAATATATATGTACTTGGTAAATAGAGTCTTTAGATATTACCTTGAAAAAATTGTGGTAGTATTTATTGATGATATTCTAAAATACTTCCAAACTAATGAGGAGCATGAGGAGTATTTGAGAATTATACTAAATTCATTTCAAAAGGGGATTCATTATGTAATGTATTGTAAGTGTGAGTTCTATTTTAAATAAGTTTCAATCATGGGAAATATCATCACAAGATATGGGATATATATGATTTCCTCCTAAAAAATGCAATTCAAGGATGCCCGAGGGTGAAATTTGTGATAGATATCTATAGATTCAGGGGGGTTAGCGGGATATTATCACTAACTTGTGAAAAAATTATCATGATTTTCAAACCCACATAACAACCATAATCTGAAGGGATTCAGGATTTCATTGAATGATGAACTTTAAGAAATATTCATGGAGTTGAAGAAGCGACATATCAATACCCCTGTGCTCATGCTACCCACAAGAAGGTGGATTTTTGTAATCTTTAGAAATGCTCAAAAGAATAGAATGAGTTATGTGTTGACGAATGATAACGAAGGCATCACCTATGCCATAAGGTACTAGAAATTTCATTCAAGAAATTATCCCACAAATAAAATGCAGTTTACAGATATGATCATTGCATTAAAAATATGGAGGCATTATAACTTTGGGGAAAATTGAGAAAAATATATAGATCAGAAATGTCTAAAATATATATTCACACTGAAAGAGTTGAACATACACAAATGAGGATGGTTATAGCTCATAAAGGATTTCAATTTCTCACACCATTACCACCCTAAGAAAGAGAACAATGTGTAAGATTCTCTTTTATGAATTGAACCACAGATTATATCATCGATGTCAGTTGAGAAGGATCCAATCATCATAGATTTGATGAATAATGACATGGTTATCCGAAAAAAGGGATCATCATCAGTCATTTCACAAATTATTGATCAGCAGTTTATTTTGGAATGGTTAAGGATGCTCAAAAGGATGATCTTTCATATGGAAGTAGTAACTATCATTAAACGGTTGTCCTATAAGATCAATTTTCACATAGAATAAATTGTAATATTTGGGTAAGGAATAATATTTCCATCAATTCTGGAGATATTGAATTTATTTGGATAATTCACTTTGATCGAATTTCTCCATTCACCCAAGAAACACAATGTTTTATTGAGATCTGTGAGAGCATTATTGGTGGGATAATATTAATAAATAGATCACTTAGTGGTCATCAATGTTCCTGGTATGTCATCAAGTAAGGTATGATAAGAAGTTTTTTAATGGTGTGATTCAACCATTACCCATACCAACATGGAAATGGGATAACATCACCACAGACCTTGTCACTAGACTTTCAGGGAAATCCAATGGAAACAATGTCATTTGGGTTATTGTGGGTCAACTTAAAATGACTACACAATTCATTAAAATTCAACAGGATTTTACATTACATCAACTAGAAAAGATATACATTAGATAAGTGGTATGGCTACATGGTGTACCACTATCACTTGTATCTGATTGAGATCGATGAATATCCTTTTAGTGATGGAAGAGTATCCAAAAATCTATGAATACTGAGCTTCACTTTAGAAAAACTCATAATCCTCAAACTGATAGTCAATCTGACCAGACAATACAAATACTTGAAGACATGTTTAGAGCACTCATGATGGACTTAAACGGGGATGACGACCAAATACAATAGACACGACCATACTATGCTCATTTTTCAGAGCACAAAAATATTGTAGCGTCACTGATCATAATTGTATATAAATCCAAATATGACATTCAATATGTTATGAATTAATGGAATTACCTTCTGGTGATGTTCATGTTAATCATGATTACTACCCAAGCGATGTTATCTATGCTACCCCAATAGAATGTCACCATCTCACACCGTACACTTAGGTATTATTTTTGGGTATTAAAGGGTTATGTAACAACATATTATTTATGTATTGTTTAATACCATTATTGTAATGGCCCAGACCGCTCTGGCCCATTTCATTGTCAAAAAGAAGGTCATGAAGTGTTCTGGAGGGTAAAATGGAATTTTCCCACACTTTTCAGAATATTGAAACTGCATGTCGTGTAGTGTGAGTACACGCCGTGTACCCACTCGCCGGGTATACCCCGTGTTGAAGGTAGTGTCCTTGATGTGATAAATAAAGGGGTACACGCCGTGTATCCCATACTACACGTTGTGTAGTCCCTCCCCGTGTACACATTACCCTCAAACCGTGTGTTGACAAGTCAACGGTCGTGTGCCATGTTGGACCCGTGTCCTTGCCATGTGAAATAATTGGGTACACCCCATGAATCCCATACTAAACGCCTTGTAGTCCCTCCCCATGCATGCATTACCCTCAAAAATTGTGTTGACCAGTCAACGGTCATGTTCCACATTGAAGGCCATGTTGGAAGCCGTGTGGTGACCGTCTAAAATGGCCGAGTACACGCCGTGTACTAGGAATTACACACCATGTACATTTGTTTTTCTTGCCTATAGAAGGAGGGGTTCCCTCCTACTTTTCAACTCACTCCTCTCCTCACCATTCCCTCGAGCAGAGCTCTCCCAAGAGACTCGAAGGCTCTTTTCTCCCATAACTTTTTTGTCCGAGCTCTAATTTACGATCCGTCAGTTTCCACAGGATCGTAACGACCGGGTGGAACTTCTGATCATGGATATGTTGTCTACCCTTGGGCCTTTCCTTCCCAGCTTCCACCCAAGGAGGTTTTTCTGTGATTCGACAGAAGCGACGAACACCGATGAACGTCTTCTAAAGTTGATCCGGGGGAGCATTGTGATCAGAACCTATAGAGGATGGGATCATACCTTCCTCTCTCTAAATTGTGCATCATGTGGGGTGGGAGTTCACTTGTTTACGTGAAAAACTTTTGAACCGGATTAATGAAGATAATAACTGGATTATATATCCGGGATGGGATGTTTGTGAATGTCGTTACATTATTTATAACCTGTCATATTATGTTTTGAATTGAATAGGCTTATGCCTACTGAAAATCACAGTCATTGGGGGCCTTTTCTTGCACAATTAATTGCTTCCCTATCTTTCTAGACCGTTTATGGATGGAAACTTTGTTGAATGTGGGAATTGGTTAATCACGTAAATTTGGTTTATTAAATGAATAACTGGAACCCTTTTTTGATCATCCCGGTTGAACAAAACTGAAATAATAATCAAGTGGGTGTTGGTATATATGAAGGGTGTGTTATGTGGGTTGTTGTGGATTGGGTGAGAAGCGGGGCTGCAGTTTTGGGTTGGTGTGAATTCTATGTTGGTGATGGGCAGTGGGGCTACGATAAATGGTATCCAAGGGATTATGATGTAGAGGTTTTGGTGTGGTTGTGGTTATGGTAGTTGGAGGCGGGGCTATAGGAATGGGTTTGAATGTGAACGAACTATGGGTTGTGAATAATAAATAAAAGAGGATGATTTAATGAATGGTGTGACATGGTAATAAAACAGGAATAATAATCAATAGGGTTGGTTGGTTAATAATAAGGGACTTGTTTGTGTTTCTTGTGTTTTCCTAACATGATTTTTGGATGGAAGGGATATATTTTAAGAACGATTGATATGGCTGATTGTGGATATTTTCCCAGTAGTTACGGAACTAATAAACTATTTCTGTTGAAACATGAAAACCTAAATTGGTTGTGATTGTTTTTATATGCTTGCTTCGATATAGCATTGTCGAGGCACGTTATTAGTTTCTCTGATTAGAAGCCGTAGGTTGGGCTAAGTGCTTGGTATATATATATATATATATATCATTGTGTTTTGTCGCACATCACCCATGTTGAGAACTTAGTGATGAACACTCCCATTTCATGGGAGAGGGTGTTTTCTCCTTATTTATTAGCTCCTTCCTGCTCCTTCTTCCAAAGGTTGTGATGGCTTGAGGTGACCTTACACCTAAGACTCTTTAGGTAGGTTTCGATTGAGGTGGTATTAGCCAAATAGTCTATGGTAATGTTTACTTTTTCCCAATGAATCATCAGGATGGGGCCCAGGTGTGTGAGGGAGGGATATGCGGTTGTGAGTCCCAGGTGTGTGGGTGCGGGATATGAGGTTCTGAGGCCCAGGTGTGTGCGTGCAGGATATGCGGTTCTGAGGCCCAGGTGTGTGTAGGAGGGATATATGGATGTGAGGCCCAGGTGTTTGCAGGCAGGATATGTGGTTTGTGAGGCCCATGTGTGTGCGGGCGGGAAGAGTGTGGTAGCTTCAGGACATTCGCTGTTAGGAAGAGCATCTAGCTAGAGGGAAATGGTACGGGTTTCCCAATACTCTTGTTCTTATATACAAATACATGTTGATTTGTGTTTTGGTGAGTGTGGCCTGTTATGATGAGTGGTTAGAATTCCTTGATAGGTTTTAGTTTCTTCTATTGTTATCATGGGACATTAGGATGTCTCCCCACTTGTGCAAGAGAGCTTTAGGTTTCCCTTATGAGTATACTTGTATGCTCACCCTATATTTACTTTACGGTTTCCAAGAAGACTATCAGGGATTTGTGGGACCTTACTAGTCAGGACAGTTGGAGTTGTTGCAGTTTTTGTACTCTTGTTTCTTTTTCTATTTTACTTTTGAGCTTTCTAGTACTTGTACCTTGTTTCAGAACTATTCAAACATGCTTGTGGGATTGGTATGGGTTTATTTACTTATCTTTTATTTCATTCTTTTGGTGGTTGACTCATCATGTTTCCAGATCAAAAATAAATAAAAAGGGTAATGACTCCCATATTATAAAAAACTCATACCCTTGGTGCTAGTTGCCACCCCGGGGCCTACTAGAGGAGGGACTTGGGGTCATTATTTCCCTTTCACCAATACCAAATCTGGAGGGGATTCTTTGGTGGGAGGGGGTCGTAACAGAATGGTATCAGAGTTGATGGTTGAGATATAGAATAGAGTATGGAGTTAGGCATAGTGTGGATTGCATGGTATGGTAGAGAAACAGTGTTGGTTGTACTCGGTGGGTGACATAGACTTGGGAAGACTGGCTAGGACATGTGATTTTAGAGCCCCTCGTGATCTGATGCAGGGACTCTGAGCCTACTAAACGACCAAGTGAGAATACATTGATTGTATGGTAGAGACCCTAGGGAAGGTACATGCATCATCATGATATTATTTTACATTATTTGGCTGTTCTGGGAATGAAATTGGAATAAAATTATTAAAATTAAACCTTGAGAAATTCCTAACTACTTGGGCTTATGAGATCTTTGTTTACCATACTGCCATGGAACCTAGACGTCAACAGAGAAGCAGAGGAGCATGGCGTGTACAGTTACACACAGCAGAGTTGACAGCTCTGGCAAGACCATAGGTGGTGCGAGGTATGATTTTTTTTCTAGCACTATCATTTCTTCTTCGTTCGATTCAGGAGCTTCTCAATCCTTTGTTGCACCTAGTATAGCCCATGCATTGGGTTTAGACATATAGATACTTTCCATACCCATGGTGCTGAGTACACCTTTTGGAGGCCAGACAAGCATATATTGTGTTTGTCGGGGATGTGGGATGATTTGGGACCACATCGATCTAGTGGGGCACTTCTTTTGCGACAAATAAAGCCATACGATTTCATCCTAGGAATCGACTAGTTGTTTTTAGTTAGTGTCATTATCGACTGCTTCTAATGAAGGTTCGTGTTCTCAGACATGGATGGGCATCGTGTATCTTTTGTTGGAGAGATGAGCTATCGGGTGGGAAGCCGGCATGTGAAGCCTCTCCATTCCTTTCTAGGTGTGTTATCAGTGGTTTTCACTGATAGAGAGATGATGTATGTCCTAGAGTTTTTTGAGGAGTTCCTCGATGTTTTTCCCAAGGATTTTGTGACTCTACCCCCCCCCCCCCCCCGAACGTGACGTTGAGTTCGGGATAGACATACAGCCGGGTGCCTATCTAATTTTCATGGCCCCTTATCGGATGACACCTTCGGAGTTGCGGGAGTTGCAGATTTAGATTGATGATCTGATGGAGAAGGGATTTATTCGACATAGCGTGTCTCCATGGGGTGCTCCAATATTGTTCATGAAGAAGGAATATGGTGGTCTCAGTCTATACATAGAATACCGAAGGTTGAATTAGGTAACGATCAAGAACCGTTACCCCCATGCAAGGATAGATGATCTCTTCGACCAGCTGGGGGAGCAGGTTGGTTTTCTAAGATCGACTGAAGATCTGGATATCATCAGCTGTGGGTAAAGGACAGTGAAATCTAGAAAACAGATTTCAGGTGTAGGTATGGGCACTTCTGGTTTGTAGTGATGTCGTTCGGTGTTACAAATGCACTAGCTGTGTTCATGGGACTTATGAACCTTGTCTTCCGAGAGATTCTGGACCGGTTCATCTTTGTGTTTATCGATGACATCCTAATCTTCTCGAGATCAGAGGAGGAAAATGTTGAGCATCTCAGGGCAGTCTTGGAAGTCCTTCGACACCACCAGCTTTATGGGAAATTGTCAAAGTGTAGGTTCTTGACACACGAAGTACACATCCTTGGGCACATAGTGTCTCAACATGGAGAGTTAGTGGACCCATCGAAGGTGGAGGAATTTTCTTCTTGGGCGGCACCCCTAAGTGTGGCTGATGTTTGTAGTTTCCTAGGGTTGGCAGGTTATTATCGGATGTTCATTTAGGACTTCTCTCGAGTTGCCGGTCCATTGACAACTTTGAATAGGATGAACCAAGTCTTCCTACGAAGCGAGCAGTGCCAGAAGGCTTTCGACTACCTGAAGGTGAAGTTGGTCATTGCTCTCATACTCAGGTTTCCAGAGGATGGGTTATTGTATGAGGTGTTTTGTGATGCCTCTGGCCTTGGCTTGGGGTGCGTACTGATGCAGAAGAAGGTTGTGATCTATTATGGGTCTAGAAAGTTTCTCCCTCATGAGGGTATCTATTCCACTCATGACCTAGAGCTTGCATTAGTAGTGTCCGCACTGAAATTGTGGCAACATTACCTATTTGGGGAGAACATTTTGGTCTTCTCAGATCACAATAGATTACGTTATATCTTCTCACATCATGACCTGAACATATGGATGCGGTGATGGGTCGAGATTCTCCAAGACTATGAATTTAAGGTCTCTTATATTGAAGGTAAGGGAAACATTATGGCTAATGCCCTGAGGAGGAAGTCGCATTAGGAAGTGGTTCGGGAATTCGTAGATACTTGGAGGGCAATGAGAGAGTTGGCTTCCTTTCCCTTAGATTCAAGGGTAGAGGGTGTTAACGACAGTTTTTTTTCAGATGATGGTCCAATCCTCCCTGTTTTAGTAGGTGGAAGACTCTTAGTGGGGAGACTCTGAGGCGGAAGTAATGCGAGATCCTATCACTCAGGGAAATGCTCTGGAAGGATGGTCAAAGGACTACTGACATCAAATGCTTTTTCATGGAAGGATGTTTGTTCCAGAGGTGATGCGTGAGGGAGTTCTCCGTGATTTCCATAACTAGTCCTTGGCAGTACATATAGGAGTTTTGAAAATGTACCATAGCCTAAGGGAATAGTTTCAGTGGCCCGTGGTGAAACAGGAAGTGGCAGAGTTTGTGGCTAAGTGCCTAGTGTATCAGCAAGTGAAGGTTGAACATCGTGTTACCAGTGGTTTGTTGAATCCTTTTTATGTCCCCGAGTGTAAATGCGATGCCATATCAATGGACTTCATCACGAGACTACCCAGAGCTCAGGGTGGTTATGATGCTATCATGGAAGTGGTTGATCAACTGATGAAATCAGCTCACTTCTTAGAAATTAAGGAGTTAGACTAGGTGAGTACCTTAGCACAGAGGTACATGGATGATGTGGTTCAGTTTCATGGATTTCCGAAGACTATCAACTCAGATCGGGATACTCGGTTTACCTCACGAGTTGGGAGGGGGTTACAACATGCTTTTGGAATCCAAATACGCTTTAGTACTGCTTTCCACCCCCAGACCGATGGGCAGATAGAGCAGACTATCCAGACATTGGAGGACATGCTGCGAGCATGCGTTCTGGATTTCGGAGGGTCATGGGTATGACACTTGCCTTTTATAGAGTTTTCCTACAACAACAACTTTTCTCTACTATTGGCATGGCTCCGTTTGTGTCTTTATATGGAAAGCCATTTTGTTCACCCATTTGTTGAGAAGAGGTTAGTGATACAGGTGCGCTTGGGCCAGAGGTAGTACATTGCACCACAGAGACAGTCCATCCTATGTGTGAGAGGATGAAAGTGGCTGAGGACTGACAGAAGTCTTATGATGATCGTTAGAGGAGGCCCTTGGAGTTCGAGGTGGGAGATCATGTGTTGTTGAAGGTTTCCCCTCAGCAGGGGCAACGAAGGATTGGTAAATGGAGTAAGCTCTCCCTATGTTCATTGGACCTTTTGAGGTGATGAGGAGAGTCGGCGAGGTGGCATATCATCTAGCCCTACCACCTCAGTTGGAAAGGTTCTTGACGTCTTCCACATCTCCCAGCTTCGTCAGTACATGCACGATGACTCTCACGTTATCGACTGGGGAGAGTTAGATATGGGAGACGACAGGACCTTCGAGGAACAACCAATCAGAATCGAGGATCGTAAAGAGAAGGTGCTCCATGGATGAACCATTCCCATGGTTCGTGTGTTGTGGATGCATGAAGTACTTGAGGAGAGCACTTGGGATCTGGGGGCTTAGAAGCACGCTAAGTACCCAGAGTTGTTTTGAATTGTGTTTTTCATTGTTCTTCTGAGTTTTGTTTTGATGTCATACTCTGTACATTTGATATATGGAATGCTTGGATTGTTGGTTGCAAGGCCTTTTGTTTCCTTGTTCTCTAGTAGTGTGTAGCATGTCTGGATGTGAGGGGAATGGGAAAAACCTGATCTGTAATCGAGACACATTAATGCGGATGCGATTGAACCCGTGCGGGCGAGTCAGTGCCGCCTAAATCAGATAATATCTCAACATAGGAGAATGAATTTCCCCAAATCACATGTTCAGGAAGTGTGTTGGTCTTTTGGTGTTGGGGGTAGTGAAAGATAAAAAAAATACTAATGTATGGAAGTGGGAAGACCGAGTTTTTAATTGAGACGCATTAACGAGGATAATATTAAACCCGTGAAGGCGAGTCAGTGCCGCCTAAAGAGGATAATATCTCGACATAGGAGAAGGAATTCCTAACACATATGATTAGGCTTGTTGGATGGGTTCCTGTTATAATGATATCCCTAATAGATAAATTATTCTGTTCTTCAGGTTTGGATTTTTAATTCTCAGGGATGAGAATGTTTTTTGAGGTATCTGATTTAATGGCCCGGATCTCTCCGACCCATTCATTTGTCAAAAAAAGTTCATGAAGTGTTTTGGAGGGTAAAATAAACTTTTTCCACACTTTTCAGAATTTTGACACTACACGCCGTGTAGTGTGAGAAATCTCTATGTACCCCCACACTGGGTATACCCTGTGTTCATGGTCGTGTCCTTGTCGTGTGAAATAAATGGGCACATGCTGTGTATCCCATACTACACGCCATGTTGTCACTCCCTGCATATGTGTTATCCTCAAACCGTGTGTCGACCAGTCAATGGTCGTGTGCCATGTTTGAGCCGTGTCCTTGCCTTGTGAAATAAATGGGTACACACCATGTATCCCATACTACATTTCGTGTAGTCCCTCTCCGCGTACGCATTACCCTCAAACCTTGTGTTGACCAGTCAGCGGCCAGATTCCACGTTGAAGGCCGTATTGGAAGCCGCGTGGTGACCGTGTGAAATGGCCGAGTACACGCCATGTAATAGGAAGTACACGTTGTGTACTTTTGTTTTTCATGCCTATAAAAGGAGGGGTCCCCTCCTCCTTTTCAACTCACTCCTCTCCTCTCCATTCCCTTAAGCAGAGCTCTCCTAAGAGACTCAAAGGCTATTTTCTCCCATAACATCTTCATCCAACCTCCGATTTACGATCCGTCAGCGGCTAAGGTATCGTAACGAAAAGGCAGAACCTCTGTGCTTGGATTTGTTGTCTTTCCTTTGGCCTTTCCTTCCCAGCATCCACCCGAGGAGATTTTTCTGGGATTCAACAGAAGTGACGGACGCTGACAAACGTCTTCTAAAGTTGATCCGGGGGAGCGTTGTGATCAGATCCTGTGGAGGTAGGGATCTTACCTTCATCTCTCTAAATTGCGCATCATACGAGGTGGGTGTTATCTTGTTTATGTGAAACACTTTTGAACTATTTTAATGAAGTTAATAACTGGCTTATATAATGGGGATGCGATATTTTTCAGTGGAGTTAAGTTTTTTATACCCTGTAATATTATGTGGTGAATTAAATAGGCATATTCATACTAAAAAACATGGTTGTTGGGGGCCTTTTCTTGTGAAATTAAATGCTACCCTATCTTTCTAGACCATTTATGGATGGAAACAATGTTGAATGTGGGAATTGGTTAATCACGTAAATTTGGTTTATTAAATGAATAACTGGAACCCTGTCTGATCACCTCGGTTGAGAAAAAATTAAATAATAAACATGTGGGTGCTGGTTTATGAGAAGGTAGTGTTATATGGGTTGTTGCGGATCAGGTGAGAATCAGGGCTGCAATTGTGGGTGGGTGTGAATGCTATGTTGGTGATGGGTTGCGGGGTTGCGATAAATGGTATCGAAGGGATGATGATGTATGAGTTTCAGTGTGGTTGTTGTTATGGTGGTTGGAAGAGGGGCTGCAGGGATAGCGTTTAATGTGAATGAATTATGGGTTGTGAATAATAAATAAAAGTGGAAGATTTAATGAATGGTGGGACATGGTAATGGAACGAGAATAATAATCAATGGGGCTGGTTTGTTAATAATAAGGGACTTGTTTGCGTTTCTTGTGTTTTCCTGACATGATTTGTGGATGGTAGGGATATGTTTCATGAACAATTGATATGGTTGGTTGTGGATATTTTCCTAGTAGTTAAGGAACTAATAAACTAATTCTGTTGAAACATGAAAACCTAAATGGAGATGGGGTTGTTGTTGTATGCTTGCTTCGATATAAGAGTGTTGAGGCACGTTCTCAATTTCTCTGATTAGAATCTATAGTATGGGATGATTGTTTGGTATATATATATATATCTGTATCTTTGTGTTTTTTCACACCTCACCCATGTTGAGAACTTAGTGTCGAACACTACCATTTCATGGGAGAGGGTGTTTTCCCCTTAGTTACTAGATCCTTCATACTACTTCTTTCATAGGCTGTGATGGCTTGAGGCGACCTTACACCTAAAACTCTTCAAGTAGTTTATGATTGGGGTGGTATTATCCCAAGACTCTTTAGGAAGGTTTTCATTTTTCCCAAGAATCTTCAGGATGGGGCCCATATGTGTGCGGGAAGGATATACGGTTGTGAGGCCTAGGTGTGTGCGGGTGGGATATGCGGTTCTGAGGCCCAGGTGTGTGGGGGAGGGATATGCGGTTGTGAGGCCCATGTGTTTGCAGGCGGGATATACTGATGTGAGGCCCATGTGTGGGCGGGTGGGATATGCGGTTGTGAGGCCCAGGTGTGTGTGGGTAGGAAGAGTGTGGTAGGGTCAGGACGTTCGCCGTTAGGAAGAGAACCTAGCTATCAGGAAATGGTGTGGGGTACCCAATACTCTTTTTCATATATACTATTAGCTGTTGATTTGTGTTTTTTGTTAGCATGGATGGTGAGTTTGGGTGGTTAGAATTCCTTGATATGTTTTGGTATCTTTTGTTGTTCTCACAGGAGATTAGGATGTCTCCCCACTTCTGCACGAGTGATTTATGTTTCCCTTATGAGTACACTTGTATGATCACCCTACGTTTACTTTCAGGTTTCCAGGAGGACTACCAGGGTCGTGCAGGACCCAACTAGTCGGGACAGTTGGAGTTGTTGTAGTTTCTGTACTCTTGATTCTTTTGGTATTGTACTTTTGAGCTTTTATGGTCTTTTACCTTGTTTCAGAACTATTTAAACATGCATTTGGGATTGGATTGGGTTTATTTACTAGTATTCTCATTCTTTTTTCTTTTGGTTGTTGACTCATCCTATTTCCCGATCATAAATAAATAAAAAAGTTTAATTCCTCTCATATTGTAAAAAACTCATACCCTTGATGCTAGTTGCCACCTCGGGCCCAACAGGAGGTGGGAATCAGGGGTCATTATCTCCCTTTGACCAATTCCAGCTCAGGAGGGGCATCTTTGGTGGGAGGGGGTCGCGGCAATTCTATAAATTAAATTTTAATTTCATAAATTCATATATGGTTATAGGATTTGTTTAAAAAGTGATGAATTTGATATATTAATGTTTTGAGTAAAAGTGTTAATTTTGAGATATATATACTATAAGGTATTTTTAACAATATTATAGAGTTAATTCTTATAAATGTATATTATATCAATTTTTATCTATAAATTATTATGTAATTAGTTTTATATGAGTAATATTTATATATGATAACACTGAAAGGGTAATATTTTAATTAAATAATTTATTTTAAATAATTAATAAATTTAGGACAAAATTAATATTTTTAATAAATATAATTATCAAATTATTTTTATTAATAAAATGATTAAATAATGTTTTTATGTTGAGTGTAATTTGTTTTATGGATTAAAAAATGTTTTTGTCAAAACCCATCTATTTTCAATAAATGATATTACTAATTATAATGTATAAAATTCACATATTTGGAAAATTATTAGATAAAATCAATATTGTTTTCAGAATCAAGACATCAAAAATATTTAATAGTTAATTTTTCATAATTTTCATAGATAATCGATTTGTTGGGTAAAAATAAAATAATTTATAAGTATATAGTGTGTTTGTGACATCATAATGACCCAATAGTGATATAATAAATATAAAATAATTTACCATAAACCAAATATATGTTTTCAATTTAAACAAATTAGAATTTATATATATTTTTATTATTTTAAAATTCTTTTATAAATCATCCAATATGTAAAATATATTTTATTGTTTTAAATTCATTTTCATGATGTTCTGACACATATACACCTAATAAAGGATATTATTTTAATAAGATCATATCTATTCCTAATACAATTATATTTTCTACCCCCCTTGGTCATTAACTGTGGGAATAAACAATGGGTTGTTTTGTGGATTAAATTTTTAGAGTGTAGTGTCTGAAACATAAATAATAATGAATTCTCCCTCAATTCCTCTAAAAACCCACCAATGAACACATTACAATTATATCAAACTCCATTAAGATCATAATCAATCTTCTAACCACTCCCTAGTTCTACCATGGCTCCACCAATCCTCCAATAATCATCTACATTGCCTTTCGGATCATACATCCAAGATAGCGGACCTCACTTTTCGTTTATTCTCATTTTTGTCAAGGTTTCCTTATATTTTTATACACTATTATTTTTCAATTAAAACTGATGGGGTATGTTTTCTCGCCTCCCCCATAATACTATTATTATGTTTTTATGAAGGGATACATCATTCTCTCTTAATAATCTCTCCCATGTACAACTCTTACCATGCCAAATGTGTTTAAGAATTATTCAATTTCTACCATTTCTTCATTTTTCTGTATTATGTTATGCATTATATTTCCAATTTTTGTGATGGTACATGTATTTTTATGACCCCATTATGATCTATTTAATTTATATATTATTTTAGATCTCTTTCCCTCTCATCAGAAATATTTATGATTTGTTATGTCACACCGTTAGGCTTCTGAATTTACTCTGTGATTTTCAATCCCAAAATCATCATGTAATGAATACAATGACCATTTCCCAATCAAGTGTATTCAACATTATGCACATTTTTATATAGATTAGATACATTAATTTATTTATTAAAAATAACATTATTTTGGAATAAATGATGATTTTGAAAGAATCCATGTTATATGATCTATGTGGAAAACATAAGAATGAGATTGGAATTATTATTATGAAGGGTTCTCAATGATAGAGCTCTAAGGCATTGGGTATTGTTTACCCTCATGATACGTCATGTTGGAAAATAAATTTAACTGATTACTTTTAGGAATTTTTTTCACCTAGTTTGGATATGGATTTACCTGATTCCATTATGTTTATGATTCTGTGCCTAAGGTTATTGCCTAAATTCCATGTTATGATAATCATGATATATTTTTCATTTATGTTAATTTTTCTATTGTTCCCCATTGATATACCTATTTTAAAACACGTATTGTATTTTTCATGTTATGTGTGGTTTACTCCCTTACAAGGATTTATATCTCACCATTTTCTTATGTATATCCTCATGTTATCCCATGCTATCATATGTATGATTGAATTTTTTCGACATTTGAAATATGTATTCAATAATGAAATTTTATTTTAGGTTATAAGATATCGTGTAATGTTCCTAAGACCAAAAGAAAGTATACCTCTCGATGTTATTGGGTTTATTATATGAATGTCTATATAATAAATCTTGTTTTGAGGTTTAATAAAGACTAAAATTTTTATAATATAAAAATATAGAATTTGAGAATTTGAATCTCTACATACATTATAAGTATAATTTCACAATTAATTAATTTTTTTAAAAAATATCAACTTTTTCACCAATGGAATAATATTTATAATAAATTTTTCATTCATACAGAACTAAAATAAAATTTTAATGACAATTTATCCATAAATGTTATAATCCAGATATTTCACCTTTATATAGAGATTATTTAAAACTAATAATGGTTTTCACATTGCCTGATAACTAAAAAATAATCCTCCCTGTATTAGTCTCAAAATGTAAATAGTGTTTCCAAAAGATCGATCCAAGTCATTCCTTAAATAATTATTTATCCAATTATTCAATAATTTTATATTTTGGAATGAAAATTATGAAAATTATTTTGTCATACATTCCCCCAATATATAATAACCCATATTCCTTATAAAAATTCCCATAATTTTACAAAATAAAATTTATATTTAAATGAAAAAGTACATACTAACCGTGAAACTTTTTATTTTAGTTGTAGGCACTACAACCTTGATCACTTCAATTTTTTAGTTTAAGACCCTCAAACATGATAGATGGGATGGGATTTCCCCTGACATTTAGATAGAGATTTTATTTATATGAGAAAAAAATTCTCTGTAAATAACACTTTTTGTTGATCGTAGTTGTTAAAAATACCCTAACCTACTAAAATGTCTCACAAATTCTCCAAAATAACATAAAATTTTGTTCTAATTATAAAAACAATTTTGGTGTGTAAGAATTTGAAATCATGATCAATATTAGTCATAGAGGCTTATTATGTTATCCATAACTCTTATGGTAATCCATGATAGAAATATCTTTATATAATATGTTTTCTAAAATTACCTCTGATAAAAAATAAAAAATACCCAAACCCCAAATCCTAGAACCAATGATAAAGTTTGAATCCGTACATTTTCCACATTGATGATGGTAAATTAGTCCCGATATTTTTCTATCCAAACGTTATAACTGGAAAAATGAATAATTGTATCTCTTACATCATTATATACCATTCATGTTTATTGTTTTATATTATGAGTAAATAGAAATACATAATAAATACCATTGTTTACAAAAGATCATGTATCCCAATTAACTCACATATTCATATTTAACATTATGTCATCATCATCATCCAAACAAAATTATTTGTAGACAATATTTTGACAACATAAAATCTTGAAAACATGGGGAAAAGGAAAAATAAAAATTATAGGCTCAAATAGTAAGTAAGGGTAAGAATAAGCATTGAAGATTGATGTTCATCAATTAATATATGAAGTTAATAATGCAATTATGAAATTATCACATTTCATGAGACTATAAAAAAAAGACATACACGTCAAAAATGAATTACCAATCATGAAATATATCATAACTATTTATGAATGTTACAATCCATAAATACAAATAATAATGATCCATATAATATCAATCTTGATCAGTGGATACATTATTAACCAATGTAAATAATAGATAAAACATCTTTGTATCATGGAACACCATCAAAATAGAACAAATAAAAAACTCAAAAAGAACTATTAGAATTTGAATAACCATATGGAAGACATCCAATATAATTCTATTGAGAAAATAATCATTACATATAGAAATATAGTATTATTTTTAACAATAATAATATAACATAAAAAAGAATAATTTTTTACTAACATGGCCCATCCAACAAATACAATGCCAAAAATATTCACCATTAATAATGTCTCTGAAAATTGAATTAAAACTGTCATAGATACCATAATTTTTATTTTATGACATTATTAACCCATTGAAATGGAATGTATTTCATGTAAATCTTTAAAACAAATGATTAACATGTAAAAAATAATTGGGATTAATAAAAATACAATTGATATGTAATAATCCCATGTAAATGAAAATAGTTACCAAAAACAATATCATTGAAATGATACTAATCTATCATGTGAATTAGTTAGGATTGTACTATTAAAATATATACCCAATTGAATATATGTACCATTCATTTTATCTGATTTTGAGTAGTGGAGAAAAATTAAAATATCATTCAAGAATATAAAAAGATAGTTACATTTTGATTTTAAAAATCATTTTAAAAAACGTAAAAATTCATAATATATTGTGAAAATAATTATACTTTATAAAATTAATATAAAATAATTTTTTACAAAGCATTTAAAATTTATCTTTAGTAAAATATTAATTCCACCAGAAAATGATTTTTATGAAAATTAATTCATTTTTTATAATTATTTTAAAAAATCATAAATTCTAGAAATAGTCAGAAAAAATATTCTTTAAAAAATAATATTTTAATCTATTAATGAGAGAATCATAGAAATATTCATCATTTTTTGGGGAAATTCTATTCATGATATAAATATCCTTGCATTTTCAAAGTAAAAAGGATATTAAATAACCTTATTCCGAAAAGGGAAAATATGATTCCAATTAAAATGTCTACTAAAAATTAATATAGATAATATTTAATTTAAAATTAATTATTGAAATGATAAAAAATTCATAGATAATATTTATTTAGATAAAAATTGATTTTCGACCAAATATACAAATAATGTTTTATTTTTATAATAAAATTTATCAATTATTCCCAGCAAAAATGTATTAAAAATTAAATATTACATGAAGATATAATGAATAATCAGTAAAGAAAGAAAATTCATGATTTTATTGAGATAGGGATCATAATTTATAATCAATGGAATATTAATCATAATCAATTATGATATATAGTGAGATAATAAAAATGACTTGTCATATTTTTTAAATTGGATTTGTAATCCACATGAAACAATAAATTTAAATGAAACATAAAATACAATAAACATATTTTTATTGATGATATATCATGTAAATGGATAATTATATACTCCTCATAAATTAATTTGGTTGTATATTATAACACATGTCTCATATAAATCATATTTTTTAAAAATCTATTACCAAATTAGTATCTTTTAAACCATAAACCCTATAAAAGAGGGGGTCTAAAACAGATTTCTATACAAGCTAAAATTTATTGAAATGAGTCAAAAAGAATATATTCCAGTTATTTAAATATAACAAAAATCAAAATAAATGGTGTATATCCAATACATATCATTGAATAAAAATTGGGAAGGTAAAACCCATACCTTGAGTTCTACTTTTCATACTCATTAATTATATTATGAAATAATATACATATTTCAATTATTTTCATTAATAATAGAAATTTAATGTCTATTATTTAATTAAATTTTTTAATTAACATTATCTAAATTAATAAATATACTATTTGTTTTTTCATACATTTAGACCATATTTTTCTTATGTGTTAATAATCACTTTTTGTGAGTCATCTATTGTAAAAGTTGTCATAACAAATGTTTTCATAGAAGAACTTACATGAAATAATTATCATATATATATATAAGTAAATTATACTTTTTAAATCATTTATGGGTGTTGATTTCAAAAAATGTAATCATGTTGTCATCATAGAGGCAACATTTTGTATTTACGCATTAGGAATGTTTCCATTTTTCACTGGTTGTTATAGAAACAAGTTATGTAATGTTGTATAATTATATCATAATAATTATATCATAATTAAAATATATTTTTTAATATATACCTATATATATAATTCTTGTGATGTGGTGTTAATAAATAAATCATATCTCTTTGAGGATGTGGTAGTCCACAGATCCACAATCAACATTTTCATTTATATAATGGGTGAAATGCTAAAAAATAAAATATAATATAAAATTTGTTGAATTATTAATATTTCACCAAATTAAAAATTATTGAATTTAAATCACTTATAATGATAATATTTATCACTATTATCATACAGGTCAATCATTATTGAAACACGAATCACATCGCTCCAAGACACGGTAGTCCATCATACACAAGAACGACCTTATCATCTACCATATAGAATGAAAATTTACAAGGTATATATGATATAATGAATGGAAAGGTGTAATTATATTATAAATATATTATATATTATATACATACATCATCATACCCATAAATGAGAGTTAGTAATGGTCAAATGAATGTCATTGGTTTCGAAGGTTGTAGTCCATCGTTTACATGAATTAGGATTTCATAACCCATTTTACGGAATTCTATATTGTTTTATGTAATTAAATTATTTTAAAAACATTAAATTATAAGTAAGATACTAAGTATATTATATTATCAATTTTTTAAAAAAAATATTATAATTTCGACAATGATGTAATATAAATACATTTAATGGGGAATATTAACTCTTCTTCTAGTATGTTACATAGATATTCCCAAAAGCCTTCACAGGTCATATTTCAACCCAATATATAGAGTAATAGATAATATTATGTAATTAAGGGACAAATTTTGTTAGGTAATAAATAAGATAAATGGATTGAGTTGTATAATGAATCAAGGGGAGTGGGTGCCCTTGTATAGATAGGGATGAGTGAAATTTTTATAAAAACAAAAAAAAATACTATTTGGGATTAAATAATACCTAATGTGGAACCACTATTGATAATTAATGTAGTAGACGATTTAAATGGACCATAATCACCTCCAAATTATAATATTTTTTAATACATTGTTCCATAACATCAATGCTTTTTAATATTTAACATTTTTGGTTTTCAATATTATTACAACTATTATTAACCATATTAATTTATACATTGTTTCTAAAATAAAATTCTTTATACAATATATCTTGTTCAAACTAATATTAGTAATAATATAAAAATGAAAAAAATTAAATAATTTGTTTTCTTTAATTATAACTATTCCTCATGCAACATACATAAACAACACATTAACCATAACTGTGCTAATAATATTTGGAGAATTAAAAGGTGAATAAAGAAATTTCAATATTAAATTTTTCCTTTTTATGTATCATATTTGATTTCTAATAATAGTCATAAAATACATTGAATTATTGAGTATATTTTTTAATTTGTAACCATTTCATAAAGTATAATAAACAATAAAATTACATTAATGTCTATAATGATATTATTCATTTAAATTGAATGTTGAAATATAGAGAAAAAAATAAAATTTAATTAATTTTGATCAAACCATCATAACATGATTTCATCGTCTAAATAAAAAATTTAACAGAACAATTCATGATATTGAAATCACATAAAATATTTTTAATACCATGTATTTTGGAAAATTATTTACATAATAATTTCCTCATTGGTGTTTCATAAGAAATAAAATTAATTATCTCATCTCCAAAAAAATTATAATACACTATAATGATAAATAAAATAAATTTATATTCAAATATAATAATTATAATTAAATATATTTTGTTTTCCCATATACCAAATAATTATTTATATTATAAAAAAGAAAAGTAAATTTTCTGTCGTTTTCTTTAAATAGAATATTATATAGCCCATATTCAATGGAAAGAGGAATGCAATTGAAATACTTCAGATCCTTTGAATGATAATAAAGGAATATATTCATTAAATAAATCAATGATAATATTTTAATCCATTTTGACTATTATTATTATATTTTATAAATAGATAAATACCCTTTCCCCGAACAGAAAAAATTAATATTAATCTTTTTACTATTCATTAATGTTAAAAATAAAGTTGTCATTATTAAAAATTATAATTTATGTTAATTAAAAATAATCAAAAAAATTTTAAAATATAAATTCCCATTATTAGACTAGTTTTTTATAATAAAAATCTCATTCATTTAATGATAAAGTTGGGTTTAATATGCAAATTGATAAAAAGTTTATATAGATTTTATATAAAAATAGAACATTAAAATAATTAAAATGGGCTCATTTTCTATAATTTATATATAATTGTACTATAATTTCATTAAAAAACACTAAATATTATCTAACATTATATATTATTTAAACATTAAATATGTTTTCAATTAAAATTCTGTATTTTCACTATTCATCAAAAAAATAAAATATTCCAGAAAATCACAAAAAAATACACCATTAATATACATTTTCAGTTTTATTATATTAATGAATTATATTTTATAAATAAATGTTTCTAATGGTCATAATAAATAATTTTAAATTTTTTTCACAATTTACTGTTTTGTATAAACCCAGGGTTACATTCATCATATGATATTAATGAAATTAATATTATACAACTATAAAAATATTGTAATGTATTTTGGTTTCACATTCATGTTTTTGTTTTGTGTTTCCTACCAATAATAATTTCAATGGAATATTTTATCTTTTCAAAAATCACGATGTTGTAAATTTAATTATTATATAAGAAAGATATCATTGTTTTTATTAACTATGAAGATGATATGAAATTTAATACAAATGGGAGTAAAATATATTATAAATATATTATTTTATGGAGGGAAATGAGTATAATTTTATAAATTTCAGGGGTAAATTATTTTTTTATTTTTTAATGATGATTTTCAAAGTGTTAATCCTTGCATGGATATATAATTTCTTCTTGAAATTATGCTCGATTCGAAGAAAAAATTAAAACTCCTATATTGAAATGACTTTTTGGGCTATTAATGGTTATTGAGGTGTTGGAAGAACTACATAATATGGGTTTATATTCCCAAGAACAACACTTTATGGTGACCTTATATTGTATATCAAAAGGAATGATTATTTTTTAATGATTTCTATTGATTATAGGGAAGTCAATAACAAGATCATTAAGAAGAAATATTATATCCTCTTTTTGTTAAATCAATTGATATTACCCAATGTTGACTGATATTTTTAAGTATTAAACATAGTTGTAATCATCAGCTACCACATTTTATTGATGAATGCAATTTCAGTATAATTCATGGAACTATTTTACAAAATTATGGGATTATAGTTATCTTATTCATGTTAACCAATTTCAAAAAATTATTTAAGTATCTTATGAATATTTTTTCTTATGGCAATTAGGATAAATTTCATATTATGTTTCTTATTGAATTATGATATACTTTTTTATTCATAATTATTGTGAAAAGTATATAATAATATATTTACAGACTATATATGCAAATAATATGAAAATATCATACAAAAATGTATTTTATTCAATATATATTTCATTTCATAGTCAATTTAGTAACAAAACCTGGAATAATTGTTAAACATCACATGAATAAATTTCATGATTAATTTACAGGGTGTTGTTTTTACATTGAGATTTATTATTTCACTAGTATAGGATGTTGTTATCAAATTGATGTTGTCAAGATTAATGAATTAACTTACACCAAATTGATGTAAAAATGATAAAGAAAAAAATTAATTTTTTTATAATGGATTGTGGTGAATGTTTTTAGTATGTATATATATAATAATTTTTACTGATGTAGTATAACACATTCCATTAATATGAATTTAATATTTTCAATATTTTAACACTTTATAAAAAGGCCTTGATTGTTTATGATTCCTAATGATCTAGTAATTATGAATAATGCACTACAACTGAATCCCCATTAGTATAATTATAATATACATGACCTTGAGTAGGTTGTAGATATTATTGAAGAATTTGCATTGAATATTTTTTTTGGAGTAAATTTTTAAATATTTATGATTCATAAATGTTTGATGTATATATTAACACATAATTATGCTTATCATTATATAATAAATATGGATAGAATTTTTGAAGGGATAATATTTCAAAATTAAAATTCATATAGATAAATATAACAAGTTAGAGGATTACCCTAACAAAAATGAAAATTAAACATGGAAAATTCATTTTTTCAAATACAATCAAATAGTTAATGACATAACACATGTATGACTACAAAATATCCATGTAAATGAATTTACTTTTTTATCCATGAATCATTATATGAATAATTTTTAGTAACATTTATGATGTCTTATAAAAAAGATCATAAACACTTCTAATATTGGATGAACATAATTAGTGTATGAATCCTCTTCATTGAGGATGATATGCTACATTTTTTTAATTTCTACAGTAGGTCCACCCATCATGTAAACCAAATTTTAAATATCTAAAAAATTTGAGTGGTATAGTTATCAATAGAGTGATGAGAAATTTTTATTATTAATTTTTTATTTTTATATGATTGGGAATAATATTAATGTTAGGATAATAGTCCATAGATAAAAAATCCCCCTGGAATATTGGGGATACCTTCTCTCCCTATGTATAATCCAAATCCAACATCATGTAAATATGATTTAAAAATATTGTCGTAATAAAAATGATAAGAATAACCCCACATTATTTTAAATAAGTATCATAGTTCTTAATAATATTATTACATACACCCACAATGCATGTATTGTTATTTATCAATATACCTGACATAGATTGGTAGAATATATAAAGAATGATGAAATCATTCATCTGAATCTGCCGGAAGAAGTTATGTATAGCTAGGTTTTGTTGGATAAGATGGGAAAGAAGGATGAGGATACATGTATCAATGTAAATATATCTAATAGAACCATTAAAATCCTTTTGGAGAAACTAAATAAGATTTTAATGTATGGGTGATTAATATAGATTTTATTCTTTGGGAAAAAATATACATGGCACACCTAACTATGAGGAGGCGAAATAGTGCTTGTTATGGGATTCGATTAGACAACACATCCAACATATTCAGAAGAAGACATGATGGATTTTTTTTATGTGGACTATTAAAATTTTGGATCAATAATAACTATAGAAATCTATTGGGTTTCTTGAGATTCATGGGGACTTAAATGTTTCTCTCAAGGTATTACGTTAATATTTTTATCCAAAACTATCCTAAAACATAAATAATAAGTTTTATTCAAGAATATTTCAATGAAATAAGAAAAAGAAATTATTTTCTTCAAAACAAATTCTTATATGTTCGTCAAAATTAAAGTGTATTATCTTGCTTAGAATGAAAAATAGAATCATTATACATGTGGGGTACCCTCTACTAAAAACATATTCCCACAAAACTAAATATCAATGTATAAAGCATTAGTAAGCTTAAACATCCGACTGTTGATGTGGTATGATTCAATGGGATCTCTATTATTTATAAAATATCCTTCTATTATACGTCAAATGAGTATTCATTCACAAAAATATTTCTTAAAGAGACTATGAAACAGTGGTTTAGTATATCTTAATTATTGGTATAGAGAATGTTATATATTATATTTTGGGTGATAACATCATTGACCATTATTTTCATAGATCTATATAAAATAATCTTGATTGAATGGAATGAACATATTTAATAGGAATGTATATTATATCATTTTAAATACACATAATAAGAAATGACATGTTATATTACCTAGTAATTTTTCAAAAATTATAATCTAGGCTAGAACAATGACGGTCAAGATGGTCACTCACTTGAAATAGTGGGAGCCCTCCCCATCAACATTGATTCTATTGGATGGAAGGTCTTCAGTCCCACAATATCATGGACTACTACGTTATGGTAAATGGGAGCATCAGATTACTTTTTATCATATAAAGAGAAATAATATTGATGGTTCATTTATAATGGATTCAAGTTAGAAAATGGATTTGTCTATGATGAAGATAGAAAATTTAGTTATTTTGGTTTTTGTACTCTCTATTATCATGGTGACTCCCGCATTATATATTCTTAAACCATGATATTGGGGATAGAACTATTCTATTAATAGGGTATTACACTAGACAAGGTTGACAAAGACAAATCAATTTTCTATATGTCTATCCTAGATGATAACAACACCCCTAGTCTATCAAATATTTTATTTTAGAGAATAATATTTTTCAATTGGTAAACATTCCAACTGTACACATATTGAAGGGAAAATAGTTTTTTTATTTCTTATCATCCTAGTTCAATCTATATAACCCTTCAATAGTACTTACAAGTATATGATCCCAACAACCTATATGTGTTATTCCTTTCAAAGCTGATTCCATGAGGCTACACTACTTTATTCCTCATTATATGTGGGATATATTAACACTCATTTTCAATAAATGATTCATAATGTTGTATGGATAGAAATAATATCATTGTTATCAAGAATATTTATAACCTATCACGAAAAATTTCATTCATTTAATGTTAATAATGAATTTTTCATAATATTTTAAGAGTGTTTATGAATTGAATGATTTCAATTGAAAATTAATTTATCAATTAATATCAAAAATTTCCATATATAATTCATCTTAATACGACTGTAATTTATATAGAATTCCTAGAATATTTTTAGAGAAGAAATGAATATAACTTTTCAATTTAATATTTTAATTTATACTAGTAAATGTTGAACATTAATTACTGAAGGGGATTCACAACCTCTATCAATACCTTAATGAAAATTGGATAGAGAATCCATATATTTCAGGATTACTAAAAATATCTTGATTAAATAATGAAATTTGAGTTATTATAATACCTTTGGGTTATATATTATATTCATTCGTAAAAATCCTTATGTATTTAGAGGAATCATCACACTTGACATCGATAGAAAACTTACTATGCAATTTTATTTTACCTTAAAAATGAATCTGTAGTGATTAGATGTAAATATATATGTAACTGAACTATTTTATATATGTGTAAATTAATATAAAATTTTATTATTATTAATATTTTATTGTTGAAAATTCAATAACTATTGGAAAATAATTAATATGTATAATTTATTAACAAAAATGTATCCCTATGAAAACATTTCTTTTTCTATGTTTTATTTTAATAAACATGATATATTATTGAAAAACATTATTTATATATTAAAAAATACTACCAATTTAATTTTAATTAATATTTATACAGAATAATTGTATTAGTTATTTTGAAATGTAATTTTTCATTAAATATTATTATGACTATTCATATAAAATTTTAATTAAATAAATAAATTACAAAATATTATTATTTTAATTTTAAATAATTGACTTCAATTATTTATTTATAACAAAAATATTATAATAGGTTATTTTAAGGTTATTTTTATAAAATTAATGAACTTTAGCTGAATAGTGAAAAAATATTGATTTTTCAAAAACCATCATTTTTATGATATTATTGTCAAAAAATGATCTAAATACATTGAATTATTTTTTCCATAAGTGATATTCATATATTTTGGAAAATAAAAAATTTGAAATTAAAATTTTTTATAAAACCAATATATATTATTTTCGAAACATATGAAATGTTTTATTCTAAAAACATTTTTATTTGCAGATATTAAAAATGTAGCTTACATCACTTGTAGAAATTAAATAAATAAAATATATATTATTATTATTATGACAATTAGAATATTATTTAATAAATAAAATTACTTTTTGGGAAAAAATTTATTTTTTATTATTAAATATAGCGACTACGGTAATGGAGAATCTGAAGTTTCATAATGAATTTTTATATTCTTCTTTTGTAATTTTTAATTTATAAAATAAATTAATATATTATCAATATTATAGAAAAATATAATTTTTATTCCATTAATTTAAATAATTAAATTTTAAATTAATACAAAATATAATTAAGAACATACAATGGTGAAAATAAAAATTTTCAATAAATTATTTTTTCAATATTTATAATAATAATATTTAAAAGATGATTTTTAAATAAATTGAAATTTAAATTGATTAAACATAGAATAAATCTTGATTCATCAAAATTATATTTTGTAAAAATGAAAATTTAATAATTTGATTAAATGATATGATACTTGGATGAATCCTACTAACACTCATAAAAAGAAAACAAAATTTAAAAGAAAACATATAAGAAAAAATAAAACCTACAGGTTTAAAACAATTGTGAAAATAATTTGGAAGATTATTTCTCATTAATTGTTTTACCCAATACTACTTTATTTTAAACCATTGCAGTAGTTGACCATTGAAAATTTTATTAATATAACTATAAATTGAAGAGTATTAACAATTGTTACCCTATCATCTATTTTAGTAGTGGAAAATTCAACACCATCATTCCGAAACCATTAATTATTATTTAAATATATATATATATATATATATATCTTATGATAAAATTATTTCCCATATAAATAATCCCATGTTCACTATATAAAATATAAATTCTATCATTTTGTATGATATTTTTGAAGTAATGTTCGAGGAACCCAAGTGTGTATCACTTACTCAAACCCTTTTATAATAAATACTTCTCTCCCAAGCTAAAACTATTCTTAGTAATATTATGAATAATAAAAATTAGAATATTTTTTTATTATAATAATTTTAAATACTATTATGCTTCTTTTTCATTCACAAAAAAACCCAATGATCATTAATCATTTGTTGTTCTTACAACCGCTTCCATAGACTTTGTATTTTCATTTTCCAGATTATGCTTCTTTCATTATAAAATAAAAAAAGTGTCACCAACATGAAAACATACAAATAATATCATTTTTCTTATATTATTTTGATATTATGAAATTCCAAGACCATACTAACCAATTTAGATATTTCATGATCATGGTTGGTGATAGATTAGACACATACATGAATAATGATATCATAAATGATTATAAAAATAAATAATAAAAATATTATCAGTACATAATAATTTTTTTTTATTATCTCTCTATGAATTTTATATTTATTTTTAATTAATATAATATTTATAAAATTTTATCTAAACAATATTTATTTTTTATCATGTTTACCTCATCCGTTGAATGAATTAGTAATAAATTATGGGCTTCTCCTCACATAATGTTTTCACATTGAGCTATAATATTTCATTATAAACAATATTAATCTATGTTTTTTATCTTCTACCGAATCAATAATATATTTTTATTTTCTATATTTTTTTTCTCTTTATAATTATTCTTTACGATATCATTTAAAATGAAAGTTACCTCAATGATTATGCTCATTTTGAGGGTATTTGAATATCAAATTCCCTCCATTTATACATTTTTTATATTACAAACCTCATTTAATTGTTAAATTTTTCATACTACCAGTATGATGTATCATATTATTTTTATCTATTAATTATGATATATAATGTTCAAATATAGTTTATCTATATAATTTGGTTTGGATTAAAATGTTACTAATGTATTAATAATTTTTCCCACACTCATTAACACCTTGAGACATGTTTATTTTATAAACCTTATTTTAAATTTTATATTTAATGCTATCACCATGAACATATTTTTTGGAAGAAATATATATATACATGTGAAATTACATACCCATTAAATTCTTTTTCATCAAATGTTAAATAGCTAAATTGATACCCCAATTGAAATTATTTTTTGTAACATAATATTCATTCATTAAGATATTATGATTCATCTATATCATTTGTTTGGTTTATTCCATAAATATATTTTTAAATATTTTATTATATATTTCTATTTATTTATATTTAAAATTTATTAAAAAATAAATTATTTCTACATGTGTTTTTAGTAGAGTATAGTTTAATTTTTTGAAAAAAATATTTTCCATTCATTATAATGTGTACGAATGTTCACCAAAAATTACAAATTGAAAAAAATATCATTTTAATGACCACATTAAAGAATATTTTTATTTATGGTAATGTTTTTCAAAGTATTATTATTTATCTTCTTAGAAGATTCATTAAAATTTTACATGTATGTTGGTATTTTTTGAAAATATTTATGATTCCCATAAATGTTATTTGATGTTTTCCCTACAATTATTTGGTTCATATTAAAATGTATTTAACCATAGTATTTTCCTATAACATGATTTTTCTTTTGATAAATAAATATATTTATAATTTTGGAGCATTATCTCATAGTATCAAATAATTTTATTCACGATGCCTACCACTTTGATATTATTCGATGAATTCATTTGAAATTATTTTTCTCAAATATATCAAAATACATTTATGATTCTTATTTTAGACATGTGATATATTATATTGAAACCAGAAACCATAATTTTATATAAATCAATTTTAATGTACTTTTCAATCAAGTATATTAGTCACCACATCATTTATATTGCCGAGACTTCAACCATGATAAACAATATAATTTATTCTAATACAATTTCATTGTGAATAAGTAGTTTTTTATTCCATTTATTAATGTATAATATCATCTAATAGATAGATGAATTTATTTGGGGTATTATTTATTTACTTATTTATCATAATACCATATTTTTTTATCTTGAGATAAGCATAAATTTAAAAAAATTCCATTTAGTAATTGTTGTAACATTGAAAATCCACATATATATTTTATTATAAAAGTGTTATTAATTTTTTAAAACTGAATGTGCACTATATATTATATAACATTATATATTTTTACACTACAAGGGGAACAATCAAGTTTTCCATTTTTTAGGACATATCCTTATTACAGAACATAATATCGAATTTTAGTCAAGAAATCACTTTTTGAACATTGAGAATCATTTCATCTTTATAGTTTTACAGAATTAGGATATAATATATTTATTATATTCCCAATTAATATGGAGATAATACCATAATAACATGAGCTATTTTACCGAAATATTAAATTTTGGTAATAAAACATGTTTCCTTTAAAAAATATTTATATAATTTAACTTGGATTACTAATTTTTTTTATACATCCTTATAACCTATCTAAATAATTAAACATCAAAGGATGATCAAACAAAATATTACTAAGGGATATAAAAAAAGAAATCATTAGTCCTGAAATAGTAGTAATCTTATTAAAACATTTTCAAAAATACATACCTATCACCGATAAAAACTCAATTTGCGAAACAAAAAATTCCCACAATAGTTCCAATAAACATAATGAAAATGAATTTATCCATAAAGGTATCGTGGGTAATTAGTTAAATAATTTTGTAACCATCTCATCTACCACATAATGTGAAACACGAACGATAATTAAACATAATATAATAGGATTTAAAACAAACCCTTAAAATATCAAATAACTGATGAGAGACTTAATAGAGGGGATTTTATAAGTCTAAAAACATTAAATACTGATAATTAAACATAATAAATGAAAAATTCATCACACAAACAATTTTCATACCTTATAAATAGTGAAGTAAAAGGTTAACCCAATGATTGGAAATTGGGTTATGAATTCCCTTACCTCGGTTTCATCTTACTAAAAAACAAGTTCAAACCTCTTTTATAATGGTTAAAATAATTTAATTAATATCATAAAGAAATAAATTAATTTTTTATAACTCCTTATATGATCATTTAGAAACCTTATTTCACCCTTTAAATATTCTTATTTTTTACCTTCAATTGCTTCAGGTGCATTCTTTACATGATTTCAATGTCCTGTTTGTATTTTTTTTCCTGCCATATAGTGATGAAATTATTGAAGTAGAGAGATATTGTACTCATATGTTTCCAGAATAATATGGGATTTGATAATTCAGTTTTTTATATGGTATGAGTTTGAATCATTAGATTTATCATTAGTGATATTCATTTAGATCATTTTGGTCATTCATTGAAAATCACAGATTAATATCATTATATAACATAATATTTCATATATATAGTAATTAGAAAACATTAAATATGATATATAATAGAAATTAAAATCTATTTCAACTGTTACAATAATTTTATAGTTAGTTTTTATGTATGTAATGGAAATTCTAGGCACATCATCTATATTGTCAGTAAAATGACACATCACAGCCAATGTTTTTATTTTTAAAATAAGTGGAATATAATATAAAGGATGATTGTAAATTTTTCCATAAAAAGATATAAATAATGAATATATATATATAATAATATATCTTTCATGACCCTTGGATAAGGGGATGATAATAGATTACATAAAAATAAAAAAAATTACAAGAAAATACATGAAAATGAAAGAGGATCATTACATCTTGATTTCATCTCCTTGTGATCGTTTATATATTCCCATGTTTTGGATATTTGGTGTGACCATATGGTCATGGAAATTGGGGATGGAATTGTAAATTTTATTTGTTATAACATATACATGGATCAGGGCTTCAGTGTTGTGATAGGAAGAGGGTAGTGATTAGGGTGGTATTTATAGTGGAAGAGAGGAGGGGTTTACAAAGTTAAAATCAATAGATTAATAATTTTCATAGAATATGAATATTCATGGTTCATGTTACCCAAAATATATATAAGTGAATATGAGTTTGAACCAATGGACATTTACATCAGCAATGACTCATGCATGATACAAAAATTCACTCATTTTTCATTTTTTGTAAATTATAAAATATTATTTTTTTACCTAAATTCATGTATTTCATTAAATTCCCAAAAATTCACCACTACAATTTAACGATGGATATAATTAAATAATAAACACCATATTACATAAAATATTTTTCTAAATATGGTTAATTACATTTTTTTAATAAAATCTAAATTTATTTGAAAAATAATAACATTAAATATGTAACTCATTTTATATCACAGTGAGATATTAATCAATATCTCATTAGCTTATAACCATAACAAAATAATATAAAAATAGAATTTTCTAGTCATAAATATCATATTACTTATTAATATTACAACTCATATGGGTATGGGACTATTACCAAAAAAAGTCGGTTCTATATGACTCATAATAACTTACTAATGACAATCATATATGTTTTTTTTTCAAAATTAAAATCCCAGAAGTTGAAAAGTTCTGTTTAGTGACTAATTTAAAACTATATATTTAAAAATATTCCATTATGAATTGAATTAATGTTTCATGCATTTCAATAAATTTATTTATAAAATTGTTTGCGGTTACATTATCTCCACATTTTGGAAAATGTGTAATATCAGTTTTTAATTATTAATTAAATAAGTGTTAATACATTTCCCTCACCAAAATTTCAAATTTTTATGTTGCTACATCAATCATGTGTTTTCTCAAAAAAAACATTAACTGGTGGATGACATTATTCTTTAATACATGCTCTATATAATCATGAATACAAATAGTTTTCCCTTTGTTATGATGAAATGTATTAAACATTATTTGTTAAATTTATTATATATTTTTGAAAAATTTATGAGAGATTCTGATCTATTATTAAGGATTCATAAGTTTCTTCTATTGTGGACTAAAATTATTTTTTAGAAAAAACATTGGCATTATTAGTTTTCAATTTGTCCTAAATATCTAGCCCACTAAATGTAATGGGTATTAATAATTCATGTAATGAATTATTATAATTTAGTCTTGTAATATTCTTATTTATTGGCCCAGGAATCCATTGTTTGTATATAATATAAAATGTAATAACTTATTCCCCTTACAGTAACGGGGAGTAAGACTCTAGAATTGCCTAGTAGGTATCCAAATCGGGTGTATATGACATTATATATCAGTATTGCTCCAAATAAGGATATAAATTAAAATAAAATTGATATGTTTTTTTTATAATAATTTTAAATTAATAGAATAGCCTTTAGGTTATTAGTGGTAATATTTAATATTATATATATTGTGATTAGGTATTGTCAGAATAACCCATTTCGTTATGTCTAGGAGTGTTTTATTTGTACAGTATATCATAAAAATGTTTTGATAAAGTTTATATTCTATTGTATGCTTGAAATTAAATCCATTTATTAGTACCACATGTTTATTTATGCTCTGGAATAGAAGTAATATTACACCATATGATTAAAAAATGTGATTATTATTTTTGATGAATTGTGATTCTATAAATATAAATTTTAAATACATAATTATATATATTTATTAAAATTTAACTATTATGACGCATTCATTAGATTTGATGGTACTAATAACATTAAACATATTAAAAAATGTATATATAATGTTATTAATTAATAAAAACAATAATCAATTATGAATTTGTTATAAATTTGATAAAAATAATGACAAAATATTTCAAAGGTAATAGATATATTTTAAATATAATTTTTTCTTTAATTTTCACAATTAATTTCAATGAAATATGTTGAATAATAAATAAATGAAAAGTTATTAATAAATTAAACAATTAACATAAATTTATTATTTTGGAATATGGTGAATGTACATGGAATCTTAGACTGGAGGTCAGGAATATCTATCCCGAATTACATTTCAATGAGACATATGATATTTCACCAACATGAGGTATTTTGAGTGAATTCAAATCTTATTTATATAGGTTTTATTAATTAATTTGTAAAAATTATTTTTTATAAAAATACATTTAATTATTTTCCTTAAATCTTTCACTTTTTTCATCTATTATCATATTTCAATTGAATTAATATTTAAAAACATGTATTTAATAGTTTCATGTTTAATAAAATAATTTCCAACTATATCAATTATCAGAAAAACAATTATTTATGTTATTATTATAATAAATTTTTTTATTAGATTATTATAAAAAGATTTTTTACTTTCTATAATAAATATTTTAAATAATACTTTTAATTTTTATCCTGATTGATTATTTTTTTAATTTTTACATATTTTTTAATTTAATATATCTTAATATATATCACAAGGTATATTACTTTGGTCATAATGGGAATTATTTATTAATAAACATACTACTCATGTTTTATTGAGTTTTTATAATAATATCTCATTGCTCAATGTTTTGTGAATATTAATTGGAAGATTTTTTTTCAAGAAAACCTGTTTTTAAAATTATATTTATATAAAAACCAAAATTATTTTCCATATATACTAAACAGAATATCATAATGATATTTAATGACATAAGTGAATGGTTCTCTGGGTTTTATGTATTTTTTTATCATTTTACATTATTTAATTTTGTAGTGTGATTCGGATGTATCCCTCAAATGGATTAAAAAATTAATAATTTCTCCTGATAATTATGATATATATAAATGAATAGGACATTATATTTAACATTTTTAATTTAAGAACATGTTACAAGGAACCTACATGACTTTTCTATCCATATTAATAATATTTCTAGTAAGTATTTTAATTTTATATGTTATTCTTCTGATATTTTATTTTATATAATTTTTATTTACCTTAAAGCAAAAGAAATATTTTTCTAAAAACATGATTTTGGGATTTAACATTTTATAAGAAAACTATAGGGTAATTAATTGGAATTTTGGTTTTCCCATAATGTGTATTATCATAATCAATAGTATGTAAAGGTATTTTCATGTATAATTAAACAATAATTTTGGATTAAATTTAATTATAATTAAGTTAAACTCTTGTATATTATATAATTATTTTTAAAATTTTTAGTGATTTTCATTTTATCATTCTATATATCCATTACTAATTTCATTATTTATCCCATGTTTTAAATCATTAAAAAATCATTATTACGATTTGTATCAAAATGATGATGATATATTGAAAAGAAAAAATATTTTTCACTAATATTAAATGTGTTTAATTTTCATATAAAATAACAGGGGGAAATATATTACTAATTGAATGTATACTCCTTGTAATTTTTGGGTTCCAATGAAATAAATTAGGCCATTTTCTCTAAAACTATAAACATATATTTTATATCATGAATGAAATAAAATAAAATATAGATCGAAAAGACAATATTATATAATATTTTGAGAATGATTATTACATATGTTATCAAATTGAGGATTAAATTACATTAGATTATAGGATTTTATATGTGAATTAGTTAAATGAAATATATAACAACAATGTTCATTTATTATGAAGAATTATACTTATTTAAAATAAATCAAATAATTAAATGAATGATGACATGGTTAAGGATATCATAGTCATTGTCCTCTATGTTAGATTGTTTGTTGTAATTTTATTTGAATATTACAAAAATAAATTTTATTCTAGTAAATTGATGTAAATAGAAATAACTGAATTAAATATTAATGTTTTGTACAATATAGCGGTTTCTTGTATGATCTGCAAAATGGGATGGGTGTTTTACTCAAAATTATTATATTTTTTATTCAATAGTTGTCATGAGTTATGAATGTTAGCCATATCTAATGTGAGTTTATTAATGCTCCAAAACATTGAAAAATGGGTTTCAACTAATGTTAATGTGATAAATATATTGAAGGTGAAAAAATTAAAATTCCATCATGTCAATTATGAGGCATTATGAAACTATTGAAATTTTATAACATAATAAAACGATATTTTATATGTCAATAAATGTGGTACAAATCGATAAACATCTAATTAAAAAAGAAATAACTTTTTAAGACAATGATTGGGAATAATTTTCATTCAAATTTACCAATTGAATGATTTAAATTTACAGAGGATGGGAATTTTTCCAATGATTTTTCAATGGGGGAAGATCATAAAGGATAACAGAAAGACTGTCAAAATAATGTTTTACTAGTAACTAATTTTCATTGAGTTGTTTATTTTGAATATATTAATGGCATATAAATAGTACAGATTACATTATTTCTATTTTTTATATTAGGGAATCATATGAAATGATTCACATTTTGGATTATAGGAATGAAAGAATATTAATTTAGATGAAGAAGCACAAATAATGGATTTTTAAGAACATAAAATGACCGAGGTTTCAAAATTAAGGGATTAAAGAGTTAAAATGTTGCAAAAAATACATGGATGATCATTTTTTACTATAATTAATAATTTTAGGATGTTTTATTTAACGGTAGTAATTTTGTAGTAAATTTTTGTGTTTAAATACATGATTGATGTTCAATTAAACTGTAACACTTCGACCCTCTAGGCCGGAGCTGGTGTATACTTGTTTTATTAGCATGGTTAGAAGGCGTGAAAATCCTTAAATAATGTTCAGTTTATTAGTTTTGATGAAACTAGATACATAGATGTTATTCAAATTACATTGGAAGAGATTACAAAATACAATAAATAAAAAAACTAAAAACTGAAACCACTAGAACTTAATAAATGAACTTCTCTTCATCAGCTGTGGAGGGTAACTAATGAAAGTGGTGATATCAAACACTCAGTAAGGTATAAAAATAGCATTACCATGAATACCATAATAAGTGACTCATAGTCAATCTAACATAATCAATATTGCAGGGTTAATAAATGAAAAACTAATGCCATTAATAAACTGAGAATGAAACTGCATCGAGAGATTTTTTCTTAGTAAAAACCTCATAGATAATAATAACTGATAATGAATAAAGAGAATTATTATTAATTAAAAATCATGTATCTGGCTCATGAAACCATAATACTGTAAAAACGGTTTAGTTTTGAGGGTAGAATCCTGTCTGATTTTTAGAAACAAACTCGAAAGGTTTGTCGCCGAAATGATTTGTCTAAGGTGACCTACTGATGCATCGAGAAGATATAGTAGGCCACACCCACCACTACATGTCCAAGTCATTATTTATAAATTTATTCAATATAAGAGAAATATTTCTTTTCAATATCCTTATAGAGTAGAGTATACTGATTCATCAATATTTCCAAAATTAAAATAACTTTCTTAATAAACACTGTATGTATAATGATATGTGGTTTCGAAGATAAACATATCAATGAAATGAGACTATTTATATTTTACATAAATATAATTTTAAATTAAAATTTATCTCAAAAGGTAAGTAGGTACACCGCATATGGATTATTAGGTGCACATTACAAATATAGTCATAATAAAATAGTAGTTGAGACAAAGTCTCTTACCACAATGTAGTCAATTGAATCATTTGACCGAAACATAATATCCCTAAAATGAGAAATTTAATAACATTAGTAAAAATAGAATAATTTTATTATATATCAAATGGTAGTACTCATATACCAAATACAATAAATAAGTGGCGAACAATGAAAATCTCAGCGAAATTAAAGATAGAAGTGAAACCCCAAAACTTATGCTTGAGTGTGTTCTTTGTTTTTTTAATGACCTGAATAATCAAATTTATATTTATTAATTAATAATTCCATAACATCCAATACATTTAATTTATTTAGAAAAACCTTATTACATTAATTCATGGCCCTTTTAATGGGTTTAGGAGGTTCAATTTTATTGTTTTGGAATCATTCTCATCCATGGATTTCATGATCCATTTGCATGCATTCATGAATGGATGTTTGTTTAAAATGTGGTTAAAAATACCTAATTTTTAATATATATTATTAGTGATATTATAGATATATAAATTAACTTATAATGATTCAATTTTATATACTTAAGTATGAATCATTTGTTAAACGTATTTGATAAACACATGGATTTAGCTTTGTAGTTTTGTATACAATGAACATGTTTTGTATTTTTATTCTATATTTTGAGTGTGTAAAGATTGATAAAAATTAATGAGATGAAACACATATATTATGATATTTTTTAACAATTAATATGATTTCATGACTAGTAATTAAAATTAATTTGAATAACAATACTCTGCCGTCCACAAAGGTCATAAATTTGAACCTCCTAGACATTGATTTCGTTTTTAAAAATAAAATGGGCAGATAAAAAATATTTATGATGTTTATTCCATTAACATAATATAATTCCAGTATATAGATGATACTGAAGATTATCACAGTAATTTGGATAAGGGAGGTGAGAAGAAAAAAAGAAACCAAATGATCTTGAAAATAAAAGAAATCATGTGAGATCCCTTATGAAAATTCGGTAGGCTAACGAAGTCGATTAAAATTTAATTAAATGAAATTATAAGAAAAAAATGGAATCTCATAATATTTAAATCAAATTTATAGTAATATGAAATAATTAAATCAAACCCAAACATAAGATAGTGGAATTTAATATAGCTAACATGATAGATGTTTCGACTAAATGAAGAGAATGAAGGATTTCCTTACCTTCTAGAGTAACTCCTTAATCATGAAGGATGGAACATTGGGGGCTTAGGGACACAATTTTAGGACTCATAGAGAGGTAAAACAACCATATATTCCAAGATGACGGATTTAAAAAGAATAAAAACTAATGGATGAGTGGGTATTTATAGAAATATAGTGGTAGTTTTTTAATAATTTCAAAGGGAAAACTCATTAGTGGTCTTTTTCAAACCATGGGCTTTCCCATGGTATTTGCCCATGGTTTTAGCCACATAGGACACCTCATGCCAAAAGTTATTGTAAACAAGTCGACCAAACTTTTATATTTAATTATTACATCATTATGATGTCATTAAACTACCGAAAACTCAATACTGTATTTTTAATATTCATAAAAAATTCATGTATTTTAGAAAAATCACAATAAAACTCACCATAACCATTTTTTGATGTGTATAATTCAAAAATAAACTACATTTTTTAAAAATAATTTTCTAATAATTTTTAATTTAATTTTTAAATAAATTCATAGTTAATTCGAAAAAAAACAATTTTAATTGTATAATTAGTTCTATATGACATTGAAAAATTAACTAAGATCTCCCTATATTATTGCCTTTATAATATAAAATATTATCATTATTAACTATTTAGAAGGGTCATATTACTATTCATATGTGTATGTAACTATTCATCAAAAAATCAAGTTGGTTCTATCAGACTCTAAATGACTAACTGGTCACAACTCTAGACGATAATTTTTCTTAATTCAAAACATAGAATTGAAATATTTATGTATAATGGATTGGTTTTGATTTTATCCTAAATTACCACGTGTGGTTTCAAAGGAAAATATTTCTTTATGAAATATTGGATATTAATATAATGTATTTAATAAAAACGTACAATAAAATGTATCGGGTGTTATATTATTCCCTCCTTTAGAAATTTTGTCCTCTAACTTTTGTGTATAAAGCCCACAAAAAAGATGTTGGTTGTTCTTCTTCCTGAAATCCCCTGGTTCTTATATTGTATCCTCCGTATTCTGGTTTCCCCAAATAACCCTTACTAGGCGAGTTGTTCAATTTCTCAATACCTACCCCCTTGTGTTATGAATCCAGATAGAATTTTAATAGTATGACAAATATTGTTCCAGTTCTATTTCTTCATATGTGAGTACATGTGTTGGGTCTGGCATGTACATTTTTAATAATGATATGTGGAATAAATCATGAACTCTGGAGAGATTTGGAAGCATCGCTAAATTGTAAACTACAGCTCTGATTCTTTCAAGAATTTCAAATGGTACGATGTACCTAGGGGTCAGTTTCCCAATCTTACCGAACCTTAAGAAACACTTCAATGGAGATACATTCAGAAATATATGATCTCCAAAATAGAATTCCAAGTCCTTTATTCGGTTGTAAGCATATCTCTTCTGCCAACATTGGGATTCTTAAATATGGGATTGTATTTTCTTCACATATTTCATGGTCTCTTCAATAATTTCTGGGCCTATATGTTTCCTCTCACCAACTTCATCCCAACAAGTTAGAGTTCGATATCTCTTTCCATATAATGCTTTATATGGAGCCATTTAAATATTAGAGTGGAAACCATTATTGTATGGAAATTCCACCAAAGTCAATTATTGATTCCACATACCTTGGAAGTCAAGGGAACATGCCCTCATCATATCTTCTAGAGTTTGAATAGTCATTTCAAACTATCTATCGGTTTGGGGGTGTTATGTTGTTCTCATACAAATCTCTGTATTCAAAGCCTTTAGGATACATATCCAAAATTTTGATGTAAACCGGGGATCTCGATCAGTGACAATCGATATAGGTGCACCATGATGTCTCACAACTTCATTAATATAAATTCTTGCCAGACGCATAATTGGTAAATCCTCTCATATTGGAATGAAAAGTGATGATTTAGTGATATGATAAACAATTACACATATTTCATCATTCCATCTAGTAGTCCTCAGTAGTCCGGTGTCAAAATCCATTGTGATTTTATCCCACATCCACATAGGAATAGGTATAGGTTGCATCACACTATTGGGATGTTGTCTCTCTAGCTTCACTAGTTGAAAAACTAAATACCTTGACACGTAGTCAAAAAATTTCTCTCTTCTTATTATACCACCAAAAATATTCCTATAGATATCAATACATCATGGTGCTACTCGGGAGGAAAAATATATTTAAGCTATGAGCATCGTCTAATAGTTCACTTTTTAGAACTGGTACTGATTAAATGCATATCCTCATCTCAAATTTAAGAACTCCTTCTTTATACATGACATCAGCCATTCTCCCTTCCTTAGCTGCATTAATTTTCTTTTGTAAATTCTCATCATCAAATTATGATTTTTTATCTTCTCTAGTAATGATCGTTTGGAAATCATTTAAAGTAGGAGTGATGTTTTCCCTTAGCAATTCACATGTCCATATTCAGTATATCCATGAATATTTGATCTCTTTCAATCCTTGTTTGAGTCAGAAGGCCATGGTCATTCCTTCTTAATACATCTTCCACCTTATTCACATTTCATGGGTGGTACTATATTGAAAAATCATAATCCTTGAGTACCTCGTGCCATCTCCTTTGCCTCATGTTAAATTATTTTTGTGTGAGAATATATTTCGAACTCTTCTGGTCTGTATAAGTCTCACATCTCTCTCCGTAGAGATAATGCCTCCATATTTTCAAGCAAAAAATTATGTCTTCTAACTCAAGATCATGAGTTGGATAATTTTTATCATGAGTCTTCAACCTTTGAGGCATAAACAATCATTATTATTTCTCATATGGAGCAACCCTGTCCATTCATTGATGCATCGATGTATATCACAAACCCATTACTCTTTGATGGAAGAGTCAAAATTTTAGAATTGGCCAATATTCTTTTCAATTCATTGAATTATTCTATAAATTCTTTTTTCCACACAAACATAACTCTTTTACGTGTGAGCTCAATTAGCGGGTTAGCCAGTCGGGAAAAAATTTCAGAAAGAAATGACAATAATAACCTAATAAGTCAACAAAACTTCGTACCTCAGTTATGTTTGTTGGCATGGGAAAATAATTGATTGCATTTGTCTTCATAGGATCAACTGGGATTCCATCCTTAGTGATAATATGGCCCAGAAAATAAACTGATTGAAGCCAGAATTCACACTTTCTAAACATCCCATATAATTTATTCCTTCTCAGAGTTCTCAGAATATCCCGCAAATGATTCTCATGGTCTTCATAATTTTTGTGTATACGAGGATATCATCAATGAATACCACAAAAAATTTATCATGATATTCCATTACAAATATATTCATTAAATCCACGGAATCAATGGGTGAATTTGTTAGTCAAAAAGGCATCACTTTAAACACGTAATGCCCATACCTAGTTGAAAATGCAGTCTTAGGAATGTCTCCTTTCCTAACATGCAACGGATGATATCCAGATCAAAGTTCAGTCTTCAAAAAGTATTTAACTCGATTATGATGGCCAAATAAATCATCAATCTGGGGAATAAGATACTGATTATTTACTGTATTAGAATTAATTTCCTTGTAATCAATGAAAAGCCTCATGTATCCATATTTCTTCATGACAAAGAGGACTGGGGCTCCCCATTGTGAAACAGTAGGTTGAATAAATCATTTTTCACTCAAATCCTTTAGTTGTTTCTTTAGGTCTAATAATTCAATAGTGGCCATTCTATAGGGATTCTTTGATATAGGTCTTGCATCAAGAATTTTATCAATAGATAACTCAACATCTTGCCATATAGGATTTCCAAGTAAATGCTCTAGAAACACATCAATGTATTCCTTCACTATGTGAACATATTCAATTTTAAGATTTCTTTCCTCAACCATATATATTGTTTTATCTTCCTCCTCATGTATTACATTCAGTAGATCTACTAAGGGTGGTTCAAGATAAGAATCATGTGGCAATATTTCTAACCTAAAGACAAGGGATTCTATATCATTTTCAAAAAATTGTAACATCCTTATTCTAACAATAAATATTCACATCATAATTTGATAGCCAATCCATACCGAGAATTATATAAAATTCATTCATTGTTTTGATGATAAGGTTAGAAAGTAGAGAATGTTTTGGTATCTAGAGGGGGACTATATGACATGCCTTGGTTGCAATGATACATCCCATGAGAGTTTTTTCTAACAAATATTTAATTAAATCAAACTGGAAATATCTAATTTTCTTGGAAAAATAGGATGATATAAATGAATTCAATGATCCAGAATCAAATAAAGTCTTCTCTATGATTGAAGAAATAAATAATGGTCTATCTACCACTTCATTAAGAACTTCAAACTCTGCAGTTGTAATCTCATAGGCTCTCCCTTGCTATCTTGGCCTTTTATGAGTCATGTTTACTTGACTCTTAGGACACTCATTTTCATAGTGTCCCATCTCTCTTCTGTTGTAGCATTGAATATCATTTAATTTTTGCTTCCCCTTTCATTCATAATATCTCTAACCCTTTTATATGAAGTTATAGTAAAATACCATGAATTTAAAAAATTTCCCAAGATGATTCCTTCCACAATTCTCACATAATGGGAATAACTTTGTTCCCTGGCTCTTGTTTGGTGCTTCTCATTTTCCTTTGTTATTAGAGTATCTCTTCTTATATTTGTTTCCACTGAAAATATTTGATCTAGAAAATTACCTCTCTATTTTGATAGAACTTGATTCAATTTCATCATATGATGAAAATGATTGATAAGGGAGTGACTTTCAAAGACTTGTATTATTACCTTCAATTAAATGATAAATCATGTATGTCGAGTCATGTATGTAATCCCCATTATACCTGGCCAGCCTTGTGAAATTAGCCTCATACTATGCAACACTGTCTTCTTCCATTTATTTTATGCTAGGGAATTTCATCTTCATTTTAGTTCGTTTATCACGATGGAAATATTTTTCAAAGAATATATTCTTAAAAGTCCACCATTCCATATCTTCTATTTATTCTTCCTCTGTGGTATTGTGAATCATGGACCACCATTGATCAGCAATTCCCTTGAATCAACACACAAATAGTACTACCTTTCCATTTTCATTGCATCTTATTGCCATGAATATCATTTCAAGGGACATGATCCATTGCTCAACAACCACTGGGTTAGTAGTCCAACTAAAAGATGAGGGATTTTTCCGCATGAAATGATCCAATACAGGTGTGGAATGGTTATTCGATACAAAATGAGTATGTTTTCCAAATATGTTCATGATCTGATCTACTCTTACATTGACTTTGTTGACTTTCTTAGTAGGGAGATCCCTAACATGCCCACGAGTATTTAAACCCTTGCTTCTGTTAGACACCATTTCTAAATAATGGGATACACGATATTAGTTTATGAATGTCAAAAAAAACTCAACATAGATTTAAATTATATGGATAGCTAATCTTATAAACGTGGTTTCTTAGAGAAAATATATACATTGAACTCCTTCATAATGGCTTGTAATGAAAATTTGAATTATCCTTATCAAATCCCCCAGGATTGTTGTTACCAAAATTGAAGCAAGGCCCATTGTCGTGTACCAGGATACCCCGGGTCATGCCCGAAACTCCTTGTTGGAGTTTTCACTCCTTGGTACATCTCTGCAATAGTAACCACTACGTGCTCATATCCAGACAGAGATATATTTTCTATAAATATTTACATAATATATTCATTACCAAAATAAAGGAACATTAATGTACATTAATCCTCAAATACTATATTAGGGCTTTGTTCCCTACTATTTATTTCCTACTATAGTTTCCATTTTTCCTACTAAACATCATCTAATACCAACTATAATAGGCTGACTCTTATAGACCGGAGCTGGTGCATTACGTATTATATTGGAATGGTTAGATGGAATGAGAATCCAAATGGAACGATTAGTTTAGTAGTCTTGAAGAAACTGCAATCATATATGTTACTCAAATTACATTGGAAAAGTTTACAAAATACAATACATAAAAAAACTAAAAACTGCAACCGCTAGAACCAATTAAATGACATTATTTTCATCACCTGTTGAGGGTTAACAATGAAAGGGGTGAGCTCAAACAGTTATTAAGGGTTAAAAATAGTGGAAACCTGGAGATAATAATAATTGAATCATAGTAAATCTAACTTAATAAATATGGCATGTTGAATAAATGAAAAGCTAATGCCATTAATAAACTGAGAATGAAGCTTCATCCATAGATTTTTTCATATTGAAAACCTCATGGATAATAACAATAACTGATAATTAATAAAGGGAATACATATTAATTAGATTTCATGTATCTGGAACATGAAACCATAATACTGTTAAAATGTTTTAGTTTTATGGGTAGATACCCGTCTGATTTTTGGAAACAAACTCGAAGGTTTTGTCGCCAAACTGATTTCTCTCATGAGACCAACCGATGCATCAAGGGGATATAGCGGGCCCCACACAACATTTCATATCCAAAGAATTATTTATTCATTGATTCAATATAAAGAGCAATATGATTTTTCAATATCTGTATAGAGTAGAGTATACAATATCATTAGAATTTCTATAAATAAAATCACTTTCAAAATAAACATTGTATGCAAAATTATATATGGTTTAGACAAAAAAAATATCCATGACATGTGATTATGTATATTTAATAGAAATATAATTTCAAATTAAAATTGATCACAAATGGGTATTTGGTACATAACATAAGGATTATTAAGTGCAGAATAAAAATTTATTCTAAATAAAATATTAGTTTAGACAAAGACTCTTACCACAATGTAATCAGTCAATTCATATGACCAGAATATAATAACCCTAGAATGAGTCATTGAATAACATGAATATAATGATATTCATGGTATTATATATCAAATGGCAGGTCACATATACCAAATAATAGAAACAAGTAGCGAACAATGAAAATCTCACTGAAATCGAAGTGAGATGAGAAACCCCGTACATTATGCCCGAGTGTGCGTTCATTTGTTTTAATGACCGGAATAATAAAATATAGATTAATTAATTAAAAAATAAAAAACCTCATATTCATGTAACTGATTTATTATAACATTATTAGTTTCATTGAGGACCCTTTTAATGGGTTTAAGAGGATAAATTTTATTATTTTGGAAGCATTTTCTTCCTTGGTTTTCATGATTCATTTACTTGCATTAATTAATGGAAGTTCATTTGAAAAGTGGTTAAAAATATATAATTTCTTATATATATTATTATTTAAATTAAATAGATAAAAGTGGTCTTATAATGATTCTAGGTTATATAAATGAGGATGAATCATTAGTCAAATGTTTTTAATAAACGCTAGGATTTAGCTTCGTAGTTTTGTATACAATGAAGTTGGTTTGTTTTATTGTTCAATATTATGGGTGTTTAAGGATTTGAAAACATTAATGAGGTGATATAAATATATTATAATCTAGTTCAACCATAAAAATGGTTTCACGGCCAGTAATGAAGGAGAAAGTGACGAAAAAAACTCCGCTTTCCACAAAGGTTATAAATTGGAACCTCATGGTGGTTGATTTCCATTATAAAAATAAAATGGGGGGAGTAAGAATATTGATAATGGTTGTTATATTAAAATTATATATTTATAGTATATAGATGATACTTGAGTTTATCCTGGTCATTTTGATAGATGTGATGATAAGAGGTAAAGAAAAGAGATGAACTTGAATATAAAGTAAAAGTTGGGAGATCCCTTATTAAAATTCGACAAACTAATGGTGTATCATAAAATTTAATAAAAAGAAATGATGAGAAACAAATGTTATCTCAAAATATTTAAATAAAAAGGACAGTAAGAATAAAAAACAATATCATACCACAGCATATGAGAAAATAATTTCATATAACTAACATAACAGAAGTGTCGACTAAAAGAAATGAATGAATGATTCCCTTACCTTGTAGAGTAACTCCTAGATCTTGAAAGATGAGACCTTGGTGGCTTCAGGAAACATTGGGAGGACTCTTATAGAGCTAAAACCACCAAAGATTCTAGTATTAGGGACTTGTAATGATATAAATCGAATGGATTAGGAGATATTTATAGAAAAAGAGAGGTAGCTTTTTAATAATTTTAAAGGGACTCCTCATTAGTGGTTTTTTTCCATACCATGGTATTGACCATTGTATTTTCCCTTGATTTTAGCCACGTGAAACACCTATTTCCATAATTTACAGTACACAAGTCAACTATACTTTTATATTTAATTATTACAATATTATGATTTCATTAAACTACCGAAAACTCAAAACTGGATTTTTACTATTCATGAAAAATTCAGGTTTTTTAGAAAAATCCCAAAAATTCTCCATCACCATTTTTTTGTGTGTAGAATTAAAAAATGAATTACATTTTTTTAAAATAATTTATATTAATTTTTAAATAAAATTATAGTTAATTCAAAAATTAACAATTTTAAATGTATATTTAGTTCTATATCACATTGAAATATTAATTAAGATCTCGTTATCTCATTTCCTTAAGAAAATATAATATTATCATTGTTTACTATTCATAATGCTAATACTACTACTCATATTACTATTCATAAGGGTATGTTACTATTCATCAAAAAGTGATGTTGGTTCTATCAGACTCCAAAAAACATACTAGCCCAAACTCTAGATGACTGTTTTTTGAAATTCAAAACATAGAAGTGAATTTTTTTTATTAATGGCTTGTTTTTGAATCTTCTATAATTTAGAAAGGTTGATTTCAAAGGAACATATTGCTTTATGAAATATAGGCTAGGAATAGAATTTACTTAAAATAAGCATACCATAAAATGTTTGCGGTGTTATATAAACCTCAGGTGTTAGTTTTGTTTTAGTGGAAAGTTAACTTGAAGAATGAAATATTTTTATATTTTAGACATTATCATAATGTCATAGATAAACATATGTGATAATATTATATTCGAAATTGAAGAAAATATGGTTAATTTGAAAAAAAGGATATTATATATCAATAAAATATATTTTATCTAATTAAAGAATGATTTAATGGAAAAGTGATTTAAGTGAATTTTTAATGTGTTCATCATTTTTGGAAGATTATATGATTTATGGAAAATAGAAATAATTTTGGATAATATAAGACATTATTTATGGAATAGATTCTAAATTACATTTTTCATGAACATATGGTATTATTTTGGCATTATGGTCATTCAAGTGATTATTGGAAAAAATATCATATTTTTTATAATATATGACTTTGGAATACATAATTATTGATATATTATTTTTTCAGTTAAAGATTACATTTGGGAATAAATTTAAAATCTATTATGATATAATATGTTGTAATATGCTTCAGTTTTTTGGGTTTTTAACTTGGTCATTAATATATTGACAATGATTTTCTAATGTTCATAATTTAACAATTTTTTTTCATTTTAAATATATATGAGATTTATAAAATTATTTTATCAAAAAATATATTATCATAACATGTGCTAATGAATTTTATGTTATTTTAATTGTAATAAGTTAGTGATTTTTTTCATCCCTTTTATAGATCATATAATCCATAAAAATAAATTTTAATGCATTTTGCAAGAATTTTTTCACCTTAGTGTTATATTCATAGATGATTAGATTAGATCTATATAGTAATTTATTAGTAGAGAAGAAAAGGATAAATTTTTTAATCTGAAATTGAATAAAACTGAGTATTTATATTTTCACATGTTCTTAATTTTATTGTAAATTTATCCAACAACATTTGGAATATGATAATAAAATTTAAATTTCCTCTTCGGAAATTCATTTCTTATCAATTTTTGGATTTATCTACCCATTTCAGATGTAAGGATTGGTGTTCATAAACTTTTTCTTCACCAAGACCTTTATCTCTCTATATTATTCCTCAAATTTTATATATATATATATATCTTTACTTCTGGACCATAATATTCTTATTTAGGACCCCCAATGTTTTATTATTTCATTTGACCATTATATTTGGATTTTACTATAATTAAAAGGATGTTTTATTATACATATTATTGAATTTGGTTTCCAATTTTTTTTTCAATTATAAAAATGGTTTTCATTCATGATAATATGATTTAGCATCAAATGCATGGAAATGATTCTATTTTTATTAAAAATTTATTTACCAAAAAAATTTAATATTATAAGGATGAAATTAATTTTAGTGGGTATAATGTAGTATGCAAGGATATTGGAATATATTTTAAATATATATTATGTTTGTTAGGTTGTGTTATATGAATCATATAGCTGAAAAAACTATAATTTATAAATTTTTTAACATTAAAATTATTACTTATTTTTTGTTCTGACGGACATGAATAAGAAAAAATATTTTATGAAATATATGTTGAATGTTTTTCATTAATATAATTACAGATTAAAAAATTATTTAATATCAATTGGATTGAAATTATGATAAAATATATCAATAACTAAATATATATTTTCCTAAAAGTATATTTTTCTACACAATATATATATATATAGATATAATTTTATCACAATTGATAAGTAACTATAAAGAAACAAATAGATTATATGTTCAACTAAATGAATTAACAATAATCTAATTTTGATTAATAGTAATAGAATTAAAGTAATATCATTATATGGTTTAAAAAATCTATTTCTATCAAAAATATTTTTGTAAAATTTATTGACTTGATAATATAAATATATATGTAAACGTTTGGATTTTTTTTTTAAAAAAATCATATAACTTCTCAAATAATCATGTTAAATTTAACTTATCGTAGATTTTTTTACTTTTATTGAGAAGAATAATATAACATTAAATAGTGAATGTTAGTTATTTAATAGAAAATTATTCAAATTTTGAATTTTTACATTTTATTTTTTTGATTTATAAATATTGAAAAATTCAACGTGTTATTTTTTTCTCAAATTTATTCTAATTAATTTCACTAGAATAATACTTAAACATAAATTCAGTATAAAAACCATTTTGTACATAAAAAGGTACTTTTGAGGAAAACATTATTATTCGTATTTCTAGGGTTTATAAGAAATTTTATTTAGGACACTTAATGAAATTGATTTAAATAAAATAAAAATAAATATTTTGAAGCATCATGTTAATATTTTATAAAAGGGAAACTATATTATTTTTCTTTTTGAGTGGTAAATTTAGTAAAACAGTTATCCATTATAGTAATATATAAAACCATCTAAAAAGAATAAAACTAAAATATTAGTTGATAAAATGATTGAAAAACTCATATAAATCCCACTAGATGGTCTTATTTGACACTATTTAACATATTATTATAAAATTATTTATTTTTATATATATGTATTTAGTAAGATATTAATGTATTTTATACATTTAAAAAATTCGAATTCCCTCCTATCATTCCATTATAATAGGAATCCATATATCATATAATATAATTTTTTTCATATAGTTATATCATCTTATAACTACATAAGTCCATTATTAATATCACCATTGTTGTCTTATAGGTCATGGTTCCATAATAATTTTATCCGTGGCTGGAATTTGGTATTAATTTATTATTGTTATCAAATGAAGAGGTGTGATTCCCAATAGAGTGTTTCCAATTTATATATTATTTTACCGCTAATATTTTCAGAATAACTATTTTAATATAATATAATATGTATTATAAATTTAATATAATATTTTAATTTTTATACTATATGCAGTCAGCATCTACTTAATTATCTAAATTGAATTAAAACATCTTTATTATGTAGTTGCATACATCCACCTCACGAGATGATGTATATCATTTTTCATCATTGAATTAATTATATTTTAATAATAAAATATCATAATTAATAAAAAATATATCTTGTTATATCTTCTATTTGATAATGAAAAAATCATTCTATTCTTATTTCTTTTCTATCCCATGAAATATAAAATTATTTCTCATGCATACAAACAGACTACCGGATCCCAAACCCTTGTATTCAATTAATTTTCACGTCCCCACATGGTTATTATTTACAGGTGTATTTTAAAGAAAATTAATATAATAATAATATAATTTTCATTCCCTAATTATTTAAAAACTAAAAAAAAATTCCTCATGTTTCATAAAATATGAAAACGTTACGCATGCAAATATAAGAATTATTGTCTTAGTGTTTATAAAAAACATAATATATTGTAAATATCATAAATGGATGGATGCAATATAATTACTTATTAAAACATGGTATTTTATTATATATTTCACCTCAATTATTCTTTATTTGTTTTATCACTTAATATGAAATAATGATTTTCATGTGTAGTGTGATATATTATAAAAATATTATTATTTAAATTTGATAGTTATAACCTACCATTAAAATAAGTGGTATTGCTTTGAATTTTAAAAATATATAATATATGTATAAAATATTTATATAATAATAATTAATATATTATTTCAAAAATTAATAATTACTCAATTTTAATAATTGTCTTTTTATTCTTAAAAAAATTCACCAAGAATGCAATTTATTTCTATTTATGAATTGATATATGTATTAAATTTTATACACTTTTAAAAATTATATTCCTAAAAAATGATTATATTTTTAATTAATCCTAAAAAATATATTTCATAGTGTGAATAAAGGACATTTCTCTAAAATAGTTGATTTTTTATTGAATAGTGAAACATTATTTTTTCAATCATGGTCACTTATAAGAAAATATTTTCATCTACATAAGATATAATATTTTTTAAAATGTTTTAAAAGAAATAATATATGTCACAAAAGTTATGTACAATATTTGAATACATTATATTGAATTTGGGAACCAAAACTATAATGTTGTGATCATGGGTAATATTTTATTCAAATTTAAAATTATTTGGAGAAAATTCCACTTAACGGTTTGTTCATAATGTGTTATTCTGATGCTTCTTGAACCAAATGTAATACAACCATCAATATATTATTATATATAAATTAAATAAAATTAATCAAATTTTTTTCTAGATTTCCATGTAAACAAATTTTTGTGATAAAATATGATATCCTCATAAAAAAAGTTATTTGATCTACGTTATTATTTGAAAATTAGACATTTACCTGTGTAGATATTTATATATATAAGATTTATTTTTAATTTGGAATAATAATTCAATATTCAAGTTAGATGAAATATTTTATAAATTATAATATAATTGTGTTATTATGGAAAAGTATTACTTTTTCCCAATTATGGTTAATATGGGAATATATATTTTTAAAAAGTACATAATAATTGTAATGTATCCCTAACTTTTCTAAATGTGATCATATGAGTTTGTTGAAACCATTTCCAAATATATATTCTAATTTTGGTTTCATTTTTTCCATACATAATGGTAATGATATATATATATAGTATTTAATATTTATTTAGTTAAAAATGTGTTCATTCCCTTACATATAAAAGGCCACTAACTCTCCCCAATTATTTACAATTCATCAAAATATGATATAATAAAATATGTGGGATAATTTCATACTCTATTAATTTTCTTCATCCTTGAGCACCCATTATTCCACTTAGACAATCCAATAAAGTATTAAATTGAAATAAAATGGATTTATTTCAATAAAGTGGTAAATATATTACCTAAACCTTTCAAATATTGTATCCACTTCTATATTCTATAAATATTTCTTATTATAACAATCATTTTGAATCCAATATCATAAGTATAATGATATGTTGTTATTATTATTATAAAAACTTCTCTATAAAAATTCTATAAAATTGGAAATGAATCCATCCCTCATGCATATGAATTGATTGCCACCTCTTCATAGATATATAATTCATATTCAATAAAAATAACTAATGGATGGTTATTATATCAGATTACGTAAATATATATATGTGTGTGTGTGTTATTTATAAAAAAATTATTATATAATTGTTAATTAATATTCACCATTCTTTTATTCTATATATAAAAAACGAGAATCATTACCCATGTGTGTGTCAAGATTACCATCTCTATAATGTTATGCTATTAATTTTTCATCACAAAATTAATTAAATTTCTATTGAATTGTGCATTTTTAAAACATAATGTAGTTATTAAATTACACACATTTTAGATATGATGAAACCATTATTAAATTTCAAGGACTGATAAAACCGAATTGATATATGAAAAAAAATATTACCTAGAACACAGATTTTAATATAAAAAAATTATATGACTGAAATTTTTTTATTGGATAAACATATTTTTATTATATATATTATTATAGTCTAATAATTTTATTATAATAAATCTAAATTTATTATACATGAGGTTCTATTATGATGAATGAAATACAAGATAAGATGTAATGGATATATGTTTCCATGTCATTTTAATGATTATTTTTTATTGAGGTTATATTCGAAGAATTTTTTTATTTTTGTGTAAGTAAAAATTATAATTTTTTTATATTTTGGTTATTAAATAATTTTTAGGTTTTTAATTGAATTTTAATATTTATTTTATCCAAAATTTTCATGAATCTACTTTATAAAAAGCTCACTTTATTTGTATTATTTTGGATTAAAATCAGTCTCCTATGTCTCCATATCAACTAAAATGTTTTCAATAATGTTTTAAAAATTTAGTAATTTTTTTTACAAAAAATTAAAATTTTAAAAATAAATTTAATAATAATAATATGTTTTTTTCATTTGATGAATTATGTAATTATTACTTGTAGTTTTAACAGAATAATTGTTTCAAATTATTACAATATAAATGGTATTTCCCACTATCAGGACTACTCATTTAATCGATTCATCATTTTTAGGTTTTCATGATACCATTGATAAGAATCATTATCCATAACATATATAAAATTTAACGATTTAAATAATCAAATTTAAAATAGAAAGTTAATTTTCTTTATCCTATATTCTAGTTTTTTTTGGGTAATTTTTCATCTATGAAAAATTCATTTCATATTTGTTTTGATTTACTAATTATATGATTAGATGATACCTTCATAATTCAATTTTCAACATGGTATATGATTATTATATAATCTTTTCTATGCTACATTATTATTTTCGGTGGGTTATGTTTTTATATAATAATGAATGTTTCATAATTTTGTAGCATACATATAAATGTTTTAGGTTTATCTTATGTTTTAGTTATTTATATATTTATAATTAATCGGATAATGTGATATTTATATGTCCTGGGATATTGATGTGTAGTAATCACATGATATAATATAACGTTATTTATTTATTGATTTTTTAGTATGATTACGTTTTTTTATGCACATAATGAAATATGTGGACATGATTTTGAATGGAAATGTTCATATTATGATGCATGACAATGATTACTCATATATATTCTCATAATATTATTCATGTACATGATTTAAAATTACAATATTTAAAATATTACAATTAATTATTCATCTGATACAACATGTATATGTTAAGGTACATGAATTATGATTACTTATTTGTTATCTTAATTGACCATGATACAAGATATTAATTTATATTTGATATTATGATTTAATATTTCGATTATATGTATCTATTATATTTTTTATATTCACATGATTATGTTAAAATATCATGGAATTTATCTTATGATTTATTATGATTTGTATCTCCCATGATTTTCCTTACTAGGCATCTAAGATCAAAATTAATTACATCTGTATTCAAAAAGTTTTAATGGGAGGATCTAAGACATATTTTTTTATAAGGGTACTAGTATAAACAAATTTTTTAGACATGTTGAACTGATATAATTTTTTATGTTTTTTATATATCATGTATCCAAATTCACTAATCCATTAATATCTATTGTCAATTATTATTTTTAAATCTGTTCAATATTCATATAAAAAGATGTAATATATATATATATATATGATATAATATGGATCATATAGTTGGTATAATAAGTAATATTTTGTTATTTTTTGGAAATTGTGTTGAGAAACATTTTGTGAGAACCCTTAAAATGAAATTATTTATAAGAAAACATCATATATTTTGGTAAATAATGTTCTATTATTTTCATTGAAAAGGTATCCCTTTCATGATAAAAATAAGTATAAGAATTATGGGAATATATTCAACAAGGGTTAATGAAAATGGATGGTGTATATTGGATCATAAATCATTCATAAAATGTTAATGATGAGTGGGCCAAAGAGTTGAAACATGTCAAGACACATCAATGGGATTTGTCAGGGTAAAATTTAAGTTAATTTACATTTTTATAATAAATATCTGAATATTTTATGAGTATATATGACCTAGATTAACCCAAAGGTGTTATATGTTTACAAAAATTTGTCATAATATAACACTTATCTAGAATGATATTCCAAAATTAATTATTATTTAATATAATTATTGTAAATGGATTCATCCATAAGGTTTTATGTTTTAGTAAACAAATACCAAAAAAAAGAATCATGTCAAAAATGATTGTGATATCATATGCAACAGTTTCCCACATGATTAACCAAATGGATTTGGAGAATAAATTTAATATCGTGTGAAGAACATCACTTATCATTCATTAGATATATGTAGTAACATGGACCTTCTCGATCTTATGAATTCTAAAATGAGGAAGAACCATTCCATTGAACAATCTATGTTAAAACGTACAACCTCTTTCTTCTAGTCCTTATATCCACTAATTAATGAGATGTGGATCAATGCATTGTAAAAGTTAATTTCTATTTTTTTGTGCTTTGTCAATGAGAAATTTTCTATTATTGTATATCAAAAATAGAAAACAAGATCAATGGGGGGATCTTATCAATAATATTCGGTAAGAGGAAGAAATAAATTCTATGTAATGGAATGATTTCAGGTGATATTTATCAATATATATATTTCTAAATCATTATACTAGGATAGAAAGGGATGTTCTGGAGTTTATGAAGAAGGTTGAATAATCCATTGACACCAATGAATAAAATATCAAAATATATTTAATGAATTCATATTCCATTATAATTAATAATTAGATAAAATATGATTGATTAATTTGTGATGTTAAACAATGTTAACAAAATTGGTAACCCATAAGTGAATTTGGTCACTATGCTGAAATCATTCAATTTTATCTAACGGTATTAATAGGGAGTACAGAACACAGTTATTATTGTTTTCATATTAAGAATAATAAAAAATAGATCCTAATAGAATCTTGAATGATAATTCATATATTCATGTGAAATTTTAGCTACATACATGCCATCAATTTGGGTGAATCACTCATGAAATTTTCTAAATGGAAAACATAAATTATTCACATGACAAAATATTGGCCATCAATCTACCTATTGTCAATAACGGATAAAGAATTTGAATAACTATGTAATATAGAAGAATTGTCCATCCATTTATGTTAAATGTTTCATATATAGTATGATTGGGCACTATATGAATCAATTCAATAATCCTAGCGATAATGAAAATGGTAGGAAACAAAAAAATCATAAAAATAATAGAGGTATAGACATTTCTATCACAACATATGTGTTTCATCAAAAAACTTTTTTGGAATGTACTAAAACTAGGAACTCTAGAACTAGAAATTTTATAGTTGATTATGGTTAAACAAATACATTTATATACTCAGAATTTTAAAATATCATCATAATACCCCTTAACAATTAGCTGTTTATGTGGAATGAAGAACCCGTAATAGAATTTTGATCACACGTCAAGTGTATATCTTATCTCTTATATGATTTTTTCAGAATGTGCATCCTTTAAATCATATAATTCTCTTTATTGGAGAATTTAATGTTATTTCATTGAATATATTTGATCTCCCTATATATTTCTTAAATTATTTAGTAAGGAAGGTGAGTCACATTTTATATTACAAATCAACCATTGGCTATATATTACTTTAAGTATGAACAGAAAACTAAAAAGTAAATTTAATCTATTATATGGTCCACACAACCAACTCAAGGGGTATATTTATCCCCAATGGTTTTCAAGAAAATGAAGATTGATATAATTCCAATTAACCATGAATATAATTATATAATTTCTGAATAAAATCCAATTCATCCATTGAATCATAACGTTGACGTTTTCAAAAAAATACCATGATTTATACATATTTCAATGACTTTTAATAGAATGGATCTGATTTTGTTGCTGGAATTAAGGAATAAAATCATCTATAATATGGACAGGGGAATCATATTCTATAGTTCATCACCTTGATGTTCACTTATGTTTTTTTTAATAATGTGAACTGGTAATTTCATCTATGAATTTATTTTTGAGTACATAGGATTATCATTTTATATAACAGTAATCCTCTATAATTTATCGATTTATTTTTAAATCTAATACAAAAAATATCAATAATTCTCATTGATTGAAATTTAAAATGGATATCATCGATTGAGGGTTAAGAATGATGATTTACCCATGAAAACCATTTTTATGAGGTATGTTCATTATGAATTTATATTAATTATCGATAACCATATGCATTTATATTATATTTCAAATGGACGAAAATTTGGATAATATGTATAAAAAAGATATTAAATATCGATAACATTTGTTATATCTAATTAAAAAAAAGATTTAATGTGTTAGGGATTAATGATTATTTTTAATATGATCATTATTGCTGAATGATTATGTGATTTAAGGTAAATATAAATAATTTATGATAATATGAGACTTTATTTAGGGAATAGATTCTAATTTACTTTTTTCGTGAATTTATGACATTATTTTGTCTTTATGGTGGTCAATTGATTATTGGAAAAGAATATCATATTTTCTATAATATATGACATATGAATATATATATTTTCATATTTTATTTTTTTAGTTAATGATGACTTTAAGGGATAAATGTAAAATATTTTATGGTAGAATATGTGGTTATATATTTCTGATTTTTGGATTTTTAACATGGTCATAAATATATTGACAATAATTTACAAATGTCCAAAATTTAAAAAAAAAATTTATCATTGAAAATTTTTGAGATTAATTTATTTTATCAAAATAGATAATATTGTACATTGTGCTAACAAATTTTATGTTTTGGATTTTTTTAAAAAGTTAGAGATGTTTTTTTCACCCCTTTGTAGATCTTATGATCCATAAAAAGAAATTTTTTTTGATTATAAAAGAAATATTTTTCCTTAGTTTTATATTCATAGAGTAATAGATTAGATCTACAAGGATATTTATTATTAGAGAACCAAATGATAAATACTTTATAATGAAATAAAATAAAATTTAGTAATTATATTTTACCACTTTCTTACTTTTATGGTAAATTTATCCAACAAAATTGGGAATAAGATAATGAAATTAAAATCTCATCCAGAGAAATTATATTCTGATAGATTTTTTGATTTATCTGCCCATTTCAGATGAATGAATTTGTGTTCATAAATATTATCTGAAACAAGACCATTATCTATCTATATTATTTCATTGGTGTTGTTTTTTTCTCAATGTATATTTTATCACATCTGGACCATAATCGTAATATTTGGGATTCCAATGTTTTTTTATTTCATACAACAATTATATTTGGATTTTGTTATCATTTAAAGGATGTATTATTATCCATATTACTGATTTGGGTTTTCGAAATATTATTTTTAAACAATAAAAACGTTTTCTTTCATGATCATTAGATTTAACATCTAATGAATATAATTGATTATTTTTTTGTAATTTTTTTTTTCTAAAAAAGATAATATATTGAGGATTAAATTTATTTAAGTGTTTATATTATATAATCCCAATATATAGTAATATATATTTTTATTTTTAGGTTGTGTTATATGAATCATAGAGATGAATAAAAATAATTTATAATATTTTAACATAACGATTATGACTTATTTTTTAAGATGGGAATGTATTTAACAAAAAAATTTATGAAATATAGTATATATGTTTTTAATTCATGTAATTAATAATTATAGTTTCATTTAATATCAATTGGATTGAAATGACAAAAATATAATTAAACAACTAAATATATATTTACCCAAAACAATATTTATATACACAATATATTTTAATCTGAATATAAATTTATGACTATTGATAAGAAACTATAATAAAATAATTAAATTATATATTCAAATAAATGAATTATTAATCAACTAATTTTGTTTAATAGTAATTGAATTAAAGTAGTATTTATTTATTGTCCAAAAATTATATTTCATCAAAATTATTTTTATAAAATTATTTACTAGATAATTTAAATTATGAAATAATATTTTAAAAATTATTTTTTAACAAATTATATCACATCTCAAATAATCATTTTCAATTTAACTTAATTTGGAAATTTGATATTTTCACTGAAAAAGATAATATAACATTAAATAGTGAATGTTACTTATTTCGTAGATTTTTTTTCATTTAGATTTTTTTTCATTTTATTTTTTTGATATGTAAATAATTTAAAATTCAACTTATTAATTTTTGATAAATTTATTATATTTAATTTCATTAAATTAATATTTATACGTTAATTTTTAATAAAAACAAATTTTACATTAAAAGGAACCTTTGAGAAAAACTCAATTATTCAAATTTAGAGGGTTTATAAGAATAGTAATTTTTTCCACATAATGAAATTGAATTAGATAAAATAAAAATAGATATTTTAAAGCATTATATCAATTTTATATAATGGGGCCACTATATTATTTTTCATTATGAATAGTTAATTTTGTAAAAAAGATATCCATAATTGTAAGATTTAAAACTAGTTAAAAAGAATAAAACCAAAATATTATTGGTTAAAATGACAGAAAAACTCACAAAAATCCAATTAGAAGGTCTTATTTAGACAATATTCTATCTGTTATTATCAAATTATTTATTTTTATATATATGTATTGAGAAAGATATTATTGTATTTTACACATTTGAAAAAATCCAATTGTGTCCTCCCACTCCAATATAAGTGGAATCCATATATCGTATAATATAAATTTCTATTATACAATTATATCATCTGATAACTACAGAAGACCATTAATAATGTCAACACTATTGTCTTATAGGTAATGTTTTAATATTTATTTTATCCTTTGCATGAATATGGTGTAAATTTATGGTTATTTTCGATGGAAGAGGTATGATTCCAAATAGAGTATTTCAAAATTTAATATTATTTTACCACATGTAGATCTAGATTAATCATTTTAATATAATATAACATGTATTGTAAATTCAACAAAATATTTTTATGTTTATAATATATGCATTAATCATCTACTTGATCATTTAAATTAAATTAAAACATCTTTCGTACGTTGTTGCATACAACCACCTCACGAGATTATATATATCATTTTTCATCATTGACTTATTTGGATGGTCATAATAATATATCAAAATTAATGGAAAATTTATATTGATATAAATTCTATTTAATAATGGTAAATTTACTATATTCATCTTTCTTTCCCATACCATGAAATATAAAAGCATTGCCCATGTGTACCTACAGACTTCTGAATCCCTAACCAATTTATTCAATTCATTTTCTCTACCTCTAATTATTTTTAAATATAGTTGGATTTTAAAAATTAAAAAAATAATAACAATATAATTATCATTCCTAAATTATGTAATAATATATACTTTCACTTCCTCATGTTCATCAAAAATAGAAATGTTACACATGCAAATTTATGAACTATTATCTTAATTATAATAAGAAAATTAATATTTTTTAACTATCATAAATGGAAGGAATTAATATAATAACATATTAAAAATTGATATTTTATTATATATTTCACTAGAAATATTCTTTTCGTGTTTTTTTATCTTTTAATATGAAAAATGATCTTTACGTGATGTTTGATATATTATTAAAATATTATTATTTTAATTGGATAGTTATAACCAACAATTATAATTAGTTGTATTGATCTGAATTAAAAAAAATATAATATATGTATTAAATATTTATATAATTAAAATTAATCTCTTTATTAAAAATAAATAAGTACTCAATTTTTAAAATTGCCATTTTTTCATAAAATATTCTTCAAAAATGAAATTTATTGCTATTTATGAATGGATATTGTATTCAATTTCTTACACATTTAAAAATAATATTCCAAAAAATGGTTTATATTTTTTAATTAATAATATAAAATATATTCCATTTGGTGAATTAATGATATTTTTCTGAAATTTCTGATTTTTTCATTTAATAGTAAAATACAAATTTTTCCATTATGGTTTTTAAAAAAATATATATTCTATGAATGATATAATATTTTTTGAAATGATTTAATGGAAATATTATATGATCCTGAACATCAGTAAGATATTTTAAAACATTATATTGAATTTGGGAAACCGAAATATAATTTTGTGATCATGGGTTATATTTTATTCAAATTTAAAAATATATTTAGACCATTTCATTTAATAGTTTGTTTAGAATGTGCTATTAAAATGTTCTGGAACCAAATGGAATAAATCCCACAATTTATAATAATATAGAAATTAAAATTTTATGAATCAAATTTATTACTACATTTCGATGTAAATTATTTTTTATGATATAATATGATATCTTAATAAAAAGAAATTATGTTATCTCTCTTATTAAGGGAAAATTAATTAATTACCTATGTAGATACATAAAATTCTATGATATATTTATAATTTGGAATCATAATTTAATATTATGGGTATAAACTATATTTTATAAATTATAATATAATCATTTTAATATGGTAAAAATTGCGTTTTCACAATATTGGTTGATATGGGAATATAGTTTTTTAAAAAGTATATAGTAATTAAAATATATACATAACTTTTAAAAATGTGATCATCTGGGTTTGCTGAAACCCTTTCATAATATATCTTCTAATTTTGGTTTTATTTTTTTATGAAATGGTTATGATATATATATATATTTATCATTTAATATTTTATGTAGTTCTAAATAAGTCGATTCCCTCACATTTAAAAGTCCCCAAACTCTTTTCACTAATTAAAATTGCTTCATAATTTGATATCATGAAATACAAGGGATAATTTCATACTATATGTATTTCCTCCATCCTGGAGCTTCTAGTTTTCCACTTAGACCATCCAATAATGTATTAAATTCTAATCAAATGGTGGTCTTTCAATAATGAGGTTAATATAATAGCTGAATCTGTGAAATAGTTTATCCACTTATACATCCCATAAATATTTCTTATTAGAACAATCATTATGAATCTAGTATTATACGTATAATGATATATTGTTAATATTATTATGAAACAATTCTCTATAAACATTCTGTAAATTTGGAAATGAAACTATTCGTGGTGCATATGTATTGATTATCTCCACTACAAAGATATCTGATTCATATTCCCTATAAATAATTAATGGATAGTTGTTATGATATATTATATATATTTTCTATTTATAATATAAAAATTATTCAATAATGGTTTGTTAATATTCACCATTCTTTTGTTCAATCCATATAAAGGATTAAAAAAACGCTTTTGTATGTCAAGAATACCGTCTCCATAATGTCATGTAATTTTGTTTATCAAAACATTAATGAAATTTATATCGAATTGTGTGTTTTTAATACATAATATAGTTATTAAAATAAACAAATATTATACATAAAGAAACCATGATCAAATTTCAACGACCGAGACAACCGAATTGGAATTTTAAAAAGGAATAAATATTACTTAGAACGGCGAATTAAATAAATAATTGAAATTATATGACCTATTTCTTTTTTATGATAAACATATTTTTTATTATATATATTATTATAGTCTTATAATTGATTTATTATAAATCTAAATATATTATACTCTATGATATATAATGTATAATTAAATACAAGAAAATATGTGAGGGATTTGTGTTTCCATTTCATTTTAAGGATTATTTTATATTGATGTTATATTTATAGAAATTATTTGATTTTTTGGTATGAAATCATTATAATTTTTTCATCCTTTGGTTATTTAAGGAATTTTTTTATTTACATTTATCTATCTTTTTTTCCAAAATTATTATGAAACTACCTCACTATAAGATCTCATTATTTATATTCTTTTAGCCTAAAATATTTCTCTCACATATACACATTAACTAAATTGTTTTCATGAATGTTTTTACAATTTCCTAATTTTTAAAAAATATGAATTAATAATATAAATTTAATAATAATAAAAATTCCAATTTATTGAATTATGTAATATTTAATGGTGGTTTTACTAGAATAATTGTTTTAATTAATTACAAAAAAATATATTTCCCACTGTCATGACCACTCATTTCATCAATTCATCATTTACATGTTTCCATGATTCTATTCAAAGGAATCATAATCCATAATATTTTGTAAATTTATTGATTTAAATAATTTATTTTAAAATTGAATGCCAATTTTCATCAATATCAATTCTAGTGATATTTTACTGACATTTTTCATCAATGATATATTCAGTTTATATTTGTTATCATTTACTAATTATATGATCCGATGAATCCTTCATAATTCATTCTCTATGTGGATTTTGATTATTATAAAATCCTTACTATGGTACAAGATTATTTTTCTTGGGTTAAGTTCTAATTACATAATGAATGTTTTAGGATTTTTTAGTATACAAATAAATGAATTATAATTGTCTGATGTTTCAGATATTTATATATTTACAATAAATAGGATAACGTGATATTGTGATATCATGATATAATGATGTGTAAAATTCCCATGATATAATATAACATTATTCATTTATTCATTTTTGAGTTTGATTACATTATGTTATGCACATACTAAAATACATGGACATGATTTTGAATGGAATTTTTAATATAATTATGCTTGTTTATGATTAATAATATGTATTCTCATAATATTATTCATGGATATAATAAAAATTAAAATATTTAAAATATTTGAATTTAATATTCATATGATACAAAATGTGTTTGTAAAGACACATGAATTATGATTACTTCTTAGACACCCTAATTGACCATGATTTAATATATTAATTTATTGTTTTGTTTATGATATAATATTTTGTTGGTATGTATCTATCTTTTTTACATTCACATGTTTATGTTCAAGTAACTTAATAGTTATTTTAGGATTTATTATGATTGGTATCTCCCATGATTACACTTACAATTCATCTAAGATCAAAATTAATTACATATTTATTCCATATGTTTTGATGGGTGGTTCTATGAATGATATTTCTGTAAGGGTACTAGTATAAGGAAATTGTTTAGAGATTTGGAAGAGCTATTATTTTTATGTTTTTTATATATAATGTTTCAAAATTGACTAATCCATTAATATCCATGGTCAGTTATTATTATGAAATTTGTTAAATATTATTATAAAATGATTTAATATTTATAAATTATATATTGGGGAACATATATTGGGTGTCATTGGTAATATTTTGTTATATTTTGAAAAATCTGATGAAAAATATTATTTGTGAACCCTTAAAATGAAATTATTTATAAGAAAACATTATCTAGTTTTTTAAATAATGTAATATAATTTTAATTTAAAATATATCCTTTTCAGGATAGTAATATATAGATTCCCTTGGGGAACATATTCACAAGGGGCTAATAACTATGGATGGTTTATATTGCCTCATAACTCAATAATAAAAAGTTCATGGTGAGTGGGCCTAAGAGATGAAACATGTCAAGAAACTCCAATGAGATTCATCAGGGTAATATAAAATTTTATTTACATTTTAATATAAATTTTTTTAATATATTATGAATATGGATGACCAAGGTTAATCCATATGTGTTATAAGTTGAAAATAAGGGGTCGAAATACAATAGTTATTAGGAATGATTTTCCTAAATATATTATTATTCAATCTAATTATTATATATGGAATCATCCATAAGGTTTTCTGTTTTAGTCAACATATACAACAGAAAGTATTCATTTCAACAATGACTATGAAATCCAATACTATGGATGTCCTCATGATCGTCCCAATGGATTTAGAGCATAGATTTAATATCGTGTGATGAACATCACTCATCATTTGTTAGATACAAGTAGTAACATGGACCTTCTAGAGCATATGAATTCACCCAAAAGGAATAACCACTCCATTAATCATTCTATGTGAAAAAATTAACCCTCTTTCTCATGGTCCTAAGATCCACTAATTACAGAGATGTGCATCAATGCATTGTAAAATAAAATATCTATTTTTTGTGCTTTGGATATGAGGAATTTTTCATTATAGTATTTCAAAAATAGTTTACCAGATTAATTGGGGACTCTTATCAAGAATAATAGGTAAAGGGAATAAATAAATTCGATGGAATTTGATGATTTAATTTGGTGTCTCTCAATATATGTATTCTTATAAATCATCATATTATATTATACTGGGATGTTATTGAGTTGATGAAGATGGTGGAACAATCCATTAACAGCTATGAAAATAAAATTAAAATATAATTAATTAACAATTATTCCATTATAATTAATAATTAGATAAAAATTGATTGATTCATTTTTATCTGAAAATATATTTGCAAAATGAGTAAGACAGAAGGAAATTTTTCCACTATGATTACATCATTTGATTTTTTATAATGGTTTTAATAGGCAGTGTGGAACATTGTTATTGTTTTTATAGTGAGAATAATAAAAAATATAGATCATTATGGAAGCTCGAATGATAATTCATATATGGGAGTGAAATTTTAAGAACATACTTGGTGACAATTTGGGGGAATAACTCATAATTTTTCTGAATGGAATATGTAAATTATTCCACCGAGGATATGATGGCCATCAATCAACCTATTGTCAATGGTGGAAAATGAATTTGAAAAACTACTTAATTTAGAAGAAGTGATCATCCATTTATGTTAATGGATTCAGATATAGTATGATTAGGAACTAAATGAATCAATTCCAGGATCCAAGAGATAATGAGAATGGTAGGAAACTAAAAAATAATAAAAATGACAAAGGTATGGTCTTTTTTATCAGAATAGAATTGTTTCATCAAAAATATATTTTGGAATGTTCTCTTACTATCAAATCTAGAAATATAAATTTCATTGTTTATTATTATTAAAATAATACATTTCTATCCAGAAAAATTTGTAATATCAACCCAATACTACCAATAAAATTAGATTTTTATGTGGCAGGAAGAACCCATAATAGAATTTTGGTCACACATCATGTATATATCTCATCTCTTATATAATTTTTTAGGAATTTTCATCCTTTAAATCCTATAATTATCATTCGTGGAGAATATTAGTTTATTTCTTTTAATAGATTGGATCTCCCTATATATTTTCTATATTAATTACAAAGGTAGGTGAATCAAATTTTATATTACAAATCATCCTTTGACTATCCACTACATTTAGTATGAACATAAGAAAAAAATAAAAATTTAATTCTTTATATGGTCCACATCACTAATTCTAGGGATATTTAACAAAAATTGTATTAGAAGAAATCAATATTGATATAATTACAATTAATCACGAATATAATTATGTAAATCTTGAATTAAATCCAGGTCGTCCATTGGATCCTAATGTTGAAAATTTGAAAAAAAAACATATACATAAATCTATATATATTTTAATGACATTAAATATAATGGATCTGATTATGTTGAAGGAATAAAGGAAAAAAATTCCTCTTTAGTATTAATAATGGAATAACATGTTCTAGATCATCACCATGATGATAACTTATTTTTTTAATAAAACATGTCATTTCAACTATAAATTTATTATCAAGAGCATAACATTATCATTTTAAATAATATGTATGATATATAATTTATTGAATTATTTTTAGGTCAACAAAAAAATATCAATAGATTTCAATGATTGAAATTCAATATGGATATCATCGATTGAGGGTTATAAATTAGGACATACCCTAGAGAACCATTTCTATGAGGTATGATCATCATGGATTTATGTTAATTATATTTGGACTCCATAATTCCATCTCTATATTCATGGATGATATGAATGGGATCTTTAGTTTTTAAATTAATTTGTTTTTGGAATCATTTATTGTTGATTTTCTTATATATTCAACTTGAAAAGAATATCATGAATATCATTTGGTGTTTTTCTAAAAATATTATGGAATTAGAGTGTGTATAAAAAATTTTAAATATTAAATTTTTTCGGTTAATATTGTTTGTATTGGGTCATGTAATCTAATTTTTGGGTATATCGATACACCCATCATTGATAGACAGTACTGAGGAATGGCCCAAACCATCCATGGTGACCAGGATTCATAATTCTCATTAATTTTCAAGATATTATTTATTCTTTTTATTTTTTACACATATATAGAATCTAATAACTATATATACACAAAAGGGAGTGATGTTCATATGGATAATTAAATGTGAGGAAAATATCATGGAGTTAAAGATAATACTTGTTTTCTAATATATAATAACACTACCCTATAGTAGAGTATAATTAGGGATCTATATTGGTGAGCCAATGAATATTCTATATTGATTCATCTTGAAAAAAGATATCAATATAACATATGCCACATGATATTGGTAACATGAGGAGAACATTTAAAGAAATCATCATTTTGAGTTGGAATTATTATTCATTTCATTACATATATAGAGGTAGTGTTTTCATGTTTAAATGAGTTATATATATAGATACCGTAAAAGAAATATGTAAGGATTTACATATAATGACTTTAATATCCACCAAGAAATATTCTCAGCGATAATTAATGATTTTGATTACAAAATAAATTATCACAAAGGGATGGAAAAAATTAATTCAATTAATTGATTTGGAATGACTATACTTGATTTTATATGATGAGGATTGAAGGATATAACATATTTATTGATTTATTAGGTAACATTGAAATCATGGGAAATTATTAGAGATTTTATACTCCATGATTAATGGCCAACCATCCCCAAATGAGTGTATTAAAGAGTTACATATGATTGATCTAGAACTAATTTTGTAGATGAGTAGTTCTACTTAGTTCATCCATGGTCATGATGAAATGATGAGTTTTAGGAAAAGAGTATGTGTCGTGTTAATAACATAATTTTGTATTGATGAAAATCATATTTTCAATTAACTTATATTCTCTATAATATAATTTTTATAAATTAATTTTGAAAATTACAAGACAAAACACTAAGACACCATGATATTATGAGGCCACATGTTTCTAGAAAAATATGTTCAAAAATGTAATGATTTTAATAAGCCTTACGTTTCATTTTAAATTAAAATGGGAATATCTTTTAAATGTTTTCACATATCATAAATCTGAGGGCACACATTCATTCATACCAACAATTTAACTATGACAGGGCCTATCATCAACCAGTGTTGGTAGCATGTAAATGTTTGTATTTGTATGTAACTGTTTATAAAATAATATAATAAAAATATTTTATTAGAGACAACAATGTTTTTATTTTTACTTAAATTTTTATAATTAATTCAAGGTAATCACCATATCCCTATTATTCCTCTTTGACGTGGAAGGATACTATCTCAATGAAAAATGCAGGTTGATCAAGGATTAACGATGACACTAACCGTGGATCATTATTAGCAACTGATCCAACCATAAGATTGATTTTTTTATATCCGGGTGATTAAATTTACCTTTTTAGATTCAAATGACTATTTGAGATTGATCCATGAACATGTTTATCTATGGATCATCCGTTATTTCTAGATGTAAAAATTGTTTTGGGGTTTGAAAAGGGAGATATGACTTTGTGATTATCTATAATTTTTCATTGTTAACCCATCTATCAGGATCAAATCAATGATGACCCAAAAAATCCCATGATCCTTTCTTCAGGCATTCTATGTGTTCCTCCAATACACATTTATGTTTTTCTTCATTTTTGGACATTCATTGTCACAAAGATATTTTCTTGGAGGCTCCAAATGCTCTAAGTCCCCCAGAGTGCTAGTAATATTGATCATTGCCCAAGGGAGTAAATGTCATGAACCATGAATCATTGAAGTCACACTATTTTGACTAGACAGAGCATTGGATAAACTATAATGACCTTAAGAACATGGGAACCTTTTGATGTCTCCTTGGGGAACTTGTAGGTGGTGTGTGTGGGTGCATCCATGATTGTGTTCATAAAAGGATAGTGGTCCCCCGTGGTGGAGACTACGAGAGAAGGTTGGGGTGGTCAGACCATGGTAGTGGGAGCCATGGGCCGTGACCCCGGGCTCTTCATGAAGTATGTTGTAGTGATATGAGAAATGGGTCAAATCCATCCTAGAGGATCACTCAGAAATGATGGAATCAGGATTATGGATGAGGCATTCCAACCACATGAAATGTGGATCAACACCACTTGGACAAGGTGACATGGGGGAGCCACATAGTCGTGGTGGACAACGTGTTCCAGGCGGTGCGACAAATTCAGAATATGTTAAGTTTTGTAAACAAGCCCAAATCATGGTTTACACATGGTTTTCCGGGAGGCTGCAGTGGCCCTACAACCCAAAGTTCTGGGGCAGCTGTCCCAAGATGTCGTGTCAGGTCGGTTCAGCAATACTGGGTCAGGATTCATCTGAACTATCCCTAAATTGAGCCGTTTTAACAAAATGTAATATTCCTTAAATCCAATTGTTTGTTTTACTAGTTCGTTGTGGTATTTGGAACCTTGTGGGAAGAATGTATTTCGAGATATTCTATGTTATATTTTGTTTATGTTTAGTTATGACATAATGTCTTGAAAAGAAAGTTCTCCTAGAACATGCATGCTATGAGAGGAATTCTAGAGATGGATCAGGCATGGTGACTATGTGACTATGAGGTTTCAAGGCCCACCGATGCTCCATTCACCATCTAAAATACATGTTTCAATGACCCTCCAAGTTCCATCAATGCTCTTTAAAACATTGAAATCATGTGTGTTACAAAAAACATGTAGATTTGTGGACAATAATGAAAAATACATCTCTTAGTGCATTATACTTATACATATATGATGTGGTTGGGATTCGTGTGTTTCATTTTGATGTAATTAGAGTGTTTTTGGTCTACATTATGTTCTTATTAGTGAGAATCCTTTATGGTTTTAGGGTCTCTAACTAAGTATAGTATTTCTCAAAATGGCATTGGTATATCCCACACTTGTCTTGTATATTGAAAAAAATTGTGGATATTATGGAGTTCTAGGAGAACCTAAACTAGTTGGTGATTATAGTTACATGATGTATGTGTGGTGAAACTATGGATTCAAATAGATGTCATACACTTACCCATCATGTAAGGTTGTCCAAATATGTCTTTCTGGAATGTCTCTATTCATTTTTGTCGACTCCATTTGGGCTCGTCATATATTCTGGTTGTATTTAGTTTCCAGTATTTTTTTCCGCCATACTATATAGAGGGTATGTTAGTGTATTCATGATTTTTCTATATATTGTTTTTTAAATTTATATTTTTTGTGAATAAAGATGTGTGTTTGTGTCTGTGAAGGTATTTAGGAAAATTCTTATTATTTATGAAAAAATCACACTCAGTGCTAGTCTCCATCCCCTAGACTTTTGAAGGCGGTCTTCGGTAGTCTCAGTACGAGCCCCTTTAGGATGGTTCATGACATTGTCATATAATAGTGATTTATTCTATTTAAGGACCATATTTTTTTAGGTTTGTTTGGGGGAAACAATGATTAGTGTTGTGAGTTTGGAATTCAGGCTAGGCATTCTAGTGTTGTGGGAGTGTCCAACATATACATACAATAGGACTCTGAATAATATTTCTGATTATTAACCTAAAAACATTAGTGGTATGTAAATTAATAGTAAATTCATCATATAGGATTTGGGTGTGTTCTCATTTCCTTCTTGAGACATCTCACCAGGTATACTCTATTTATTGTTGTTCATATTGATTTTTTTCAGGATGCCTCCATGCAGATAGCCATCTAGGATTCTGATTTGTGATCACAATGATGATATTGCTAGGGAAGAAGTGTCGGTATAGGGTCTAGTAAAAAAGATAACACCTCTGTGTGGTGTATCATCGTTACCACCACCAGTTGATTAGTAGTTACTATCAATTGTACTGATAGAGTATGTAGGTAGATTGAGTGTGTTTCATGAGTTATAGAGGTAGTCACCTCCTAGGATTTAGGTTAGACTGACCCACATGTTGATGAGGATTAGATGGATGCAGTTACACATCCATTCCTCTTTGTGGGGATTCCATCAGATAAAATTATAGTTCCAATTGTGAGCCTTATATTTTCCCTAAAAAGGTGATGATGATGATCAGTGATCCAAATGCATGTTGATGTGACATTATCATCACAAATAATAAGAACGTAATTATGGAGGAGTTTCCACAAGATAAATTATGCTTAGTGCACATACACTGGCTCCTAGATCCACAACAGGGTTGTCGGAAAGTAGTGGCTTACCTGATGATATTAATAGAACATTTACATTACTATAAAGATATGGCGAATGACCAATTATTCAGTGACTGAACCATCGAGAAGGGGATATTATGGTAGACTGATTCATCCATTATATCCCTCAGCCATCATACGTTTTAGGGGTACTATAGGGAGATATTCTATTAGATAGAATTCTGGAGATGTAGACTATAGTAGTTGGAGGTACCAGTAGGCAACATATAGCTGAGTCATCAATGTTCGGTATCCGAAAGAAGTCTTAGGGACCCAAGAGGGTTAGGTAGTCTAGGGTTGACCCATGGGATCTTGATCAGTGGTGCAGGGCTCCGAGATTAGGGAATGTTTGCGAAAGGACATGTTGTGTTACTCTTGTTGATTGCGGGAACGTCTAGATAAGGATTTTTTTGAACCCTCATAGTACATAAAATTGAGAAGTTATGGGAATTTTGAGACATAGGAAGTGTTAGGATATGGGTGGTTTATAAGGATTCAACATGGTTGAGTAGAATGTCGTGTAGTATGAGGTGGGCAGAGGTTTGAAGTTCTATCGCACAACAACAAGGTGCTCTTCCATGGGAATAGGGAGCAAGTGGACAGGTACAAGACCAACATCAAACAATGGATGTTTATTTCCCCAAGGATCTCTGGAATACAATAGGTAAAACCAATGTCTTTCTTACCTTAATTTCAGTTTAGATTGACACATATTTCAGTAACTCATTTCTCACCACAATCCTTTTTCATGAATGGAAGATTATGGTTGAACATGTGACTAGATCCTTATTTTAAGAGACTACTACGGGGGATATTCAATGATCACACACTTCTGTGTATAGTTCTCCCATACAATAGGGGGTAAAATATTTCGTTGGTTTCCCTTGGTTTCAGTGTCAAGGCCTTACGACATCATTCATGGTACAAACTGTTTACCCATAGTTCATTCCACATTGACGGTTTTAGCCACAGAGTGTGGTCTGTCTGTAGTGAAGTGATCATGTTATTTTTTCAGTGAAATAGAAACAAATGAATCATTGAACAAACATACACATAAAAGGGTGTGGCTGATTAATCATCAGTTGGATAGTCATACCTTCGTTGTACTGGATGATATGATCCTTGAGATTCCTATAGTGGTGGTGGATTATGAGGGAGTATATCTTAAAGAATACCTCTGATTACCTCCCAACATGGATGATGATATTTTCATTGACATATACCATGATATGGTGATGATAAATACACATCTTTATCAGGTGGATCCTCTAGAGAATCAGGAGTCAAGGGTACCATTAGATGACTTACAGAGAAAAAGATTTGTGAGACCCAATTTTTCACCCTCAGTGGCTCTAGTTATATTTTACAAGATGTCTGATGATGACATGAGATTATGTGTTGATTTATGATGCCTAACCTAGGTGAACGTGATGATTTGTCATCCCTTACCAACGATTTAAAATTTCATTAATCAACTAAAGGGACTGAGGAGGTTCTCGATGATCAATGTCAGAAATAGGTATCACTAGCATTGGGTATGGGATGATGAAATTACAAATACTGCTTTCTAATGTAATATCAATGACCTTGAGTACATGGTCATTCCTTTTGTAATGAATAATCCCTCATTAGTGGTTATGGGACACATAAATAAGATCTTCCATCCTTACATAGACCGCTTCGTTGTGGTCTTCATTGATGAAATCATACTGTACTCAACGTCTGAGGTGGAGCATGTGATATAAATGAAGATGGTCTTGGAGATAATATGAGATAACTAGCTTTATGGGTAGCTCTCAAAGATTCAATTCTGTTTATGAGATGTACGCAATCTAGGAAACAACATTTAGAGGATGGAGTTGTAGTAGATCTAGTGAATATTGAGGTGGTAATTTCTTAAGAACCACCCTAAAGTGTTACAATGGTATGAGGATTACGTGGGTTGATTGGGTATTTTCAAAATATTGTTCCTGAATTTTCCAGTGTAGCACCATCCATGACTACTTCAAAAAGTAAAGGGAATCATTTTGTGTGGATAAATATAGTCAAGAACAGTTTTTTGTAGGTGAGGTAGATAATGATAAAAAATCTAATCTTGATATATTTGAGGAAGGTGTTGAGAATTTGGTGTTATGTGATTCATACTGGATCGAGATTGGGTTTTTCATGATTTCGGGGAAAGTAGTTATTGCCTTTGGTTCACAATTATTGATACCACATTAGTTGAAATTCACAACCCATTATCTTGAGTTGGAAATGGAATTGTTTGCCTTGAATATGTGGTGACACTACCTAATGGGAGAGCAGTTTAAAATCTACTCTATACAAAAAACTCTCAAGTATATCTACAATCGAAATGATGTGATATTGATACTGTAGTAGTGGCTATAATTACTCTAGTTTTGGACTATTAGATAATCTATAATTCGTTGATGGGGAACATAGTGGATGTCTCTCTCAACTGGAGATCCATCTTGCAGTTTTTGAGTGAGGTGTCATTGTAGTTTGTCGCATTGAAGATATCATTTTTGTACAACAACAGTTATCACTCCATCATTGTTATGGAATCGTTTGAGGCTTTTTATGGGAAACCATGAATAACACCACTTTCTTAGACTAACTCGGAAGAGTTGGTACTCATGGTCCTTGAGATATTGTGGGCTACCACCGAGAAGGTGTGTATCATCTGTTAGTGTTTTAGGACTACATTGAGGCATCATATGTCACATTCCTACTAGAGATAGAGGTCCCTAGAGCTTAAGGATGGAGACCATTTTCCCTTTTGGGTGTCACCTTGATGTGGATAGTAGATATTATTATGTGGTGGAATGTTATCTCCAAGATAAATTGACCATTTTCATAATCTATGTAGTGTTGGTGTGGTGGTGTACCACCTATCTATAGCCCCACAGTTGCACTTGGTGCATAATGTATTCCATCTGTCACAACTATGTAGGTACATGCATTATCTATCACTTTTCATCGACTGGGGTGAGCTGTACATTGATGATGAGGTGACCTTTTCAAATTTCTCGATCGAGATTGAGGATCGATAGGAGAGGATCCTTCACAGGTGGTTGATTCCTTTGGTGATCATCATGTGGCAGCATGAGAATATCCCTAAGAAGACTTGTTAGTGGGTGGCTCAAATTAATTCTCAGTACCCTCATCTTTTGGATGATGATCCATTATTTTGGATTTTTCTGATATTAATACAGATGATGGGGATAATATAATGACTCAGATTTTCTGTAGTTTTATTTATATAAATTAATTTTGAAAATTTGGAGACCAGACATTTAGACGGTGTGAGATATTGAGGCCTTGTGTTCCCAGAACAGTACAATGTAAAATGTAATATTTCTAATATTGTTTGTGAGTAATTTTTAATTAAAATAATAATATCATATAAATAGGTTCCTAGATCAGAAATATTGGGGCACTATTACATCCATTGTAGTGATTTTACATAAGGCATGCCCTAACATAGACAATCAGAAGTTGATATTGAATGTTATAATTTGGACGTAACAGTCATTAATTTTTTTTTATGAAATTTTTTTTATTGGTCATTGAAGAGTTTTTCATTTTAATGAATCTTTTTTCAGGAATTCATAATTTTCACTCTAACCCTATAATTCATCTATGGCACGGAAGAAAACACTTTTGACGATGATAACATGAATCTAGAGGATTGATGATGACACAAGCCAATGTTCTTCGTCAAGGACTAATCCAATCATGCTGTAGGGTTTTGGATTTAAAATTGATTTCCATTTCCTTATTAGATTCAAATGAAAATATGGACTAAACCATGAATTAGTCGATATGAAACAAGTCCATTTTTGTGGGATGGATAAATTATTACAGATGGATGAATTCCGACATGAAAAAGGCAATGATCTATTAATTGGGAATTCTATATATTCCTATTATCACCAAGATTTATAAAAATAAGAATCAATGTATGAGGAAGTGAAGGTCATGCCTTGAGTATTACAGATATGGGTATGTTTTGAGATACTCAAAAACATAGAAATGGGGGTGAACTATAGAACATGTGATGATTGTGGTAGAGGATGGAAGTCACGCATTGTGCCGACCACATGATAAGGTGAGGAAGTATCTGAATGGTGAAGGTGGTGTGGCCAGACCATGTGGATCCCAAACATTAGATGGTGAGAGAATTGACTGCGGGATGTGGTGGGAGGCCATTGTGATGAGATGAGACATAGCTTGGATCCACATTAAAATAACCCACAACCGTTATTTCATTGGATGTTTAGAGAAGGTAGTCCGATCGAGTGAAAAACAGCTCAGTGATACATTTACTGGGACACTGGGGGTGCCATGTAGTTAGGGTGCACTATGTGTACTAGGGGAATTTCATGGGATGGTCACATCTAGTATAGTAATCATTCATACAGTGCAGGTTGGACTATGTTGATCAGGCCGCTCCAGCAGCCCAGTAGGCGAGACCCATCGCCACAGTGGGTCGTACCTAGTAGGCTAAGCCCAACGGGCTAGGATGGTTCTAGCTGGACTAGAATGGACTGGACCGGGTTACGTTGGGTCAGTGAGAGGTGGTCGGGTTAGGCCCAGACAAGACCCGAGTCGGGCAATTTTTAAAATATAGCCATATCATTCAATCTATGTGTCTGTTTGATCAGTCATTTTTGGAGTTGGGACTCTTGCGATGAGATTTTTTTTAGTTACTCAAGGTGAGACATAGTGAAAGATGTATTATGTTATAATTTCATGAGGATTACGTTATCTTGTAAAAATTGGGCTTTAGGTGGAATCCTATGGCTGGTTGTGACGGTGAGGTTGTATGACCCATCAATTATCAATTGCCATTGACACTTCATACACCATCGACGATATGTGTGTTTTTAAAACGAGGCGATCTATAGAATATAACTGAAAATCCTAATATTCATTCTTAATAATTATAACAAAATTATATAAATTCACTTTTGTGTATATTTTCTGTATTTCTCATGTGTTTTTTGTGGTCTACTCATTTGTTTCTTAGTGGTATTCCATTCTGGTTTCAGGGTATCCTAAATAATATTGTGTTACTCACGCCTTCAGAGGAGTTGACCTCGTCTATACAGTCTTGTGCAGATGAATGTTTCTTTCACAAAGTTCATGGTGGACCATGAACAAAGGTTTCATAGATTTATTACACGAACATGTGGTGGTCATATGACATCATACAATCATTATAGACCTACTGTTTTGGAACGGTTTTCTATGGATGAGTTTTTAAGATGTTATGTATTGAGTATTGAAGACTTCATTTGGGGTATGATTAAATTCATGTGCTTTAACTATTAGTTTTTCTACTATGTTACTCTATTGTAAGAATCTTAGTGTATGAATGTTTTGTCAACTTACTGTTTTATGAAATTCGTGCATTTCTTCTAAGGAGATGTGTTCATTTGTACATGTACATTGAAAAATTCCGCCCAATCGTGGGATATGAATACTTAGCAATAGTCTCTATCTTATAGACTATTAGAGTCAGGCATGGTGTAGTCACATATAGGGCCCCTTATAGGATGTGTCGTGACATATAACAACATTCTCTATTAAATCTACATTAATTAACATGACTAGAATATAAATGTGTATTTTTTATGTATATTATGAAACAAAATATCGTTGTTTATGTATTTCAATAATGGGTATGTAAAAAAGTTAATTCCCTAATACATATATGTTTATATATATATATATATATATATGATATTTTTATAACTATAAACCAAGAGAAATGGATTTTTTTAACATTATCATGGATTTCATTATCAGAATCCCCAAAATTGAAATGAAAAATTGACATTTGGGATCTAGTAAATTACATAATTATATAATAAATAAAATTTAAATTAGTTAAAAAATTCATATTGATACAATTTATTGTATATAAATTATGTACATGGTATTGTATTATGAATTACCATATTATATTTAATTTCTTCAGGAATTAAAGTTCTCCTCATGTTTTAGGATAATTCTCCAGCTACTATTGAATCCAGAGTTGAACTATATCATTGTATATCATACTATGAAATATATTTAATATATGAGGACCATTATAACACATGAAGATATGTCAAGGGAGTTTTAATGTATTGTAATGGGGGTTAGGATCAAAAATGTTTACTGGTTTATTTTTCTTATAATAATAACATTTACTTGTAAATGCAAATGGTTCCATATGAATCCATCTATTATAGAAACAATGAAACTCTGATGTGTTGGGAAGAAGATAGAGAAAGTAAGTTAATAAGATGATATGTATATGTGTAAATTAAAAATTTGGGTAGATACATTCAGTAATACGTCAAGGAAACACAAGGTAGATAATAATAATTATACTAACAATGATTGGTGAGACCTGGAGTTTAATGTTAGTGATATTGGATTCCAATGAATATCTCCATTGAATAAGGTAATGAGGGTTGGATTTGTTTATATCGATATATATTTGTCACTTGTAATTTTTTGATCATATCTATTTATATTCACCTCACTTGGGAATTCTACTAGCTTTCTCTAATGTTCATGATGTGGTTTATGTATCTCTCATGATAATGTGCATATATTATCCATCATATGTACTAAAATAAAAGTTCATACAAGAGAATAAATTTATCTCATACAGGGAACTATACATAGATATTCTATTTCAATGAGGGAATTTTCTACAGAATAATACAACTCTCCAAGTCAATATTAATTGATGAAATAATTACTTTTTGGAAGCAACATGGGAACGAAGGATGTAACTTGGAAGATGCACCCTCAGTAGTAAATATACATGTGAAGTAATTTTGGGGGTGAAATTCATACATGGTGTTAGAACTTTACCACTAATATATTATGATATATTTATTTATAAATAAATTTTATGATTAAAATATCATAGTAGACATGTAACACAATCCATTATGATAATGGATATATACTAAAAACATATTAATTTCTAAATGTGACCTTTTTAAATTTTTTTATAATAAATGACATAAATATGAATAAAAATATTATAAATAAAATATGCATAATGTTTTTATAACGTTATAATATATTCATTATTTTATAATAAATAATTATTAAATTTTATGTGATGGAATTTTGTGATTTAAAAATACATTATCTCCAAATATCTATTTTATTCCATTTGGTGTTAAAATATTATAATTATTTTATAATATCTTTTATAATATATATTTTATAAATTGGATATTATTTTTAATTCTTATATTAAAATTATCTTATGGTGAATTTTTTACATTTCATTAAGATTTGAGAGTTTTTTTGTGAATAGTTAAAATAATGATTTACAAAATACTGTCACGTTTATTAAATTTTTTTGATGATTAAATGAAATATTAAATTTGAAAAAACTTATATATTAATAAATGGGTTAAATAATTTAATAATTTATTTTAAAATATTATTATCAATTTATTAGTGGCCTAATATTTATTACTAAAAATAAAATATATTTTCTACATGTTTAAACTATTTCTAGGTCATTTAATTTAACCTCATGGCTGGAAAATTCAATAAAATTTATTCTTCATGTCAATCACAAGAAACCTTAATTTATATATTAAATAAGGAATAATCTTATTGGAAATCAAATTTGTTACTTAATTTTAACGAAAATGTTTAAATATATAAAACATGTATTGTACTTAAAAGTAATTTTCATGTGTTTAATATTAATTTGTTAAATAATATTTCTCTAACCAATAGAAATATAATATGATATTATGGATTATACATTTTTAAATGATTTTAAAATACTTTTTATTAAGAATTTTCAATTTTTGAAAATATAATTATATTATTCTGATAAAAATAAAAATTATAACATTTATGGTTAATTTTAGGATAATGTTTTTTCTCTACAAAATAATTCATAAAAATTTTCCAGGACTCGTATACATTTATTTTAATTATTAAATTTAAATCATAGGGCATATGATATCCAATAATTTTGTTCCATGACTCAATATTACATGATTATTATATATATCTTTATTTATATAATGTAATCATTTATGTAATTCTATGTTTTCCCTCTACCTAACTTATAAATGGGAACCTCTTTTACTCACTTATTAGAAAAGGTTAAACAAAAATTCTCATAATTACCCAACCCTAATATCCTCATATATTACATCCCTTGATGAAACCGATTTTTCAATCCCTTAACATCAACCCATGAATAAATATGATTCAATCTAATGAATTTATGTTAATGTGGAAGATATCATCTGACCCGATTCATTCAAAGTTTATTACATTTTATAATTCATCTAAATATACTATATAATTCCTAAAATTATAAATCATATGTATTTAATATACTAATATGTTATTAAGATTAAGGTAAATCCATTTTTACAATCATATTTTCTATCTAGAAAGTGAATAATCACCCATATGTACGTGTGGATTACGACCTCTAAATTTGAATAGAATATTTTTATGTAACCATTTTTCATGGTTCTCTATTACGATGGATTAAATATTCATATATATAAATTATTATATATTAATTATTTATTTTTTGTGAATTTATATTTTCTATTCATTTGTTTTTTACATTGAAATGTGGAAACATCACTTTTGTGTGAATACAGATGATGTTCTCAATGATGTGATGAAATTAATTTTTTATCACCACTTTATATGAATAGTAATAATTTATTTATTATCATTACATATAAAACATATAAAATGATTATAAAAATATAGCTTATAGAACCTTGATCAAGGTACAAGCACTTTGACTACAAAACCAAATCATACATGAAAAACATTTAGTTATCACATGAAATACTTATTTTAATTGTCATTTAATAATAAAGTATTAATAAGATATTATAGGTTAATAATTTAGTGAATGATATATATGAGTGTGATTATAAAATATTTTATCTAAAAATAGATATATATATATATATATATAATTAACAAATATGTTTGTTCGCATATGATGCATAATTAGACATGGGATAAGGGATTTCTGATTCAATATCATTTTAATCTGGATTATTTATGATTGAATTTACATTAACTAAAAATATATGATATTTTTATAATAAGAAAATTTATTTCTCTTTTAATAAGTAATTTATATATGTTTTTGGTTTTAGTACAATTTTATGTTATTTCTAACTCAAAAAATTTCAGAAAATATTTTTATGTAAAAACAACCAAGATTCCAAATAATTTAAAAAAATAATCATTCTACTCTATATAAATGTTCATTATAAAAGTTAATAGAAATATTTACAATTATATAATTAGTTTCTATTTTAATTTTTCCCAAAAATTTTTATTCAATATAAATGTATAGAATGTAACGTTCTTTCCATTCTGTGAGTGATTTTATTTTCACCGAATGTGTTAAATGAATATTCATTTCAATAAAATATGGTAGTAGAGGAATTTCACACATTAATGACTACTAAATTTACTAATGATTAATATTAATTATTTAATAGATTATTTCATGGAAATTACATTCCGTTTATTTTATTTTATATTATTTTAATTTATTAATTTTAAAATGGAATTTCATTCTCAGAAAAAATTCATGTGCTATTTTAATGAATATTTTCACCTATGATAACACCATTTTATATAAGTTTTTCATTACTGTGTTATAATACAATTATTCCATTCTAATTTTTTATTAGAATGGTTTATGAATATGATAAATATATGTTTACAACACCTTCTTAGTTTCTTGAGTTTATACTCTAATGATTAATTGAATGTTTTACTATCTTGTGGCACACATATGGTTAGATTGTGATTATATTGTGGTTAGTTTCATTGTATCTAATCACTAAATTTTTTAATATGATATTGATATCTATTGAGAAGAATATTATAATCCTATACATGATCTCAAATATATTTTTTCACATTAGGATAGGTGAGTATAATTTCATTTAGTTATACCAGAAAAATGAATTGTGATGATTGTGTGTGGGTTTGTTCCAATTTTTTTATGAGAATGATGTCTTCTAGCTACAAATCAAATATTAGGCAAGGTTCTTATTATTTATTGTAATACTCAAAAGATAATGATCTTGTATGTATTCAATTATAAAAAACATTGTATTAAATCATAAATGATGATTACAACATTAAAAAAATATTAATCCTGACATTGAATATAAATTTATTTTGGAGTTCAGGATATTTGATTTTGTTTAAATATATTTTGTTGAGAACAGGAAAATTATTATGTTATTACAAATTCAATACTATATAATTCATTATTATGATTTATTTCATCAGATATTACCCAAACTGAGTAGATGACTGTTGAACCCTCTGGAATTAAGTTGCTTTATTGTGTTTTGATAGTCCCAACCATTCTTTATTTATATCTTGATTATGATTAATACATTCCAAATATACTTTAATATATGTTGTTACCTTAATTATGATTAAATTAAGTCTTTTGAATAATCCGATATATGTTTACTATGACTGAAGTCATTATGCCAGGTGAATGCTCAAACAGTTTTCAGCTGCCATTACAAACTAGCTACCGATACAGAGTAGAGCAACCATTTGACAATAACTACTATCAGAACAAATAGCTATTGTTACAAGCTATCAACCGTTACAGCTCACAGCGACTGATACAGTTAAGTCTACTAATATGATGGAGCTACCACTATAAGAGTGCTACCGTTACAACTACTGATACCCAACTGATACCCAAAGTCCATCGCAGCATCACAATCTACTGATAGAGCTACCGATACAATGATGTTGACCATTACCGATATGATGAAGTCCACCGTTATGCTACTAATAAAGAGCTACCGCTACTGATACAAGGCAAAGCCACAGCTACCGATAAAGAGTTACCTCTACTGGTAAAGGCAGTTCCACCGCTACTGTTACAAGTCCACCGCTACTGATACCTCAAGTGTACCGACAGACAAGCCAACTATTACAAATGTCTACTGATACTCAGACCTACAGACACCTACTGTTACACAAGTCTACCATTATCATGAGAAACCGTTCAGAGAAAGTACCCCGACATGATTTAATTCTTTATTATTTTTTAACCTAACCAACTGTCATATTAGGTATATATTAATGCACTGACATATTATTAATGTCTGTTTGTTGGATGTCAGGAAACCGTACCTCGTACCTAAAAAAAAGAAATCATTTCTTTTGCCGGAGCACGTGCTTTAAATAAAGGAAGGATGTGCTACTGCATAGTGTGAGACACAGAGACAGATACACACACGCGCGTATACACACGAATAGATCAGAGAGTTGAACACGTGCTGTGAATAGGTTGTAGTCGCGCTGAAAAACTGAAGAACACTCGAGCTTGTGTACATGAAGAGAGACGACTGAGCTTACAAGAAGATCACCTACAATCGTGCTAACCAGTGAAGAGCTGAGAACGAGAACCTAAAACAAGAAATTAATCAAATACTTCTTCTCTATCTCTGAACCTGGAAGTCAAGGAAACCGACGATACTCTGTCTTCCAGACAAAAACCAGATGAGGACTCAGAGAAAATTCTGATCAATCAAAGGAGTCCAGAACTGTACGACAATCACGAGAGCCATTTCTAAACTCTAAATATTTGCTCTGTGATTTATCTTTTTACATATTGAGCAGTGTGTGTTATATGATGTATTTTACACACACACTGTCTCATATGCCTTAATTGGAGGATTTGTAAATCCTCACTCAACTCTCTTACTTCTTTTATTTCCCACTAGGATAGTGGTAGAGGTCGTGTGACCTGGACAGCTGGTTGCTGTTGTTTCTGTTCCCATGGATAACAGTGGTAGAGGTCTTGTACCTGGACAGTTGTATACTATTGTAATCCCCGATCCAGGGTGTGGATCATCTTTATACAAATTGTTGAGAGGACTAAGTCTCATCTTGAGACTGAACCTCTTGGTTATATCTGCTATGCTATATCTTTCAATGTTATTCTTTATTCCGCTGCTAATTTCTTTAAAACCAAAAATGTTTTAAAGTCACTTTGATAATTAAATTCGCAAGTGTTTATATTAGTTGTAAATCAGTAAGTTAGTTTCTAAAGTTAATCAACCTTTCTATTTTAATTAACTGGGAAATAATCAATCCTTTGAGAACCCAACCGAACCTTTACTTTGATAAAAATTCACTACATTTTAATACAGTATTTTATTAGGGGGATTTTAAGACAAAGATTTAAAACAGAAATTTTAATTGGTACTCAATTCACCCCCCCCCCCTCTTGAGTATCCACTCCGACCAACATTTGGTATCAAAGGTTGTTAAAATATTTTCTAAATTACTCTGTTTTTTCAACTATGATTTTAGTTGTATTTTAAAGTTATTAAAATTTATGTTATTTCTATATATTTATCTCTTTAAAATATTTGCTTTAATTTAGTTATCAGGGAAAATAGATTTTAAGGTGTTGCTACCAATATAACACCCTTTTTCAATGGCACCAACTATGCTCAGTGGAAAATCAAGATGAAAATTCATTTAGAGAGCATGAGTTTTGATATTTGGAATGCTATAGAATATGAATACAAAATACCAGCTACTGTTAGATCTACTTGGAATGAAGCTACTAAGACAGACTACAATAATAATTGTAAAGCTATGAATGCTTTGTACTATGCTCTAGGAGATGAGGAATTTAATAGAATATCTACTTGTAAAACTGCATATGAAATTTGGGATACCTTAGCTGTTTCTCATGAAGGATCAACTAATGTTAAGGAGATGAGATTGAATACCTATACTATTAAGTATGATAATTATAAGATGAAGCCTGATGAACCCATTTCTGACATGTATCTCAGGTTTAATGAAATTTTCAACACAATTACTTCTTTGGGAAAGGATGTTCCATCAAAGGAACAAATTATGAGAATTCTGAGATGCCTACCTAAAAGATGGAGGGGTACTTCTGTCTCAATTAAGGAATCGTGTGACATTGGAGAACTGCCAGTCATAGAACTAATTGGAAAACTGATGATGTATAAAGAGGAACTCAAGTTGAACAATGAAGAAGATGATGAACCTAGGAGGAAGTCTATTGCCTTCAAAACTACAACCTCAATGAATAAGGGAAAAGAATAGCTTCAAGCTATCAATGAATGTTCAAGCTGTGAAGATAGTGAGAGTGATTCTGACAGTGATACTGCGATGGCTCACATTTCCAGAAGGTTTATGAAATTTTATAGGAAGAAGAAGTTTTTCAGAAATTGAAACTACAAAGGTATGTATGACAACAAAGGAAATTGGAAAAAGGATTGGAAGAAGCCTGATAAATCAGATGAAGTTGTCTGTTATGAGTGCAAAAGGAAAGGACATAAAAAAGAAGACTGTCCAAAGCTGAAATACAAGAAAAAGTATGAATACAAGGATAAAAAGTATAAGAAATCCATGAAGGCTACTTGGAGTGCTTCTGAGGACAGTTCTAGTGAATATGATGTTTCTGAAACTGAACACAGAAACAAGGTGAACATGTGTTTTATGTCAAACACTTCTGAGGTAACTTCAGAAACTCCTGCTTCTAATTCATATTATTCTGGAGATGATTCTGAATGTGATAACTTGTCTAAATAGGAACTATTTGAATATTGTGATATGTTAGAAGATACATGTAATGAGCTGAAAGACAAATACAAAGGTTTAAAGAAACAGTATGCTTTAACTGTTAAACATAATTATGATCTTGATATTGAAATGGAAAAGAATTCTCAGTTACATAAAGAGGATACTGAACTAAAATTGTCTAATGAGAACTCAAGAAAGACTTAGAGAAATTTACCAATGTTAAAGATACTCTTACTCAAATTCTAGGTAAGAAAATATCACCTAGATACACTACTAGTATAGGATACCAACCTGGACAAAGGAAAATTTCCAAAACTAGATTCATTCCTGAATCTGGATAGAATGTAGCTAGCTTTGGAACTTCATATTCTTCAACAATTTATATTCATAGTTATGGATATAATAAGGTTTATCTTTCAAAATCTGTTGATTATAGAAATTTTATGAGACCCATTAGAGAAATATGGGTACCTAAAGTGTTATTGGCTAACCTGTCTGGACCTGAGAAAATCTGGGTACCAATATCATTTCCTATTTAAATCTGTGTTGTAGGAAACCTGCTTAAAGAGATCCTGTAAAAAGACCTGGTACATGGAGAGCAGATGTTCAAGACATATTTCAGGAGACTTCTCATGCTTTAAATGCTTAGTCAGAGTTGATGGAGGGTTTTTCACTTTTGGTGATAACTCAAAAGGAAAAATCATCGGCTTAGGCCAGATTGGTAACACTGACTCAGTATTAATTTCTAAAGTTTTATTTTTTGATGGACTAAAATACAAATTTTTAAGTATTTCTCAGTTATGTGATGATGGTTTTTATGATAAATTTGAATATGATTCTTACAATGTTTTTAATTCTAAAAATGTTTTAGTGTTTGCTGCTATGAGAAAGGAAAATTTTTATGCTGTTGATTTAAATTCTTTTGCTAAGAAAAATATTACTTGTTTAAATGCTTTTCATAAAGAGTCTTTGATTTGGCACAGAAGATTAGGACACTGCAATGTGTATTCACTTAGAAAACTTCCTAGGAAGAAATTAGTTAGAGACCTACCGAAACTTGAACATCCAGCAGACAAAGTGTGTAATCCCTGTCAAAAGGGAAAGCAACATAAAGTTTCTTTTAATTCAAAGAAAGAAGTGTCAAATTCTCAACCTCTTGAGTTGGTTCACATGGATTTATTTGGACCTTCTAGAGTTTTTAGTTTAAATGGGAAGTATTATGTCTATGTTCTTGTAGATGACTATTCAAGATATAATTGGGTATATTTTCTAGCTCACAAAAGTGAAGCTTGTTCTTGCTTTGTAAAATACTCCAAGTCTGTAGAAAACCATTGTGGAATTAAGATTAAAACTCTGAGAAGTGATCATGGCCGTGAGTTTGAAAATCATGAGTTTGATTCTTACTGCTCACACAATGGCTATAGTCACAATTTATCTGCCCCTAGGACAACCCAGCAAAATGGTGTAGTAGAAAGGAGGAATAGAACCCTACAAGAAATTTCTAGGACTACGCTTAATGAGTATGACCAACCTGTTTATTATTGGGCTGAAGCTGTAAATACAGCTTGTTATGTTATTAATAGAGTCTTGATTAGAAATTTTCTTAAGAGGACCCCTTATGAGTTGTGGAACCATAGGAAACCTACGGTTAACTACATCAATGTTTTTGGCTGCAATGTCTTTATTCTTAATATTAAAGATAATATTGACAAGTTTGCATCCAAGACTGATGAAGGAGTTTTCCTAGGTTACTCTATTTCTTGTAAATCATATAGATTGTTTAATAAGAGAACCAAATGTGTTGAAGAATATGTTCACATCAAATTTGATGAAACTTATCCCCATGAACCTAAGACCTCCCTTGAAAATATTCAAGATGATCTCTCTGTTTTAAACCCTAATGATAAAGACAGTGGACCTGTAGTTAAAACATCCAGTTCTGGAAATTTTCAAGAACCTGCTTCTGTTGAACCTCAACATGTTAATGAACCTGAAATCTCTAGCCCTACCTTTTCAAGACCAACTAGTATTCTAAAGAACCATCCTTTAGATGTTGTTGTAGGAAATCTATATAGAGGAACACAGACTAGATCTTCTCTTAGAAATCAGGTTGGACATCAAGCCTTCTTGTCACAGCTAGAACCTAAAAATACCAATGATGCTATCAATGATGAATTATGGGTAATGGATATGCAAGAAGAACTAAATCAATTTGAAAGAAACAAAGTCTAGAAATTAATAGAAAGACCTAAGGACACTATCACCATAGGCACAAAATGGGTGTTTAGAAACAATGTTGATGAATCTGGAAACATCATTAGAAACAAAGCTAGGCTAGTTGCACAAGGTTACAATCAAGAATAAGGAATTGTCTATGAGGAAAACTTTTCACCTGTAGCTATATTAGAGTCTATTAAGATCTTACTTCCCCATGCATCACATCTGAATTTCAAGTTATATCAAGTGGATGTGAAAAGTGCTTTTTTAAATGGTTTTATTATTGAAGATGTTTTTGTAGAATAACCACCTGATTTTTCAAATCCTTATTTTCAAAATCATGTTTTTAAACTTTCTAATGATTTATATGGTTTAAAACAAGATCCAAGAGCTTGGTATGAAAGACTTTCAAACATTCTTATTTCAAAAGGATTTAAAAAAGTAATAGTTGATCCCACTCATTTTATAAAAAGAATTTCAAAAGATGTATTAATAGTAAAAATCTATGTTGATGATATTATTTTTGGATCTAATAAAAATTCTTTATGTACTGATTTTTCAAAGGCTATGTAGAATAAATTTGAAATGAGCTTAATGGGAGAGCTTAGGTATTTTCTTGGTTGTCAAATTTTTCAAACTAAAGATGGAATTATTTTAAATCAAAGTAAATATACTAAGGATTTATTAAAACACATTGGTTTGGATAGTATTAAGGAACGTGATATACCTATGAGTACCACATGTAAATTGGATGTTGATGAATCTGGGAAACCAGTTGATCAAACTAATTACAGAGTCATGATTGGGAGTTTAATTTATCTTACTGCTAGTCGACCAGATGTTATGTTCAGTGTATGTATGTGTGCTAGATTTCAATCTAATCCTAAAGAATCACACTTTCTTGATGTTAAAAGGATTTTTAAATATCTTAAGTATACTGTAAATTTAGGCTTGTTTTGTCCAAAAGGACAATCATTTGACTTAACAAGTTATTCAGATGCTGATTTCACTGGCTGTAAGTTAGATAGGAAGAGCACATCTGGAACATGTCACTTACTTGGAAAATCCCAAGTATCATGGTGTAGATAGAAACAGAACTTGGTTGCATTGTCTACTGCTGAAGTAGAATACATCACTGCTGGTAGTTGCTGTGCACATATTCTGTGGATGAAACACACACTATTGGATTATGGATTTGACTTGAAACATGTTTCAATCAACTGTGACAACACTAGTGCGATTAATATCTCTAAGAATCCTGTGTCTCACTCTAGAACTAAACACATTGATGTAAGGAACCATTTTCTAAGAGATCATTATCAAAGAGGTGATATAACACTTGAGTTCATAGGCACCGAACTTCAATTAGCTGATTTTTTCACTAAGCCTTTAAGTTCAGAAAGATTATGTTTCATCAAACATGGATTAGGAATGATAACATACCCTTGAAACCATTAGGGATACCTCACCGTTAGGGATCCCTCACCATTAGGGAGACCTCACCGTTAGGGAAACCTTACCGTTAGAAGACATTACCGGTACATTTGCGCGTTGTATTTTTCTATAAAGCCGAGTCATCGAACTATTTTATTTTATTTATGATTTATGAGATTTATGAATCCTAAATGATATTAAAACTCGAACTAGACTCACTCAATCTCACCGCGAACCTGTCTTCTCGAACTCTCCTAAACCTAAACCTCTCGACCTTCATAATCCTAGCCTCAAATCCGTAATGGCCCACATCAAGAGACCTCATATGACTGGTGGAAATGAAGCGCCGACAGGGAGGAGAAAAAAGTAGCTAATACTAATGCCAGTGGAAGTGGCAGTGAAGTGTAGCTCAGAGAAGACCAGTAAACCCACACCTATCGAAGCTCGAGATAGTTGTTGAAAAAGAGGTGTGTGCAGAACGGATTATGGAAAGAAAGTCATTGGTTCTTAGAGTTTTAGAAGAACAAGGTTGGATAGAATGCTTTGCGAACAACAAGGACCTTATTATCCAGGACTGGTGAAACAGTTCTACAAATTCATTCATTTTGAAAAGTCTGAAGAAGAAAGCAGAATGGTTTCATATATGAATGGTCAGGAAGTGTCGTTTACTTCAGGATAATGGGATGAGAACCTGAGAGTTCCTCATGAGGGAGATTTTAATTATTATTCAAAGTCTGTACCTTTGACCAGTGATGTGTTTCAATATGAATATTATTTGCTGGAACTCACATTGAATGGGACTTCTAAAAAGGTGATTGCTGTAGAGATGGTAGGAGAAGATAAGCTGTTATTTAAATTCATTATGCATGTTGCTAGTTCGAGAAGAGGAGACTTTGCCACTTTAAGATTCCAAGGCATATATCTGTTACATTTTCAGAAGCACAGTGTGAGAATCAATCTATGTAGATTGATTTTGGTTCAAGTGGAAGAGATGACTAGACCAAAGTCAAAATCAAATGCCTTGTTTTTCTCAAATCTAATTTCTGTGATGCTGAAAGCGAAGGAGATAGCTGGACCTCAAGATGAGCTGGTAGTGGTTAAGGATAACTTCAGTATTACAAGAACTATCTGTAAATACATGAATGTTAGCTGGAATCCTTGGAAGAAATCATGGGTAAATAGTGATGGAAGAATTTATGACAAGTTCACTCCTGTGGATCATCCGTCTAGACCAAAGGATGTGAGAGATCCTGGTCTTAGACCAGATGGGCCAGAACCAGTCTACAATGATGATGAAGCTGAGGAGGAAGAGACTTCAGTTGAGGAATGAGGAGACCTAGACTTACCCCCTAGTCATGTGCATCAATTTATTTCTTATGGAGCAGCTAGTCCTCCGAAAGCACTACCAAAGAGAGAAACTGTCTTGAAGGACAATGATTTAGAGACTACAGAAGAAGGAGAATAATCATGCCAATATGTTGTCAAGGACACCTCTCAGGAGGATGAGACAACCGAATCTGATCATAGAGAAAAGAAGGCTGATGATGAAGCAGATGATAAAGAAAATGTTGAAAAAGAGCTCAGTTTGAGTCCTCTAAGAGTCAGTACAGTCAGAATAGTACCTGATCAGGAAGACATAGCAGTAGCACATATTGATGAGAGAGACATTAATGACTCAGAACAAATGGCTACTGGATCTGCTGTAATTGTAGAGGAAATTACATAATTACCTCAGGAAGAATAGTTGGAAGAGATAACTAAGGAAACTGTTCCATGTGAGGGAGAGAATCTTGGCTCAGTATCAGTATCATATGACATTGATGGTTGGACATCAGATCCCAGATATATGATTCTTGGAAATTCTTATAGGGATTCTGATGAGGATGACCAACCCCGAAATTAGTCAGTTACCTTACCTACTGTTGCTGACAATGTGGCAACCAAGGAGGATCTTATGTCGTTAACATCCGAATAGATAGAAGAAATAAGAGAATCAATGGCAGATATGAAGAAAAGCAGGGTTGAAGAGATGAAAAGCATGGAGCAATCCCTTGAGTTATCCATTGGATTTAGTGTGTCCAGTCTTGTGAAAGAAATGGTGGATGAACTTAATGTGTGCCACACTCAGATTGAGAGTTGGACAGGAGATGTAGTTGCTCTTAGAAAATAAATTGCTTTAATGACTACTTTGAAGAGTTCTCAAACCCAAGTGCACACTGACATTCGATATATCAAAGAAGTGTACAAATAGTTTGTGGAAGTTTTTGAGGCCTTTAAGAAGTCAGTTAAAGAACATCTGAACAGTCAGGATGAACTTTTTCAGAAGGTGGTTAGTAGTCTGACTCACTCTTTTAAGGAGACAGTGGCCTTCTCAATGAAACCTCTTCCTTTATCCAACACAAGTGTGAACCTTGAACAAATCCACACTATTGTTCAGGAAGAATTGGCTAAGGCCAGTCTCAGTAGGGCATCAGATACCCAGATTCTTGCCACCACTAGGGAAGTTAGTAGTTTTGTTCGTGATCACCTGCAGGCAGCTACTGCTTCTCAAGAGGCAATCAAAAATAAGGTGGATGCTTATTTTGAAAAAGTTTACACCAAGAACCAAATGACAACCCATTTCATGTTTTTGATTGAGAATATGAAGTTACCTCCCGTTTCCCAAGCCTTCAGAGAACAGGTTAGTATGCTCAGGGAGCTTACTCCGGCTTTAGACAATTTTATTGAGAACAAAGATGATTTTGTATCTACTATGGAGAGAGGTGGATGCATCATCATGGATTTCAGGAATCTCTTGCTACCTTTCCTACATGTGGATGCTTGTCTAGGTATTGTACCACCTTCCATTCCACCTTCTGCCTCTGGGATTACTCCACAACTGACTCCAGTTCAAGCCATTAGGAGCTTGACCCCTTTGATCCCTTAGAGAGAGATAGATTATAGATCTGGTACTGTTTCAGTTGCTGATCCACCAGTAGTTCTTTCAGGAATTCCCAAGCCTGCTGACTCTACCTCAGCACCCTCTGCTGGTCCCAAGAGAAAGACACATGTTCTAGAAGATGATTGAGTACTTCTAGCAACATTTTTTTGATGGGATTCATTGTATTTTTGTACTTTTTTGACTTTCCCAAATGTATCTTTTTCTTATCAATACAATACTTCATTCCTCTCTTCACTATCTATTTTACTCTGTATATTTTCTTTCCTAGTACTGCTCTTTTCTCTGATACCATCCTCTTTGTTAATCACAAAGGGGGAGAAATTTTTGGAAACCTGTATCTAGAGAGAGAGAAAGAGAATGTTGTTCACCTAAGGGGACAAAGGGGGAGCAAATCACTACTTCGGAGGAGAATCCTGTAGTTAAATTGATAGGGGGAGGAATATGCAAACCAAATAATCTTGCTTGTGTTTTTCTCTGATACTACGTTATTTCTTGATATATTCCTGTTTTCATATTTTTCCTCTGATTTTTTTTACTATCAATTCCTATGATTTTTTTTTCTCTCTGATACTATACTGTTGATATCATACATTAATATATATATTTCTTTCTCTGATATTAATTTATTTTGGAATAGGTTGTGATTATCAAAAAGGGGGAGAATGGTGAACCCTCTGGAATTAAGTTGCTTTATTGTCTTTTGATAATCCCAACCATTCATTCTTTATATCATGATTATGATTAATACATTCCAAATATACTTTAATATATGTTGTTACATTCATTATGCTTAAATTAAGTCTTCCGAATTATCTGATATATGTTTACCATGACTTAACTCATTCTTCCAAGTGAATGCTCAAACTGTTTTCAGCTACCGTTACAAACTAGCTACCGATACAGAGTAGAGCAACGGTTAGACAGTAGCTACCATCCGAACAAATAGCTACCGTTACAAGCTAGAAACTGTTACAGCTCACAGCGACCGATAAAGTTAAGTATACTAATATGTTGGAGCTACCACTATAAGAGAGCTACCGATACAGCTACTGATACCCAACTTATACCCAAATTCCATCGCTGTATCAAAATCTACTGATAGAGCTACCGATAAAATGATGTTGACCGTTACCGATATGCTGAAGTCCACCGTTATGCTACTGATAAAGAGCTACCGCTACTGATACAAGGAAGAGCCACAACTACCGATAGAGAGTTACCGCTACTGGTAAAGGAAGAGCCACCGATACCGTTACAAGTCCACCGCTACCGATACATCAAGTCTACCGACAGACAAGCCTACCTTTACAAATGTCTACCGATACTCAGACCTACAGACACCTACTGTAACACAAGTCTACCGTTATCATGAGAAACCATTCAGAGACAGAACCCCGACATTCTTTAATTCCTTATTATTGTTTAACCTAACCAACGGTCATATTAGGTATATATTAATACACTGACATATTATAAATGGTTGTTTGTTGGATGTCAGGAAACTGTACCTCGTACCTGAAAAAAAATCATTTCTTTTGTCGGAGCACATGATTTAAATAGAGGAAGGATGTGCTACTTCAATGTGTGAGACACAGATATGGATACACACACGCGCGTATACACACGAATAGATCAGAGAGTTGAACATGTGCTGTGAATAGGTTGCAGTCGCGCTGAACAAGTGAAGAACACTCGAGCTGGTGTACATGAAGAGAGACGTCTGAGCTTACAAGAAGATCACCTACAATCGTGCTAACCAGTGATGAGCTGAGAACATGAACCTAAAATAAGAACTTCATCGACTACTTCTTCTCTATCTCTGAACCTGTAAGTCAAGGAAATAGACGATACTCTATTTTCCAGACAAAAACCAGAAGAGGAATCAGAGCGAATTCTGATCAATCAAAGGAGTCCAGAACTTTACGAAAATCACTAAATCCATTTCTAAACTCTAAATATTTTCTCTGTGATTTATCTTTTTACATATTGAGCGGTGTGTGTTATATGCTGTATTTTACACACACACTGTCTCATGTGCCATAACTGGAGGATTTGTAAATCCTCACTCAACTCTCTTACTTCTTTTATTTCCCACTAGGATAGTGGTAGTGGTCGTGTGACCTGGACAGCTGGTTGCTGTTGTTTCTGTTCCCACGGATAATAGTGGTAGAGGTCTTGGACCTAGACAGTTGTATACTGTTGTAATCCCTAATCCAGGGTGTGGATCATCTTTATACAAATTGTTGAGAGGACTAAGTCTCGGTTGGAGACTGAACCTCTTGGTTATATCTACTATGCTATATCTTTCAAAGTTATTCTTTATTCCGCTACTAATTTCTTAAAAACCAAAACTGTTTTAAAATCACATTGATAATTAAATTCGCAAGTGTTTATATTAGTTGTAAATCAGTAACTTGGTTTCAAAAGTTATTCAACCTTTCTGTTTTGATTAACTGTGAAATAATCAATTCTTTGAGAACCCAACTGAACCCTTACTATGTTATAAATTCACTACAGTTTAATTTAGTATTTTATTAGGGGGCTTTTAAGACAAATTTTTATAACAGAAATTTTAATTGGTACTCAATTCACCCCCCCCCCCCCTCTTCAGTATCCACTCCGACCAACAATGACCTCATACAATTTTATGTTTTTCATCCATGATTTTTTATTATTGTTTCAATGTATGATATATCAATAAGGTTTACAATTTGAAAATATTTTTTGTGGATTCCAAATATATTTTGATAAATAAGTTTATTATGTTTGTAATTTCTATATACAATAAATTATTATGATCCTCATTAATTTATTATTAAGAAATGTATTTGATTTTCATATGAAAAGTTATAATAATTAGTTTTTTTATAATAGGGGTAACAATATTACTAATTGATTAAATTTACTACTATAACATGATTAATATTACATAAATGATATAATATTGACCCATATGACCATATTAAATCAAAGATTCAATTTACCACATTTATTTCAAATATTCTTAAAACATCCCATATGAACATAATGTATTATTCAATTTAGTATAATTTGAAAAAATGTGAAAAAATATATATTTTTAAATATTAAAAATGTTATTATTAAAATATTTAATGTACATATTTTTGTAAATCATTATTATAAATATCATATATTAATCATTAGATTCATAGAAATAGTTTGAAGTCACTTTCCCTTTTTATTAAACATAAATTATTTATCCCATATCATTTCAGTTCAGTGGTGTATAGACTACCTGCTGTATTTATTTAATAATTATTGTATAAAAAAAAATTTTCCCTGAAAATCAATTACTATTCATTTCTAATTTGTTTCATGAGTAAATTTGTAATCATGTTAATAAGTATTTTTTCATTTTTATAAATATTTTTATTACATTCAATATCATTAGAATTATTCAAGAATGTTTTTAATAAACAAAAACTTATGTTAAGATTCATTTTAATATAGGTTATACCTTCATTACAAAGGATTTATAAATTTTATTTTATATATTTTTTTAATGGATTATTAATAACATTTTAAAAAAAATGGAAAAGTAATTTTATTAACATATAATTCAGTATTGGAATATATCTATAGAATTTTCTTTAGATTAATTATCATCAAATTTTAATAAATTTTCAATAGAAAATTTAATTTTCAATTTTTCTATGAATTTTTTCAATTTTTTATACATGAAAGTGGTCTTTTATCATTATTTTAATATGTTGTATAAATTTTTTTTAAAATATGTGTGAATAAAAAAATTTTATATTCTGAATTAATGATTATATGAGTTTTACGTATGTTTTTGTCCTTTAAAATTATTATAATGATGGATGATCTCCATTTCTCTCTTTAATTCATAAGGCAATGATCGTGTTCATCGGATTATTACGAGGCAATTAACATAGTATATTATCAAAATGGTTAAATGTTATGAATATGTTTTTTTTGTTTTTATGGAGTTGATGAACCATGTCAATAAAAATATATTTTTTTTATTTCTATTTTTTTATGATTTTTTAATATAGAAATCAACCCCAAATTTTTTAAATATTGAATTTTCCCTTTTTTGTTAAAAGGTATATATTTAAAAAATTGTTCTTCCTTGGTTCCCATGTTTTCTAATAATCAGTTAGAATTATAATTTTTTTTATTTATGATTTCTGATAAATTAAATTTTTATATCTATTGTGTAGAAAATATATTTTTATTGTTATTTAAAAAATTACTTGAGAAGAATTATTATTATGTTAAAGTAATAATCCATTTTTTTGGTATCAAGTGTTTTAAATGGTGTAATAGGTTTCATTATAAATTTCCTTATGTCGTTTAATGATTGTTTGTACTCATCCCACCTTTTGAGTTTGGTTCATTAGTTTCTATGGATGATTATTAAAAATTGGAGTTTCATGTTTAAAATTATGAAATATTTTTTTGAAAATACATTTTACTTCTTAAATGTTCTAAATTATTGGAAAATGTAAACAAAGAAGAAATGTATACCTTTTCATTTACTGGCTCATTAGGTTAAACAATTATGTAATTAAAAATCACTGTAAACCTAAAATGGTCCTTCATTATTAAATAAAACGAATTCATTACTTATATGTCATGATTTTGTAATGTTTTATGGTCGGGACCCTATTAATACCTTGGATTAATACACCGAAAAATATCATATTGTGTCTTAATAACATCATCACCATGTACATGCTAATGAGGTAAAACAAAAAATGGTTATAAATTCCTAGATGGTATTATTTTCTTCATAATATTATTTATAGTTCCCATTCTGATAGATAAATATGTTTCAGTAATTTATATATGAAATGTGGGAGAACATTACTTAAAGAAAACAATATCAAACCAATAGTGATTTAGATTACAATAAATTTTATTATCAAAATATTGAAGAGTAATTGATTTTTTTGTTTAATTTACCATATATTTATCATATAAATATTTTTTATGGTTTAAATTTTTCATTAATCATGATTTACTACTTTTGTTTTTTAAAATTTATGTTGCTCAAATGTAGTAATATTACTAAGTTTTTCATAGACATTGTGATTATTTTCATAATGAAAAAATAAATGATTGAAAACTCAATGTGTAAAGAAAATTAATATCCAAAACCATTATTTAATAAACTCAATTAATATTGAAAAAACATATGAGTTTCTATAAACCACAAATAATAAATGGATATAATTTCATTAATGTATAGTATAAATATGTTCTGGAATAAATAATATTCAATTTGTTTTAGGGAATTTTTTCGGATGAATATCTGAAAGAAATTTCACCAATGAAATTGAATATTTTATATGTATTGAAAAGGTTTAAACATAGAATATATTTATTGAGAAAAACTGAAGAGTTTGATTTACATGATTGACTGAGACTATGTGTTTTCTAGTCAAACCTCTGATAGCAAGGTAGAATACTCATTTTAAATATGTACCATTATTCATGGATATATTTTAGATACAACTAAATATTTAAATTATTGTCATAAAATTTAATTACATATAAAATAATTTATTATATTTTGTTGATTTTGACACCAAATGATATTAAATTATTTTTTTTCCTTTCAAAACATTCTATATCCAACCGATTTTTTCACACACAACAACATACCAAAAATAAAGTATGTACAGATATATAATTTTTACAATATATCCATATAGACATATGGTGAAATAAATATATTTAAACAAATTATGAAATAACATTAAAAGTAATAATAATTCACATTAATAATAAAAAAATACCGATAAAAATTCAATTGTTATAAAAAAAGTTTTAACATGACTGATTTATTCATTATATTGTTTCATTTCTAAAAAAATATTTATATTTGTTTGTTTAATTTATTATATGAATATGATGACAAAAATATTACTAACATGAAAAATATATTAACACCACAATAATTAGTAATTGATATGAAATGAGGATAATAATAGTTAATAGTTTAAAATGTAATTTTTTGATTGGATGTTTTTTCGATAAATATTTTTTATGTTAATATAAAAAATAATTAAATTTTTTATTCTTAATATGACCAAATTAAAATCTATTTTTTATTAATATTAAAATATAATCTTGTGGTGATTTTATTGATTCTTAAATAATAATTTATTTTAATGTGATTTTTGTAAAATAATAATATATCATGAACCGCCACTTTTTTGAAATTTATATAATATGAAAATGGACTAATTATTTATTGAATATTTTAATATATAAAAATAATTAATGATTTTTGATTTATAAGTTGTATTTTAAAACCCATATATATATTTCTAAAAACATATGTAATATTTTTTTTCTAAAAACTGATTTAAACGCTAAAATTTATAAATAATATTAAATAACCTAAAAATAAGATAATAAAAAAATTATTTGAGATCAATATGATCATATTATGTAATAAGAGTAATTTGTTTTACTAACAATAAGATATTACTACTGTCATTAAATTCAGTAATTATGATAATGGTAAAATTTTTATATAAAAGTTTTTTAATAAATTTTTTTTGTTCTTAAATAATGAAATAAATTAAATGGTAATAAAATAATAAAATAATATAAATTTTAATTTTATTTATAAAAAAGTATCACTCATTTATTTTGGAATCAAAAATGGATAATTTTAAGAATACTTAATCGGAAAAAAATTAATTTTCTACCAAACACTTTTCAATATTTCAAAATTTTTAATTTAAAAAAATAATTTTCTATTAATTAACATATGAGTCAAACTAAAATGAGATTAAAATTTGATTTATAAAATTTATTTTTTAAAATAAGTGTTGTCGAATATGTTTATTATAACATGTGTCACTTGGTTAAAAACTAGTTACCTGAGGAAACTACCGGTAAATTTCATAAAAATATAAATAAATGACTTACAACATGATTAAATAATACTTGGTAATACCGAAATGTGGATTTATTAGCAAATATTCACTCCACCCAATATTATCTCATATTTTTCAAGTACTTAACACTATAATAATAATATGATATCAGTGAAAAATAAATGTTATCCATAAAACATCCCTTTCCATCACATATATATGTCGAAACGTCCGGCCATAAATTCACCACCCATTCATTATAATTCCACAAGAAAACATTTCTACATATCTATCCTAAACTCATCTCTCCCTTTTTTAATCCTCATTCCACCATATGTTATATTTTTCTGATTAATTAAAATGTTTTTTTAAAGAAAATTTTCATGGTATCGATGTGAGTATTATGAATCTTTACATTTTGTTCTTAATCTTTTCTTATAAAACATCCATAAATATAGTAATATATTTACGATCAACTAATTTTTATAAATAGTTATTATTATATGAATTTTAAATCAATTAATTATTAAATTAAATCCAAATTCGAAAAAAATAACTTTAACAATTGGTTAGGAAGGAGACCACTTCTCTGATGAATTTTTTTTCATAATTTATTTTGGTTTTAAGTCATGGTTCCAACCACATAATATTTTATTCTTTAACTAAAAATATATGTAATTTTATTAAAAATATATTACCATAATGTTATACACGTCCTTCACCATTTTGATCATACGATCAAATGTGTGTTCATATTTGGGGTTTGTTTATCCATCAGTTTGATCATTGTTTTAAAATTATACCACTGATGATCAATGGAACATAATTAATTTTTTTATATGTTCGTAAGAATGAAATTTTACGACGATGTTTTTTTAATGTTTTTATTATGGAATTATATTGTTATTGAAACATCATCATCGATTAATACAATAATCAAAATAACCCAATACTGATTCATTTTTAATGAAAACATGAGACCTAAAATGTAATAAATAAATTAAATTTGACAAAAAATTTCATCTAATAGATAAAATTTTATAATATACATTAAATAATATGTATTTAATCCTCATAATTTTTTTATTCATGATTTTAGTTTTCTAAAGATAATAAATTTGGAAATATCCTAGATTTTTTTCAATTATATTTTCATTCATCAAGGTACATAATTATTAATAAACTCTATCATTACCAATAGGGTTTATTGTAGATAATGATTAAGATTTTTTATATTCCCTATTATTCTATGTTTATTAAATTAACAATTATAACCTCAATATCACTATACTATAACATTAACTATTTAGAATTTATGAAAGGGGTTTTAATTTCAAATTCCATTCTATATGATATGTTTTTTTAATTATAACCAAGTTTAATTTTTATGTTAATATTTCTACATATTTGATATATTATATCCATGTATTGATTTTAATTATAATAATTGAAATTAAATTGCACATCCATTTCATCAAGGGGTTTTTATTAAAAAGTTACTTAATTTGTAAGGGTTACTAGTCTCAAACAATAATTATGTGATACATGTTTATATAATACAATGTGTTTCTAATTTTATGGAGAATTTACTATAAATGATCATACCATTGTCACATTTTATTCAGAGAATATATTATTAAATATTAATTCTTCTTCATGAAATGGAATTTGTCATAATCATTACCCTGGTTGAAATGAAATTTTTAACTCTATTTTATTCATTATGATATAATATGTCATCATGAACATATCGTGGGTTCCACTATCATTATATTTATATATATTTTATTTCAAATTAAATTATTTTTTAAATTGAATATTAATACAATAAAAAGTTTTACAATATGGGTGTTCAAAAAATGTAGTTTCAATGTATTATAAATGAATTTTTCTATTCATTATTAAATGTTTTTAATCAACTAAACATTTTATTCAGAAATGTTTATGTAATTTTTTTACTTCATTTTTAATGATTAAATTTAAAAATAATTTTTTTTAATTTCATTATCTTCACATTTTATAAATTTATTTTTTATAATTGACATGAATGTTTATGATTTAAATCAACGTTATTTTTTTAAATAACCTTTTAAACATTCACATCTATTTAAATTTTCATAGAAAAACCTATTTAACCTCATTATATTTCTATTACTTGATTTATCCTCTCATTGATATAAATATTTATGATATTTATGGTTAAACTCATGATAACAAAAAAAAATAAATGTAGTGTACCCATCATGTGATATATAGTTCAAATAATTCTCTTACAAGGGTGTTTTACATCAATCATAAAATCCTTTGAATTTTCATTTTGTCACAATCCCCTCCTCACAAAGTGTACCCCTCTGGGGTTGGCAATGTGAGAAGGGAGATAATGACCCCCGAGTCCTGCCTCCAGTAGGCCCCAGGTTGGGGACTAACACCGAGGGTATAGTAACACAAAAATGGGAGGAATTACCCTATAATATAACACATGCAGAAGAGAGAGATAAGATAGACACCAATCAACTCCAACTCAGAACTGGAAATATAAAAGAAACATAAGTGCACAAATGGAATGTTAAGAAAATGTACTACAACCAAAAAGGGGAAAAACTTCAAGTACCCAAAAGAATGTAAAATAGTTGCAACCACAAGCCCGAACAACTCCTGCAACCCCAAGCTCGTAGAAACCAGCATGATCTCCAACCTAATCCAAGTAACCTGAAAAACAGTTTATATATACGTAGGGTGAGTATAACGGTATACTCAGAAGGATCCTCCCAAAAGCCTCTCGTGCAAAAATAAAGAAAGAATGCTAAAGCACCGTGAACAGAAAGTAGAACTAACTTGTCACCTAATAGGTATAATAAGTTCCCAACCTCACCATGGATACTCTCAATATGTAACATATAGAAGAATATATCATATAATAAATAATATCAGGGGTACCCCTCTACTAATTTCCCACTAGTTTTCCACTTTGCCTGAACATCGCACGTCCTAAGCTTCTCTCTCCAAAAAGGATTGCTTGCAGACACATGGGAAAAGCACCATAATCTGCACCTCGTGTACCACAAAGGCTTTCACGTAGAGACCTGGGCAAAGCACCACACCATCCTCACAACCAAAATTAATCAGGTAGTTTTCGGGTGCCACATCATTTCACATAATGTGTAACATACGTTGGGTATTATACCTCAAGCCATTACATCCAATACACCGAGTAAGGATCCTGAAGCCATCAAAGCCAATACACATTACATCTATAGTAGTCCATAGGATACTATATCTATAATATATGTGTGTGAATAACCACAAGCCATTACTACCCTCTACACAAATATAAAATGGAAAAATAACTACTATATCTAATGGCACAAGTGTCTACCCAGAGAGGAGAGCGGGGCCAAAAAGGGAAGTCAGCAATTCATCCTCCCATCGGAATGTTGGGGAAAACACCCCCTACGTCTCAGAATCCCCAGGGTGTCAGATGACCTTACTGACAGGGTGTAGTAGCATATAGAAAAAAAAGTAAAAATATACTATATCTCACAATCACACTATGGGAATAACCCAGTCTTAGACACAACTATAGCTAACGTCTCTCGAACTCTTGGCTGCCATTTCAACCACTAGTTATCCTATAAGAAAACAACTATTTAAATATCTTTATTAGATTACTTCATTCTATATTTATTGATTCCACTATATGTTAATTAATTCTTAAAAAATTAACTTACAAGGATCCAATCAACATTAAATTTCATTAGAAACACACCCAAAGTCAATTATTTCCTTCAGCAGTTTTCAACCTCATCATTATGTTTCGGCAACTCCAACCCCATAGGTTAACACCATTTATTCATTTATTCATTACAGAATTACTTTACCATATTCCCAGGAATTCTATTCTACTAAACACATGGGGGATCAACACGGTGATTAGATGTACTACCCGTCAAGTCATTGCCTCTTATAGAAAGAGTGTAGACCCATCCTCCCTTGAGAAGCAAGACATAGAAAGCAAGTGTCATACCTTGTGCATCTTCACCTGATTCGTGAGAAGGGTAATGAAGACCAGCTACCTTGATTTGGGGGGAAATGTAAAGCAAATAAACAACCAATGAACCAGAAAGCAAGAAACAAACACCTCTATCCCATTCCATCAACCATGTTTTCCTCCCCGACACCACATCCATAAATCGATGCATCTCTCCACTCTAGTCGTCATCCACTGCGACAACCCAAAAGGCCACTATGCCCCCACCTATCACAATAACCATCCAGTATCACATAATAGCATAAGCAGCAGGAATGAAACCATCACATCAATTGGGCTCTTGGACCTTTAACAATCAAGAGGGTAACTCATAACCTTTCAAACAATTATCAAACAATAAAATCATAAAACCATATTGAATTTACTGATTATAATTGGTTGGTCCCAAAATCAGGTACCTAACCAGTAAGCTATCACAAATGATTAAACATGCTTCCAACGCCAATTTGATTAACAACAAATTGCAACAAAAACAAGATTCATTTTCTTGCCTCTTTATCCTCATCCAAACTATTATTAATTAATCAAAATTTACTTTCCTCACCAATTTCCATCAAATATGAACATAAAATCAAAGCAAGCATAGATATCACACTATCTAGAAAAACATGAGGCAATAACATACAATCGATATCAACTTCTTTATCTGGTTAAAATTTTTATTATGTCAATTCAATTTGACATCCATGGGGATTAAACATTATAACAATATAATTACACGTAAAAGAATGAGAATCAAAGAATCACCTACATCAAGGTTTTTGACAAAAACCCCAACAATGAAGAACACACAAGAAAGTCGGGTTGATTCTCTAAAAACCCGCCTTAGATCTCTCCTCATAGAATGATCAATACCAATGCTCAAAATAATTGGCATTCATACACTTTGATCTACCGATAATGGGTGTAGATATAAGAAATCAAGGGAAGAAAAGAAGTATATCTCTGTAGATCTATGAAACCAAACATGAACGATCACATACCTCAAGAAACGAGCTTTGATTCGCCAAGAGAAGCCTTCAGATGACCTCCAAAATGCTTGGGTGAGGTTCTCCTACCCTCATTGATGGTTAATACCGAGTCATGGTTGATTAGAAGCATAAAAAAATAATTTATAGGCAATACGAGTTAGATCCACAATTGTGGGATCTAAGATTAAGTGCCCGCATGGTTAGTCCGCATGGTTTGACAAACCGTGCGCTAATCGTGCATTAGATATTGCCTCACCAAACACTCCTCACATGGTTAGTCCACATGTTTATCCTAATCGTGTGCTAACCATGCGTTATCCACTTCCCCAAACACCAACCTCACATGGTTTGGCCGCACGGTTTAGACAAAACAAGCGCAGCCCGTGCGAAAGCTACTACCCTTTAGTATTCATTAAAAGTCCACCCAAATGAACCCTAAAGTCACCTTGACCATCCAGAAAATGTCTAACATTTCATTTTCACAATGTAAAGGACTGGAGAGGTCTGGTCCATTACATCAGATACCTCTCAAAACATTCTTGTCCTTGAGAATCCAAAACCCAACTAATGTGAAAATGAAACAGGGTTTGAACAACCACCCCTCGAGATACCTTTCAAAAAAGAGCTAGCCACAAAAGCAACAAAGGGATCCATCACATACACATGAAAGTTTCATAACCAGAAAAGATACAACGATACATGAAGAGAGTCAAACATAAAACAACTCTGGGTACTGGACACACATCTTTGACTCACGTTCTTAGGTACTCTCCTCCTAGCCACCGTGTCACCACAAGACACAAACTAAGGGGATAGAACTCCCACGCAACACCTTATGCTTGTGTTCTTGGATCTCCACAGGTCTCTCCCAAAAGGTTGAATCATCATCAACATTGATCTCTCCCCAATGAATTAGGTGAGAGTCGTCGTGAAGATAATGATGAATTTTTGATACATGGAAAACTTCACGTATCCGACTCATCTGAGAGGGAAGTGCTACTTGACACGCCACAACTCAAGCACGAGCTAACACCTCGAATGGCCCAACAAACCATGGAGAAAGCTTAATTCCACGATGAAACCTTTGCTTCCAATGAGGGGGAGTCACCATCAAAAACCCATGATCCCCAACATTAAAATCTAAGGGCCTCCTTCTTTGATCAGGATATGATTTTTGACGATCTTGCGCTATCTTCATCTGCTCACGTATCACCTGAAGCATCTCTGTTGTATTCTGCACTAGTTTTGGTCTGATAATTGCTGAATCTCTAACCCTAGTCTAGCACAATATAGAATATCATGGCCAGCCATACAAGGCTTCAAACGGCGCCTTTTCGATGGTGGAGTGAAAACTATTTTTGTATGTGAACTCCTCCAAGGGAAAGTGCCTAATCCACAAACCTATGAAATCAATAACACAAGATCATGACATGTCTTCAAGAGTCTGGATGGTTCGTGCTGTCTGACCATCTGTTTGAGGATGAAAAGCAGTGGTAAGGCATAGTTGAGAACCGAAAGCATGTTGGAGACCTCTCCACACCCTGGAGGTAAAACGAGAATCTCGATCAGAAATGATCGTCCTAGGGACTCCATGATATCTCACAACCTTTTCTAGATACTACCTCGAGAAAACATCCACTATGATTGACTCCTTGATTTCTATCAAGTTGGATGATTTTGTTAAACGATCCACTACCACCCAAATAGCATCATGTCCTCACGGAGCACGAGGTAAACTAGTAATGAAGTCCATTGAGATGTCCTCCCACATCCACTGAGGAATCTCTAATGGCCGAAGAAGACCACCAGGAACTTGGTGTTCGGCCTTCACCTTCTGGCAGACTAAACATCGAGACACAAACCCTGCAACTGCACGCTTCATCCTAGGGCACCAAAAATGGCTCTTCAAGGATTGATACATCATTGTTACGCCTGGATGTACTACTAAAGGTGAACTATGGAACTCACAGAGAACTCTCTCGCACATTGATAGAGGGACAAAAGGCCTTCCATGATACATCATTATGTGTTTTTCATCTTCAGTCCAACCATCAGGGGCCTCAACACAAACAACACGGTCTCTCAAGACATCCACCTATATATCTCTCAACTAGGACTCTTCCAAATTCTGCATCAGGGATGACTGTACCATCATCTGAAAAAGATATCCTCTACCCCCAACTTCTCCCATATCATGATGTAATGCTGAAAGTTCTTCCATTACTTTCCCAGAGTCACCACATTTACGCACAACATCCCTACATGACTTTTGGCTCTTCGAATCAGCTATAACATTACCCTTTATAGTTTTATACGATATTTCGATGTTGTATTCCTATAATATCTCCATCCACCGATGATGTCGCAAGTTCAAGTCACATTCGGAGAATGCATACCTCAAACTCTTATGATCGGTGAAAACCACGAAGCACTCACCAATGAGGTAATGTCTCCACAATATCAGAGAAAACACCATGGCCGCCAACACAAGATTGTGGGTGGAATATTTGTGTTCATAGGGAAGAAACTGCCGAGACCCATAAGAAACAATTGACCTCTGCTGCATGACAACACAGCCTAACCCCAGATGTAAAGCATCACAGAAAACATCGAACTGAACTCTTTCAGCTGGAAGACAAAGAACTGAAGCACTTACTAACTTCTTTTTTAGATATTTTAATGCTTCATGGCACTGATCAGTCTATTTGAATTTATGATCCTTCCTGGTAAAAGCTGTCAGAGGAGTTACAACTCTTGAAAAATTATCTACGAACCTCCTGTAGTAGCCTGTGATACCAAGGAAACTTTGCACCTCGGAAACTGTCTTGGGGGATTCCCAAGACACCACTACTTCTAACATCGATGGATCTATAGCTACTCCCTTCTGGGACACAACATTCCACATGAAACGTAATTCTAAAACCCAAAACTCACACTTTGAAAACTTCTCGAATAACTGATGTAGGTGAAGATCTCCCTAAATAGCTCGTAAATGCTTTAAATGATCCTCTTCAGATGTGGAGTAGACAAGGATTTCATTGATGAAAACTACCATGAACATTTCCATGAACTCACTGAACACAGCATTTATCAATCCCATGAATACCGCTAGAGAAATCGTCACGTCAAATGGAATTACAAAGAACTCATAATTCCCATGATGACAATAGAAAGAAGTCTCCAGAATATCCACATCCTTCAGACGCATCTGATGATATCCTAAACACATGTTGATCCTTGATAACCAACTTTCACCCTTTAGTTGATCGAATAAGTCATCAATCCATGGATGAGAATAGAGATTCGTTATTGTATCTTTATTCAAGAAACAATAATCAACACACAACCGCAAACTGCTATCAGCCTTATTCATGAACAAAACTGGTGCACCCCATGGTGACAAACTTGGTAGAACAAAGCCGCACTAAAACAGACCATCATATGATATATACAGCTCTCGAAACTCAGAAGGTTCCTTCCTACATAGAGAAATATAAATAAGACATGCTCTTGCCTGTAGCATGATCCTGGATTCGATGTCTCGTCGAGGGGGTAAGGCTACAACCTCTTCTGGAAAGACATTAGTGTACTTCTCTACGACCCGAGGAAATGCCAACTTTTGAACCTCTGAGGAAGTCAACATCATCTCGTCCATTATGGACGATAAGGATGATACGTGCCTATGACCCATCTAAGGATCTCACTCACCAACAAACACCACTTGCTCTCCATCTTTACCAAATAAAATACCTTCTTCTTAAAGCAATATATGATAGCCTACATGGAATACAACTAATCCATGCTTAGGATTAAATAATGTGGTTGTATTTGTAAACATATGAAATCTCCCCAAGAGTGGTGTTTCCCAAAAACTAGCTCACAGTCTCTACATACATAAAACAAGTTATCTCGACCTCCAACTGGCATAGTTAATGCCAAGGGAACTGTAAGCCTCTCTATCCCATGTCCCAAAGCATGGAAAATGGTAGGTGATATGAAGGAGTGTGTTTCTCTTGAATCAAACAAGGCATACATCAAGGTAGAAAAAAAGGGCACCTCGAACGACATCTGGCTCGTCTGGTGCTGGAAACGCTGGAGCATGAAGCTGACCACGACCTCCTCCACGGCCTATCTGACCCTGATGAAGAACACCACCACAGCCATGCTCTTCTATCTGAGGCTGGGGAGCGTCATGGGGATGTCCTCTGCCTTCCCCATCCAGTCTCTACTGATCTAAAGCTGGTGAAACTGGTTGTTTCTTCCTCACCTAGAACTGCCTCAATGGAGAAACCTGGAGCGTAGCACCTGGTACATGGTGACCACTCTAAATGGTCGGGCACTCCCGCTGCTGATGGCCATGACCACCACATGAAAAACAAGCGTCTGATCCCTTGGCATAGGCCTGAGAGTTTCTGCTTCTATAGAAATGAGATGTGAAGGGCTAGGACCTACCCCCGGCTGAACAGAAACTCTTCTACCCTGATAATCAGGAACCCCGGACCACAACCTTGCTTCATGAGGGATCATGACGATCCCCCTCTCTTGATGATCATGTCATGTCCAAAGTCCTCCCGACAACCTCTACCCTCAGCAGCACCTCATGATATGTCTTAAGCATAAATGGGGTGACCTGGCGCTGGATCTTTGGATGCAAAGCCTCCTCGAAATACCATGCCCTAGCCTCCTCATTTGGTAATAGGTATGAATCATATCGTAAAATGTTCCTGAAATAGATTCCAAACTCTTGAACAATAGAGCTCCCCTGTGGAATGGTAAGTATCTCTTGGAGACTGGACACCGTTGCAATCGAGGAAAGGAACTTGACTCTAAACATGTCTCGTATCTCCTCGCATGAGATCGCTGACTCCTCACGATCCCCGAGGAACAGAAACCACCACTGCCTTACTGCTCCACGTAGCATCGTCACAACTAAGGACACCCAGTGATCCTTCTGAGCAAAGATCGAACTGAAGCCTATCTCGACCTCCTCTAACTAGTATTCTGTGACTGTATCTGAAACAGAGCCCTTGTACTTCTGCAGTCAATGGAATTGAATCTCTTAGAGTGTCTTCCTCCAAGTTTCGTCGTCGTCAACCTCTACCCTGCGACGATCTACTAGAACAGAGTGCTGGACATTTTCTGCACAAACCTGATGAGGACATCGATCTAGTGCCATACCTGAAAAATAAAAAACTGATAGAGATCCTAAACCAGGAAAACGGAAGACTCAAAATTAATTAATTTATTGTTTTCTTACGTTCATTTTAGGTTAACCTATCCGAAGGTATACCCATTCAAACACAGGAACAAAGCAGAACGATGCATGATCCTTTCCTAAGTCTCTACCATGCAACTAGTATCACCGTGTTTAGTAGCCATTTTAAACTTAAAGGTCTATACATCAGATCATAGGAGGCCCTAAACGCGTACGTCTCAGCCGGTCACCAGTGTTTACCTCACTTTCTAAACATGAATGACACTATTTCCCTACCATCCCATGCAACCTCGCATGTGCCGAACTCCAAACTCCATCCTATCCCTCAACCAGTCCTTTGATACCACTCTGTCACAACCCCCGCCCCACAAAGTGTACCCCACCTGGGTTGGCAATGTGAGAAGTGTGATAATGACCCCTGAGTCCTGCCTCCAGTAGGCCCCATGTTGGTGACTAGCACCAAGGGTATAGTAACACACAAATGGGAGGCATTACGTTCAAAGAGAACACATGCGGAAGAGAGAGATAAGATATACACCAATCATCTCCAACTCAGAACTGGGAATATAAAATAATCCCAACTGCACAAATGGATTTTCATGGAAAATTACTACAACCAAAAAGGAGAAATACTGCATGTTCCCAAAAGAAAGTAAAATAGATGCAACCATATGCCCGAACACCTCCTACAACCCTAAGCTAGTAGAAACCAGCTTAATCTGCAACCTGCTCTAAGTAACCTGAAAAACAGTTTATATATACATAGGGTGAGTATAACAGTATACTCAGTAGGATCCTCCCTGAAGCCTCTCAGGAAAAAATAAAGAAATCATGATAAAGAACAATGAATAAAAATTTAAACAAACTCATCACCTAACATGTAAACTATGTTCCCAACCTCACCATGGATACTCTCACCAAGTAACGCATACAAGAATATATCATATAATAATGAATATCAAAGTTACCCGGCTACTACTTCCCCACGGGTTTTCCTCTTTGCCTCAAGGTCACACGTCCTAAGCATCTCTCTCTAAAAAGGATTTCCCATAAAAACTTGGGCGAAGCACCACAATCTGCACCTCATGCACCATAAAGGCTTTCCTGTAGGCACCTGGGCAAAGCATCACACCATCCTCGCAACCCAAAGTAACCAGGTTGTTTCTGGGAGAAACCACATCTCACATAATGTGTATCATACATTGGGAATTATACCTCATGCCATTACATCCCATACACCGAGTAAGGATCCTCAAGCCATCACACCCTATACACATTACACCTATCTTATTCCTTAGGATACTATATCCAGAATATATGTGTGTGAATAACCTAAATCCCTCCCATCCCTCTACAAATATAAAAGGTAAAACTAACCACAATGAATAATGGAACAAGTATCAACCAAGTGAAGAGAGTGGTGCCAAAGGGGGTAGTCATCCATTCATCCTCCCACTAGAATGTTGGGGGAAACACCACCCCCCAGTGCTCAGAATCCCCGGGGTGTTAGTTGTCCTTAATGATAGGGTGGAGTACCGTATAGAAACAAAAAAAGTACACAATATACTATATCTCACAACCACACTATGGGCATAACCTAGTCTTAGACACAACTGCAACTAACATATCTTCGACTCTGAGCTTTCATTTCTAAGATTATGTATCCTAGAAGCACACAACCATTTAAAGTGATTTATTAGATTACTTCATACCCTTTTTATCGATTCCACTATACTTTATTTAATTATATAAACATTAATTTACCATGAACCAATCCACATGAAAATTAATTAGCAACACACCCAAATTCAACTATTTCGTTCAACAGTTTTCAAACTCATAATTAAGTTCTGGTAACTCCCACCCCATGGGTTAACACCATTTCATCAATTATTCTTCACATAATTACATTCCCATAATCCAAGGCATTCTAGAAAAGCATTCTATCCTACTAAACATGAGGGGGCTCAATACGGTGAGTATATGTACTACTTGTAGAGTCTTTGCAGCCTATAGCAAGAGCATACACCCATCCTCCCTTGATAATCTAGACACGGAAAGAATGTGGCATAACCCTTGTGTCAGTCCGGGAGAAGGGTATGCAAGACCAGATAAGTTGAGAAGTGTGCAAAAGTAAAGAAAATAAACAACCAATGAACAATAAAGAAACCAACAATCATATCCATCCCATTCCATCAGCCCCGATGTCCTCCCTGACCCCACATACATAATCTGCTGCTACTCGCCACTCTAGGCATCATCCGTTGCCACAACCCAAATGGCCTCTACGCCCCACCTATCACAGCAACCATCCAGGATCACATCACAACACAAGCAACAGGAAAGAAACCATCACATCAATTAAGATCATAGACCTAAAACAGTCAAGATCATAACTCAGAACCATTAAAATAATTATCAAACAATCCAATCATTAAACCATCTTGAATTAACAGATTTATAATCTGTTGGTTCTAATATCGGGAACCTAACCAGTAAGATATCACAAATGATTAAACATGATTACTATGAAAATTTGATTAACATCATATTTCCACAAGAACGGTATTCATTTTCGTGCGTCATTAACCTTAGCCAAATAATTATCAATTAATCCCAATTTATGTTCTTTACCAATTTCCATCAATAATGAACAGAAAATCAATTCAAGCATAGATATCACAATATCTTGCAAAACATGAGGCAATAACATAAAATGGATATAAATTTCTTTATCCGGTTAAAATATTTATTATGTAAGTTCCATTTTTCATCCATGGGGATTAAACATGCCATCAACACAATTCACGTAAAATAAAGAGAAGCAATGAATCCCCTACCTCATGTTTTTTGACGAAAACCCCAACAATGAAGAATTCACATGAAAGCCGGGTTGATTCTCCCGAAACCCGCCTTAGATCTCTCCTCCTAAGAAGATAAAGACCAAATCTCAACATATTTGGCATCCACACACTTAGATCTACCGATAAAAAATGTAGATCTAAGAAACCAAGGGACGAGGAGAAGTAGATCTAAGTAGATCTATGAAACCAAACAAGAACGATCACAAACCTGGAGAAACTGGCTTCGATTCACCAAGAGAAGCCTTCAGATTTCCTACAAATTGCTTGGGAGAGGTTCTACTACCATCAAGGAAGGGTAATACAGAGTTATGGCCATAAAGGTTCTTAGAAGAACCATTTAGCGGAAAAACGAGTTAGATCTACAATTTTAAGATCTACGATTAAGTTCCTGCACGGTTAGTCCGCACGGTTTGACAAATCGTGCATTAGCTACTGCCTCTCCATACACTACTCACATGGTTAGTCCACATGGTTAGCCAAACCGTGTTCTAAAGGTGTGTTAGCCAATACCTCTAATAGCAAACTCACATGTTTTAGCTGCACAATTTTGAAAAACCATGCGCAGCCCGTGCGAAAGCTACTGCCCTTTAGTGTTCCTTAAAAGTCCACCCAAATGCAACCCCATGTCACCTTGAACTTTCAGAAGACCTCTAACACTGCATTTTCACAAATTAATGGACTGGAGAAGTCCGGGCCATTACAGATTTGTTACAAAAGGGAAATACTATTCAACAACCATCTGACATATTTCTATTGATTCATTACATAATTTCCATTTTTTTCAAATTTGTGATTCATCACTACACTTTTCAATCCTAACCATATTCCTTGATTTTTATTGACATTTATCCTAATCCCATTTCATTAAGATTAACTTATATTCTAATCAATTTATTTAATGGTCTTTACATAGATTCCATTCATCGATTTATTGGAGAAGTTAACAAATTAACAATAAACCATTACTCAATATGATTTTTTCTAGAGTGATAATTAATTGGATGTGTATTTCATCTATCGATTGATATAGTATTGAAAATTTTTATATATTTATAATTTAGGTAATTTTTTTAGTTTGTTACATTATAATAATTTGTTTGGGGATTCAATGTATGCATTCGCAATTAGGTAAGATTTATTGATTTAATTTTTCACAATGTTAGTGTTGTTTTGGAAAGACCATGATGATAATAATGATCTATTGGATGAATCCATGATGGTAATGTCAATATTTTTGTCATTACACATTCCATGATATAATTATTTTTCAATACATATTCTATATATGATATTTTTTCATCTGTTACTAACAGTGATTTTCATTTCCCATGTATTCCAATAATAAGTATATGAGTTAACAATATTATATGCTTCGATTTATCCAAATTATAAATAAATTTATTAAACATGATATTCCTAAGAATTTGGTGTGTATTAAAATTTTATTAGATATGCAATGAAAAAATAATGGAATAGATAGATTCCTATTTTGGAATGTTTTCCAGTAGTTAAGAATGTTATTAGGATTATTAGTTTAGGATTTTTCTAATTCCCTAATTTACATAACATAAATGGTATTGAGAATATATTTAATGAAATATTTTATTTAAGTAAATTTTCTATGGGGTAGTTTGGTTTGAATATAATTATCATGTATCATATAAAGTATGTAATGTATGTTTTTTTGGAATGGAAATTGGATGCGGGGGTCCAGAATGAAAAAAATAGTTGTTCATAATTTGACTAAATCTATGTATTTTTTTCCAATATTATATATTATTATTTGGATAATATTTACATAATCTATCTTAGAGGGATATTCTAGTGATATGAACTTACACTCTCTATTCAATCTCATTATGATTACATATTTACATACAATTTTTATAAGGGACATTGAAAGTCAATATGTATGGAGTTTTGTCTTATTAAATACTTTTACAATAAATATTAAGGTTTTCCATAGTGGACAAATCAAAATATTGTGGTTATTATATTTTCTTCCACTTTATAATGTCATGGATGTTGGGATCATCATTATTCATTAATGGAATTTTCCTATAATAATTGTTTTTATTAATGTATACATATATAAATAGTTGAGTATATATATATAAATTGGTGTCAAAGAAATGCATGTTTTGAGGATGTCAGCATGAAAAATTGGTTTGTACATGTAACAGAAGACCTAAAGGTTGAAATTGTATCGTTCATTAAACATCATATTAGAATAGCTCATAGGTGATAGAATATTTTCATATATAATTATAGGAATTACCACTAATTGGATGCAAAAGACATGTTTTTATACTTATATATATCTATTGAAGGTTGTGATATATTTTGATAAAAAAGAAAAATTAATTTCACATTTTACTCAACCATGTAAAATTAAAAATATTTTTGAATCAATTCTCTATCTATTAGTCATACCTCTAAATTTATATTAACTATGTCATGTGTTTCCTATTTTTCTAATGAAATATACAACTAATCCATCTCATTTTTTGAGACAAAAAGTTATTCATTTGGTATATAATCATTGATATGTGGAAACTCTTACTAGGATTATTGATCATACTGATTAATTATTCTATAATATAGTTACTAAACTTGTAACTATTCCATGTAAGAATTGTATGATGGAAGAAGAAAAATTATAATAAGGAATGAATGTGAGAGAATATTATACTCAAAAATTTTATAAGGGACACAATTTGGAGGATTTATTTTAAATATTTATTGAAGAATTTTAAATGCCAAATTTTTTTAATAATAAAACAGTTTTATGTCTTGAATTTTCAAAAAGTGTACTTTATAAATTCATATAAATAAGTTAATTCGTTATGAGTTTCAGTTTAAAAATGATTCACTATAAAAATCATCCATAAATTATATATAAATATTTAAAGATTTAATTTCTAATTTTTAGAATTTTATTTTTGTTGCATTGAATTCATATTCTAAACACAATAATTTCATTTATTACTTCGATTAATATTCCATTTATTTTCTATTTTTAGGTGAATAGGTAAAATTAATGTCCTTACAAATATAATCACTATTATGAATACATCATGAAATTTGAAAGAATATGAAATTATATAAAACCTTTTCTAGACCCAATAAATATATATATATAATTATTAAAAAGATAACTTTAAAATAATATTTTTAAATTAGAAGAAATATAAATTATATTTTGGAAAAAAAGTTGTGTTTACATTTAATCAATATTATTTTTTCCATTTTCCATTAAATAAGTCATTTTAAGGGTAAAATTGGTTTGGATGAATATTAGTGAAACATTAATCTAAATTATTAAAAATAATATAATTATTTTTATGGGAATTAAGACAATTCATGGTTTGAGTGTGATGTCATTTTTATGTTTAAAAATATTTTTATCAATTTTTTTGATTAATTACCCATTTCTATTTTAAAATTAATTTCTAACACATATTAAAATTGAAAATATGGAATTTCTATCAAATATTTTTCAACATGTTCTAATTTAATTATGTTGTAAATTTTAATTTTCTATAATTAATATAAGTTACCTCGGTAAAAATTTATTCACTATGGTTGATGAATAATTAAGGTAGAAGGGTTAGAAATAAAAGATAAGGTAACAAAATGATATATTTGATGTCATTGGGTTATTTGTTTGAATAATATCACACCATCCTATAACATTATATATTTTATACCAATTATATTTTAATTAGACACTATCCTTATTTTAAAATATTGAATGTTTACAAGAATTATTTTTCGCTAATTTATTTAAGGATCCCTTCATCAATAACTTCTACGCAATTATTTCGAACATTAAATATATTATGATAATATATATTCACTCCCAAAACCACCTTCCAACATGGTAGAAAACTCATTCTCTTTAAAAGTCTAAAATAATATGGTTTAATATGTAATCTGAAGAGGGTTATACAAGGATTATGTGGAGGTTAAAGCCTTGTTCATTCAAATTTATACATAAATAAAACATATTATAACCATGTTAATATATTATGTATAAAATAATTTATATTCAAAAAATTTAGTATCTTTATGAAAATGTATTATTTCCCTATACCATCAAGTTGAAAAAAATGTTCATCTTTTCTATGTGTGAATTCCCCCCTCGATGATGTAATGTATTTCATTTTACATCACATACTCACAGGAATGGTTATGTAGACTAAAGGAATAAATATTTTATATATTTACGATACAATTATTTTCCTATAATTTTAATATATTATATTACTTCCTTCTCACACTTCCATTGGAATATATAAGTTACACTCTTCTGTTTCTATGGACTAAAACCCTCATAAAATTATATATTTCATTATAAAGAGTTCATAAGGAGTGATTCTATAAATATTAATTAAATGTAAAATAATTTAATTATTACCTGATTTATATTATTAAATCTATGTAGTCATTGACCTTTCATCCATGGTAAACATAATGGATTTTTTATGGACAATATGAACCGAAGGACCTCAAATTTTTTGATGTAATCTTAACCAATTTAATAATACAAATATAACATGGTAATAAATTAAAATTAAATAATAATAACAATTAATAAACAGGAAAATGGTTCTATGTAAATTTTAAAATTAATATAATTTCTTAATCAATGATTTTATCAGTCATATGATATGAGTTTGATCTCTAGTTAAGGGATTTTTCATTAACAAATTATGTTAAATATTTTACAATATTTCACTTCCATGTACATAGTATTTTAGAAAATATAAGTAAATTTAATATTAAATTGAATGTGAATGATTAAATTCAATATATATTTTCATTTATCTTCATTACGATGGTTAAAAATTAAATCTTTAGGCTTTTTATTTGTAGTTCAGTTTTTTTATTAACTATAAAAGTTTATAAATAAATTTTTTCTGACATACCAGTATATAACTTGTTCACACCCATATAATCCTTAATCATTATTAAAATTTATTTAACTATTTATTTTTATAACAATTTTAAATTTCCCATTTTTTGGTATTATATTATTTATAAATTATTACAAAATAAATGTACATTTCCTTGTAATTAAATGAGATTAATGAACATGATTTTTCATCGGTAATAATTTTTTTTCATTTTTATAGTCAAAATTAAGGATTTTATTGGTTTTATTGTCAGATATAACCCTACAATTCATTAAGTAATGGTAGTTTCTTTTGAACATACATAGACTAAATAAATATGTAGGTTATTCCATTTTAGTGGTACATATTATTGTTTTTGTAAAGGTGTTTTAAAGATAATGTCCAAAATGGACATGAACATTTATCAATTATTACTATTTATTTTATGAAACCCTATTTTTTCACAAGGAATGAATATTATATTAAGATTAAATAAGGGGTTATAATATTTGAAAGGTGATAAATTTATTTTTCAACTAAAGTTTTTGGATGAGTTTTAATTTTATCATGAAAATCACAAAAATTATTATTTTCCCCATTATAATATCATCTAAGATTTCATATGTAATAATTTCAGACATAAATGTTTTCTCATGATGTTAATATTTTGAATATTTTATTTCTTCTACGATAAAAAAATTATTCAGGGTATTATTGTTTTAAAAAATGATCAATTGTTTTATTTTATATTTTATATCATATAAATATATTTTAGTTCAAATCACACAATTCAAATTTTTTTTATTATATCTAAGGATGAGTAGGAATTATAGTAACTTAATATATTCCACAATTATGAAATTTATTAAATGAATAAAAAGTTCCATTAATGAATCTTGTAGAAAAATTTAAGATCCAGTTTCTCTGAAAAGAATTTACTTTGTATATATGTGTCCTCATTGATATGTAATGATTTTCCCAATACAACAACACACAAAAAACTAAAGGAATATATCAATCTAACAATGTACATCCCTTTATTTAAAATCATTAAGAAATTTTTAATGTTTTCCCATATATATTACATATCTTAAATATTACTTAACTAATCACTAAATAAGTATTCTGTTTATATTATAATGAATATCATGTAAATTTATTATAATCATGGGTTTCCAAGACATCTATGATGAATCATTTTATTCAAAATACATAAAACAATTTCTCTTTTAATTATAGTTTAAATTCCTATTTATCCAATGTTTGGTGGATCATGATGTAAAAAAAGATTTAAAAATGGTTATATGAAATAATTAAAATGTGAGGTATCTTTTCCACACTATGAACAACAAATGTACATTGAATTTACTATTTGTAAAATCCTTAATATTTCACTATAACACCTTAGTGATTCAAAATTTTATGTATCAACTGCAAATAATTCCCATATCTTGATTTTTTTCCTTTTCAATCAATTTAATTTATTTAATTAAAAATTATTAATTAGTAATTCTCATCCATTTAAAGTTAAATAGGAATAACACTTCTACTACCAAAATCAATCTCAAATTGATAATATTTATGATACTTATTTTATGATGGTAGAATATGTCACTTCACTGGTCAATCCACTATATTCCATTTCCTCAATTTTGAATAGTCATTCCTTGAAAAATGTTAATAAATACATAGGTATGTGTGTAGTACCTTTATCAAAATTAATGATATTGAACATTATATTTCATTATGTACAATATAATTTAAATGTTTTTTAATTAATGTTATTAGTATTTTGTCTCATTAGTGATCAAGAAATAAATCTCATCATTTAATATATGAGAAGAAATACAACTTATAATTTTTAACCCTAGATTGATATATATGGATTCAATTGATTTTAAATAAAATATGTGTGTAACATGGTCTCAATATCAAAAGGGGTTCAAAAGTATATGTAATGTTGTTAATCATTTGGATGTGGATCAAAATGTTCATTTTTATTGCAGAATGAAATTTGTTTTTTTTTGGAAAATCTAATGAATATCTAATGAATGAGTATGGATTGTAGAATATGAATACAAAGGGTTCGACTTTTTCATAAGAATGGAAATTAAAAATTGAGAATTTGGATATGGAGATAAAAATATGATAAAACTAATTAATAAAAATGATAATAAACTAATATTATATTCATATTAAAATATGTAATATTTCTCAATTAAATTGAATATTAGTTCTATATTCCACAATAAATGTAATGCAATTATTTATTTATAATTATTTACCACAATCTTTAAAGTTTATAAATTTTTTATAATTCCATCATTTATTAATTCTGTTACACATTTTACTCAATAGATAAAATAAAAAATTGGATAACTCACCCTCCCCAACACATGGATTACACTTTTTCCCCATAATTTAAATATGAGGTGAATGATAATCAAATATATTTAATGTGAACAATAGTAAACAAGTATAATAAATGATAATATTGAACATAATTATTTTGCTAAATATCAATTCCTTATAAAGTCATTATTGAACGGTTGTCATCTCATAAGTTTTCATGCATGTGGGAATGGTACATGCTAAAGGGAAAAATATTACAAATAATTCATGATAATATATAAAAATAATGTTTCACATATTTCTCAAATATATTAGGACTTATCAGTATAAATTTTGAATATATTAGTTACTGATAAAAATTATGATAAAAATTAAATTTATATTGTACCTAGAAATACATATATGATAAAAATTAATTTTCTTATCCCAATAATATAAAAAATAAATTTAAATGTTATTTGATTTTATATTTTTATACCTATGCTCTAAAAACCTATTCATGGTCTATAATGATTAATGTTTTGTAAAAATAATAATTAAAGGGACAATGGATGACATGGTACATTGTGGTTTTGTATAAATTTTCATATAATGTTTTCTATAAAAATACTATATTTAATTAAAATTTATTAAAATAAATTTTATATCTTTTATATCATTCATTAATTATAACCCTGAATTTCAACAAACCACAACATTATATTAATATAATTTTTTCAACGCGACCAAGATTACTATGACATTATATAGGGCATAAAGAATAAATAACCAGATATTAGGAACTATGTTTAGAGGGAATATATAATTGAATCATATTGATAAAATTAAATTAATATTTCATAAAGTAATTATATATATTGAAAAAAACATTTTATTGACATAAATATTTTTTAAATATTTTTTGAAAAAATAATAAAAATATTTTTCTTAACTTTAGTAAAATTTATTTGAAAAAGATATAATATCATTATTTACAATAACATTAGAAAATTAACATATGGATATTTGTTTGATATTTTTCTGAAAGTATTAATTTTTTAGTAAATTTTCATATTCTGTAAAATATAATGAAAACATTGATTTTTTTTATAATTTATAATATTTAAAAAAATAAAAAATTATATAACATATAAAATTTGTTCAAATATATTCTAATTAAACAAATATTGTTAATTGAAATCCGTATAAAAATTAATCATTAATTTTAATATTTTACAACTGTTTAAATGTTAAATTTGTAAAATGATCTTTTTAACACATCTATGTGTTTTATTTAAAAATTTTCACTTACATGAATTGAAATTGGAAAAATGACTCCTTAGTAGAAATAATAATAATAATAATAATTATATAATAACATCTACTTACTTAATTGTTAAATTCAATCATTAATACAGTAAAAATTCACTATGGTGTAGGGTTTAACATCTTTATTAGTTAGATAGAATAAAAATATAATAGATAAAATTTTTTGTTAAACATTTTGACAACCATGTTATAGATATATTTTTACAATATAATATTTATTGATATACATTACCACATTTTTATCCTTAATCATTTGAAAAATGAGGGTACAATTTATTATTTCAAAACAAAATCCATGGGTGTCCTCTCCCACAAATATAAAAACCCAACATCCCACCTCTCATATGACCACATAAAATACCCTTCAGATCCGTCTATTCTAGTCCAAAAATATTCAATAATTCCATACAAACAACATAATGGCTTTTTTTATTACGATAGCTTACTATGACTCATATTGGTATACAGCTAAAGTGATTCAAATAGAAGAGGTAAAATTCATAAACATACGTTTTGGGTTATTTCATCATCCAACACCATCAAATATTAGTCAGTTATTATTATATTATAATATAACTATATTATTTATCTATTAATTAATTATTTTAAATTTAATAGACAATATTTTTGTCCTTTTTTTTATAATTAGAAATGAAACTATCGAACTTCTGTACGTTGGACTACCACATCACGAACTGCCATAATTTATTTTCCCACACCAAATATCAAAACTATATATATTACTGGATTAATTATTATGTATGATATATATGATACAGTTATACTTATCTAACTATAAATCACATATATCATCTTACATTTCATTCCCTGATGATATAATAACATTTCATGTAGGTACTGCAGACGACCACATCACGAAGTAATGTTATTCAATATTCATTTACACATTATGTGCATAAAAAGGAGGATAAATTAAATAAATATATATGATATATATGAAATCATCATAAATATTTACAAGATATTTTTTATTTATCTTTATTTGTTTTAGTCTATGGAAAAAATGTAAACAACATTCATATATACATACCACTTACCATATCTATGAACACTATATATCATATATATATATATATCATTTATTCATTCATATAAATTATTATATTATAAATATATATTATATTTATATCATGGTTATAATTACTGATATTATACAACCATGATCAAATAAAAACGATCAACAATACCAAATGAAAACATTCATTAATAACATAATAGATAAAACCTAAAAAATAAATTTTACAAGGAATTATTAATAATTGGGTAATAAAATGTCACCATTAGGTCATATACCATAATAAATATATAACAATGTATATTAAATAGTCTTATAATAATAAAATATTATATATATTGGGTTTTCTAATGTGCAAGAAGGATGTTGAATTTTAAGGGAATAAAATATAGACTAAATTTTCCGTTATAATTAACCAATATTATATTATGGGGAGTATATAATTTCAATTTAAATTTTAATATCCTTAATATCATAATATTAATGATATTTATGGTTTAATTTTATGATATTCATTAATGGGGATTATTATTCAAGTGTTACGAAAGTAGTAAGGGGTTGATATAACAATCTCATTGTTTGTATGTACTGTATATGATTATTATTTTGATGAATGAACACTTTGATAAATTTTATACTAAATTCTTCAATTTTAATATCCACAATTTAATTTTTATAATACTTTTCACCCCTTAATCATACGTAATTTTTTACACAACATTATAAAATAATATTTTTAAAGATAAATGATGTTATTTCCCTAATCACTTGAAAAACCTTTTTCTTCCATTTCAACAGTTCATAAAAAATATGATTTAAATAATTTTTTATGATCTTATAGGATATTTTATGTTAATTTTAACCATTATTTTGAAAAATTATTAAAATTAATCATAATTTATTTCTACACACACTGATATTTTAAATTTAATTGAATATGTTAATGTAATAATTTTTTAATGTGTATGACATTAGTGGAATTTTACACCATCATGGCCCACCACTTTTCTATTGATTAAATTATAATATTTCAGGTTAAAATTTAATGAATGTTATTTACATAATATTTTAACCATTTAATGTTTTAATATAATTATTCTAAAATGATAATTATTTTCCATATAAAATATCTAAAGTTAGTTTCTTTTGAAAATAATCATCCATCAAATAGTTGATCATTCAATGCTACCTAATATTTACTATGGGTATTATATAATGATGCCATATATATTCAATTTATAACATGTATATGAATATGAGGAATACATGATAAAAACCCCATTTCTTTTCCATTAGATTTGTTATAAAGGAATTATTGTGAATCATGTTTCCATTCATGAGATATTATATAATAATTGAGTTCTGAAACAGATTTCTATTCATGGGTTCCAATAAAATAATTGTGTTCGTATATTATACGACTCAAAATCATTCATATATGTACATATATATTATTTTAATTATGTGAAAACTATAACCTATATCACCCTTGAATGCATTGGGTAAAGATTACTGTTCTACAACCTCAATAGTTATATGTGTATTTATCCAAATCTCAAAAGAGGATACATGGGAGGATATCCAAAGGCCAAAATGGCTACAAAAATGGTAATTACAAACATTAATATTGTTACAAAAAAGGAAATACCTTTTTATTTGTTGGTATATGATTTTTTATCATAATAAAAATAAAATTGAATGTCTTATTATATAGGCTTCATGTACGATTCACAATGCTTATGTTTATGTCAAAACAGTATGTCTTATTCATTTATTATGTTCGTAGGGATTATATTTTTTGATTAATTAATGAACAAAATCTTTAAAAAAACAATGATATAATTCATATATCATTATTATGATCTATGATATGTAGGGTAGGGTTTTTAAAATTTCCTTATCATGATATTATATAATTTGGTACTTTTTATGTTTATATTGCCATTTTACCCACACAAATTATAAGAGTTCAACATTAATTATGGACACTTTCCCAATGTTATTGAGATATAAATTGCGTATGATATATTGATGGTAGATCCTATTCATGATGAACCTACATGGAGAATATGTGTCCCACTTATTCACATGTTATTTATGTGACCATGATTCTAAATCAACTAGTCCAAAATGAATATATCAAGGATCAGAAGGTTATACAATTTATAATATTATATTATTATGTTACATTTATGTATGAGTGGAATGGTTCTTTATATTTGGTATCATAGATAATATTGTTTAACATTTAGAATCTAGGGTTATATGTCATTATTATTAATCCAAGAGATACATCTATGTATAAGTTAAAGAAAAATTCCATCTATAAGAAAATATCCAGAAATATTTGTGAAGTATTGAGTGATTTCATTCCATAATATTACATCTTTTTTAGTATTTTACAAGTTGATTTTATTTAGGAACTAATGTATCTAGGGATAATAACTCTTAAAATGTAGTATTTTGATTTATAAGAGTGTTACCTTTTACATAATAATAGGTTTTAGTATCCACCGAGATTGAATCGCTCATAGTAATTAATTTATAAATTCAAAAACACTTTTTGGACCTTCTAGATGGATTTAAATAACGAACATGTATAATGTAATATAAAACAAATTTTACATCATGTGTAATGGTTTTATGATATTGGAATCATAAATGTTTTTTCATCAAGATATTTTTATCTACATTGATTAATGTTTGTTATAAAATGATTTTTTTGTTATAAATAATTTTTGAACTCCAAAGAACATGGATAACATTAAATTTGATATGAATCTTTTTGGAATAGTCTTTAATGGGTAATAAATGGATGGAAATATATCCTAATTATTCCACATATGTTATCATTACAAATTATTAACATCTAGAACATCATTGAGATTACAGAGGTATGAAATAAAGGGAAGATATAAATTTATGAAATTTCATGTAGAAATAGAAATTGTGGTATGATGATTGGACTTCATATATATCATGAAATTAGAAAAATGAACCAATAATATTATCTCAAATATAGGGGAGATATTTTCTATTTATAATGGAAGGGCATGGAGTTAATAAATTTTCATAGAGTTCAATTTATTATATGTCGGGTACATGGGAATTATCAAAGTCAATTCCCAAATCCGTGATATAATTTATAGATTATAGAAATAAATATCCCATTTAAATCATTAATGTTATATGTTTAATGTTTTTGGGTATTATAATTATAGGATTATGTTTTATAAATATTTTTTCTATTAGTATTTGGGTTGTATGTATATTGAAACAAGTATACGTTGTGTTAATTTTGGAAGAATACATGTCTCTAGATAATATTATCATAACAGTTATGGATACCATCATGGGATTATGATTTTATAGGTAATTACAAGTTCAAATTTCAATACAAAAATATTTATGTTTTATTTTATCGGCATTTATAATTGTTATGATTTTTTTGATATATTTAAGGAAGTAGTGAACATTTTACGTACATAATTTATTGAAAACTGTTTTACAAGGATATTCTTGAGACAACATTGCATACATGGGGTAGACATTATGAATATATACTAATTGAATTTCGACATACTAATTCGCTCATATAGTTAATTATATAATGCATTGATTCATTAGAGACAACAATGAATTGATTTTGGTTGTATTTATAGAGATTGTTAATATTTTTGTAATATAAATGTGGATAATTAAGATCAAAATATATTTATGTAAAAAAAATTATTTAATTAGAATGTGTATTTAATATTTTCAATTTGTGAATTATTTCTAAAAAATATTCAATTCATGGAAAATATAATCTCAATTGAGGGTATATTCATGGATCCATCAATGATGGAGGGTATTAAACAATGGATTTTCCCACCTATTGAAATTTTTACTTTAAAATTTCATTTTATGGATTTATTTTTTCAAGTGGTTTTTGAGAATTTCACAAGATTGACGAATGCACATTCCATGTTAAATTAGAAGTGATAGATGTTCCTTTATTATGGTAAAATGTGAGGAAAACTTTCAGGAACTCAAGAGATGGAATTTCAAAGGGCATGTTCATACATCACCCAGTATTGTGGAATAGTTTATAACATATATTGATTAATTTATGAAGATATTTTGATGATTCATCTTGTATAGTTACATTGTTATGGCTTCTGCCTAATGAAAATAGATTGTTATCATGAAAAATTACCCAACTGTTGTTTTGGTGCCAATTTTAGTTATTTTTACATTAATGATATGGATTAATTATCTAAATTATGAAAACAATCATATATATATTGATCATAGGCGTTTTTAGTATATATTCACACATAAGGTGTTGAAAACGATATAGAAATGATTAATAGAGATAATTGATAGTTATAAAATCTCTAGAAATTACCACACAAGGAATTTAAATTAGGATTCTAATACATTGAGATTGAAAAGAATATTCCATATTATATAATATGAGGATAACATAAGGTATAACATTATATTAGTGGATGAATCTAATAATATATAATGAATTATCGAAATCATAACTTTATCAAATAATTATCAACCTCTTTAATACAAATTATGATTAAATATGTGTTGAAGGAAGACATGGAGGTGAAGAAGAAGGTGAAGAAAAGCTCTTGAGTTTAACCTTGATTATGATGTAATTCGAATGTTTAATATCATGGTATATCTTTTATCAACAGTTTATATGACTATAGAACTATTAAAGTAAGATTATATTTCATCATTACAAGTTCACCATGAATGTAAAAATATGTATATATATTTGAAGGATCATTTTTGTTTGGATGGAGTAATGTGTGGTATTCTGAAGTGAGTATCTTTTCAATTAATATATTTTCATGTTAATGATAAGAGATAATATTCTATGGTGATCCTACTCTAATTACATATAACAGAATGAAAATTGGAAAGCATGGCCATGGATATTGTTATCGATATCTAATTAATATATAGAGTGATTAATTATACATTGGATATATAAAATATTCATAAGAAGACATTTAACATTATAATTATAAAAGAATATTTATATCCAAATCAATATGACCATATAAAATTAAAAAATTATATGGATTTATGGATTACTATATTCTATTGTATAAAATTAGGATAAAATTTTTAGGTTGATATTTTAGTGATGTCTAATGAAATCCCCGAATACAGAGTTTAGTGTTAGAAATTTGCATCACTATTATAAATTTTTTCAACTTATGAGAATAATCCAACTCATATAGGATATGACACTTTATATTTTTATGGATTTGAATTGTGGTTGGGATTAATTCCTTATTCTATAAGTTATTTTAATGAAAAATATCTTTCACATGATAATTTGGATCTCATTATAAATACCACTATTGAGTGATGTAATTAAATATAATAAATAAGGATCATGATACTGAAATAAAGATATTTAATGTTGGAAAAGATAATGATATCACAATAATTGTTAAATCCATTCATCAACACATAAGGGATTCATAATGTGACAGAAATTTTATATTTCCAATCGCTTGTGTGATTTGGAATTTAATGTTTGTGAGAATATGTTTAAATTAATTTTTCCATGGAATAAAGATAATAGATTCAAGATTAAACGGATGTTAAACCCATGTAATATCATTCCCATTGGAATACTTGATTTTTTTGGGATCATTTATTATCATTTGGTGCATCCACCAAACATATCCTAGATTCATAGAGTGTTATATTTATATCTCATGTGGAAGTATAAAATGATTCATGACATGTAATAAAAGGGATTTTCATTCTACTACAATATGATATTTCATATGAGGGAAAAATAGTCATGATTTGGTATCTTATATTAAATATGCAATGAAACTAGACAACATGTTCGGTAAATTATGATTTTCCCAAAATCCATATTAATGAAAAATTAAAGGGATATGTTGTTATAATGATTTTTAATATCATAAATTTTATTCATATTATAGAAAAATACTTTTGTTGAACTCATTTTAAGGGAATTTGAATATAACACCTTGTGATTTTATAAACTACATTTTTTATTAAATATTATTTCTTCAAATTCTTATGTTACAGGTATCAACAAGTCTTAATAAAATATGATATAATGTAAAAAATTATAATGTAAATATTGTTATTAGATAGATTTAAATTATATAAACATAATTATTAATATAATAATTTTGAAAATTAACTTCATTGGTTATACATAAATATATAAAATTTACAAAAAGTTATTTTTTTAATAAATTCATTGTAGGATTTGAAACATAATTTCTTTCTGAGAAAATTTTTTGTATATTTTTTAATAGTAACATTATTTTTACCCTATTATAAAATTATATATAAAAAATTAAAAAATCTTCTGAATGAAATGTTAAATTTAATATACATTTATATTTTTATATTATTCTTAAAATGTTAATTTTGCAAGAATGTTAAAAAATATTTTTTTTATTAAAATAATAATTTCCATAAAAGTATTATATATGGATAAACATTTCACTAATTTATTAAATATACTGAAATTAACTAAGTTATATTTTTTATCTCTCTAATATATCCCATGAGAATCATTTTCATATATAATTTGGGTTTAATATCATTTTAAACTACAAAAATTAACTCTTTGAAAACCCATTTTTCCTCACTTATTCCTGCTTAATTTAAAATTATATTATATTAATTATATTAATTTAATTTTAATATGCCATGACCCATCCCCCGAGCCCCATGCCAAGACTACCCAAGCCCGCCTTCCATAGGACAGGGGCTGTCGACTAGCACCAAAGGCGTAAATCACAAAAATTGGAAGGCATTGCCTTTATAAGTTGAAAATGAACACAATAGGGAACGAGCTGCAAAAAAACACTAAATAAAACTATATACAAATAGAGTTGAAAAGTGTAAAAAGGGGCCAGAAATACAAGCCCAACTGTAAAGTACAAGGAAACTAAAAGATAATGTACTGGAAAAAGAGAAAAAGGCTCCTGGATAGTCCACCGGGGAATCCTACCTTAAGGGTGGGTATAGATATCCTCCACAATACTCCATATCTGTCCAACTCCTCCTCGTACCATCACATTGTGTGGTTTACCTCCTGGTATTGTCCAGTCCAGGTACACTAATCCTCGGTCAGCATTGGCCATCGTCTACATCCAACACAACGAGGTGCGGGAATAGCCCATGCAGTGGTGAGTATAATGATACTCAATTGGGACCCCAATACTCTAAAGTTCTCATAAATCCATCAAGGATAACCTGCAATGTATAAAATCAACAGATAACCATACTTAGGTATATGCCCACACATACACCAAATTTATCAAGTAATCCATCTCAATCACGAGGTAAACACAAAGGTGACTAACTCAGCCCAAACTAGGATTTTATTTTTGGGTTGTATCAAGTATCATCTCCAGTCACACTGTAGAAACCTTGGCTACTAGAGAACTCATCCTCTATCAAGTACAGTGGGCCTGCATCATCACCATTTTGCTTTCCACTATCATTGGAATACTGATGTACTTCTCTTGTCGAGTATCGTGGGTCTTCTGCGTCACCAAGGCGCTCCCCACCGTGGGTCTGCCGCATCACCAGTGAACTCCCCCTAATAAACTGATGAGATACTCCTCCTTTCGAGTACCATGGGTCTGCAAGACACCGAGGTGCTCCCTACTGTAGTTCTACCTCGAGACCATGGCCCTCCGCACTTGGCTAGTCGAATCGGTCTGCAGTCGTCAAGTCTCAGCTAGCTACTAGATATCCACACTATACTCGCTCGTCTCTAGGAGGATCCGCTCCATGAGCTACAGGTTGATAATCCAACTATCACGAAGACTCATGTAGAAGAATCTCAAAGTGATACCATGTCATAGGGGTCTCAATACAATAGACAGTGCTTCAATAAGACAATTGGTTTGTTAGTTATTAGCCTTCCAATTTCGCTGGCTCGATTGTATTCGTGCAGGATCCAACTTGACTGTATGTCAAAATTACCGTGAACACTATTGGTGAATACTAAAAGGGGCCATCACATTCGAAGAATACCAGTGCCGCTGACATATCGTCAAATGGTCATCTGGTGCCAAAGATAATGCCAATGAAAGTAAGGGGGGGGGGGCGCAGCGGTCCTGGGTCCAGTCCAACCCGGTTGGACCGACCCGACCTGACATAGTCTGGGAAGACACATTGGGTTCGGCCCATCCCACTAGGCCCGACCCAGCAGGTCGCGAAGTCTATGAGTAGCGCGGGGGTGCAGACCGGTCGCAATGGTGCGGACCGGCCGCGCGTCCATGTAAGTGTTGTTCTTCCTGGAGGCAACGCGAGGGGCGTGGCCTGGCGTCTCAGCCCTGATGGCTGAGGCAGGTTCGGTCAGGCAGGCTGCCACGCGGGCCGGCGGGCGGCCAGGCAGGGTGGGGTCGGGCCAGTACGTGACCAGACAGGGCGCCAAGAAGGTGGGCAGAAGTCCAGGAGGTAGCGAGGCAGGCCGGCAGGGTGCAGGCCTACTCGGGGCAGCAACTCAGTTCGACAAGAGGCCCGACCAGTGGGTGCTCGGTCGAGGATGGTTCAGCCTCCGGCGGTGCAAGACGCTGGGGGGGGGGGTGCTGATCATGGAGGCCACGGGTAGCGAGGCCTATGTCTTCGCCGCATTCGTCACCTCATTGCTTCATCGTCGTGATGAAGATCATCATAATCAATAAAGACGGAGGGGTCGGGCCATGTTGGTTTGGCCTAAACCCTCCGCGTTTATGGTTGTAACATTTGGCTCATCAAGATAGGATAACGATGAACAAAAAATCACACGGGAAAGGAAACATATCTTCATTCTTCTTTTTGAAAAAAAAAGAACATGGAACATAAAAGGAAACAACCCATACCTTTGATCATAGTTCGACGATGAAGTCGCAGAACGAAGATGAAGGAGAACGTCATTCATTGCGTCTGTTGCACAATTCCAATACCAATCTCGTTCATCGGCTCATTGTCGACAATACGCAACGAAGGTCTATTCTAGACGTTCCATGTCGGTAGGATCTGAGGATGATGGTTGAAGGAGATCATTGCCAGTATTATTCCTTCTTTGTTGGGAGATGGGGTTCTTCGTGGGAGAATTCTAATTCTCCCAAGCTCCCCTCTCCCCAATATTCCACCCAAAATCCATAAGATAATAAATATCCCCATTAAATAATAGATTGTCTATTATTTATATTTTTGTGTTTAAAAATTAAATTTCAGTGTTTAATAAAAAGAAATGGATCAATTAATTAATGGGTATGATTTGGAATAATAAATTGTGTGTGGGATCAAATATTTAAAGGGGAGGTGGTGGAACCATAAATTTTATAGGAGGTCAAGGGGATCACCCTAATTAATGAGGTAAGTTGATATATTTTCCTCTCCTCCGATTAATAGTGGTAGGGTGGTCCCCACCCCAATTATTCAAAATGGGAGGTTATATGGTATCGAGTGGTTCCCACAACATTAACCCCACAGGGGAGCTTGAGGCGTGGTGGTCCCCACCACCATAACCTCTAATGGGAGGTTATGGCCTTCTAGTCCCCACTTCCAACCTCCACATGGATGTTATAAAACCAGTGGCACCCACCTCCAAACACCCACATGGTGGCTTAAATATAAATAAAGTGAATCTCACATTATTTCAATTTCGAGCACCAGATCAAAATATAAAAAAACATGCTCGTACGTTTTCTGAACGTACTTAAACAAAACATCAAAAATTGTTTTCAGGAACACTGGTCCTCGGATTTATACGCCTTCAATTTGTCGGACTTGTAAAGTTCTCATGTATTTAAGAAAAAATATTCCATGGAATTTAGAGGTCTTTACATTCACCCCACTTCAGGGATTTACATCCCCGTAAGCAACAAATCGAACTAAGGGATCAAGTTGGGGTATAGAGCATGCATTTAAGCCTCCTACTCCCATGTTCTCTCGTGGAGGTTCCCATGCTTCCAGTGAACACACAACAAAGTAGTCAACCGTCCACGTAGGTCCTGCTCCTATCAATCCTCAATCTCCACTAGAACCTCAGGGAATGTAACCCCATCGTTGACATCCAACTCTCCATTTTTGTAGATGTGATAAGGGTTGTGCACATATCTCATATTCTAAGATATGTGGAAGAGGTCGTGCACCCAATGCAACTGAGGTAGAAGAGCTAAGCGTTATGCCACCTCTTAAACTCTACTGATGTCCTGAAAAGGACCAATAAATCTTGTAGATATCATGCTGCCTCGGCCAAATCTATGTAGTCCTCGTCGAGTAGAGACCATTAGAAAAATGTGATCTCCATCCTCGAATTATAGAGTCCTCCATCTCATGTCAGCATATGACTTATGTCTGCTCTGTGCAGTCTTCATTTTCTTCTGGATGATTTTCACCTTCTTCGTGGTATCTCGTACCCTCTCCGGTCCCAGTTGTGCTGACTCCCTAGGGTCAGTACAGCAAAATGGTTATCTACAAATTCTTCCTTATAATGCCTCAAAAGGTGCCATCCTTATGGTGGAGTGATAGCTGTTGTTTTATGGAAAATCCACCAATGGTAAGTGATCCTCCCAACTATGAACGAAGTCGAGAACCCAATCACGCTGCATGTCCTCGAGGGTCTGAATGGTCCTCTCAGTCTGGCCATCCGTTTGAGGATGGAAGGAAGTGCTCAGATGAAGATGCATCCTGAAAGTCACCTACATGCCTTCCATATTCAGGAAGTAAACCATGAATCGTGATCAGAAAAGAAAAATGAAGTTACTCTATTTATCCGCACAATCTCCTCCACATTGAGGCATCCTAAGCTCTCTACTAAACCCCTCTCTAAGATCGGTAGGAAGTGGGCTGACATGGTGAGTTGATCAACAATCACCGAAATCGAGTCATGACCCTAGGATGTATGTGGATTTCATGTCACGAAGTCCATTGATATCCCATCCCACTTCCACTATGGGACCTCTAATGGATGAACCAAGCTGGCTGGTACTTGGTGCTCCACCCTCACTTACTAAAATGTGAGCCATCGAGAGATGAACTCTGCTACATCCTTCTTCATACCTAGCCACCAGGGCTGTTGTCGAAGGTCCTGGTACATCTTCGCCTCTCCTAGATGTACTGCTGAAGGGGATGTATGTAACTCCATCAAAAATTCCTCTTGAATTGACATGGGTACCATAGTACGTCCTCTGAGATGACATGTCCCAAAACCTGAACCTATCAGTTCCAGAACTGGCACTTCGAGAGGTTACCAAAAATTTGGTTCTCTTGGAGTGTGTCCACTACTACCCAATAATGGTACGTGTGCTCCTCCTCAGTAGACGAGTAGATCAGAATGTAGTCGATTAAGACTACGACAAAGTTATCGAGGTATGGCTGGAATATCCTGTTCATGTGTCCCATGAACACAACAGGGGCAATGGTTACACCGAGTGGCATAACCAAGAACTTGTTGTGGACGTACAGACATCTGAAGGTCATCTTCAGCACTTCCTCATCTTGAAATCGGAGCTGATGATAGCCTGATGTGAGGTCATTTTTGAGAACCACCGTTATCCCTTCATCTGATCAAAGAAGTCATCAATACTCATGAATGGGTACTTTTTCTTCATGGTGACCTGGTTCAGGCGATGATAGTCGACATGAAGCCTCAAGCCCCCATACACCTTCATGGCGAACAGAATCAGGGCTGCCTGTAACACGAGAGATTATTATGAGAAATTTTTTATTTTTATTTTATATACATCATCAAAGGAATATTTCACTACCCACAACAGTAGATTTTCTTGCTTTACACAAAATCTTGACCTTCCTCGATAGCTTGAATCCTACGCAATACCGAGTTTCACTAAACAGTGATATGCTATTAAAATATTATTAAAACTATCCGTTAAAAATATTAATCACCACTTTTGGAAATTTTGAAAATTTCATCATTACATATGGACATAAATTTTGGATTCATAATATCAAAATTAGCCTAGGGTGAAATTTTGGTATTTTTCTGAAAACATTAAATTTTTTATGAATAGTTAAAACACTCGGTTGCTATTTTAAAACCGCCTTTTTATTTAAATAATTATTTATTTTATTTGAATTTATTTTAGCTCAAAATTGATACATAATACCTATATAAGTTAAAATTAATTAATTGGAGTCATTTTATAATAATTTTAGATATATAAAATTTTTATCGAACTTTTCACCGTCTTTTACCCACCTACTAGGTGATTTTGAAAATTCACATAAAACATAATTTTACCACTTTTGTGAGTGGAATTTCGAAAATCCGAGAGACATGGTTAGCAACAAGGACTAATATTTCGTTCAATAAGATGAAAATAATTTTTGTTGAATAATAACTTTTTACTTTTTTTCCACGGTTAAAAGTAAAAAGGATAAATAAGGGTAAAAATAATATTATTATTACCCTAAAACATGTACTAATTCTATTGGATAAGTTTAATTCGAACAAAAACAACCTTAGGAATAAAATATTACCATTTAGGCCCACATGGATTAGATTAGGACATTTAATATTATTTTATTTAATGAATAGTTAAAATAGTTAAAATCAACATTTAATAAATAAAACATTTTTAATATAAGGCTATACATAAGATAAATTCCACTATAAATATTCAATAGAAAGATAAAAATATTTTATACATAATGGTATTTTATTTATAATTTTTAGACATTAAATAACTTAATTTATTTATGACACAATGATGATGTAGTAATTATCTTATTAATGAAATATTAACATAATTGATGTTATAAATACTCAAATAAATTTAATTTGAGACTTTTTATGAATTCCACTAAATTTAAAGGTTAATATGACATATTAGTATTGATTTAATTAAATATTTTTGAACTAATAATGCTTTTATGATTTTCACAAAAAATAATGTACCAAATATTGTCAATATTGACATAAAATAGTTTTTAAAACAAATATTTTACTATTAATTGTTATTTTATTCTTAAAAATATATGGTTCAAAAAAAACATATATAAGGTTATATATATTAATAATTAACAACTTGGTGTTCTTTTGGATTGTTATAGTATGTTTATTAACCTTATAATGTAAGAATAGAAGAAGACACGGTAAAAGTTAAATTATCTAACATAAAGTTAAATCTAAATGATATGGTTAAAATAGAATCCTAAACTTGTCTAAATTATATTGTATGAAAGGATTTCGACCCATACCCACATTAGCTTCAAAATAAATTAATCTGGAGCTATTAAAAACCTGATATGACTTTATAATAAAATAATATTTTTTGTTTTTCCAAAGGTGCCCCTCTCCTCCCTTATAAAAGGGCACCTCCTCCCTCTCCTAATAACACCACATTTAGCCTTCTTACTCTGCCAGACCCTGATAATTTCTCCTCTCCACTTCCCTAGGAACATCATAGAGGCTCTGGTCTTCTTCAAAGACCATTTTTAGTTCCCAAAGAGGAGGTTAAGAAGAGGCGCTTCAAAGAAGAGGTAATGTCTGTTACCGATTCTTTCAACTTTATTTCTTCTTATACTTATTATTATTTAGTTGTTTTATAATGAAGTAATAACATAATTATCACTCATATACTTATATGTTATTATAAATATAAAACAACCCTATTTCACCTTTTATCCATCCTACGGAAAATGAAATCACCACGCGTGCGTACGTAAGAAATACCGTCTCCACGCCGTGGTGTAATCTGTTTTCCAACACCACATTACTTGGATGGGTATAATGGTGTATATCATAAATATATATGATTATTGTAAAGTTATATTGATTCTGACATAGTATAAATACACTCCAATAAAATTCCACGATCATGGGAATGATAATATCGCTCGTGTGTAAGTACGGAATACCGTCTCCACTATGTGATGCGACTCGTTCTACAAGATCTTCATTTCATAATTATTATATAAATGAATTGAATGAATAAATATTATATATATTACAATAATACAATTATGTAAATGAGGTATCTATAACCTAAAAAGAATAATAATAATTTATTCGACAAAACACGCATAAGAACAAAAAGTAATAAACACCCGAATACCAAGTAGTAAAGAAATATTACTAATAAGAAGCTAATAATATGACCATATATGATACCATAACAATTATTATGATTATGGAATAAGTCAATTACATTATTTAAATCATTATTCATGAGGTTCGGACACATATGAAGCAAATCAGACCTAAGGTAAGGAAAAATATCGCAATCTCAATTTTTATCCGAGATTGTTTATACTTCAGAATTTACTAGGGAATATTTATCATTGACATCCATGTTTCCTCAATATTTAATTTTATTTATATCCTCCTATAATTTTTTTATTCCAATTTTACCCTTCGCTGAGTTTTTAGTAAAAGATATGAATGAAATCTTTTGTCGTTTTTCATACGAGGTACTTTTTGACTTCTTCAGCCAAAGTACGAGAGGAATGCTTTTTTAACTTATACGGATATTGGCACCAAAATATTGAACAAAAAGAAGGGACTAAAAATAAGACATGCACTCTGCCTCGCGTAGCTCCGACGCAGATCTCCCCCGAGCAACGCGGCCCCCACGAAGCACAGGAGGCGGAATGCTCCGGAAACGCCCTGACGTTCGCGAGCTCACCGGGAAGACCCGGAGGCGGAAACCCTCTGCAAAACGCCCTGAATTTCGCAAGCCTATCGAGAAGACCCTGAGGCAGTAACGCTCCGCAAACGCCCTGACATTCTTGAGCTCTCCGAAAAGATCTTGAGGCGGTACCACTCCGCGAAGGCCCTGACGTTCGCGAGCCCGCCGTGAAGCACCCGCAGCCCCTTCGCATCGTCTGAGTTCTGAATCGCGGCGCCCATTTCCAATAAATACTAGGCTCCCCCTGAGTCTAGGGGATGAAAAAAAAGACCTTTCTGCTTCTCAACCACCGAATATGGAAGCACCCTTCACCGCTGGAATCATGATCTCCACGAGGTATTTTTATTTCACGAGATGCCTTCACCTTGTCTTGTTTGGAGCCCCTCATCCTATATGGATTCCCTTCGTGAAGCCCAAGGGAATACGCGAAGGAAGGGGATTCCCAAGGGAACCCGGGTAGCCATGAAGAGTTTATGGTTCGCAAAACACCCATCCAGTACTAGTGATCCCCATGCCAAGGCAGGGTTACTGCACATCACGAAGCACACTGCTTAGTAGCACCTTGCTTCGGGAGGTACCTCTGCTTCGCGAGGAAGTGTTGTGCAAATACTATTCCACTTCCCGAAGCACCTCACATTCACACCCTTTCCCCCCATTCTGAGGTCAAGGCACTCCACTTCGTGAAACACACTCCTTTGCTTGTAAATTCTTCTTCCCATGAAACCCTCCATGTTTTCACGATGTGATTTCAATGTCCTGTGGACAACACCACTCGTAGCATTGAATCGCCTAATGCTTCTTTGCATAGGCACGCAAACTGCTATTGCTTCTTTGCATATCCATGATAACGTGGACCCCTCGATGGTTTGCTCTACGACCCCACTTGACCACGGCCTTACTAGTACCTTCCCTCCCCCAAGGAGTAGATGGTCCCAGTCATGTAAGTCCTAGGGGTGCAGAGTGAACCTGCCTCGTCCGAGCTATAGGACGTTAAACTGCCAAGCACCTCATCCTCAACACATGACATTAAACACTGATCTGACCCTGCGCCTCGCACTCAAGGTCCCCCCATATCAGACATTCTTTACGCTGCTCGTCCCCACAGAGATGGGATCACCCCCTCCACATGGAATGATATCCTCATTATCGGAGTAGCGTATATCCACGGGAGAAGGGAAACCACCCTGGTGTAAGACACAAGCCTCTCTTGGGGAAGGTAGCGGCCATGCACCTCCGTACACCCCCACTACCAAGGCTAGTAGAGGGCGGGATAGGGAACTAGGAACCGTCCATCATTGGTCCAAAATATCTCTCCCGCTGCGCTTTGCCGCACCATGGGCCTTCATCCTGGAGTAAGTCCCAGCACCATGGTCCGCCTAACACAAAAGCCCCTCTTCGCTTCTCATGGACGAACCCTTCGAGATGTGATCCTCAGGACTCTGCTGCCTCTTGTTTCTCACACCGAGCATGACTCATATGGGCTTTGAGTAAGCATCAATCATGGAAATTCCCTCATCCAGCATGACGTTAAACTGTATGCCCTCATCCAGCATGACGTTAAAATGTATGCCCCCGTCCAGCAGGACGTAAAACTGTATGCCCCCGTCCAGCATGACTTTAAACTGCACATCCATTTGAACTACGAGGTCTTTGATCCACGTCAAGGCATGGTATATAGGAAGCCTCCATGAGGCTCAAGACCACCACCTGTCATTTCTTCACGTCAGGTTCCACCCTCGTCCGGCATGACGTTAAACTGTATTCCAGTCCAACGGAAAGATGTTGTGACCAACATGAATTACGAGGACTTTGATCCATGTCAAGGCATGGTATGTAGGAAGCCTCCCTGAGGTTCAAGCCCATCACCCATCGTACCAAGGTCCTTTCATCAAATCGGTTTTCCGACACCCACCATTATACCAGAACAATGAGGACATTGATCCAGGTCAAGGCATAGTTTGTAGGAAGCCTCACGTGGTTCAATCCCACCACTAGTGGGCCCCAAGGTCCACCTTCACATTGGTCCACCGATGAAGCCCTTTGATCTATGAGGTCATTGATCCATGTCATGGCATGGTACATAGGAAGCCTCTCAGAGGTTCAATCCCAGCACATGTTGGCCACCCTAACCCTCTCCACGTCAGTTCCCCAACACCTGGGCAGCTTAGTGTGTATGCCCCACACCATCTGAACCAACGTCCTCGCTCGCGTCGGTTCTCTGACACACCATTATGAACTACGAGGCCTTTGTTCCATGTCAAGTCATGGTACGTAGGAATCCTTCACGAGGTTCAAGCCCATCGCCACCTGGACCCCTGGTCCTTCTTCACATCAGCCTTCCTACGTCCAACCTGAACTACGTGTTCGTTAATCCATGTCAAGGCAAGATACATAGGAGTCTTCATGAGGTTCAAGCACAGTATCCATTAGACCAAGGTCCATCTTCACATCGGTCCACCAGCACCATCCTGAACAACTCAGACTTTGATTCCCTTCCACGGGGATACGTAGGAGGTCTCTTCGAGGCTCAAGCCCAACTTTATTGTCTCCCTTGCGATGGTCCCATTCCATCCCCCCTCCACTTCATCCATCGATCCATCATCCACCCTGATTCTTACCCAGGACGCCATATCCCGGAGATATCATGCCATTCGACTCCTCTTCACAGCATTCGGGAAGCTGCCCATAGCCTGGACCTGATATCGGCATCCCTTCAAGGGAAATTCCTCAATCTGATCCATTCTAGCTAATGTCTTGATCAGGCCAATCCGTCTCCGATGGACGTTAAACCTGTGGCATGCCATGTGTTAAACATAGGAAGATGAGGAAAACCTCAGATACATGTCTACGGCATATAATTCCCCACGCTTGATGTGGGATGCCTCGAGATTCCACACTATCGAGAAGCCCTATGACAAGGGACAAAATATAGACACGCTAATTTGCCAGCGTTCAGACTCGCTACTGATGCCTCGACGTGACTACTCCCCCGACTGAAGGTTGATTCCCTGACCGGACCCTTTGGAATGTCCTTATAGAAGGAGTGTAATTGAACAGCATCCATGGAAACATGGAACTAGGAAGAGTTTCATGAACAACGTATTAAATCTATGAGGGAGACCCATACTAGGTGACGAGTTCTGAGGTGGAATCCCCAAAAGGAAGAACCGACATCCCATCTTCCCGGTTTCGATCAAGGAGCAGACGTCCCTAAACGATGAATAGATGATGCCCACCTATGGATAGTGGGAATGCGGGGAAACATCAGTGCGTCCTCTACAGATTTATGTGCGCGCCCTGACGAAAGCTTTAGAAATAGAAATAGTGAACCCGACGTGAAATTATTCTCCTCAATGTGTAGAATAGTAGTGTTTGGGGCACCATTAGATTGAAGTGTCACCAAATCCAGATATCTAGTGCCGGGTCCTGCCAAGAAAATAGCGGGCCTGGCGTGAAACTCACAAGAAGTTGGGAAAGTATAACGTGGGGCATTCCATTCTGTAACATGTTGGTGTGGATCCCTCTTACCTACATGGAGGATGGAATGATACTGGGGAATTGGTTGTCAATCCTTTTCCTTGCAGTGCTGTTTAGTTGTTCTCCCCGTTTCCTAGGAACCAGGTTGCTGCTATGGAGACACAATCATCGGTCGCTCGCCTACGTAGGGTCGGGGGCAATACCAGCACAACCACCCCACATGGCTACACTTCCTCCACGATAGCTTCTACATCCGTGAATACGGGACACCCACGTCCCCTCTCCGCATCAAAGATCATCCAATGAAGGGTGATAAACAACTTTGTACGCAGTTACGAGGAGGAAGGGGTCATCTAGACTCGGGACATGGCCCTCTTGGACATGGAGTCATCCAGGCCCCGCTGTCAATGCCACCCTCAGAGGCCGTGTAGGGAGACCCTTCTCCCCACCCCAACATTCAATCGTTTTGGGTGCCTGTCCCCAGAACACCTCGATGACTACTCGCCTTATGCTGATGAGATGGGTGATGTCTGGCTCGGGCCGGTCACAGTTTCAATCTAAGGGATCTAGACAAGGGATCCCATCCGGCCGCGTCTTCACTACCATCTGGCTTCGCCAGAAGAGCAGGTAGGCTATCCCCCTGCCCCACCTGCACCAGCTCGTCTAGCCCGGCGTCAGTGTCAGGCCCGAGCTGAGGACACTCTTTAGGGGGTGTCAACGTCAATAGCTATTGTGGCCCGAGCCACCGCTGACGTGCATCATGGAGTCCCTGCATACACTGAGTAGGGGAACGTCTTCACCTGATCAGGACTGAGGCCCCAACCGCCCCATGGGTAGGTCGGGTTGGCTCTTGGGGTTGCAGGCCTGATTTGTGATCGCCCTAAACCAATTCACTGTAATGTCACCTCGTATGGAGGGCCTCCCCGTACCACCATTCCATAGAGCTTGGGCCTTCCCCACTCTAAAGTTCTTCATGGAGGTATGCCTCGTGCTACCCCCATCCCGAAGGAAGACCTGCACCATGGCAGTGATGCTCGGCGCGGAAACCTCTCCCGCGCCCATCGTACAGGGTATGGAGTCCCTCCTCCTGCCCCCAACCATCGATGTGAAGGCACTGCCCATCCAGTCCCTCTCCAACGTGGGGGTCCTCCATACATCCTCTCTACAACTAGCAAAGGTCCTCCTTGCCCTGGAAATTCGAGGAGTAAAAGTCAGCCTCGCTCCACCCGCACCGACCATGGAGGTCCTCCCCACGCTCCTGCCGGTTCCAACAATGGTTCCGCCCACATGGGTGTTGTCCATGGAGGTTCTCCCCAAGTACCGTTTGACATTTTCACTGGTTCCCCTCACACCCCATCTATCTCAAGCGGGGGCCCTCTCCACCATGTTGCTAGCGCCGCTCCGCGACTACATGTTGAGAATCAACGTTTTCCCAAAGAGCCATCTAGGGGTAGGAGAGCGAGTGGTCGCCGCCACAAGAAGAGTCCTCGGAAGGCCCGAGTGGAGTTCAAACCAGCCCGTTTCTCAGATTCTAAAGCGGAATGCTACTCAGTGATGGAACCGTCTCCCTGCTCCTTCGAGTCAAAAACTAGGGAAAGAACGAGGTGTGTTAGCCTCATTCTCCCAGAATGCGAAGTCCATCGGATTCCCACCTCTCTCTATAGGTAAATCTAGGAGGAAGAAATTGGGGAAATTCCAAAGGTTCCGACCGTGAAATCACCACTGTCATCACCAGAAGCGCCCACTACCTCTACCAGAGGTCACCGAGAGCTATTTTGGGGACCAATGGCGGTAGAGAAATGACATGACCAATCGCTGGAAACTACAATTCCTGTTCCAGAAGCTATGGCTATCAGCCCATTGTATCGGGATATCATGGTTAGGTCACCTCACTCTTCAGAGGATGGCCCGGAATTTGGCGGCCAGTCAGTCCATTCTTCGTATTATCCACCACCAAGTTTATTGTCCCAGCGGTCTACCTCGGTACCACAATCGGTCCATCATCCACCTCCGGTAGACGAGTGGGGCAACACGAGGCCAGAACCTAAGTCCGATCCCAGGAGCTTCAAGAAAATTCTCGCAGCGGATCACTTCCCGGAAAAATTCTGGCCGACGGCAGCGTCGAACTTTTGCGCGCCGGAGTCCCTTACCCCAGATGAAGTAGGTTGATTCTACTGAACACTATGGGAGACACAATTCCACCTTCATTATGAGCAGGTAGTGTACCCCAAGAGCTGAGGGAACCTTGAAGAAATCGGCGAGAAATTTCTCCTGATCGATTTGTCCGCACTCCCTGTGGCCTAGTGCCTGGAGACACCAGGCTGCCAGGGCACCCTTCAGCGGAAATGCATTCATAGTTTCAATGTACTCTGCAGATTTATCAGGGAAGCTACCCCCCAAGTGCAAGTCCATGGCTCGGGACACTATGCCGCTCTCCTCTTCAGCCCTATCCGATGGAAACCCGATTTTTTAAGAGTCATTGAGGAAATTTCCCCAAGGAGGTAGTAGTCCACATGGATGGCGTGGTGGATAAGGAGGACGAGCTTGAATTTCTTGATGGAGACTTACCCCCGAGGGTGTACCGCCACTGCTGGACCAATCAGGGAGGGTTACCCATCACCAGAGTAACCTTCTAGGCCTCCCTATACCCACCGAGTCGTTGGTACTCAGTCGAAATGCCGATAAGGGTAAGGAGCATGTCGGAACCATCAATCACTCCGACCTGTCTTCCTCTGTACAGAAGACGAATGAAGATCCTGAGAATGCCGCATTATGCCATCAGCTTGCTGAATAGAAGAGGCTAGTTGACGAAGTCCTGACCGAGAATGCGGCAGAACGGTGACCCGACTACGGTAATCCAATGCCGGGGACAGCAGAGGCAGGATCAATTTCCCCCGGTGAGATACCTCCAGGCAACCCTGATCATTCTACTTCCACAGACAGGGAAAAAGCCGGAACCCATGGAAATAGGGCTATATACGTCTCACCAAACCCTCCTAAATGATGGGGCAATCTTAGGAATCCAGCCCGTGTTCCCCCAGCCGCCCCACAGGCCATTCCGCTAGTCAATCCACAAGCTGCTGAAGCCATCTACCGTGTCGAAAACCCGGCAATGCACTTGTGATTAGGGATCCTCGTCAAGACAGGGACCCCCGCCGGATAATCTTATATCGGCACTCATCACCCGCCTCGAAGCGTTTGAAACGCGGTAGGTGGAAGTCCCGCCGGATGGAAAGCCATATCCCGTGTGGGTGGAAGATATACCCTCACCCCGGGTTTTGGGAACCCCACTTTCTCACCATTAAACATGACAGGGGACCTGCCACAGCACTTGGCCCATTTTTCTTCCAGGTGTGGACCCATTCTAGGGACTCCAGCCAAGCAAGAATCTGCCGAGCTCCAATTTTTAATGCAGACTTTGGAGGGCCCCACATTTGTCTAGTACATCCAGCTCCATATCGAATCGGTGACCGGTTGGGAGGATATCCGCCGGCAGTTCCTATACTAGTTCACCTCCACCACGCGAATGACCAGCATCGCAGACCTCTTCAAGTGAAAACAAATGCCTGATGAGCGAGTCGTGGATTTCATCACCCGGTGGAAGGGACTTACATACTCCGTCGATATTCCACAGACTTAGGAGCAATTACTGATGATGTGTGTCGGGAACGTTTAAATAGAGTTGGTGCCTTCCCTGATCTCCCATAACTATCCTGGAGGGTTTCAGGATTTCTTAGATAAGGCTCAATGCCTCGTGGTGGCTCTACAACTGGCTAGTCTGGCACGTTCGCTGCCCCAGTGATCCCAGCCAGGAGGGCTGTTAGAGCCGAACCCGCCGCGGTGGCCCAAATAGAAGCCCCCGGGTAGTTGGAATTACTGCCAGTGGCACCATCCGTACAACCCAGTAGAGGTCCTCCACCTCAAGCGCAGGATCCTACCCAGCTGTGACTGCCTCAGAATCTACAGGTTCCCCCACGCAATGCGCCACCACCACCTAGGCGAGACAATCAGGCGCTGCCTCCTCGGCAGGCCCCTCCGGCCCCTCGTCAGGGCCAGGCCCCCAGGGACCCCTATCTGGAATGAAGGAACAAGACTTACTCATTCAATGAGAATTAGGTCCATGGCTACTTCTGAAGTGCTCTAGTGGAAGGGATTGTGTGCCTACCCGAGTGCAGAAGGCCGACAGAGGCGAATCTCACTGATCACCCCAACTACTGTCCATATCATCTGATTCTGGGGCACACCCTAAATCAATGATATGTGTTTAAAGACTAGATTCAAGACTAGGTCGACAACAACATATTCAGGTTGGGCCCAACACCAACACAAGTAGCATGTGTCTTTTTTAGGCTCAAATATAGGTAGCAACAACGAAGGTGAGTGGAAGCAGGTTCCCAGCTGTGGGTCCCAGAAATATGATGACTAGATGGCTCAAAAAATCATCGTCTATGCCCATGGTATCATTTGGGCATGCTTGAATCAGCCAGAGCCTTCAGAGGAAGTAGCCAGCACCTCTGAATCGTCATCAAAATTGACCTCCTCCCAAAAGGGCAATCAACGACGATGCAAGAAGAAGCAATGCGCTCCCCCACTGCCATCGGCATCCCACACTCTTGGCGACTTTATGCCCCCAAAAATCGGGATTTCTCCCAGAATCCACCCATTAGGGGACGGTTCGTCGAGTGACAGTTATGGGTATGCTTCGGTTAACACCGTGGAGCTGGTAAAGCCCTATATGGCTCCCGAAGAGGGGGAACGCTAGGTGAACACCCCCCCCCCCCCAATGTTACCAACAGACGTCAACGTCAGCGGAACCGTAACCACACCGGTCATCAAGGCACGTCAGTGGGCACTTTCAGTCAGGCCATGCATGATACTGAAACCAGACAGTAAGCTCAGCACAGAGCTCAACACGTGCAACCTCATCTGATTCCCTCAGATCTACCTCCACCGCCGTTTGTGCTACTAGATCAGGCAGAGCTGCCTCGTCCGTATCGCAGTCAGTCTTGCACAGCTGCAGGCCAATATCAGTTGTCAGGTCCTAATCCGGCGGTGACTGTATAGGCTTCAACTAGTAGGTAGCGGTATGTGCCCAGTACTAGCCAACCGCCAGTTCAACTGGCTGGACCCACTATGCCTCCAACTCCATAACGACCTCCTGTAAGCAGAGGCTCGCGCTTGGCACAAAGGAATGATGTCCTGAAGCACCTGGTCGGCATTCTAGCATGTATTTCTATCCTTGAGTCCCTTTTCCTTTCGTCTGAAATGCATGAAGCACTTGAAAGGCCCTAAGGATCCCCCTTCAGTTTGAGACGGGGGTAGCAGCTGCGAAAGCTTTCAAAGCTGAGGAAATTGAGAACGCCGAATGCCAGGCAGTTATTTCCTTCTCTGGTGAAGATGAGGACCCTCCCATACAGGGTCATATTCACCCACTGTACATCACTGGCCACTGCTATGGCGTGAAATTCCACAGCTGGCTCGTTGCCACAGGTTCTGGGATCATCCTAATCCCGACTCAGACACTACGAATGCTGGGTCTGTCTGAAGATGATTTAACTCCCTACGACCTCAGAAACCAAGGATACAACAGGACCGAGCAATCCCCAGTCTGCAATATCCGCCTGAAGACCCAGTTTGGTGGCCTAATTGCAAGCACTGAGTTCATGGTTGTCTCCCAGGACACCGCCTACAACGCATTGATGGGTAGGCCATTGCTCCATCTGCACGCATCGGTCCCATCGTCGTATCACAAATGCCTCAAATACTCCCTCAATGGTCAAGTAGGCATGATCCAAGGAGATGCGTCTCCTTTTGCCTCTTGTGATGCCTGCTATCGGGATTTCGATTATTACAAGAGCAAGGATAAGAAAATCCTAGAAAGTGAGGATGAACCCGCCCCGGTCCCAAGTAATCCATGGGCTTTCCTGGATGACACCTACATCTTCCCGATCCATCGATTGGAGGCCACAACCCCCGACATGGGGCAGTGTTTTGTAGTCTCATGTACGAGAGGAAGGCAGGTTCCCATGTCCAAGCGACGGCGGAAAATCACCTCGTACTCCTACACCAACCAGGCTCAGGTGATCTTTGAGCCTCCTACCCCTGTGCAGTATCGGAATGTCAAGATTATGACAATGGAAGTACATCATGCATGTCTCATCCACTAGGTTGTAATCAACGGACTCAGGCCGACGCGTCACCACTTCTTTGATGTCATCAAACATGCCCCCTTAGGCCAAAGGCCAGATGGTATAGGATCGACTGCCTTCATTGCTATGGTCTCAGGGGAATATGGGTCTCCTGATATGATGACCACTGATTCCTAAACAGGCACTAGCTACTCGTCAGGGTTTGATAGCTCAGAAGCAGCTCTCCTTGTAGGAAATCCCACCACGGGTGGATAGGAAGATCTGGAGGATGCTCCCCCCTGCCGTTGAGGAATGATTCTCTACCACAGCTGATGAACTGATATAGGAGAACCTTGGTCGCGAGGAAGATCCGAGACCCACATTGATCAGTGCATCCGTGTCCTTCGAGGAGCAGCAACGGTACATAGACATTCTCAAGTGACACCATGATGTGTTTTCCTGGAGTTATAGTGAGATGCCAGGACTAGATCCTTAGGTTGTCGATCACCGCCTGGGCCTCCCGTAAAACCATCGTGGGTTTAAGCAGCCTCCCAGAAAGATGAACCCTTCAAAAGGTGCTATGGTTGAGGTAGATGTTGACAATCTTATCAAAGCCAACATCGTCAAGGAAGTCCAATACCCCAAGTGGATTTCCAACATTGTTCCAGTCAGGAAGAAGAACGGGTAGATTCGAGTCTGCATCAACTTCCGCAACCTCAATTGCCACTGCCCAAAGGATGAATTTCCCCTCCCAGTGACAGAGTTATTGATTGATGCCACGGCCGGTTTCCAAGCTCTCTCTTTCATGGATGGGTATTCCGGGTACAACCAGATCTGAATGGCCCCCAACGACAAGGAGTCCACCGCCTTCAGGGCTCCCCAAGTTACCTTTTGTTTCTAGGTTATGCCCTTCAGCCTAAAATATACAGGCGCCACTTATCATAGGGCCATGCATCGCATATTCAGGCAGATTCTCGGGACACTCGTGGAATGCTACGTGGATGACCTACTTGTCAAATCATGCCATCACCAGCACCATCTCAAAGACCTTGAGAAAGTGGTCGGTTTCCTCTGTTTCCTCCACCTGAAGATGAACCCATTGAAGTGTGCCTTTGGGGTCACCTTTGGGAAGTTTCTTGGCTTTTTTGTTAGATACTGAGGCATTGAAATCGACCCAGAGAAGATCAAGGCCATCATCCAAATGCCTACCCCGAGGAATATTCGGGAACTTCGAGGTCTCCAAGGCCACTTAGCCTACATACGCTGATTCATCATGAATCTGGCTGAAAAGTAAAATCCATTTTCCCGGCTCATGAAGAAAGGCGACACTTATGAATGGGATGAAGTGTGTCGGACCACCTTCGAGGAAATCTAGCAGTATCTAATCCAACCTCCGGTTTTGATTTCACCCGTCTCCAGAAAGCTGTTGGACCTTTATGTGACCGCCCTGGAATAGTCCCTTGGCTCACTTCTTGCCTAGAAGAACAACGAGGGAATGTAGAACATTCTCTACTATCTCAGTAGCATGCTTCTCGATACGGAGATCAGATACTCCCCTATCGAAAAGAGCTTCCTTGCACTCATTTTTTCCATACATAAGTTGCGGCATTACCTGCAGCACCATGAGGTACAATTGGTCTCTCGGGTAGACCCACTGAAGTACATCCTGAACCGCCCCATGTTGACTGGCCAACTAGCGTGGTAGGCGGTGATCCTCCAGCAGTTTGATATCAGGTTCATGCCTCAGAAGGACATTAAGGGGTAGGAGTTGGTAGAATTTTTAGCTGCCCATCCAACCTCCTCGGATCAATCCCTGAACCTGGATTGTCCTGATGAGATGAACCTCTCAGTCGATCATGTCGTCTCATGTTGGAAAATGCACTTCGACGGTGCCTCCCAGAGCCCCACCGGTAGGAGGCTCAATGATCCTATGCTCGACAGAGAAGGCCTGGATATCGTCTTCATCACCCTGGTGAAAGCCATCTTTCCATACTCGTTCTTGTTGACAGAAGGCTGTCCCAACAACGTGGAAGAGTACCAGGCTCTCATCACCAACCTCGAGTTGGCCCTCGAGATCGATGTGCCCCATCTAAATCTGAAAGGAGATTCTGAGATGGTAATCATGCAGGTCAATGGTGACTATGTCATCAGGAATCCGGAGCTTGTGCCATTGCTAGAATGCACCCTCCTTCTAATGTCCCATTTCTCCTCTCGGCCAGAGCTCACCCATGTCCCTCAGTCATAGAACAATCAAGCTGATGCTTTGGTCAGCTTAGCTACATCACTCACAGAACCTGATCAAGATTATTTGATCATACATGTGTCACACCGGAGAGTCATTGCCCCCGTCACCCAAGAGGACAATGACGGCCTTCGAGAAAGTCATCTCACCGCTGGACATTCTACGTTAGGGGTACAGGGTTCATCAGACACAGTGGTTGAAGCCACTCCCGACTAGAGGGATCCTTTTGTCGAGTATCTCTAATATGGTTGCCTCCCGGATGATCGGATCGAGCGTGATCGAATCTGACTCCGCACGCTACAATTTACCCTCCAGAGTGGTCCAAGTCTTGAGAAGATCCTCTATAAGTGGAGCATCGATGGAATTCTCCTCCACAACATTCAATGAGTCGAGTTTCTCAGGTTATGCAAGATGTTCACACTAGTTCCTACGGTGCCCACTAGGCTGGGCACAAGATGTCCCATCAAATCTGGAGGTTGGGGTACTTCATGCCCTCTATGGTCCATGATTGTATCGAGTTTTCCAAGGGGTGACACGCGTGCAAAGTTCATGCCAACTTCCTACATCGGCCGTCGGAGCCTCTCCACTCCACTAAGTACTCTTGCCCATTTGCAGTGTGGGGACTTGATGTAGTGGGACCATATACATAGGCGACGGCTCGCCAGTGTAGGTTCATCCTAACTGATACAGATTTCTTCTCCAAGTGGGAAGAGGCAGTTCCACTCAAAGAGGTCAAGGTTCGTTCCATCGTCGACTTTGTGATCTCCAATATCATCCACCGGTTTGGGGTCCCTCACGTTGTCCTCACCGATAATGGCACCAACTTCCGAGTGGCTGAGCTGAAAAAAATTTATTCCATGTACAATATCTATTCGAACCATACCTCCCGCTATCATGCATAGGAAAACAGACAGATCGAGTTGTTCAACATAACCTTCTATAACATTCTTCTGAAAATGGTTGTTTAGAATAAGAAAAGTTGATCGGACAAGCTCCCCAACACCCTATGGGCTTATCAGACGATGACTCACAATTCCACCAAGGTGACCCCGTATTCCCTGGTGTATGTGGATGAGGCCATCCTACCAATTGAGATCCATCTTCCATCGTTACGCACTGAAGTCTATGACCAGCAGGCGCTAGATGAGGTGTCCAGAATCAGTCTAGCTAAATTGGAAGCACTGGTCGAGAACAGGTTTCGTGCCATGCACTATCTAGAAAGGCATCAGAATAAGATAGCAAGGGCCTTCAACAAGAAGGTACGCCTTCGCTCTTTTCTACAGGGCGACCTAGTGTTGGCCCTTTGAGCACCAATGATCCCCGGTAGGAAAACTCCCATGATAGAGCCCAAATGGGAAGGGCCTTACCTCATCCCTAAGGTTTACCCCAACAGAGCACACTCCTTGGTGACCACAAATGGTGAGCGCATAACTCCTCCCACCAATGCCAAGTTACTCAAGCAGTACTTTGCCTAAGAAAAAATGGTCATGCACTACCTTAAACAGAACCACCATCCTTCAAGATGATATATTGCAAAATGGTCCGAGCTCTATGACCTTAATCAAAGATCTCCCACCATTTTTACTGCAAGACGTTAAACTGCAATCCAATCAGGCCTTCCTAGCCAAGGCTTAGCCTCATGCCCCTTGGCCTCTTCGGGCCCCTGGCCCCCATCCTTACTACAAGACGATAAACTACTAGCCAGTCAGGCCTTCCTGACCGAGGCTTAGCCTGAGGCCCCTTGGCCTATTCGGGCCCCTAGCCCCCCGTCCATACTGTAATACGATAAACTAAAAGCCAGTCAAGCCTTCCTGACCGAAGCTTATCCTTAGGCCCCTTGGCCTCTTCGAGCCCACGACCCTCGTCCTTACGGTAAGACGTTAAACTGCAATCCAGCCAGGCCTTCCTGACAGAGGCTTAGCCTCAGGCCCCTTGGCCTCCTCAGGCTTCCAGCCCTCGTCCTTACTATAGGATGTTAAACTGCAAACTGGTCAGGTCTCCCTGACCGTGGCTCAGCCTTAGGCCCCTTGGATTTTGTCGACTCAGGTTCTCTTATGGGATTTTAAAGTGTGGTGTGGGATACGTCCCCATTCACGTCGGGTTACCCGCCGTACCTATCCCCAAATAAGACGCATCTCTTGTAACACCCGAGATTTTTATGAGTATTATTTTGTTTTTATGTTATATATATATATCATCAAAGTAATATTTCACTACACACTAGCTTGACTTACTTTACACGCAATCGCGACCTTCCTCGATAGCTTGCGTTGCACGCAATACCGAGTTTCAATAAACGACGATATGCTATTAAAATATTATTTAAATAGCCGTTATGAATAGTAATAACAACTTTTTTAAATTTTGTCTTTCAAAATGGACCACATTTTTGGATTCAGAATACCGAAATTAGCCTACGGTGAAATTTTGGTATTTTTCTGAAAACTTTCAATTTTTGATGAATAGTGAAACCACTAAGTGGTAGTTAAAAACTTAATTTTTCATAAAACTTAATTTTACCACTTCTGTGAGTGGAATTTCAAAAATCCGAGAGACACGGTTAATATCAAGGACTAAAATGTGGTTCAATGAGATGAAAATAATTTTTGGTGAATAGTAATTTTTACTTTTTTTACCACGGTAAAAAATAAATAGGGTAATTAAGGGTAAAGATGATATTATTATTACCCTAACACATGTCCTAATTCTATTGTATAAGTGTAATTCGACCAAAAATAAACTTAGGAATAAAATATTACCATCTAGGCCCACTTGGATTAGATTAGGACATTTATTATTAATTTATTTAAAGAAGGGATAAAATAGTTAAAATCAAAGATTAATAAGTTAATAATTTTTAATATGGGGTTATACATAAGATAAATTCGACTATAAATATTCATTAGAAATATAAAAAGAGTTCCTACATAATTTTATTTTATTTATAATTTTTAGACATAAAATAAATTAATTTATTTATGACACATCGATGATGCAGTAATTACCCTTTTAAGGAAATGTTAACATAATTGATGTTATAAATGCTCAAATAAATTAAATTTGAGACTTTTTATGAATTCCTCTAATTTTCTAGGTTAATATGATATATTAGTGTAGATTTAATCAACTTGGATCGAACATATAATTCTGTTATGACTTTCACAAAAATCATATATCAAATAGTTTCAAAATTGACACAAAATAGTTTTTAAATCAAATATTATATTATTAATTGTTATTTAATTCCTAAAATTATAAGGATCGGCCAAATGACATAGATAGGGTTATATATATTAATAATAAACAACTTGGGGTTCGTTTGGCTGCTTATAGTATGTTTATTAACCTTATAGTTTAAGAACACAAGAAGACATGGTAAAAGTAAAATTATTTAACTTAATGTTAAATCTAAATTATAAGGTTAAAATATGAACTTAAACTTGTATAAATTCTATTGGATAAGAGGATTTAGACCCATACCCACCTTATCTTCGAAATATATCAATTTGGAGCTATTTAAAGCCGAAATTCACTTTATAATAAAATAATAGTTTTAGTAATTCCAAAGGTGCCTCTCTCCTCCCTTATAAAAGGACACCTCATCCCCCTCTTCCTCACACCACTTGGAGCCATCAAACTCGGCCAACCACAGCCACGTTCTCCTATCCACTTCACTGGAGACATCCTAGAGGTTCTGGTCTTCTTCAAAGACCAATTTTAGTGCCCTAAAAGAAGGTCTCAAAGAAGAGGTAATGTCCGTTACTGATTCTTTCATCTTTATTTCTTCTTCCACTACATCTTCTTTAGTTGTTTCATTATGAAGTAATAACATCAGTATCACTCATATACTTATATTTTATTATAAGTATGAAACAACCCTATTTCACCATCTATCCATCCTACAGAAAAAGAAATCACCGCGCGTGCGTACGTACGGAATACCGTCTCCACGCCGTAGGTGTAATCTATTTTCCACCACCGCCTTACATGGATGGGTATAATGGTGTAAATAATTACCATATATGACTATTATAAAGTGATATTGATTCTAAAATAGTATACATATACTCCAATACAATTCCACGATCATAGAAACGATATCATCACTCGTGCGTACGTAAGGAATACCGTCACCACGATGTGATGCGACTCGTTCTACATGATCTTAATTTCATAATGATTATATAAATGAATTGAATGAATTAATATGATATATATTACACTAATACCATTCTGTAAATGAGGTATCTATAACCTAAAGAAAAGAATAAGAATTTATTCGACAAAACACGCATAAGAACCAAAAATTTATAAACACCCGAATAACAAGTAGCAATGAAATATTACTACTAAGAAGCTAAGAATATGACCATATATGATATCATAAAAATATGTATGATTCTGGATTAAGTCACTAACATTATTTAAATCATTATATAGGATTTTCGGACACTTTCAAAGCAAGTCGGACCTATGGTAAGGGAAATATCACAATCTCACTTTTATCCGAGATTGTTTTTACTTTGGTAATTACTGGGGTGTATTTTATCATCCACATCCATGTTCCCTCAATATGTAATGTTATTTCCATCCTTCTACAATATTTTATATCCAATTTTACCATTCGGTAAGTTTTTTTGTAAAAGATATGAAAGGAATCTTTTTTCGTTTTTCGTACGAGGTACTTTTTGACTTTTCCGACAAAAGTACGAAGAATGTTTTATTTAACTTATACGACAAGAATGGATTTTTAAAACATTATTTCCAAGAATATTCCTTTATAAGATTTCAAGTTTATTTATAATCAACTACATTTAGTTTATAATTGTATGACATGTTATGAAAAGAAAGGTTTTTTTGAAGTAGAAAGGATATTTTCCTCAATAATGGAGTTCAAATGTTTTATCAAAATTATTTTCCATCTAAGATAATATAGGGTTCTGTTTTTTTCCATATTATTAAATTGATTTGATTATGTTTTGAGGGAATTATTTTTATATGATCTGTTTTATGATGTCATGATGTTTCAAAATCCCATTTTTGTTACATGTGTGATGCGATGATGTATGATTTATGATTATGTGGCACACATAAGAAAGGATTCATTATTAGATGGGTGGGACCTATATCTCCCTCCAATGCATTGGGTAAAGATTTATATCTCATGAGATAGACATGGCTGGAACGGAAGGTTATTTCGGTTCAGTGATATAGGACTGAAACGAGGAGTGAACTCAGTTCAGAAATGGACTTTGTCCGCTAAGATAGTCTTGGAAATGAGTCATGACTAACAAGAAATGATTTTCCATGATTATGTGTGCATGACACAAAGTTTCAAGTTTTATGTTATGATGATGGGGATCTCATTTTCACTTATATGATTTATTCGATGTTATGATATTATGTTCTCTTTTGCAGGTTATGATTTTGAAAAAGATATGATATGATTTTTATTTCCTTTATTTGCCCTTGCTGAGCATTTGAGCTCACCCTTTTTGTATGTTTTCTTTTCCCCAGGTCAGGAAGATGGATATTAAGTAGAATATGCTAAAATGGACCCTAGATATGATGAAATAAATTGGAGACACTGTAGAAGATTTATGTACCAGTTGTTTATGTTTCCTAGTTTCTAAAGACATTATACCTATAGGGTCCTTTGTGGTTTTGTCATATGTTGTAATAAGTGTGCTTCAATTTTGAAGTATTAATAATGTATGTAATGTATGGGTCGTTATAGTTGGTATCAGAGGAAAGGTATAGTCAACCTTTGGAAACTAGGATGTAAAATCCTTAGTAAGAACCCTAAGGATATGTCTAAGCATAGAACAGAATCTTAGTGTTTTAGAAATGGCCATGAATAACCTAGGATAAGACCCTAAGTGTGAAATTTTATTCTTGATTATGTGGTTTTCCTATTATAATTTGTGTTGCTCACACTATTCTTCTTGGTTTTAGTCAATGGCTGGAACCCGAAGGAACCGTGTCAATGCGGAATGCGATGGGCAATGAAATGATTGTCCCCCTGAGCAACCAAATGTTATGGGAGCTGGAATGCAAAATCTTGTAGCCATGCTCACACAACTTTCTCAAGCTATGAATCATGCAGGACTTCCAAACGAGCAAAGGAAGGAGCAACATTCTGTTGAATCCTTCATGAGGCAGCGTCCACCTTCTTTCAGCGGGTCTACAGATCCATTATTTGCTGAAAAATGGATTAGTACTACTGAAAAGATATTTTCAGTTCTTCAATGTTCTGAACATCATAAATTCATCCTAGCAGTGTATCGTTTGGAAGGAGATGCAGATCAATGGTGGAATCTTATTAAAAATACGAGGAAAATGGATGAAATTGAGTCCATGGAATGGGATGATTTCAAGAACTTATTTTTCAATAAGTACTTCCCTCGTATTCTCCGAATAAAGATGGAGAAAGAGTTTCTTGAACTGAAGCAAAAGGATGATGAATCTGATGGTACCTATGAAGCAAATTTTACAAGACATGCAAGGTACGCTTCTGGTATTATTATCCGACCTGAGAGTAAGATCGAGTGATTCTTTAGTGGCTTAAAACCAAGTCATCGAAGGGCGTTAGCCATAAGGGACTTCAATAGCTACGAGGAAATCGTTCGATGTTCTCTCAAAGTTGAGATGGAGATTAGAGTAACCCATCAGTCATATGGGTTTGACAAGAAGAGGAAAATGGAATTCAAAGGAAAATATAAAGAGCACACTGAAAAGAAGATGATCTTTCCCTTATGCTCAAAGTGTGGAAAGAAACATGGAGGGAGTTGTCTTAAAGGGACAAGTAAATGTTTGAAATGTGGAAATGAAGGTCATCGGGCATTTGAATGCCACGATGATGGGAAGAAGATGTCTAATGATGAAAACAAAGGAAGGGATACACAGAATGAACCTACTACACTTCAATGTTTCTAGTGCATGGAGATGGGGCATTATACCAATAAATTCCCTAATCCAAGGGTTGATGATGATGGTCGATGTCAACAAACTCTTAAGGCTAAAGACGAAGGAAAGTCACATGAAATTTCTATCAGCGATGTAGAGTACGATAACGATGTGGTGAAAGGTATACTTACCATCCACTCTAAAGTAGAAAATGTTTTATTTGATTCTGGATCCAACCGCTCTATTATTTCTGAAGAATTTTCTAAGGGTATAACCGTATTACCTCAACAATTAGATGTTTAGTTAGCTATGACAACACCTAATGGCACATCAATCGCATCAAAAGTTTATAATTCTTCTCCGATCGAAGTTTGTGGGAAAGTGCTTCCTACAAATCTTGGGATCCTTCCTATAGTGAAATTTTATGTGATTCTTGGCATGGATTGGCTTTCTTTATACAGAGCTCATATCAATTGCCAAAGAAGGGAAGTCACATTTCATATTCCAGATCAATCTATGATCTTCTATCAATGCAAGGATGAACATAACCTTCCAGTGGAAATTTCTTCCATTTTATGGGTATTGATTCCACTAAATGAAGGTTATTTATCTCAAATGGTTGGTGAGAAACTCGCGATTAAGAATATTCCCATCGTACGTGAGTTTGATGATGTCTTTCTGGAGGAATTACCGGGTCTTCCACCAAATCGTGAAGTTGAGTTTTCAATAGAACTCGTACCGGGTGCTTTGCCTATTTCGAAGACACCTTATAGAATGGCCCCAATTGGGTTGTTGGAATTGAAGAAGCAACTCCACGAGAATCTTGATAAGGGATTCATACGCCCTAGTGCGTCACCTTGGAGAGCACCTGTTCTATTTGTTAAGAAGAAAGATGGATCAATGAGACTCTGCATTGATTATCGAGAACTTAACAAGATCACTATCAAGAACAAACATCCTCTCCCACGCATTGATGTCTTATTTGACCAACTACGCGGATCTCAATACTTTTCCAAGATTGATCTTCGTTCAGGGTATCATAAATTAAGGGTCAAAAGGGAGGATATACCAAAGACGGCTTTCCGTACAAGGTATGGACACTATGAATTTATAGTGATGCCTTTTGGTCTCACTAATGCCCCTGTTATCTTTATGGATCTAATGAATATAGTCTTTAATGAATATCTTGATCAATTTGTGGTAGTCTTTATAGATTATATCCTTGTCTATTAAAAGTGAAAGGAAGAGCATGAAGATCACTTGAGAATTATATTGAAGACCCTGAGAAAGTAGAAGCTTTATGCCAAATTTACCATGTGTGAATTTTGGCTTCAAAAAGTTGCATTTTTGGGTCACATAATCTCAAAAGAGGGGATATATGTGGATCCAGCAAAAACAGAGGTTATCGAAAGATGTTCGAGACCAACAACAGTAACTGAGATCCGATGTTTTCTTGGTTTGGCTGGATATTATCGACGTTTTGTAAAAGATTTTTCATGATTATCTAATCCACTCACCAAGTTGACTCGGAAAGGAGTTAAGTTTGTTTGGACAGAGGAATGTGAAGAGAATTTCAAGGAGTTGAAAAGAAGGTTATCCAGTGCACCTGTGCTCACACTGCCTTGTAGTGGGGAAAGGTTTGTGATCTATAGTGATGCATCCAAGAAGGGATTAGGGTGTGTTATTATGCAAAATGTTATGGTGATAGATTATGCCTCACGAAAGTTGAAAATCCATGAGCAAAATTACCCAACACATGATTTGGAGTTAGCTGCGGTAATCTTTGCATTAAAGATTTGGAGGCATTACCTTTATGGAGAATGGTGTGATATTTATACTGATCATAAAAGTTTAAAGTATATTTTCACACAAAAGGAGCTGAATATGCGTCAAAGAAGATGGTTGGAGCTGATTAAGGATTACGACTGCTCAATCCATTACCACACTGGGAAAGCAAACAAGGTGGCAGATGCATTAAGTCGACAAGACCATGCCAGTTAATCCATGATGAGGACCACAAAAGATCCAATATTTATGGATTTAAAAAGGTTGGATCTTGGAATTATAATGGAAGGGGAAAAATATAATCTTTCTCAAATAAATGTTCAACCATAAATACATGTGAAGATTAAAGAGGCACAGAAAGAAGATGTCGAGTTACAAAAGAAGGTGAGAAATGTTCCAGAGTTCAACCTTGATTGTGATGGGATAATAATGTTCAGGAATCAGGTTTGTGTTCCTCCAATCCCCGAATTAAAGAAGGAGTTGCTGGATGAGGCTCATAGTTCTTCCTTCTCTATTCATCCTGGAAGCACGAAGATGTATAGGGACCTGAAATTGTACTTCTGGTGGGATGGCATGAAAAGAGATGTTGCTGAATATGTCTCTCGATGCTTGGTTTGTCAACAAGTTAAAGCTGAGAGACAGAAGTCTAAGGGGATGTTACAACCGTTACCCATAAACGAATGGAAATGGGAAAACATTACAATGGACTTTGTCACAGGACTACCTAAAACATCCAAAGGCAATAATGCTATCTGGGTCATAGTTGATCGTCTTACAAAGTTTGCACACTTCATTGCTATTAGAGAATATTTCTATCTGGATCATCTTGCCAGGATATATATAAAGGAAGTGGTAAAATTTCATGGAGTACCACTTTCTATTATATCTGATCGGGATCCGAGATTTACCTCGATGTTCTGGCGAAGTCTTCAGTATACTCTGGATACAGAGTTGAGTTTCAGCACTGCTTATCATCCTCAGAGAGACGGCCAGTCTGAAAGAACAATTCAAACCCTAGAAGATATGTTGAGAGCTTGCTCTATGGATTTCAAAGGAGGTTGGGATAAACACCTACCTTTGGTGGAATTTTCTTATAATAATAGCTTTCACTCCAGTATTCAGATGGCTCCTTATGATGCTCTCTTTGGAAAGAAATGCAGGACTCCAACTTGCTGGGATGAAGTTGGGGAATGAAAGCTATTAGGACCTGATCTTGTTGATGAAATGACAGAAAAGGTCAGATCTATTCAACAACACATAAGAAAAGCTCAGAGTCAACAGAAAAGTTATGCCGAAAACTGAAGAAAAGACCTAGAGTTTGAAGTGGGTGATAAAGTGTTCTTACGAATATCTCCCTGGAAGAGGGTTATGAGATTTGGAAAGAAGGGGAAGTTGAGCCCTAGATATATTGGTCCTTTTGAAATACTGGATCGTGTTGGAATGGTAGATTACCGATTGGCACTTCCACTGAATCTCTTTCAAGTTCACGATGTGTACCATGTATCTCTCCTGAGAAAGTACATACCTGATCCTTCACATGTACTCAGCTTAGAAGTTGTACCGCTGGAGCAAGATCTTTCTTATGAAGAAAAACCGATAGAGATTCTGGATCATAGCGAAAAAGTCCTACGAAACAAGACCACTCTATTGGTGAATGTTTTATGGAGGAACCTCCAACTTGAAGAAGCTACATGGGAGCTTGAGGATATGATGAGGGAGAAGTATCCTCATCTGTTTATTACAAAGTGACGAATTTTGAGGGCGAAATTCTTTTTAAGTGGGGCAGAATGTAACACCCGCGATTTTTATGAGTAATATTTTGTTTTTATGTTATATATATATCATCAAAAGAATCTTTCACTACACACTAGCTTGACTTACTTTACATGCAATCACGACCTTCCTCGATAGCTTGCGTTGTATGCAATACCGAGTTTCACTAAACGACGATATGCTATTAAAATATTATTTAAATGGACGTTATGAATAGTAATAACCACTTTTTGAAATTTTATCTTTCAAAATGGACCTCATTTTTGGATTCGGAACACCGAAGTTAGCCTAGGGTGAAATTTTGGTATTTTTCTGAAAACTTTCAATTTTTGATGAATAGTGAAACCACTAAGTGGTAGTTAAAAAACTGAATTTTTCATAAAACTTAATTTTTCCGCTTCTGTGAGTGGAATTTAGAAAATCCTAGAGACACGGTTAATATCAAGGACTAAAATGTGGTTCAATGAGATGAAAATAATTTTTGGTGAATAGTAACTTTTTACTTTTTTTACCACGGTAAAAAGTAAATAGGGTAATTAAAGGTAAAGATGATATTATTATTACCCTAACATATGTCCTAATTCTATTGGATAAGTGTAATTAGACCAAAAAAAACTTAGGAATAAAATATGACCATCTAGGCCCACTTGGATTAGATTAGGAAATTTATTATTAATTTATTTAAAAAAGGATTAAAATAGTTAAAATCAATGTTTAATAAGTAAATAATTTTTTATATGGGGTTATACATACGATAAATTCGACTATAAATATTCATTAGAAATCTAAAAAGATTTCCTACATAATGGTATTTTATTTATAATTTTTAGACTTAAAATAAATTAATATATTTATGACACAACGATGATGCATTAATTACCCTTTTAAGGAAATGTTAACATAATTGATGTTATAAATGCTCAAATAAATGTAATTTGAGACTTTTTATGAATTACACTAATTTTATAGGTTACTATGATGTATTAGTGTTGATTTTATAAACTTGGATCGAACATATAATTCTGTTATGACTTTCACAAAAATCATATATCAAATAGTGTCAAAATTGACACAAAATAGTTTTTAAATCAAATATTATATTATTAATTGTTATTTTTTTCCTAAAAATCTAAGGTTCGGCCAAATGACTTAGATAAGGTTATATATATTACTAATAAACAACTTGGGGTTCGTTTGGCTTCTTAGAGTATGTTTATTAACCTTATAGTATAAGAACACAAGAAGACATGGTAAAAGTAAAATTATTTAACTTAATGTTTAATCTAAATGATAAGGTTAAAATAGGAACTTAAACTTGCCAAAATTCTATTGGATAAGAGTATTTCGAACCATACCAACCTTATCTTCGAAATATATCAATTTGGAGCTATTTAAAACCGAAATTCACTTTATAATAAAATAATACTTTTTGTTATTCCAAAGGTGCCCCTCTCCTCCCTTATAAAAGGACACCTCCTCCCCCTCTTCCTCACACCACTTGGAGCCTTCAAGCTCGAATAAACCCTGCCACTTTCTCCTCTCCACTTCCCTAGAGACATCCTAGAGGTTCTAGACTTCTTCAAAGACCAATTTTAGTGCCCTAAAAGAAGGTCTCAAAGAAGCACTTCAAAGAAGAGGTAATGTCCGTTATTGATTCTTTCATCTTTATTTCTTCGTCCACTTCTTCTTCTTTAGTTGTTTCATTATCAAGTAATAACATCAGTATCACTCATATACTGATATTTATATTATAAGTATGAAACAACCTTATTTCACCATTTATCCATCCTACGGAAAAAGAAATCACCGCGCGTGCGTACGTACGGAATACCGTCTCCACACCGTAGGTGTAATCTATTTTCCACCACCACCTTACATGGATGGGTATAATGGTGTAAATAATGACCATATATGACTATTATAAAGTAATATTGATTATTAAATAGTATACATATACTCAAATACCATTCCACGATCATAGGAATGATATCATCACTCATGCGTACGTACGGAATACCGTCTCCACGAAGTGATGCGACTCATTCTACATGATCTTAATTTCATAATGATTATATAAATGAATTGAATGAATTAATATGATATATATTACACTAATATCATTCTGGAAATGAGGTATCTATAACCTAAAGAAAATAATAAGAATTTATTCGACAAAACACGCATAAGAACCAAAAACATATAAACACCCGAATAACAAGTAGCAATGAAATATTACTACTAAGAAGCTAAGAATATGACCATATATGATATCATAAAAATAAGTATGATTCTGTATTAAGTAAATAACATTATTTAAATCATTATACATGAGGTTCGGACACTTACAAAGCAAGTCGGACCTAAGGTAAGGGAAATATCACAATCTCACTTTTATCCGAGATTGTTTTTACTTTGGTAATTACTGGGGTTTATTTTATCATCCACATCAATGTTCCCCCAATATGTAATATTATTTCCATCCTTCTACAATAGTTTATATCCAATTTTACCCTTCAGTAAGTTTCTTGTAAAAGATATGAAAGGAATCTTTTGTCGTTTTTCGTATGAGGTACTTTTTGACTTTTCTGAAAAAAGTACGAAGAATGTTTTATTTAACATATACGACAAGAATGGATTTTTAAAACATTATTTCCAAGAATATTCCTTTATAAGTTTTCAAGTTTATTTTTAGTCAACTTCTTTTAGTTTATAATTGAATGACATGTTAAGAAAAGAAAAGTTCTTTTGAAGTAGAAAGGATATTTTCCTCAAGAATGGAGTTCAAATGTTTTATCAAAATTATTTTCCATCTAAGATAATATAGGGTTCTGTTTTTATCCCTATTATTACATTGATTTGATTATGTTTTGAGGGAATTATTTTTATATGATTTGTTTTATGATGTCATGATGTTTCAAGAATCCCATTTTTGTTACATGTGTGATGCGATGATGTATGATTTATGATTATGTGGCACACATAAGAAAGGATTCATTATAAGATGGGTGGGACCTATATCTCCCTCCAATGCATTGGGTAATGTTTTATATCTCATGAGATAGACATGGCTAGAATGGAAGGTTATTTCTGTTCAGTGATACAGGACTGAAACGAGGTGTGAACTCAGTTCAGAAATGGACTTTGTTCGCTAAGATAGTCTTGGAAATGAGTCATGACTAACAAGAAATGATTTTCCATGATTATGTGTGCATGCCACAAAGTTTCAAGTTTTATGTTATGATTATGGGGATCTCATTTTCACTTCTATGATTTATTCCATGTTAAGATATTATGATCTCTTTTTCAGGTTATGATTTTCAAAAAGATATGATATGATTTTTATTTCCTTTATTTGCCCTTGCTGAGCATTTGAGCTCACCCTTTTTGTATGTTTTCTTTTCCCAAGGTCAGGAAGATGGATATTAAGTAGAACATGCTAAAAGGGACCCTAGATATGATCAAATAAATGGGAGACATTGTAGATGATTTATGAACCAGATGTTTATGTTTCCCAGTTTCTAAAGACACTATACCTATACGGTCCATTGTGGTTTTGTCATATGTTGTAATAAGTGTGCTTCAATTTTGAAGTATTAACAATGTATGTAAAGTATGGGTCGTTATATCTCTTGTCCAACATGACATTAAATTGTGCTTTAAGAACTATGTCTGGCTTGATTCCTATCCTAATGGGATACGTAGGAATGCTCGGATGCCTCGTCTTGAGCCCAACCCCGAGCTCTTCTCTTCCACATCCCCCTGGGTATAGTTTCCTTGGAGGATCCGTGCATGAAGAAGAGTAGGATTTCATAGCACCGCTCATACAAAGATTATAAGGTTTGAACCATGTTCCCACTCCCGTTCTTCTATCCTCCCACGTCCTCACCGCATGACCTTAAACTGCATGGCCTTCAAGAACTATGCATGGCTTGATTCTCATCCTAATGGGATACATAGGAACGCCCAGACATTTGGTCTGTCGGCCCAGCCCAAAAGCCAAAAATCTTTCCCATGGTTCAAGACATACGGCAGGGTGCACACTTTATCCCCATCTCATGTCGAGCAAGCCTCGACCTGGCATCACATCCCCTAGGAGATGTTCGCCTCTTTCATGGATGGATACATCTATGCTTCACCCACTCTTTGACTAGGATTCCATCATCTTTCACACTTGGTGGGACCCCCAAGAACGGCCTAGATACAATGCCTAAGGGCTCTCCTACCGATAAGGGGCAACGCCCCCGAGGGTTTCAGAGCAAAAATCCGATACAAGTCCCGCGTTGCGAATTTTCTCAACGGTCTACACTCATTTATTGCTCCCATATCAGGTCACCATAGGAACACTATGTTTCGACCATGGTCAATAGTGTCCTGGATCTTCGGGTCCACCCCGAGATGTCCCAAACATCGAGTGCAGTGATTCATTCTCCCCCATCCTGAAGCGACAAACATCCATCCGGGTGGCGCAAACGGTCGGGCCCACGACCTCGATTCTCTTATAAGGGATGTACAAAATGGTGTAGGATTACTTCCTCTTTCACATCGGGTTACATGACATGCCATAAACCTCCCCAGATGAGATACCACATCGGGTTACTTTCCATGCCGTACACCTCCCCAGATGAGAGACAGTTATCTCTTTCCACATCCTCATTACAAGACGTTAAACTACAAACTGGCCAGGCCTCCCTGACCAATGCCTTACCTCAGGCCCCATGGCCTCTCTGGGCCCCCAGCCCTCGTCCTCACTGCAAGACGTTAAACTACAAGCCAGTCAGGCCTTCCTGACTGAGGCCTACCCTCAGGCCCCTTGGCCTTTTCGATCCCAATGGCCTAGATTCTTTCCTACATAACTGTGAGGTATGTTGTGGGATTATGTTCTCATTACCTGCTGCACCGTACAACTCCTTGATAGGATATTCTATCTCCTGGGTATCCCTTCATAACTACATATGGCTTGATTCCCATCCTTATGGGATACATAGGTTCCCATGAATGTCTAGGCTTCGGGTCAAGCCCAATCTCATGGGAATCTCCATCCCACCTCGGCTCCTCGGCCTACTCATCCACCACGAGGGGATTATATGGGGTGGTGTGGGATTATGCCCTTATTCCCATCGGTCTTGTAATGACCACTCCATGTACCTCTCCTTCCCGAGATGTTTCGTCGACCCTTTACGACGGTTCACCAATGTGCCTAATGGTACTCTGGTTTTTTACCTAGAATGTCAGACATTACTCGGACACGTCTGCACCCGCTTTCTAGGCTTTGTATATCCCTTCGTCAGGGCATCCATCATCTTTCACACCCGAAGGGACCCCAATGAACGTCCTGGATACAATGCCCAAGGGCTCCCATATCATTACGGGCCAACGCCCCTGAGGGTTTCAGACAAAAAATCGATAAAAACCCCGCGTTGCGAATATGTTCATCGGTCGATGCTCGTTTGTTGTTCCCACCTCAGGCTAACATGATATGGAGACTGTTTTTCTACCATGGTTAACGGTTATCCTCCATCGCCACGCCAACCCCATTAATCCCAAAATGTCAGTTACACGATTCACATCCTTCTCCATTCTCATCATGTTCATGTGGAGTTTCGAAACTCTTGGTACTATTCCTCTGTGCACGTCTGTGCATTGGGGGAACAATGCCGTGTCAAAGGCGTCTTTCGGGACACTTCATTGACTTCCCCTTGATGGATGTTTCAGGTATTGAGATAAGGATCTTCCCCCCTTGTTTCCCACATAGAGTTTAACTCACGTGGGCTTAGGGATCAGGTCGAGGACTGTGGTTACCTGGAAAGATGTCATCCACCCCTTGTTCGTGCTCTATGACCATAAACTAAGATCTCCCAAGAACTACGTCTGGCTTGATTCCCATCCTCATGGGATATGTAGGAACACCCAGACCTCCGATCTTTGGGTCCAGTTTGAGCTCTACGTCCTGCCTTCTAGACCTTGACTATGGGATTATATGGTGTGGTGTGGGATTATGTCCTCATTCACATCAGTTGTGTCGCAGGACACCATAAAAATTCCCCGCCTAGCATCGTCTCTGCAACGTCTGTGCTACATGACGTTAAAATGGATTCTTGGTCCTATCACACGACACTAAACTGTGACATTATCGTCCTGGCTGCATGATGAAAAACGGCACTACATTGTGATAACCTCATTGTAGAGGACATCACGTTGGGTATTGGTCACGTGTCATTCCATTTGTCAACGCCTATCAAGACTTGATTCTTGTGGAGACACCGAGGATTGTTACCATAGGCCTATCGCTTCACAAAAAAACCACTCATCATAAAGGACAAACAAGATTTATCAAATTCTATTTCTTTTAGTGAAAGGGCCACACCCGCACTCCGATTTTTTCCCTGGCACTGGTACCTTACCGTGCCACCCTTCAAAACTACGTATGTCTTGATTGCCATCCTCATGGGATACGTATGAGCACCCGGGCACTACCCCGTGGGCCCAACCAAACATTCGTGTTCGGTCCCTTGACGTGAGCACTCCCCCGAGAATGCATGGTGAGTAGGGCATATGTCCTCATCCACATTGGGTTTTCGTAAGTACCCATCACTTGCCTCCTGTGCTTCCACCAATGGTTCTAATTCTATGACCCTTAATAAGATCTACCTATGGAAAAGGACTCTGCTCCCTTTATCTAATACCCATAGTTGTCGTGTTCAAATGAATTTTGACAAAGAGCCCAAAATGTGGTATTTTCATAGGGATATTCCCTTCTTCCCATGACCAAGCTTCGTGTGCTCGCTATTTGGATCATCATCCTCTTCCACATCCAAAAGGACCCTCAGACGACGTGGATGCTAGGATTAAGGGATCTCCATGAATGTTGGACCTAAGGGCCCTCCAATCATTTCGGGCCAATGTTCCTATGGATCTCTGACAACATTTGTGACATGGTCCCGTGTTTCAAACATTGTCAATGAATGACCCTCATTTGTCTGTCCCCATTCTAGGAAAGCATAGTATGGATATCGTTTCCACCACGGTTAACAGTTATCCTCCATCGTCACGCCACCATCATTTTGATCCAAATCTCAAGCGTCATGATTCACACATTTCCACTTCCTCATGTTCAAGTGGAATTCCAACATACTCAGATCTATCTCTTCACGCATCTAGGTGCGCCCCATGGCCGCGTTAGTATCATGGGGCTGGTATTCACTGAGCGTCCCTTCACGAAAACTACCCCTTTCAATGTCGGGAATGTCCCATCACTACTTCTGGTTTCCCACATCGATCATGGCTCACATGGACTTGATTCCCATCCTCATGGGATATGTAGAGACACCCTATTATTTTGCCTACGGTCCAGACCATAGGAATCATTAATCCTATCATTCCCCTTTCTGGCCCCCTGGTCGGACCCCTCGCTAGAGAGGCCCTGCCCCAAAGAATAAAGGATCCATAACCAACCCAATGCACCCATCTGGCGTACTCCCACCATGGTGGTGTAGTTACATGAGTGTTGGATTCTGTTCGAAGAAACCATCACCCCATATTCCACGCTTTGCGTGCACCATATTCGGACCCTTTCCCCCTTTTGTGTCTGAAGGGACCCCCTAACGGCCTGGTCCCATGCCGTATTGGCTCACCTACCATCTTGGGCAAATGTTCCAGAAGACTAGTCATGTTTGTACGGACCCCCTAACAGTATGGATGCTCGACCTAGGGTCCTCCTACTATCCTCGGCCAACGTCCCAAGGGATTGACCGACAACATTTGTGATCTGGTCCCGTGTTTCGAACATTGTCAACGGTCGACCCTCATTGGTTGTCCCCATTTCAGGTTAACGTAGTAAGGATATCATTTCTCCGCCATGGTTAACAGTTGTCCTTTATTGTCACGCCACCCCCACAGTGTTCCAAATCATGGGTATAGTGATTCACACTTCCCATTTCCATTTGTTTGGACCGATTTTAGTGCCCCTGGCGTTGCACCATTCATGCATGAGAGTGCGCTGAGGAAATTATTATTCGGCTGTTTTGAGAACTTTGTTCTCCGGTCGGGCCTCTCCCATATTTCAGAAATCTAGGCTGGTTATCTAAACCCTAGATGCCTGAAGCTTGGTTTCCACACCTATGTTGGGTGGGACGATGAGGGAACTATCTCTTGTTTCTCAAATCGGGCTTGACCCATGTAAGCTTGTGGAATTGCCGTCGGATGTCCCGAAAACATTTTAGGGATGTAATGAACCGATGCAAACAGTAGAAATCGTGCATGCTATGACGTTCAAAACGAAGAAGAAACAATTGAAGAATGATAGTACCATTAAAAGCTTTGTAATTTATTACAGTACCCGGGGGTCGACTCCCCCCATGGACGGGTTCACCCCATAGAAAGAGAGTTACAGCTCTGCCACCCTTCGGCTTGTGGCGTCCATGAATTGTTGCCGCTGACTCAGCTCCCGCTGCTCCTCAGCAGCGGTAGGGCGTAGTTCGTCAGCCGTGGCCCTGGCCCTCTCTACGATAGCCTGAATGGGAGCCATCGTTCCAGAAGCCTGCCTCATATGATCTTCTGCCTCTGCCAGCTAGTCCTTCAACCGTGAGATCAGCTCATATTGTGTATTAAGAGAGGCTGAATGCTCATCCGCCTAGGCCTGCTGCTGTTGGACCTCCCTTTCTGCCTCCTCGAGCTTCCTGATGTTTATCGCCTTTCTCCGCTGCCAGCCCAAGCTGAGCCCACAATCATACTCCCAGATCTTCTCTACCATGAGATATTGGATGAGTGCATGAGGACATTGGGAATCCACTCCCCAAGCACACAGTTCGTGCATCCGCGAGCGATGTCTATCCATTTAGTTCATCCATAGAACATGGGGGTGTCCTTGATGAGGCATGTGATTAGCTTCCACGATCGGCAGCAGACAATGATGTTGTCTTACTCGTCGGAGGCTGTTTCGACCTAGTCTGCGCGATTGGAAGGCTCAAACGCAGGATATGCCTAAAAAAAGTCCTCGGCAGTATCTGCATCAGGTTTTGAATCTAGCGTGACATCTGGCGCCGAAGCAGGAGTGACGGGACTTAGGTTGGCCGATTGATCCTCATCATCGAACTCCACCTCAATAACCTCGAGCACGACCCTGCTAGTGGTCCCGCCGATGATTGTGTCTGTTGTAGCTCTGGGAGATGGGGGGACTATCTCCACCATCACCGGCATGCCCCTAGGAGGGATGCCACCAGACATCCCGACCATCCTTGCCACAGCAGCCCATGCCAGTCGAAGAGTTGTATGAAAGAGAGGGACATAAATGTTTTTTTTGGCACAATCTACATATGACAGCAATGAATCCAGTAGAGGAAACTTACAGAGATCGATCTCCGGGTGCTGCTCTTGAGTCGATGCTGACGGGACCCCGAGGAATGGCCCTCCGTATACTGTTAGAAGGTCGGGAGATTCTGGGGGAGCCACCTCGGGCGCTCTGACCCCACCATACACAGAATTGAACGCAGCCGTGGGTGCGGGTTCTGAAGGTCCTACATCATCACCCATCAAGGGGCGAGAGCGAGGCATGCGTACAAGTTCATCCTGCATAGTTCAAACATTGGTAAGAAATCCATGATGGCCTGAGAACAGACCATGAGGAAAGAAGCTCGAAATTCTACCTCGAGAACCTCTACGAAATTATCATAATCTGAGTCATGGTCTCCGACTTCTCCCTCTCCAACAAACTCCCTCCGCCAGCCTCATCCTCCTGAGAGGAGTCCTATGATTCTTCCAGTAGGGGGAAGTGCTCCCTCAGATCGGTGGCTGACTGCTATGGCGGAACAGTCTGATCCAACAGTACCCTCACCTGGTCTGTCAATTGGTGTGGGACACCACTGGAGTGAACATAGTACTCCAGCTCGACCAAATGTTGCTCCGTCTCCACCGGAGACACCAAAAAACCGGCCTGGACTGGGCCTATGACTAGCAGAAGCATCCCGTGATGGTTCAAGAGTTCCCACACCTCGGGCACATTGAGGTGTTTCCAGTTGACATCCCAAATTTCCCAAGCCTCTGGGAAGATGGCATCCTCTAGCATGTCAATATGACCCAGCCGCTTCCCTAGAGCCTGAGCGGATATCCTGCGGAATACCCTCGGCGGCTGCCCCTCCGGATGGCCCTGCTCTTCTGGAATCACTGGATCCGCCACTATTTCCATACCCTCGACCGGTGCGAGTCTCGCCGCCACGACATCCCTGCCACCGCGAGAGGCCCTTGCTGTCCTCCGACTCTGACCTCGGGATAGAGGAGGCTCGCCATCACCAACCCGAATAGTTGTCTGCCTCAGCATCTCCCCCGGATAAGCAGCCTCCCAGCTAATGGCATACTCTCTCACTAATCTAAAAGCAGCGGTGGATGAAGGCAATGTAATTCGCATCTTCCCGTCTTCTCGTGTGAACATGATCCACAACTGCCTCATCACACACGAGTGCTCCTCGTGACGCAACTCCTAGTAGGCCTGCGACGTCAGCTGCTGGAGGCACCGTAACTACCTCGCAAACCGATGCGGGGTGTACAACTCACAGAGCGGCTCAGGATCCACTCATGCCACCAAAACGCCACCTCAAAAGGCCACCAGAAAATCTCGATGCTCTTATGTTCCCTGCCCGTCGTCAATGATCACCCCTGTTGGCAATGAAAATTTGTAGAAGTTAAACACATCCTCCCTCCACACCCATTTTAGCACCATCGGCATGGTTAGTTTGAATGTGAAGATCCCAGCCACATTAAGAATGGAGGGGTGGAACTTTTATTGTGGCGGCAGGAGAGGGGTTGGAAACTCATAAATACTCCTAATGTGCACCGTAATCCACCCATACAGAAGGTGGAAGGGCTCGCATATCCTTGGAGGCTTCTTTCCCTCGCTAACATGCCGTAACATCCTGTATAGCATAGCGGTCATTGGAATCCCTAGATTGACCCGCTGCCCCATGGCCAGCATAAATGCCATGATAAATGAGCTGGGCCGCACCCCCATGCTTGTATCCCTCACTGGTAGGATCCAACCGCAGATAAGGGCTGCGATGAATGCCGCCAACCTGACTATCGGCTGATGTTCAGTGCTGAAATTAAAACCACAAGTCTCCCATTGGCTGTCCTCCATGACCCGCCAATACGAGTTCTCCTTACCCCTTGAGCCGCCATCAGGCAAGTTCGAGGCCACGAAGGGAACTCTTGACTCTCCAAGATATGCAGGAACTACTCCAACAACTTCTTAAAGTGGACATCTCTCACCGCTTCCTTGTCCTCTCCGGGGACCAATTCCATCAGTACTGACGCCAGTCACGACATCTGCTCTGTATCCTCCCACGTGCTCATAATGGGGAGGAACTCGGCATACATGGCCCCCATGATCGGGACCCCGGAAATCTAATGGGCATCCCACAGACTGATTCCCACCTCCCCATGGTGCAGGTGAAATGTATTGGTCCAATACGACCATCTTCTCAGCATCTCCGGCATCAGTTGTTTCAGTTGGTAAATGTGGAATTGGGAGGCCCATGTCGCCTCATACAAACCCACTCTCCTCATCTTGTCCACAAACTCCTCACATGAGGAACCTACCCAGTAGGCCCATTCCCAGTCGTTGGTGATTTTTCCGCCCTGGCGTAGGTCCCATTCATCAGACCACCCCTTCTTTGAATCCTGCAAAGCCTCCTTCAACATGGTATGGTACAGAGGAGGGGACGTCTCCGGTTGTAGTGGATTCCCGTCAATATTGTTCACATGGTTGTAGAGATAGTCGGCAGTGACGGGAGTGAGGTCCTCCTGTGCATGATCGTCGGCCGCTCTGATCCACTGGCACTGGCATGGCATGCTCTTGAACCAGCAATCTGGTTCATCCCTACCCGCCTCAAGAATGAAAACATCATCCCTTAGCCCGAAGCCATACAAGGGAAACTTCTTGAACTGCAGTTAGTTCTTCTGACACTATGATAGTAGTTCTATCAAAGAAGTATGGTCCGAGGGGCTTCAGACCATCTTCCCAAGGCCCAGACAGTTAGCTATCTCATCCCTCCGGGCAGAGTCGACATGCACCCCCAATACAGCTTATTGATGGGACATTTCGATTTCGGCACTCGGAAAAAAATTTCGGGATGGATAGTGAGGCTTTCTCACGATGATCTCTCACGAAGCTCCAGCGCAAAACCAAGCCATGGAGTCTGGCCTAGGCCAGCAAACAGAGGTTCTCTTGGCGCGGTCGTGGAGTCAGAGACTCACGGTTCACCACGAAGATCGATTCGCGGAGACCAGACGCGAAGTACGCAGAGCATCACGAAGTCGAGAGTGGAAAAGAAAAAAAGTCGTGAGATGACAAAAGAGAGTTCAACCCCTATTTATAGGCGGCAACCCCAGAGCTCTGCGGAACATCCCACCCGCGCGGAGCATCACGATGCGTTCGAACCGCGTGGCCGCTGTCCACACCGCGCTCCCCTTCACGAGGCCGCATCGAAAACCGCCGATAATTTTGGATATTTTCCCTCAGTCTTCGACCCTTCCTCCCTCCACGGCTCCAACTCTGAGGGGGGTAATTTTTTGGAGCCAAAATATTGAATGAAAAGAAAGGACGAAAATGAAGCCCCTCAAGCTGCCTTGCGAAGCTTCGATGTGGAGCTCCCCCGAGCAATTCGGCCACCGCGAAGCACAGGAGGCGGAACACTCCGCAAATGCCCTGATGTTCGTGAGCCCACTGCGAAGACTCGGAGGTGGAAACCCTCCATGAATTCCCTGAAGTTCGTTAGGTCGACGTGAAGACCCTGAGGTGGTAACGCTCCGTGAATGCCCTGACGTTCGCGAGCCCGCCGTGACGACCCTGATGTAGTACCGCTCCGCGAACGCCCTGACGTTCGCGAGCCCGCCGCGAAGCACCTGCCACCCCTTCGCACCACAGGAGTTTTGCTTCACGGTGCCCCTTTCCTATTAATACTGGGCTCCCCATGAGTCCATGGGATGGGAAATTCGGCCTTTCGGCTTCTCAACACCCGAATCGCGAAGCACCCTTTGCCCCGGGAATCTTGAGCTCTACGAGGTATTTTTACTTCTCGAGATGCCTTCTCCTTGTCTGGTTTTGAGCCCCTCTTCCAAGAGGGATGCCCTTTGTGACGCCAAAGGGAATTATCGAAGGATGGGGACTCCCAAGGGATCCCGGGCAGCCGTGGAGCATTTATGCTTCGTGAAACACCCATCCTGTACTAGTGATCCCCATGCCAAGGCAGGGTCACTGCACATCACGAAGCACACTACTTCGCAGCACCTTGCTTCATGAGGAACCACAGTTCGCGAGGAAGTGCTTTTCAAATACTATTCCACTTCACAAAGCACCTCCCATTCACACACCTTCCCCCCATTCTAAGGCCAAGGCACTCCACTTCACGAAGCACACACATTTTCTTGGAAATTCCTCTTCTCATGCGACCCACCAGGTTTGCACCATGTGATATCAAAGCCCCATGGACAACACCAATCGTAGTGTTGCTTCTCCTAATGCTTCGTCGCAGAGGCATGATAACGGTTACTGCTTCATCACATAGCCACGCTAATGTGGACCCCTTGATGGTTCGCTCTACGACCCCCCTTGACCATGACCTTACTGGTACCATCCCTCCCCTAAGGAGTAAAGGGTACTAGTCATGTAAGTCCTAGGGGTGCAGAGTGAACCCGCCTAGTCCGAGCTGTAAGACGCTAAACTTCCAAGAACCTCGTCCTCAATACATGATGTTAAACTGTGATCCGACCCTGAGCCTCACACGCAAGGTGCCCCCGTCTCGGACATTCTTTACGCTGCTCGTCTCCACAGAGATGGGATCACCCCCTCCACAAGAGATGATATCCTCCTTATCGGAGCAGCATATGTCCACGAGAGAAGGGAAACCACCCTGGTGTAAGCCTCAATCCTCTCTTGTAGAAGGTAGCACCCATGCACCTCCGTACTCCCCCACTACTAAGGCCAGTGGAGGGTGCGATAGGGAACAAGGAACCTTGCACCTTTGGTCCCAAATCTCTCTCCCGCTGCACTTTTCCGCACCTTGGGCCTTCATCCTGGAGTAAGTCCCATCACCATGGCCCGCCTAACACGTAATCCTCTCTTTCCTTCTCATGGATGCACCCTTCGCGACGTCATCGCCAGGTCTCTGCTGCATCTTGATTCTCACACCGAGCATGACTCACATGGGCTTAGAGTAAGCATCGACCATGGTAATGACCTCGTCCAGCATGATGTTAAACTGTATGCCCTCGTCCAGCATGACATTAAAATGTATGACCTCATCTAGAATGACGTTAAACTATATGCCCTCGTCCATCATGATGTTAAACTGCACATCCATTTGATCTACGCGGTATTTGATCCATGTCAAGGCATTGTACGTAGGAAGCCTCCATGATGCTCAAGCCCACCATCCGTCATTTCGTTACGTCAGGTTCCACCCTCATCCAACATGATTTAAAACTATATTCCTATCCAACGGCAAGCAGTTGTGACTAACCCGAACTACGAGGACTTTGATCGATGTCATGGCATGGAACGTAGGAAGCCTCCCTGTGGTTCAATCCCATCACCTATCAGACCAAGTTCCTTTCTTCACGTCAGTTCACCGACACCCACCATTATTCCTGAACAATGAGGACTTTGATCCATGTCAAGGCATGGTACGTAGAAAGCCTCACGAGGTTCAAGCCCACCACTAGTGGGCCCCACGGTCAACCTTCACATCGGTTTGCTGACAAAGCCCTTTGAACTACGAGTTCTTTCATCCATGTCATGGCATGGTACGTAGGAAGCCTCCTAGAGGTTCATGCCCACCACCTGTAGGTCACCCCGACAATCTTCACGTCAATTCACCAACACCTGGGTAGCCTAGTGTGTATGCCCCACACCATCTGGACCAAGGTCCTCGATCACGTCGGTTCGCTGACACACCATTATGAACTACGAGGTCTTTGATCCATGTCAAGGCATGTATGTAGGAAGCCTTCACGAGGTTCAAGCCCATCGCCACCTGGACCCCTGGTCCTTCTTCACGCCGACCTTCCGGTGTCTAACATGAACTACGTGGTCTTTGATCCATGTCAAGGAATGATACGTAGGAAGCCTCATGAGGATCAATCCAAACATCCATCAGACCATGGTCCATCTTCACGTCGGTCCACCGACATCGTCCTGAACTACTCGGAAATTGATTCCCTTCCATAGGGACACATAGGAGGACTCTTCGAGGCTCAAGCCCAACTTTACTGTCACCCTTGCGATAGTCTCATTTCATTCTCCCACCACTTCATCTATCCATCCATCATCCACCCTGATTCTTACCCGGGCACCCATATCCCGGCGAGATCATTCCATTCCTCACCCCTTCACAACATTCAGGAAGCCGCCCATGGGTTGGCCCTGATATCGGCATCCCTTCAAGGGAAATTCCTCAATCCGATCCATTCCTGCTAATGTTCTGATCAGGACGATACGTTTCCGCTAGACATTAAACCTGCGTCATACCCTGTGTTAAACATAGGATGATGACGAAAACCTCATATACATGCCTATGGCATATAATTCCCCGCGATCGATGTGGGATGCCTTGGGCTTCCACGCACTCGAGAAGCCCTATGATAAGGGACAAAAGATAGACATGCCAATTCCACAACATTCAAACATGCTACTGATTCATCGATGTGACTACTCCCCCGACTAAAGGTTGTAGCCCTGACTGGACCCTTTGGAATGTCTTGACAGAAGTAGTGTAATTAACCGGTGTCCATGGAAACAAGGCACTGGGAAGAGTTTCACGAACAATGTATTAAATCTATGAGGGAGACCTGGACTAGGTGACGAGTTCCGAGGAGGAATCCACAAAAGGAAGAACTGATAAACCATCATCCCAGTTTCGATCAAGGAGAAGACACCCCTGAATGAGGAACAGATGTCGTCCGCCTTTGGAATGCAGGAATGCGGGGCAACAGCACCGTATCCTCCACTGACGGATGCGCGTGCCCCAGCGAGATCATCAGAAGCAACGTCATTAATGTATTTTTGTAAAATTATTTCCATGAAGCATCCTTTAAAAGTTTTAAATATTATTTTTAATAAAATTTATTTAGTTTAAAATTATATGACATGTTAAGAAGGGAAAATGTTTTTGAAGTATAAAGGATATTTTCCTCTAGAATGATGTTCAATTGTTTTATCAAAATTATTTTCCATATATGATAATATAGGTTTCTATTTCTATCCATATGTTTACATTGATTTGATTATTTTATGATGGAATTATTTTTATGAAGTCCTTTTATCTTATATGATTTATGTTATGATGGCATGATGTTTAAGAATCCCATTTTTATTACATAGGTTATGTTATGATGTATGATTTATGATCTTGTGGAACACATTAGAATGGTTTCATTATGAGATGGGTGGGACCTATATATTACTCCAATATATTGGGTAATGATTTATATCTCATTAGATATATAGGGCTGGAACAGCAGGTTAATCCGGTTCAGTGAAACAGGACTAAAACATAGAGTGAACTCGGTTCAGAAATGGTCTTTGCCCGCTAAGATAGTCTTTGAATTGAGACTTGACTACTAAGAAACGATTCTCTATGATTATTTGTGTATTCCACAAAGTTTCATGTTTTATGTTATGATTATTGGGATTACATTTCACTACTATAATTTATCCCATTTTAATAAATTATGATTTCTTTTGCAGGTTAAAATTTACATAATGTTATGTTCTTATGATTATGATGTGATTGGTATTTCTTTCGTTTACCCTTACTGAGAATTTGAGCTCACCCTTTTGTATGTTTTCTTTCCTCAGGTCCAAAAGAAGGTTATTAAGTAGGATATTCCAAAAAAGACTCTAGATATGATGAAATAAATGGGAGACAATATAGATGCTTTATGAACCAGTTGTTTATGTTTCCCAGTTTCTAAAGACACTATAACTATATGGTCCTTTCATTGTTTTTGTATATGTTGTAATAAGTTTGCTTCAATTTTAAAGCAATAAAAATGTAGGTAAAGTATGGGTCATTATTGTTGGTATCAGAGGAAAGGTGTATTCAACCTTTGGAAACATGGATGTGATATCCTTAGTAAGAACCCTAAGAATATTTCTAAGCATAGAACACAATCTTAGTGTTTTAGAAATGGCCATTAATAACCTAAGATAAGACCTTAAGTATAAAATTTAATTCTTGATTATTTGGTTTTCCTATTATAATTATGGTTGATCACACTATTATTCTTGGTTTTAGTCAATGGCTAGAACCCGAAGGACCCGTGTTAATTCTTGAATACGACGGCTAATGCAATGATTGTCCCCCTAAGCAACCAAACGTTGTGGGAACTGGAATGAAAAATCTTGTAGCCATTCTCTCACAAATTTCTCAAGCTACGAGTCATGAAGGACTTCCAAAGAAGAAAAGTAAGGAGAAAAATTCTGTTGAATTCTTCATGAGGTAGCATCCACCCTCATTTAGTGGGTCTACTGATCCATTAGTTTCTGAACAATGGATCAGAACTACTGAAAAGATATTTTCAGTTCTTCAATATTCTGTACATGATAAAGTTATCTTAGCAGTGTATCGTTTGGAAGGTGATGCTGATAAATGGTGGAATCTTATCAATAATACAATGCATAGAGATGAAATTGAGTCCATTTAATTGGACGAGTTCAAGAACTTATTTTTCAAAAAGTACTTCCCCCGTATTCTTCAAACAAAGATGGTGAAGGAGTTTCATAAACTAAAGAAAAATTATTATGAATTTGTTGGTACCTACGCAGAAAATTTAACAAGACATGCAAGGTAGGCATCTGGGATTATTATCCAACCTGAAAGTAAGATCGATCGATTCTTTAGTGGCATAAAACCAAGTCTTCGAAGGGTGTTAGCCATAAGGGACTTCAATAGATATGAGGAAATCGTTCTATGTGCTCTCAAAGTTGAGATGGAGAGTGATGTAACCCATCAGTCATATGGGTTTGATAAGTAGAGGAAAATGGAATTCAAAGGAAAATATAAAGAACACTCTGAAAAGAATATGAGTATTCCCTTATTCTCAATGTGCGGAAAGAAACATTGATGGAGTTCACTTAAAGGGGCAAGAAAATGGTTCAAATGTGTAAAGGAAGGTGTTCGGGCATTTGAATGCCGCAATGATCGGAAAAGGATGTCTAATGATGCAAACAAAGAAAAGGCTACACATAGTGAACCTCCTACACTTCAATGTTACAAGTGCAAGGAAATGGGGCATTATGCCAATCAATGCCCTAATCCAAGGGTTGTTGATGATGATCGATGCCAAAAAACACTTAATGCTAAATAAAAAGGAATGTCACATGCAATTTCTATCAGCGATGTGGAGTATGAGAAAGAAGTTTTGAAAGGTACACTTACCATCCACTCTAAAGTAGAAATTTTTTTATTTGATTCTGGATCCTCCCACTTTTTTATTTCTGAATAATTTTCTAAGGGTATCGCTATCTTACCTCAACAATTAGAGGTTGAGTTAGCTGTGACAACCTCTAATTCCACAATAGTCACATAAAAAGTTTATAATTCTTCTCTGATTGATGTTTGTTGGAAAGTGCTTCCTACAAATCTTGATTCCACTCAATGATGGTTATTTATCTCAAATGGTTGGTGAGAGACACACGATTAAGAATATACCCATTTTAGAAGAGTTTGATGATGTCTTTGTAGAGGAATTTCTAGGTCTTCCACCAAATCGTGAAGATGAGTTTTCAATAGAACTCATACCGAGTGCTTTACCTATTTCAATGACACCTTATATAATGGACCCAATTGAGTTGCAGGAATTGAAGAAGAAACTCCAAGAGAATCTTGATAAGGGATTCATACGCCCTAGTGCATCACCGTGTGGAGCACCGGTTCTGTTTGTTAAGAAGAAAGATTGATCAATGAGACTCTACATTGATTATCGAGAACTTAACAAGATCACTATCAAGAACAAATATCCTCTCCCACGCATTGATGAATTATTTGACCAACTATGCAGATCTCAATACTTTTCCACGATTGATCATCGTTCAGGGTATCATCAATTAAGGGTCAAAAGGGAGGATATACCAAAAACGACATTCCGTACAAGGTATGGACACTATGAATTTATAGTGATTCCATTTGGTCTTACTAATGCCCATGCAATCTTCATGGATCTAATGAAAAGAGTCTTTAGAGACTATATTGATCACATTTTGGTAGTCTTTATAGATGATATTCTTGTCTAATCAATGAGAAAGGAAGAACATGAAGATCACTTGAGAATTATATTGAAGTCACTGAGAAAGGAGAAGCTTTATGCCAAATTTACCAAGTGTGCATTTTGGCTTAAAAAAATTTCTTTTTTGGGTCACATGATTTTAAAAGAGTGGATATATGCGGATCCAGCAAAGACAGAGGTTATCGAAAGATGGACATGACCAACAAAAGTAACTGAGATCCGATGTTTTCTTGGTTTGGATGGATATTATCGACGTTATGTTAAATATTTTTCACGATTATCTAATGCACTCACCAGGTTGACTTGAAAAGGTGTTATGCTCGTGTGGACGGAGGAATGTGAATAGAATTTAAAGGAGTTGAAAAGAAGTTTATCAAGGGACATGTACTCACACTTCCTTGTAGTGGAGAAAGGTTTGTGATCTACAGTGATGCATCCATGAAGGGGCTGGGGTGTGTTCTTATGAAAAATGATATGGTTATAGCTTATGCCTCATGATAGTTGAAAATCCATGAGAAAAATTACCCAACTCATGATTTGTAGCTAGCTGTGGTAATCTCTACATTAAAGATTTTGAGGAATTATCATTATGGTGAAAGGTGTGATATTTATACTGATCATAAATGTTGAAAGTATATATTCACACAAAAGGATCTGAATATGCACCATAGAAGATGGTTGGAGTTGATTACATATTATGACTGCTCAATTCATTATCACCCTGGGAAAGCAAACAAGGTGGAAGATACATTAAGTCGACAAGAACATGCTAGCTTATCCATGATGAGGATCACAAAAGATCCAGTATTTAAGGATTTACAATGGATGGATCATGGAATAATAATGGAAGGGGTAAAATCATATCTTTCTCAAATGAATGTTCAACCATATATACATGTGAATATTAAAGAGGCATAGAAAGAAGATGTTGAGTTAAAAAAGAAGTGAGAAATGTTCCTGAATTCAACTATGATTATGATGGGATAATAAAGTTCAGGAATCAGTTTTCTATTCCTCCCATCCTGGAATTAAAGAAGGAACTGCTGGATGAGGCTCATAGTTCTTCATTCACTATTTATCCTGAAAGCACGAAGATGTATAGTGACCTGAAAGAGTTCTTATATTGGGTTGGCGTAAAAAGTAAAATTGCTGAATATGTATCCTGATGCTTGGTTTGTTAGCAAGTTAATGCTGAGAGACAGAAGTGTAAGGGGATGTCACAACCATTACCCATACCCTAATGGAAATGGGGAAACATCACTATAGACTTTGTCACCGGACTTCCTAAAACATCCAAAGGCAATAATGCTATCTGGGTCATAGTTGACCGTCTTACAAAGTCTTCACACTTCATTTATATTAGATAAGATTCCTCTCTGGATCATATTGCGAGGATATATGTAAAATAAGTGGTAAGATTGAATGGAGTTCCAATTAACATTATATCTGATCGGGATCCGAGGCTTTCCTCAATGTTATGGCGATGTCTTCAGCATACTCCAGATACAGAGTTGAGTTTCAGCACTGCTTATCATCCTCTGACAGATGTTCAGTCTGAGGGGAAAATTCAAACTCTAAAAGATATGTTAATAGCTTCCTCTATGGATTTTAAAGGTTGTTGGTATCAACAAAATCCTTTGGTGTAATTTTCTTATAATAATAGCTTTCACTCTAGTATTCAGATGGCTCCTTATGAAGCTCTCTACGTAAAGAAATGCTGGACTCCAACTTGCTGGGATGAAGTTGTGGAATGAAATCTATCTAGACCTGATCTTGTTGATGAGATGGCAGAAAAGGTCTGATCTATTCAACAACACATAAGAGAAGCTCAGAGACGACAAACAAGTTATGCTGATAACCAAAGAAAAGACCTAGAGTTTGAAGTGGGTGTTAAAGTGTTCTTATGAATATCTCCTTGGAAGAGAGTAATGCGATTTGGAAATAAGGGAAAGCTGAGACCTAGGTATATAGGTCCTTTCGAAATACTGGATTGTGTTTGGAAGGTAGCTTACCGATTTTCACTTCCACCGAATCTCCCTCAAGTTCATGATCTATTCCATGTATCTCTCCTAAGAAAGTACATACCCGATCCTTCACATGTACTCAGCTCAGAAGTTGTACCACTGGAATAAGATCTTTCTTATGAAGAACAGCAGATAGAGATTCTGGATCGTAGTGAAAAAGTTCTACAGAACAAGACAACTCGCTTGGTGATAGTTTTATGGAGGAACCATTGATTAGAAGAAGCTACATGGGAGCTTGAGGGTGTGATGAGGGAGAGGTATCTTCATCTGTTTGTTACAAAGTGACGAATTTCGAGGGCGAAATTCTGTTTAAGGGGGGTAGAATGTAACATCTGAGATTTTTAGGATAATTTTTTTGTTTTTATGACATATACATCATCAAAGGAATCTTTAACTACACACAACTCTAGCTTGGCTTGCTTTACACCCAATCACGACCTTCATCGATAGCTTGCGTCGTACGCAATACCGAGTTACACTAAACAATGATATGCTATTAAAATATTATTAAAACTATCCGTTATGAATAGTAATAACAACTTTTTGAAATTTTTAAAATTTCATCATTCAAAATAGACTTCATTTTTGGATTTTTATTATCGAAATTATCATAGGGTGAAATTTTGGTATTTTTTTGAAAACATTCAATTTTTGATGAATAGTGAAAAAACTGGGTTACTATTTTAAAACCGTCTTATTATCTAAATAATTATTTATTTTATTTAAATTTATTTTGTGTCAAAATTTATACATAATACTTATATATGTTCAAAGTAATTCATTAGAGTCATTTTATAATAATTTTAGATATATAAAAATTTTATTGAACTTTTCACCGTCTTTTACCCACCATCTAAGAGAATTATCAAATTCAAATAAAACATAATTTTACCGCTTCTATGAGTGGAATTTTGAAAATCCAAGATTCACAGTTAATATCAAGGTCTAAAATGTAGTTCAATGAAATTAAAATAATTTTTGATGAATAGTAACTTTTTAATTTTCTTAATCACAGTTAAAAGTAAATAGGGTAATTAAGGGTAAAAATTATATTATTATTACATTAACACATGTACTAATTCTATTAGATAAGTGTAATTCGACCAAAAACAACATTAGGAATAAAAAAATGTCAATTTATCCCCACATGGATTAGATTATGGAATTTAATATTATTTTATTTAAAGAATAGTTAAAATAGTAAAAATCAACGTTTAATAACTAAAAAATTTTAATATAAGGTTATACATAATATATATTAGACTATAAATATTGATTAGAAAACTAACTAGATTTCATACATAATGGTATTTTAATTATAATTTTTAGACATTATATAATTTAATTTATTTATGACACAATGATGATGCAGTAATTTTCTTATTAATGAAATATTAACATAATTGATGTTATAAATACTCAAATAAATGTAATTTGAGAATTTTTATTTATTAAACTAATTTTCTAGGTTAATATGACATATTAGTTTTGATTTATTTATGTTTTTTCTAACTAATCATTATGTTTTCATTTTCACAAAAATCAAGTACCAAATACTATCAAAATTGACATAAAATAGTTTTTAAAACAAAAATTATATTATTAATTGTTATTTTCTTCATAAAAATCTATGGTTTGGAAACATTACATATATAATGTTATATATATTAAAAATAAACAACTTGGGGTTCGTTTGTCTTGTTATAGTAAGTTTATTGACCTTATAATGTAATAAAACAAGAAGACACGGTAAAAGTTAAATTAGATAACTTAAATTTAAATCAAAATGATATGGTTAAAATAGAAACCTAAACTTGTATAAATTCTATTGGATGTGACTATTTCTACCCATCCCCACCTTAGATTATAAATAAATCAATTTGGAGCTATTAATAACCGAATATGACTTTATAATAAAATAACATTTTTAGTTTTTCCAACGGTGCCCCTCTCCTCCCTTATAAAAGGGTATCTCCTCCCTCTCCTCCTCACACTTCATTGAGCCTTCAAGATCTTTCAAACCCTGAATATTTCTCCTCTAAACTTCCCTAGAAACATCATAGAGGTTATGATATTCTTCAAAGACCATTTTTTGTGCCCAAATAGGTGGTTAAGAAGAGGCGCTTCAAAGAAGAGGTAATGTCCGTTACCGATTCATTCAACATTATTTCGTCTTCAACTTATTCTTCTTTAGTTTTTTCACTATGAAGTAATAACATCAGTATCTCTAATATACTGATATGTTATTATAAATATCAAACAACCCTATTTCACCTTCTATCCATCCAATGGAAAATGAAATCATCGCGCGTGCCTACGTACGGAATACCGTCTCCACGACTTGGTGTAATCTGTTTTCCACCACCACCTTACCTGGATGGGTATAATGGGGTAGAGAGTAACTATATATGATTATTGTAAAGTGATATTTATTCTGAAATAGTATACATACACTGCAATAAAATTCCATGATCATGGTAACGATATCATCGCTCGTGCATACGTACAGAATATTGTCTCCACGATGTGATGCGACTCATTTTACATGATCTTCATTGCATAATGATTATATAAATCAATTGAATGAATAAATATGATATATATTACACTAATACCACTCTGTAAATTAGGTATCTATAACCTAAAAAGAATAATAATAATTTATTCGAGAAAACGCGCATAAGAACAAAAGTAACAAACACCCGAATAACAAGTAACAATGAAATATTACTAATAAGAAGCTAATAATATGACCATATATGATATAATAACAATTATTAGGATTATGGAATATGTAAATGACATTATTTAAATCATTATAAAGGAGGTTTGGACACTTACAAAGCAAATCAGACCTAAGGTAAGAGAAAATCTTGCAATCTCAATTTTTATCTGAGAGTGTTTATACATCAGCATTTACTGGGGAATATTTATCATCCACATCCATTTATCCTCAATATGTAATATTATTTATATGCTCCTACAATTTCTTAAATCCAATATTACCCTTTTGTGAGTTTTTAGTAAAAGATATGAAAGGAATATTTTATAGTTTTTTCGTACGAGGTACTTTTTGACTTTTCCGGCCAAAGTTCGAGAAGAATTATTTTTTAACTTATACGAAATGAATGGATGTTTAGAATATTATTTCCATGAAGAATCCTTTACAAGTTTTCAAGTTAATTTTTAACCAATTTCTTTTAGCTTTAAATTATATGACTTGTAAAGAAGGGGAAAATGTTTTTGATGTAGAAATGATATTTTTTCTCAAGAATGAAGTTCAATTGTTTTATCAAAATCAGTTTCCATCTATGATAATATAGGTTTATGTTTCTATATATTTTTTTAAATTTATTTGATTATGTTATGATGGAATTATTTTTATGAAGTCCTTTTATCTTATATGATTTATGTTATGATGGCATGATGTTTAAGAATCCCACTTTTATTACATGGGTTATGTTATGATGTATGATTTATGATCCTGTGGCACACATAAGAATGGTTTAATTATGATATGGGTGGGACCTATATCTCCCTACAATGCATTGGGTAAATATTTATATCTAATGAGATAGACATGGCGGGAAGGGTAGGTTAATCCAGTTCAGTCAAACATGTCTGAAACGAGGAGTGAACTCGGTTCAGAAATATGCTTTGTCCGCTAAGATAGTCTTGGAAATGATACTTGACTACTAAGAAATGATTCTCAATGATTATGTGTGTATTACACAATGTTTCATGTTTTATGTTATGATTATTGGGATTACATTTCACAACTATGATTTATCCCATGTTATGAAATTATGTTTTCTTTTGCAGGTTATGATTTCCAAAATGTTATGTTGTTATGAATATTATGTGATTGATATTTCTTTTGTTTACCCTTAATGAGAATTTGAGCTCACCCTTTTGTATGTCTTCTTTCCCCAGGTCAGGAAGAAGGTTATTAAGTAGGATATGCCAAAAGGGACTCTAGATATGATGAAATAAATGGGAGACAATGTAGATGCATTATGAACTAGTTGTTTATGTTTCCCAATTTCTAAAGACACTATACCTATATGGTCCTTTAATGGTTTTTTTATATGTTGTAATAAGTGTGCTTCAATTTTTTATCAATAACAATGAATGTAACGTATGGGTTGTTGTACTGCCCAGAGGTAAACAATAGGTCAGATGAATCACATTTCTTGCAAGTCCTCAAGCTATACCCCCAACTCACAAAGCTCTACGGGAGCCATTCGATACGCTAGTGTAGATATCAGTGTCATCCCAGGGTATAGGTGAATGTAGATGTCCACATCTCTTCAAGGAGGTAGTCTTGGAACATCCTAAAGGAAAACATCCACGTACTGGCCCACCACTATAGGATTTCTCTGACTCTTCACATCAACTTCTCTAAGGGTATGTTTGCCCAACTAATGAGTGATCGGTTGGACCCTCCTCTAAGTAAGTTCCTCCTGCATAGCAAAGTCTCCCATCTCATCGGTGAAGTTGAACTTGGTATTATCTTTTCTGACACACCACACATTGCGCCTAAGATAGTCGATATGGTCATGGAATGTAAATAACTAGTCCACACCCAAGATGATGTTGAAAGGTCTCGATGCCACTACGAGGAGATCCTAGTCAAAGCTCTATTCTTCAAGAGTAAGAAAACACTGCCGGAAAAAATTCATAATCATCGCATCTTCTCCCATTGGAGTCTCTAGCCATAAGGATCGAGCCAATGCCTCTTTCGGAATCTCTAAACTCCAGACGGGGGCAGTGGAAATGAAAGAGTGACTAGAACCTGTGTCTACAAGATCTTTAGCTAAGTTGGAATAGACACAGACCATACCTCGAATAATCACTAGAGAACCATGATCATAATCCTCAACTTCCTAGAGCTGATCTATCACCTTTCCACATACTCCCTGTAGTCAGGGGGGGGACCTCTTGGTGATGGTGGTGGTAATACCTTGAAATGTCATCCACCGCCAGCTGCACGGCTAGCTCCTCTGCCATGTCCACCTGCTCCCAACGAACCGATTTGATCGAATCTCTGTCTCTGCCTAGGTGGTCCTTCGACCATCTACTGATCATCCGAACGGCGGGTCGGATAGTTACGAGCCATGTGACCATTCCCGCCGCATATGAAACACTACCCACTCCTGGAATGAATGTCTCTCTACCAGGTTCCCCCACACAACCTATCCTAAGTCATGTGGTCATCCACGAGTGGGTCAGGTCCTCTTGGTCTTTTGCAACAACTATCTACTACCACCTATATAAGATTGTGATGCTTGTCGAATAGTGGTGTGTCTCACAGCTGGAGACTGCTCAGAAAAAAAAACTATCCACTAAGAGGGCTCTATTTTACACCCCTACCTACATCAGGATGCTGAGGGAGATCATTGAAGCCATGATCTCTCACCTGATCCCCTGCTCGAAGGTCGGGGCCCAGAAAAATTGGTCTCGAAATATATATGTGGAGTAGCACGAGAGGTTGGTGAACCTCACTGAGTACTATGACACCATCATGCTTCCCTGTTGTAGATTAACTGACACCTGAATCCGCAATGCATGTAGGGTTTATGGGAAAAACCCCAACCAAAACAGGCTCTTGAAGTCTGCCCAAAGTATTGTCGCCTCATCATGCACCTGGAGCATCAGGCTCCACCATATTCCTTCTGCTGCCTAAAGGGGACTCGCGGTATGGATCACCATAAGGTCGGATGGTGTCCCTACCAGTCTGAAGACTCTCAACTCAACCTCCAACTAATCCACAGATACTTCTGGGTCCATCTCTCCCCTGAACCTGGGCAGCCACGAGCAGCGGAAATCATGCAATGCTCTCAAGCATCATGCATCATCTGCTACTGTGGCTGGTGTCATCGGTGGCCCAATGGGTAGGGGTACCGCTGATACCTTTATTGGAAGAGGACCATGCACCATGGCTTCATTGCTCATTTGGATATCTGTGCATAAAACTCTCAGGGATCTAGCTGGTCATCTTTGGGGAAGAATCCTTAAAAAACATATGTGACATGGTCAAATACTATATCTGTTGAGCTGACCTGGTTGAGCTGACATATAGAAAACTTTTTAAAACACACATGCAATCATTGTTTTTGTGAACTGAGTCAGAAATCAATATTTAGGGTCCTGGTGTATGGATACGTTGGCCGCTACCCCAATAATGTACTCGCAGAAATTAAAACCACACTCAGTACCCTAAGAACTATTTATTCATAGAAAACATCAAAATCCTAACTTCTATGGTAGAACCGACTCCTATGATACGGGGCCCATGCTGTGACTACCCCAAACCCACCTTCTAAAGTCCAGGGGATGGAGACTAGAACCAAAGAAATAAATCCATCAACTAGGAAGGAATTGCCTATATATCTTTAAAATTCACACAACAAGGTACGAGCTGGAAACAAACACTAAATAAAACTGTATGAAAAATGAGTGCAGAAAAGTAAAAAGGGGATGGAAATAAAATCCCAAGAATAAATTACAAGGGAACTTAAATTACAAGTACTGGAAAAAGGGAAAAGAGCTCATGGAACATCCAATGGGAAATCCTACCTAAAGGGTTGGTACTGATCACATCCACATCACTCTATGTCCATCCGTCTCCTCTGTGTCTCGTCACAGCATGTTGTCATCCTCTGAGTACCGTCCAGTCCTAGTACCCTCATCCTTAGTCAGTGTTGTCTATATTCTGCATCTAACACAACGAGGTGTAGGCATATCCTGTTTAGGGGTGAGTATAACTATATTCATTAGATACCCCGAGACCCTCACGTTATCATAAATCCAACAAGGATAAACCAAAAAAGTATGAAATCAATAGATAACCCTACATTGGTATATGACCATACATATATCTAAGCTACCATGGAATCCATATCAATCACGAGGTATACACAATGCTGACTGACTCGACTCAAACAAATATTTTATTTGAGGGGTAGTATCAAGTAACATCCCTAGTCACACCGTCGAAACCTCTGCTACTGTAGAGCTCCTCCTCTATCGAGAACAGTTGGCCTACCGTGTCACCAAGGTTCTTCCCACTAACCTTGAACTGGTGAGTTATGCTTCATGTCGAGTATCGTGGGTCTAGTGCATCAACCACATGCTCCCCACTATGGGTCTGTTGCGCCACTAAGGTGCTCCCCCTTATAACCTACAAAGGTCTTTCTCTTGTCTAGTACCGTGGGTCTACCGCAACACCTAGGCGCTCCAAACTATGGGTCTGCCATGACACAAAGGGGCTTCCCACTGGGCTAGTCGAATCACTCCGAGTCGAATAGGTCAGCACTCGTCAGGTCTCAGCTAGATACTAGCTCTCGGCACTATGCACACTCGTCTCCAAGAGGATTCGCTCCACGAGCAATAAGTCGATACTCTAACTGTCACAAAGTCCCATGTAGAGGTACCTCAAAGGTCTGACACATCATAAGGGTCTCAACGCAATAGACGGTGCATCAATCAAATGTTCGGTCTGTGAGTTATAGCCTTTTAGTCCCACGGGCCCAGTTGGATTCGTGCATGATACACACTGACTTTATCTCAACATTAACCCAAACTCTAGTGGAGTATACTCAAAAGGACCATCACACTCAAAGAATACCAGGGCTGTTAACAGTTCATCAAAAGGTCATCTAGATCCAATGATATGTCCATAGAATGTAAAGGAGGGGGGGGGGGGGTTGAATCGGTCCTGGGTCGGGTCCAACCTAGTCGAACCGACCTGGCCTGACATAGTCAGACCCAATCCGATGGGTTTAGCACAACATGTTGTGAAGGATGCAACTAGCACAGGGGAAGGGACCGGTCGCGAGGGAGTGGACCGGACGTGCATCAGTGTAAGGGTAGTTTGTCCTAGAGGCGTCGTGAGGGGAACGACACGGCATCTTCACCCGGATGGATGAAGTCAGTTTTTCCAGCACTGCGAGGGGCGCTTCTAGGGAAAAAATGGGTGAGCGAGGTGTACGGGCTGGCACAGTTCAGCCGGGCTCCCAAGGTGCGTGAGGAACGTAGGCCAAAGTGGTTCGGCAAGGACATGAGAGGCGGTCAGGCATGCCGTTGGGCAGGTGAGCGGGGCATGGCCAGACCGGCAGGTGGGCCGGCGGGTGGCTAGGCTTTGCGCCTGGAGGGACGATAAGTGGCCGAGCAGGGTGAAGCCAGGTCGGTAGGTGGTTTTGAAATGGCCGGGGGGGAGGAGGGGCGCAGGCCGGCTCGGGGCAATGACGCTCGGCCGGGGCTGGTTGGGCTGGTTGCGGTGTTGGATGCCACGGGGGTGGGGGGGGGAAGATCACAGAGGCCGCGGGTAGCGCTGCCTTTGTCTACGCTTCCTTTTTTGCCTCGTTGATTTGTTTTCATGTCGAAGATCATCATAAACAAGAACAGTGGAGGGGTCGGCCCATGTTGGTTTGGCATGAAACCTCCACATTGAGGGTGGTTACATTTGGCTCATCAAGATAGGAGAACAATGAACAACTACTCTATCATCAAAGGAAACATATCCTTATTAATTATTTTGGAAGAATAGAAGAACATGGCATATAAAAGGAAACATCCCCTACCTTTGATATTTGTTTGACGATGATTCCTTGGAACGAAGTCGAATGAGATCATCATTCATCGCATTTTCCGCACACTTCAAATCCTGAGCTCATGTATCGACTCATTGATGACGATGTTGAGGGAATGTTGGTTGCTGAAGTTCCATGTCAGTAGGATCTAAGGATGAAGGTCGAAGGGGATGGTTTCTGACATTCTTTATTCTTCGTTTAAAGATAGGGTTCTTTCTTGGAGAATTATATATCTACCTACCACTCCTCTCCCCAATATTCCACACAAAATCCATAATTGAATAGATTGCCCCTCCAAATAATAGATTTTATATTATTTTAGATTGTTGGGAATAAAATTATATTTGTATCTTTTAATTAAAATAGATGGTTCAATTGATTAATGGGTAGGATTTGGAATAATAAATTATATGTTGAGTCAAATAATTAATGTGGAGGTGGTGGCACAATAAATGGTAGTGGTCAAGGGGATCCACCTCATTAATGAGAGAATTTGAGAGATTTTCCTCTGCTCCCATTATTAGGGGTCAAGTGTTCCATACCCCTATTATTCAAATTGTGTGTTTATGTGGACTCGGGTGGTCCCCACCACATTATCCCCACATGGTAGGTTGAGACGTGGGGGTCCACAGCAACATAACCTCTCATGGGAGGTTTTTTCCTGGTGGTCCTCACTTCCAACAACCACAAGGATGTTATAGATAAAGTGGGACTAACCTACAAACACCCACATGGCGGCTCAAATAACATTTAAGTGAAGCTTAATTTATTTTATTTTTTTTCACAAAAATAAAAAACTAACATTTATTCTCGACCCACTACCGTTGAAGTGAATGTCTCTTTAAACGCAAACTGGCACCGTGAGTTCAATATAGTGCTCAGATTTCAATTCAGAGCACTGATTCAAAAGTTATAAAAACATGCTCGTACGTTTACTGAATGTACATGAACAAAACATCAGAAATTGATTCTGGGCACAATGGGCCTCAGAACCACACACCATAAATTTTTTTGGACTTGTTAAATTCCCATGAATTTAAGGAAAAATTTTCAATAGAATTTCTGGTTCTTTTCATAAGAAAATTATTTTCTATTTTGAATTAGCATAATTTTTTTATATAATAATGTCAATATATTTTTTTTGGTAAAAATAACTTGTAAAAATTGAATTAATTAATTTTAAAAAATAATTTTAGAATGGGAATACTATTTATTATTCTGAAATGACAAAGTTTAAATTACCATAAAACGTTCCCAATACCGGGTTTCTATCTTTGTTTAACCAAATGACTTATATTTTACAATAATTATCAATTATGGATCATTGTGTCATGTGAATAACATGGGTAAATATTTTTCAAATTTTTTTTCCATGTGTTCCTTCTACCCCAAAAATAAATGAAAACCCCCTCTCCTCCCCTCTTACACTTCAAAATTTATTTATTAATGAAATTACCTACCCTAATATATTCATTACTTCCATACTCACATCCGAAATTCCTTTTATATATTAATGAAACCACATGTACAATCAGTAGGAATAATCCTAAAGTGGATCTCCAATAAAAAGTTATAAATATTTACATCATATTTGTTTACATTATCCACCACATCGATGAATTTTTTTTATAATAAATGGTATAATAAAATTAGTATCTAAAATATAACTCTAGTCTATTGTGTCATTTTTATAAACTATATACACCTCTTTATCTATTTAATTAAAAATAAAACTGTCGATCATATATAATGTGGACAACCACCTCACTATATGATGTTATCATTTTCCATCACCACACATTTCAACTACATAAAGCAATGAATTTAATTGTTATATATGTTATTTATGATTTTTATAATTATTTAATTATTAAATCAAATCTTACTTCTTATATTCTTTTCAATGGGAATATTATATCATCACTTGTGGCTATGGAAAACTACATCCTTAAGAAGTGATGTGATTAATTTATCACAAACACATTGCATGTAAGGTAATGAGGAAAAATTATAGGAATATATATGATATATATGATAAAATTATTTCTCTCTAAATATTATGAATCATTTATATTACTTTCATTATATTCATAGAGAAAAATTAAACAATGTGTATGAATGCATACGACCTACCATCTCCATGGAATGTGTATTTTATTTTCTATCACAATTTTTTATGGATTGCTATAATTACATATATACTAACTATATTTGATACATATATCATGGATTACATTATTAATATTAATTAAAAATGATCAATATAAAACGATTGATGATGTCAAATAAAAAACAAATTAAAAACAATTGATTCATTAAGCATAAAGTTATTTTAATTTGGAACTACTCTTTAATGGGTAATAATAGGACATATGAAAATAATATCATGAATATAAAACATATCTATGTTTATATAGTATGTTTATAATACAAATAAATTTTTATATATAGGATGATCAATTATTTATGATTGTTGATTATACATAGGGTATTGGATTTTGCCTCAATTTCATTCCCTGGAAAAAATGGTATATAATGCACATATTTTATTTTATGAGGTTAGTATAATACCCAAATCACATATCATTTCATGAATCTTATTCTATTAATTTTATTTAATGTTTCATTACTTTTTATTCATTAATGGGTATTATGATAGAAATTTTACGAATGCGGTTAGGGTTTCATGTTACAATATCACTGTTTTATAAGATTATTAATGATTATGATTATGATGATTAAATCCTATGATATTTTATAAAATATATTCATGAATTTTATTCGTATTATTTTGTTGATGATAACATTGTCTTATCATTTTCCACTATTAATATACGGATCATTCTGAAAGAATTTATTTAAATAATACAAAAAATCTTTCTCTCATGAGACGAAACCCCAGCTTAATCAATTTTCATGTAACCTTAAATTTCCTTTCAATTAAAATTTAATTTACTCTATGATTAGTAAATTTTATTTTAATATTTTTTTATATTTTAATATATAAATTATTTATGTTTTTTCCCTAGCATTCTTTGATTATATTTTTAAAAAAATTAAAAAATGAATTGTTTTAACATATAGGAAATGAATGTAATTTAAAAACATTAGGGCCAATTATATTTTTAAACATTCCATTATAATATCTCATTTATATTTTCAATGATTTTATTTCATCATAATTTCAAGAATTTATTATTTTCAATGGGTTCATTAAATGAATGTTTATTTTCCTTCTATAATTTTACAAGTGATTTTATATTAAATTGATGTTCTATCTATAATGAATAATTTTGAATTTACATATACAATAATAGTAATATGATTCAATGATATAATGATTATTATTTATTAGGAGGGTTTACATTTGTGGTGACATAATGTTTATGATAACTATTTCTTTTCCATGATTTATGTTATGATAAATATTTTATGAAATTAATTTAAATTTCTTGGTTTTTATATGATATATGTGACATCAAGATGATTTATTTTAATGGGTTCTGATATGCTGTGTTTTTTATAATCATCTAGCACAAATTTGTATGGTTTATGTTATGTGATGGGAGGGACTTATCTCACAACAATTTATTGGTTAACATATATTTATTTGTCATATCAAAGTGTATAAAAGAGGTTATCAAAATCCCCAATACGGGTATACACACAGTCATTCCAATCCCAAAAATTTAAATGAGATATTAACCCAAACCTAAAAAAGTGTCAAATAGAGGTTGTCTTAATCTCGAAGTAGGTACATAGTGGTTTTCTCAAGAACAAAATATTTATAAGGTGATTTTAGGTATAATTGACATATGTTATTTTATGTATATGGCACAAATATATTGCATTGGAAAAATTTATGTTGTTATGGTTCAGTTTTTTTAATTTTATTTTGAGTCATGCTTTAGGAACTGCCATGATTTTTTCGATGAATCATGTTAATGATCATTTATATTTAGGGAATGATTATTAAATTTTAATATCATGTTCTCATACAAATATTAAAAATATATGTTTATATATTCAATATTTATCCTTACTAACATTATATAATGAATCCAAGTTAATAATATTCTATACTTTGTGTCTGCATCATTACAAAATAATAAGATCCAAGAAAACACAAACTAAAGGACCAAATAGTTTATTATTCCAAGAATCCTTTATTCATACATGACAAAAAATTAAATTTTAAATTATAGATTACAAAAATTAATTTTCATTAATAAACAAAATATTATCCTTAACGTATCGCAGAATATTTGTAAAAAATTAATCCCTTTTATCATGTAAAAAATATAAAATAAAAATATAGTGTTCTATAATGATCAATAAGGGTATGATTATTGTAGAAGATATCAATAAAAATAGATAATCATTTTGGAAAGGTAAGAACCTAAAAAAATCCATATAAAAAATAATGTGATCATATTATGGAATGAATTAAACATGATCAAATGACATAGAAATTATCCCATGAGCCATTATTTAAAATTTATAGCGGATATCAATAATTGAATTATCAAGGATGGAATTCATAAATATGGACACTTAAAAAATTATATCATGGGATCATGCTATTACATATAATATATTCAATGATACATTCCAATAAAACTACTATAATTGAGGCTATGTGCAAATAAATCTATATAAATCGGAATGGATTTGGAAAAATTCTTATCGAATTTTTCTCTTGAGACATACTGACGCATTGATATACTATATTGATCACCCAAAATAAGATACAAAATTAAATTAATTTCTCATAATAGTGTGTTGTAACATAATCAATATAAACAATCATATTGAAAAAGTACAATAATTTATCATAACATTCCCAATTTAATAAATATCATTAAAAACCATTAATAGAATATAGGTAAAGGTAATAAAATTGAAAATCTATAAATAAATTTATTATAAGTCACTTGAATAAAGGATAATAATGATAAAAATACAACATATCGCTGGTTAATGATAACTACATTAATGGTTTCAAATCATTGATGAATAAAAATATGATACAAATACCTTGAAAAATTCATGAGGGAATAATTATTTTCTTTTTTAAAATAACCATTAAAAGGGTAACCCATTTTGAATTTCATGTTATTTTGAAATATATTTCTATAAATAATGAATTTTTAGAATATCTCGGAAAAAAATTATTTGAAAATCATTTTATACATGTCGTGTAAGAATCAATGAAAACAGGGTGGGTAAAAACATAAATGTTGTAAAAGTTAAAAATAACATTCCCTTTTCAATGAAAATTGTTAGAATAGTTCGTCATTTAGAAAAAATTGCAATATTACATTCATAACATATTCTAAAAAGTAAAAAATGGGAAAATATTAGTATGAAATCATTTTTTTGTTAAATAATATTTATTATGTTTTAAATGATAATTTTTGAAATGTTTTTCCAGTGAAAGTTAGACATAATGTCAGATTTTATAAAAACAAGTTTCTAAATATTATTAACATTCCAGTAGTTAATAATGCTTCAATTAGTGGAATATGCAATAAATTATAAAACTAAAAAAAGATTAAATGCGTTTATTAGTAAATATTATCATAATTTCCATTTTCATAAATTTAAAAATAAAAAATCACCATTAGAATGGGATTGTGAAATAAACCATTACAATGATCATAACATTAAATAAATAATTATACATGTAATTTATTAAGCATTTAAATAGTAAATTAACATATAAAATTTAAAATAAATAATTTGTGAATCAAAATACATTATAGACTTGATGATAGAATGATATATTCAATCAGGTAGATTCATAACCCAATAAAAGAAAATTGAGTTAGGAAATACATTACCCAACTTGTCATTTTAATTGATTTTAATTTAAAATACATTATATAGATTTTAAAATGATATAAAATATTAATATAAACCTTTTAATATTTCTAAAATCATATAAAATCATTTTAAAACATCTTATAATTCTTCTGTTAACAATCTTTCAGTATTTTCGTTGTTTTAGGTGATAATTTCCATAGTCTCCCATTTGGATTTCATCCTAAAATATGTAATGGCCTGGACCTCTCTATTCCATTACTTTTCGAAAATATGGTGTTTGAGGTGTTCCGGGATGTCAAGGTGACTTTTCCCCAATATTTTTTTTCCAAATTTCCAATTTAGTGAATACTGTTCTATCAGTGACGATTTAGTGAACAATGTTATATCAGTTAGGATTTAGTGAACAATGTTCTATCAGTGAGGATTTAGTAAACAGTTTTCAATCTGTGAGGATTGAGTGAACAGTGTTCTATCAGTGAGGATTCAGTGAACAATGTTCTGTTAGTGAGGTTCAGTGAACCGTTTTCTATTAGGGAGGTTCAGTGAACAGTGTTCTATCAGTGAGGGTTTGTGAATTGTTCTATCAGAAAAGTTCATTGAACAGTGATTCTAGAATGGTGATTTTTATCCGTAAACTCTATCGGTTACCTCTAACGGTAGGTGTACAGTAACAATATGTGTATAGTAACAATATGTGTACAGTTACGTTAGGTGTACAGTGTTTCCAGAATGGTGTGGTCTATTGGTAACCTCTAAGGGTACGTGTATAGTAACAGTAGGTGTACAGTAATGGTTGGTCTATAGTGTTTCCAGACCAGTGAGGTTCATGAACAATGTTTCCAGCTTCTTACAGTTCACCCCTTTGACGTTTCCTTTGATGTAAAATACATTAAAATCCTTATTTTAAGGAATCTTAAGGCTGATTCAATGACCATAAATCATATATTAAATATTCCTATGGATCAGGATGTTTTTACTTGTTCAGACAGCATGGGTTAATGTGATCCTATTTTAATGGGGAATTAAGCGTATCTTAAACCATCTGCCTATTAAATCTTCAAAAGGTGCAAGATATAATCCACCCCCATTCTTCCTCTTTGTTCTCAGCAATGAGATGCTAGATCATTTCAATCCTTCCCATAGGAGTTTCACATTCAATCTTTACTCCTCAGATTGGATCTACTCTATTTTTATTCTACCGAGATATATCGGTCATTCTTCGATATAAGGTTTGTTTTATAGTCATTCTTTTGGGGATCATATACTCCTGCTTCATGATTCCATGTTATATCATGTAATCTCTATACTTCTAATATGGTTTTTCTTAGAGTTTGGTTGGTGATGTCATATCGTGGCTTCCTCTGGTGGATGCAGTTGTCGCGAGAGGAGTATCGTGACCTGTTGTGTGGATAAAGAATGCGAAGATCTGTTTGAGGTCGGAGATTCGTTGATTCTCAATCTTTTACGTGAAATTGTATTGTTAGCATGTTTGATCCCACTGGATGACAATGTAATTTATATAATAAATATTTTATCCGGATAAAAAAATTGATATCGATCTTATGTTATTGCCTCTTCTTTTTCTAAATAGTGTCATATCTATGCTTGCATTGATTTTCTATTTGTTCTTGATGGAAATCGGTAAAGTATGTATACCTTAATTTATTGATAATTGTTGGATAATGATAAAGAGGCATGATAAAGAATCTTGTTTTGTTTGTAATTTAATTGTAATGAAATTAGTGCAGTAAGAATGTAATGTTTTTTGTGATAACATACTCCTTAGGTTTCCTGAATTTGGAACCACAGAATAAAAAATGGGTTAACAAAAGATGCATTAAAGAACTAGTGGATGTTAAAAGATAATTTCCTTTAGGGTTCTCAGTTATCCTCTTGTTTGTTTAAGGTCCAAGAGCCCAATTATGAGATTTTTGTTTTACTTCTGCTTTTGTTTTAATGTGAGATTTGATGGTTGTGGTAATATGTAGAGCATGGAGGCCCTTTTGGTTGTGGCAGTAGATGACGACTAGAGTGGTGAGATGCATCGGTTTATGCTTGTGGGTGATGAGGAAGATACCATGGATAATGGAATGGGATGGATGTTATTGTTGTATGCTTGGTAATTTTGATTGGTTGTTTATCTGCTTTACTTTTCCCCACTGCTCAAGGAAGCTGGTCTTACTTACCATTCTTTTGAATGAGGAGAAGACACACGGGGTATGCCACGTGCTTTCCGGGTTTATCTTCTCATAGAAGGATGGGTATATACTCTTGCTATAAGCGTAAAGGACTTGATGGGTAGTACATCTACTCACCATAATTAGACGACTTATGATTAGTATCATATAATGTTTTTCCATATTTCATGGGAATGTGGGAAAGTATTTATATAATTCATAATTGAATAAATGGTGTTAACCCATGGGGATAGAGTTGCTGGAAGATAATGATGAGGTTGTAATTTTTGATGGAACAGTTGACTTTGGGTGTGAAGCTAATGAAATTTAATGTGGGGTTGTTCATGGTTAATTAATGTTTAATGAATTAATTAACGTAAAGTGGAACTGATAAAAAGGGAATGAATTAATCTAATAATGCACTTTAAATGGTTATGTGCTTATAGGATACCCAGTCGTTGATGTAGTAGCCCGGAGACTGAGACACATTATCTGTAGTGTTTCTAAGACCAGGTTATGTCCATTATGTGGTTGTGAGATATAGTATATTCTGTACTTTTTTTGTTTCTATACGATACTCCACCCTTTCAGTAAGGTAAACTGATACCCCGTGGATTCTGAGCCCTAGGGGGTGTTTTCCCCAACATTCTGGTGGGAGGTTGGATGGCTAACTTCCCCCTTTGGCGCCGCTCTCTTATCTAGGTAGTTACTTTTGATGGTAGGCACATTGGTTACATTTCCCAATATATGTGTGTAGAGGGCTATACTGGCTTGTGGTTATTCAAACACATATATTAGAACTATAATTTTCTATGGACTACTATAGATGTAACATGTGTAGGCTATGATGGCTTGAGGATCCTTACTCGGTGTATGGGCTATAATGGATTGAGGTATAATCCCCAACGTATGATATACGTTATGTGAGTTGTGGTGGATCCCAGAAACTACCTAGTTACATGAGTACGTTGACGTGGTGGTTTTGTTGCATGAGGTTCATATTGGGGTGCTCCGCCTAGGAGTCTGCAGGCAAGCCTTTTTGTTGAGAGATGCTCTGGATGTATGATGTTGGAGAAAAGCGGCAAACAAGTGGGGAAGTAGTAGCGGGGTACCCTTGATTTTATTTATTATATGATATATTATTTTATGTGTTACTTGGAGAGAGTATCCATGGTGAGGTTGGGAACACAGTATACCTATTTAGGTGACGAGTAAGTTTCACTTGTTCTTCACTGTTCTTTAGCATTCTTTCTTTACTTTTTCACTAGAGGATTCGAGAAGGATCCTACTGAGTATACTGTTATAATCACCCTATGAATATATAAAGAGTTTTTCAGGTAACTTGGAGCCGGATGGAGATCAGGCTGGTGTTTACTAGCTTATTATTGTAGGAGTTTTTCGGGCTTGTGGTTGCTACTGTTTTACTTTCATTTGGGTAATTGTTGTTTTAAACTTTCGGTTATAGTACTTGTGCATGACATTTAATATGTGTACTTGGGATTCGTTTATATTGCAGTCTGAGTTGGAGTTGATTTGTGTCTATCTTATATCTCTCTTATGCATGCGTTCTCATAGAGGTTAATGTCTCCCATTTTGTGTGTTCTTATAACCTCAGTGCTATTCGCCAACCCAGGGCCTACTAGAGGTGTTACTCGAGTGAAATCATCTCCCTTATCACATTTCCAGCCTAGGAGGGGTATACGTTGTGGGGAGGGGGTCGTCACAGATTTGTATCAGAGGTCTGGTTGAGGGTTATGATGGAGTTTTGAGTTGGGCACTTGTGAGGTCGCATGGGTTGGAAGGGAAATGGTGTAATTCATGTTACTCAAGTGAGGTAAACACTGCAGACCAGCTGAGACAAAGGCATTTAGGGCCCCCTATGATCTGATGTATAGACCTTTAAGTTTACAATGGCCACTAAAAAAGGTGATACTAGTTGCAGGGTATAGACCTAGTAAAAGATCATGCATAATTATTCTTTGTGCCTGTGTTTGAATGGGTAGAACATGGGATAGGTAAACCTATAATGAATAAAAGAAAACAATTAATTAATTAATATTTATTCTTCCATATTCTAGGTTTAGGAACTCTTACAATTGGTATTTTATAGGTATGTCTCCAGGATGACTTCCTCATCTGGTTTGCATGGAAAATTCCTAGATAGTTGTTTCAGTAGATAATCAAAGGGTAGAGGTTGACGACGATGACACTTGGAGGAAGACACTTCGAAAGTTTTAGCACCAGAGTCTTCAGAAGTATGAGGGCTCTATTTAAGATATAGTCTCGGGAGACTGGTTAGAGGAGGTCGAGATCAGCTTCAGTACGATTCATGCTCGGATGGAACATTTGTTGTCCTTGGTTGTGGCAATGTTGTGTGGTGTAGTGAGGTAGTGGTGGTTCTTGTTCCTCGAGGATCGTGAGGATTCAACGATCTCATGGAAGGAGTTTAGAGATAGGTTTAGGGTCCAGTTTCATTCTTCGACTGTGAAGTAATCCAGTTCCAGGAGCTTCTAACCCTTCGACATGGGAGCCCATGTGTTCAAGTGTTTGGAATCTATTTTAGGACCATTTTACAATATAATTTAGACCTTCTACCAGATGACGAGGACAATGCGAGGCATTTTGAGGAGGGTTTGCATCCATAGATCGAGTGCCAGGTCACCCCATTTTTGTTGAAATCAAATCTTGAGGTACTGGAAAGGGAAGAGGTTGTCGAGAGGACTTTGGCCCATAGTAGATCATCACAAGAGGGGAATTAGCTTTATTACTCAAAAAGCAAAGTTGTGGTATGTGGGTTCTCGGTTTTCCGGGTAGAAGAGTTTACGTTTAGCCGGAGGTATGTCCTAGCCCTTCACATCACTTTTCACGAGAGGAAACAACTCACAGGCTTATACCAATGGATTAGGGTCTTGTTTTCATGTAGTAGTCATGTCCATCAGTAGTGGTAGTACCAGACCTTTTAGAGAAGTCATCATGCATTAGGCACTACACTCTAGGTTCCTCCGTTGAGGTAGTTCCAGCCGAGGCAGCAGCAGCCGGTTGCACCAGATTTAGATCAGCAGAGGGTAGATGGGGCAGACAGTGGACATCCCCATGATGCTCCCCGTCCTCAGAGAGTAGAGCGCGGTTATGGTGTTGGTCATCATTAGGTTCAGAGAGGCCATGGGGGAGGTTATAGTCAGCTTCGTGGTCTATCTTTTCCAGCTCCAGGCGAGCCAGATGTCGTTCAAGGTACCCTTTCCTTGTTTTCTAACTTGGTGTATGCCTTGTTTGATTCAGGAGTCACACACTTCTTCTTATCACCTACCCCTATCCTTGCTTTGGGACTTGAGGTAGAGAGGCTTCCAGTTCCCTTGGAATTGACTATGCTAGTTGGAGGTTGAGCTGATGTGTTTGAAGTATGTAGATACTGTGAGCTAAGGATGGGGAAACACTGCTCATGGTGAGCTTTTCTATTTTTATGAATAAAACCAAATGATGTCATCCTCAATATGGATTGATTGTATTCGGTGCAGGCTATCATTGATTTCTTTAGGGAGAAGTTCTTCTTCATTGGTGTAGATAGAGAGAAAGTGGTGTTTGTTGGTGAGCGATATCCTCAGATGGGTCATAGGCATGTTCCATGCTTATCATCCAGGATGGATGAGATGATGATGAGTTTTTTAGTGGTTCAGCAGTTGGCATTTCCCAGGGTTGTAGAGGAGTAACCTGATGTATTTCCAGAAGAGGTTGTAGCATTACCCCCTCGATGAGAGATCGAGTTTGGGATCGAGCTACATCCAAGAGTATCTTCAATCTCTATGTAACCATATAGGATGGCCCCTTCTGAGTTACGAGAGCTACGTATATAGCTTGATGGTCAGTTACAGTTTGGTTTTGTTCGGCCAACTGTGTCACAATGGGGTGCACCCGTTTTTTTCATGAATAAGGTTGACTGTAGTTTGCGGTTGTGTGTTGATTATAATTGTTTAAAAAAAAGTAAAAAAAATAATAGCTATCATCATCCACAAATTGATGATTTATTTGATCAACTGAATGTTGCAAGTTGGTTCTCATTAATCGAATTGTGCTCAGGATATCATCAGATTCGTTTGAAGGATGAGGATATTCCGAAGACTACCTTCTTTTGTCGTCATGGGCAATATGTGTTCATTGTAACACCATTTGGCATGACTAATTATCCAGCTGTATTCATGGGATTAATGAATTCCGTGTTTCGTGAGATCTTGGACAATTTTGTGGTTGTTTTCATCGACGACATCATTGTGTACTCCACATCTGAAGAGAAGTATGTAGGGGATCTACACTATTATCATGGTTTATTAAGAAAACCCTAAAGAATATCATTTAAATGTTGTAAAGAGAATTTTCAAATACCTCAATCATACACCTAATCTAGGACTGTTTTAACCTAATGGAAAATCATTTGAATTTCTTAGTTATTCTGATGATGACTACAGTGGCTGTAAGTTAGATAGAAAATGAACCACTGGAACATGTCACATTTGAGGCAAGTCACAAGTATCATTGTGTAGTAAGAAACAAAAATTTGTTGCATTGTCTATTATAGAAGCTGAATACATAGCTGATGTAAGTTGTTTTACAAAAAATTTGTGGATGAAACGCACAATACTAGATTATGGATATCAGTTCATACATGTACCTATAAATTGTGACAACACAAGTGCTATTAAAATGTCAAAGAATCCTGTTTCACATTCTATGAAAAAGCACATTGATGTAATACATCACTTTTTGAGAGATCATTATAAAAAAAGTGATATCACATTAGAATTCACTGGTATTGAATATCAACATGCTGATATATTCACCAACCCATTAAATTCTGAGATGATAGACTATATCATACATGAACTAGGAATGAAAAATCTTAAATAGAAACCATACTGGTTTTTGTTTCAGTTCTTACTATTCAATATCTTATTGTGTTACACTTTACTTTAACATTGAATATAGTTTCTTACTTAATGTCTGATGTTTCCAGTCTCACCGTTAGTATTTTGAATATACATTCTAATGTTTATTGTCTCACTGTAATGCACAATGAGATGTTCGTTCACAGTCTCACCATGAAGCTCGTTCATTGTCTTACCATAATGACTAGACAAGGGCTCACCATAAAAATTCTTTATGTTTTTCTTCAAACCAGTATCGCAGTAATTATAATTTTCACCTTTTTATTTTCCTGAGTTTTTATTTTTTCAACGTTTTGAATTCCTAATTTATAAAACAAAAGAAGTATCACTCTATTCTTCACTCAAGGATTCTTCTAATTACTCCTTTAAAACCCTTCTTCATACCTGAAACCCTTCTCTCACTTGAACCGTCAGTGAATATCATGAATTAAGCGTCCATCATCATCGACACATGAAAAGCGTAGCTCGATAAAGAATAATATTGCACCTAATCGGACACCAGAAGGACCCTTAATTTTGAATCTTGTAAACTGGATTTTTGTACATGAGAGTGAGATGTCCCCCAATTTTCTTCTGTCCTGTAATCCTCTAGTATTGATTGTGTTATAAAAAAAGCTTGTTAGAATGGTTCTTGAAGGAAGATAGTTCCATATACCCTAGGTTAGTGGAAATTTTTTACAACTATGTCTAATTCTTCTTCGATACGGGTAATAGTTATGTTGTACAAAGCTGGGTTAATGACCAGAGATTCCCATTTTCTTTGAGGTTATGGGCTACATGCCTTAGGATACCTCATGATTTCATTAGTGAGGATTATCAAAGAGGACCACACCTTCAACAAAATTCATTGATTTAGAAGATGCTCTGAAATTCATAACTGGAAATGGTACCCAGAGGAGAGCCATTGCTATTGAATTAGATGGAGAATCTAGGATTCTATTCAAGTTTCTACAAGATTTGGTTAGACTGAGAAAAGATTATTTTTCTGTTTTCAAATATCATGATGTGTTCATAATTCACCTTATAAAAAAGGGGCATAAGATCATATTGTTCAATTATATCATACACCACATGTGTGAGTTGATCAATGTCACATCTACGTTAACTTCTTTATTCTACTCTCAGAAAATATCATCCATTCTTCTTACCAAGGGTATGGTTGGACCTAATGGGGATGTAATTATGAACTCTGAGTAATTTCTCTCAAAATCCATTATCAAATGAAAGAATATAAACAGGAATCCTTGGAAAAAGTAATGGGTGGAAGACAATGATATAGTTTTTTGAGAAATTCAATCCAGTGGATTATCCCTCAATACCATGAGATATTTCTGATTGTAGTTTAGAACCAGATGAGATTGTTGAGAATCCTGAAAAAGGGGAAGAACAAGAAAAAGTTCCACCTACAGAACCTATTATAATTGATGAATACATGACAATTGTTCCTCTTGTAGTTATTGAAGAAGAAGTCTCTAATCCTAAAGTAGTAGTTAATTTGTAAACTAATCCTGAAGGTGTAATAGATTCAACTTCTAAAGAACCTAAAAAGCATGAACTGGAAGAGCCTATATTAGAAGAGCCTATAGTGGAAGAGACACCTATTTTCAATGAGGTAAATCTTGAGGAAATCCCTATGGAATAATTTGTTCCTGAAATCATACCTACAGCTAAAGAACAGATGGAGTGAGCTTTTCAGCTGGCATGAAAGTAAATGAGTAAGGAACCAACAGTTGAGTCTGTGGAATTAAACCAAGATACTAAGCCTCTCAGTCCTGAGAAGGAGGAATTAGTTAAAGTGGAGAAAACCCAAAATCATTTGTCTATTGAATCCTCACATCCAACTGAGTCATTTCCTCTTGAAACTCAGTATAAATTTCATAGTTTCTATGATGTGGATGTCTCTCAGCAAGTTCTTGCAAATAGAATTGACATTTCCTCTATATTTTAGTTGAAATCAGACTCCATTATTGGACCTGAGAATGAACCTATACTCGTACTAGTTCCTACTCTAGAACCATTTTCTAACCATCCATCTTTTGTGAGTAAGGATGATCTAAATGAATTTGGTGCTACCATATTATCAGGAGTTGAGAAAATCATGAATACCCAACCTCTTCCACGAACAAATTTAAGTGAGAGAGATGCCTCACTATTATTGGAGAAAATTATATGGAAAATACAACCTATGATGCTCCATGAAATTCAAGAAGTAAGAGTGGAAAATATTTTGATCAGTAATAAAGTGAATACCCAAATAAGTATGGTTGAAGACATACAAATAAAGCTACATTCGAGACTTGAGTCAATTGCTCCTCCTAAAGAATCTATTTCTCCTCCTCTAGAACCTATTGCTCCTCAAATCCCACAGGCTGGTCTGTCTCAGATTCAACCATATCTAGCATCCTTATATGAAAATATTTCTGGTAGGAACAAACATATTGTTAGTGATATAAAAGAGATTGTTTCCAATCTCAATAAACCCAATGATGAGTATAAAATATGTCTTCATGAAGTACTGAATCAACTAAAATATGTTAGCACAACTGTCAAAGATTCATGTCATGCTCTACACCCTCATTAGACAGTGATCTACTCAGAACTATATTCATTGAAGTGATTTAGAATGTAGTTAGAGTCTTCAATATTGTTTCCTTATCTTATGTGATCAAGAACAGTGAAAAAGTTCATGACCCAGTACAAGTACACTATAAAAATTATAATGAAGCCCATCAAGAGATTTCCATGAAGTGGATTTCTACATCAATATAATCTTCTCCAAATCCAATATGACAAATCATTTCATGTATCTCGTAGAAAATATGCGGCTTCATCCCGTGAATCACGATTTCATGACCCAAGTCCAGAAGCTCACATGGTTTACTCGATTGTTAGAAATGTTAATATAGAAAAAGGATGATTTTGAGAAAGCCATGAAGTATGGTGGAGAGATCATTACAGATTTCATCAAACTCTTGAGGCCCTATCTTCATGTCTAGAGTTCTGCCATTGTTGATCTAGTGGCTACACCTCTCAGACCTAGGCTACCTACCTTCACATTTGTTCTAGCCTCAACCAATATGTCTATTTGCCAAGCACTAAGTCTGATCAGGCATGTGATTCTCGAGCAGCAACTGACTAGATCTTCTAAAGATCCTACCTTGGCTCCCTCCGTCATTGAAGATCTTCCTTTACCCTATTCATCAACAACCTCACTTTCTTTTACTAACTCGACCTCTACCCCTATGGATTCCTTTTCTTCCACTACAGCTAAAGGCAAAGAGAAGTCCAACCCTTGAAGAAGAATATTGATTACTTTTTTTTGATAGGGATGCTTTTGCTTTTGTATTACTCTTATGTTTTGTAATGATCCTTTCTTGATATTAGTGGAATGTTTATTTTTTTACTTCACTTATTTCATCATTTTGATAATCCCAAAAGGGGAAAAATTTCTATATGTTATCCATTTATCTCTAGTTGAATCTAATATACACATTAACTTTATATGATTTTTGATCATCAAAATTAGTGAGATTTTCAGACTCCTCATGTATTAATCCTTTTTTAATGATCACAAATCTTATTCAACAAAGTAACAACCTCTAAATTATATACAATCATTTGTATTTATGTATATAGATTTCTCATTCTTTAAGAAGAGACACACAAGATCTTAATTGTTCTATAGTAATTGTACTTACATTATACTATCTTTGATCTACTCTCATTATATCCTCTTTGACAAATGCATTATTCTAATCATTTTTTATTATCATCATTATTTATGTATGAACACAGTTAATTTAAAAAGTCTAAGACATTGTGAGTCTGCCACCTGCTATGTATTTCTGGCATCGTGAAGCCATACACTGTGAAGCAGACACCGTGAAGCCAGACACCATGAAATCCATACACCATGAAAGACAGACATCGTGATGCCAGACACCATAGAGCCAGACACTGTGAAAAAATACACCGTGAAGCAAGACACCGTGAAGCAGACACCGTGAAGCAAGACACCATGAACAAGACACCATGAAGCAAGACACCTTCAAGCAAGATACCTTGAACAAGACACCGTGAACAAGACAATGTGAACAAGACACCATGAAAAATACACCATGACACTCAAACACTGTGATCAATCTATACACCATGTGAATGATATACCATTTCCATGACATACTGTGACACCATTTCTTAAAATATTTTTTCATCTTTCAATTTAATTTCTAACAATCATATTTTTTGTTTTGAATACTACTGTTATCAATTAATTTGGGTTGTCCGCATGTCAAAGATCCGTACCTCATACCAGTAAAAGGTAATATTTCATATTGTTTTAGAAAAAGGAATAAAAGGGATATCGAGCTACTGCAGATAAATACAGAGACATATAGGTAAAGAAGAACATAATATACCTACGAGAGACAAACAAAAAGATACACACATACATGAAAAGTGGAAGACACTAAGAATACTCATACACATCAAGAACATATGTTCAAAGGGGAGATTCAAGCACTACAAGGAATACTATCAGTTTCAAGTTGAACACCTGTACTGGAAGTGAAGGAACAAAACCACAACACATTTTTTCCAGACAACTTGTACAGAAGGAAACAAAGCATCATCTGCTTCAATCCAATGGAGTCCAGAGCTGTATGGAAATAACACAAGAGCATTCTAAACTCTTCTCCGTATTATTTCTCTTCTATTATAATATTTATTACCTTATGAGGAGTGTGTCCTTCTATCTGTTTGGACACATATTGACTCCTAAGATGAACTAGAGGATATTGAAATCCTCCCACCAAACTCTTTATACCTTTTTGTATCCCACATAGAACTTTGGTAGTGGTCTGAGGACCTGGACAGGTAGTGTGCGATTGTTGCTTCTTTCCCACGTAGAACTGTTGTAGAGGTCTGAGGACCTGGACAGTTTGAGTAGTGTTGTCTACCCAGATTCAGGGTGTGGATCAATGTTATATATATAAACTATCTGAGAGGACTATGTCTCATTTTGAGACTGAACCTATGGGTAAAAACTATTGTGAATCTTATTTTAGTTTAAACTGTTTTCAATATTCCGCTACTAGTTACTTTGAAATTCATAACATTTTTATGTTAACTCTAATAGTTGAACTAGCAAGTGTTTTTAATTATTGTGAACTAGTAAGTTGGTTTCTAAAGCTAACATAATCTTCTAATTATGTAAACTGAGAAATAATCAATCTTTGAGAAACTAATTAAACAATTAAAATCATTATAAATTCACTACAGTTTAACTTGTGTTATTAATTGGGGGATTTCAATATTAATCTTTTAAACAGAAATTTTTAATAGGAACTCGATTCACCCCCTCGTGAGTATCCACTCCAACCAATAAATACCATGGTTGATATAAAATTCATGAAATGATATATGAACACATTATTATACTGAACATTTATATTAAATAAAGATAATAAATAAGATATGTCACAATGAATAGAAAGTTATATAAAAAACCCTTAATAATTTTATATCTTTTGATTAAAAATCCGTTTAACGAATGATTAATATATTAATATTATTAATCATTTAATTAAATTAGTATTTTTAATTAATTTCATAATTAATTTTTCACATAATATAAAATATATCACAATTGGCAACATGAAATATATAATTAGAAATTATTTTTCAGACTAAGAAACCCTCACATTTAATCCCCCATAACCATTCATGATTTTACCTCATGTGAAAAAAGAATAAATATATTTCATTGAGCTATTACATTCCAATATTTTTATATAAATATAAAGAAATATTCCATTAATTTCATCAATTATCACTATTTATTAAATTATATTACACTGGTATATTTTATTTTGAATGTTTTGTACTATAAACCTTAATTTATTATTTGATAACTATTTTGTAATAAAATTTTCGATTCTTTTTTATTACCAAAATTTTAATCGTTTATAAATTATTTCAACTTATAGTGTAATATTTTCATTATTCATTATATTCCATTTTTATTTATTGAAAAATAAAGATATAATCTGTAAAAATGGAATTTTTAATTTTCACGTTATACCATGCTTTACAATTGAAAGTTTATATTTAAAAATTTATTAAATTTAAAAAAATTTAAAACCCTATAAATATTAAATAAATTCTTTCCTCATATTATCATTTTATAAAATTCCTTAATAATTCATTACATTATGGAAGTAGCATCTAAAACAGATCAAAATATTAGTTTGTTATAATTATTTATTTAGAATTGAATTATTTATATCGAAAGATAATGAAAAATATGTATAGTCATAAATTTTTTTTAAAATACATATATCAAAATAAAATTCACTCATATATATATTTATAAATGGTGTTTAAAAAAAATCATACCTAGAGGCAATAGTCTTTGTATTCTCCAAATTTTTTTTACATTTCTCAACAAATTTGATGGAATGAATTTATATTAAATATTCTGATCATATATTCATACTTATGAAAAAGTTAACATATGATTTCATTAAATATATTATTTCTACCATTTCTATAATGTAGTAATGAAAATCCACCCACATCAGTTTTTGGCTGTGATAGATCACACATACGCATGATCGATGTTTTTTTATATTTCCTATTGTAAAATGAAAATTGAATAATGGTTTATCGTATAATATAATTACATTTATATATATCAATATAGCTGATTTAATTATATTATAGAGTTTTGGATGGAAAATTATGCGGTTGATTAAAATGGAAAAAATACATAGTAACAAATACTCACATTTAGAACATAAATTTCCCCTGGAAATGATGTAAAAAATTTGTACCATATGTAATATCAATGAGGATAGTATTTTATAAATACATGATGGAAATATATAATGAGATAATTTTAATATTTTGAAGTGTAATTTATAATAAAACGTGGAATTAAGAAGAAATGGAAGTGGTCACCTTCTATAAGTGAAGAGATGAGTAATTTTTGATGTACACATAATATTCCAACAATTATAAGTCACTATTTAAGAGTGAAAGGTTATTAAAGATATACATATTTTTTTATGGTGATATAAGGTCTATAATCCCTCTTAAAATAAAAATTAAAAATGTTTTGATCAATATTTTTTAAATAATTTTCTTATATTTCTTCGTATTAGTTTTCATAATTCAATATAGTTTTTAAAAATTTAACATAATCTTGTTTTTTAAAAAATATTTTATACATTTAAAAAATAATATGATATAAAAATAATTTTTTCTCTATATAAAATAGTTTAATTTCAGAAAAATTTATAATATTATTAAATAAAATAAATATATAGAAAAATTGTTTTGAATAAATTCTTTTTAGACCATTAAGTGTTATTTAAATTATGTATTACTAACTATAAAATTTATTAATAATAACTTAATTTTTTATATTTTTAAAAACCATATCAAATTTATTATATAAAATATATATATTTAATTTATTATATAATATTTACATGTCTTTGATAAAACATTTAATTGGAAATAACACATTTTATATTGTCATTATAAATAACATTAACATTATTGATCATTATTTTGTTCTTAGAAAATGATAATTATGTTTTTTAATAATATTACATTTTTTATCTATAACATTAAATCTATTTTTAATATTTAAATTTATATGTAATGAATATATTTTTTCATGTAAGAAAATAAAATAGTTTTTGGAGTAAAATATTACATTGGATTCCAAATTGACAACCATAGGATTTACAAAATTTAATGGGAAATTTTTAATTATATTTTACATCATAATTTTATAGTTTTATATGTCATTATTTTAAAAAAATTAATTCATTCTTATATTATTATAATTTCATAGAATTTTCAGATTTAGAAAAATTAATAGTTTCTCATTGTTCAAATAAAAATAAATTATTTTTGACAAATATCAACAAATATAGATATGGATATGTTAAAACGATATAAAATGTATGTAAATTTTACAAATTTGGACAATAATATGAATACATTTATCAGTAAAATAAACATACCTTCTATAATGGAAAAATTATTTTACATTACCATTCTCTTTGAAATAATTATATTTTATTTATATATTTTTATGAACTTATACTAGATTCTAATATTGAAATTTACTAATGTATCTATTATTATTAGTTTTTATCAGTAATTTTAATCTAATATTTCCATAATCATTTTGGATATTGTTTAGTATGAAAGAAGTTGTAAAATATTGTACTATTTTAGGGAAAAATATATTCTAAACTAATTGTGTGTCAAATTTCCCCTCCCAAATATAAAATAACATACTAAAAATTTAAATTATCGACATGAAAACGAATAATAAATGGGATATATAATTAACTAATGATATATCTTGTTAATAGTTGTACAACACATTTTCCATGGTAATATAATGAACTATTTGAAATAAATATAAATCTTTAGGTTTTATTAGGGACACACGTTTCACAAAAACATTTTTAGGAGCATGTTTCCCACAAAATACTACAACCAAAATGGATATGATAATTTCAAAAATAATCATTTTAACAATAATATGAAAATGAAGATGGAATCATATGATACCATGTCTTATGATTACTATATTTCAATATATGATCCATTCATCTCAACATTTATATAATGGGTTCACCATATCCCTCCATTATTTTGAGAATGGAATTTGAGATCCACATCCATGTTAGGTTAAATAAAATTCATAGAAACATATTATGTCATAAAATATAATTTATATACTTCATAACTATTTTAAAATAGGATTTTAACAGAAAATGAATACCATTCATGAGTGTCTAGTAAAGAGAAAAGTATTTTCCCCTATTAATTCTACTATTGAATATTTATTAGTTACTATATAATTTATTATCTATGTGAATATAAATATATGTATCTTTTCCAAATTCACATATAATTTACAATATAAAAAATATAGTTTTAATTTCAAGGAAATCGTACAATATCTACAATACTAAAGAATTATGATCTTTTTATTAACATTACTTTTCATTGGACTTATTAATGGTGTTTTCAAAAAATTCCACATATCTTAATCTTCAAAAATAACAAAAATAATAAAAAAACATAACTCCTTTCTAATAACAAACATGAAAACATAATATCATAATATCATAATTTTTATTAACTTCTATAATTCAATGATTGAAAAATATACATCACACACAATCACAAAAATACATGGTTTGGTATAATTGGTGAATAAATACTTAATAAACATATTCTGTAACACTGATGAACATTGTTATATAATTTTGTAACATTTTGGTCCCATCCTTACATCCAATATGTTATAAGAATACATGTCACTTTTGGAATAAAAATGTAAGAACGTCATGATGTAAGAATCCTAGTTCGAGAAAATCACCACATAATATTCAATGGATATATAAATATATTTTGTAAAATCATGATAAGGGGCGATATATATTATTAAAATAATAAGTAAAAATAATATTTTCTCTAATCCCTAATAGAATGAAATGTAAAATCAACAGTTAAAACCTATACCATTCGAAGAAGAGTGTTAAAAAATGTGACATTAAGCATTACACAAAATCCATAATCATTATGATAAGATATTGTATTTCATGGAAATTTGGAATAATTTTAAAATATGGACAAAAATTGTTTTTGAAAAATTAAAATAGAAGAGTGATATTGGACTCCCATTTTCCATGTCAATATAAAGAATTTATCACTACCTGATTTCCATAATATATCATACTTCACTGATTGATTAATTTAAAAAATATAAAGGAATAATCACTTCCAAATTATTAAAACATAGTGTATTTTTAATTATTACATCCTTCCCTTAATATAGTAGATAAATAATAACATCCTCATTTATATCACATTGTAGAGAAGGAATTACATTATAATTCATTCTTTAGGTCATGAAAAAAATATTGATTAACATAATAATATCATGGGATATAAATCCTTAATAAATTCATTAAACAAAAATATAGTACCTGTAAGAGACCAAGGTTTTTAAAATAAATTTAAATACTTAAAAAATTGTATTAAGAATATTGTTTTAACTTCCCCTTAAGCAAAATATTTTCAATAAATATATTTGAATGGAAAAAAAATTCAAATAGGGTTGTGATCATCATTTCATTTAGTGTCTGATATATCTAACTTGATTTTTTGGTAAATAGTGACATACACTTATTAACAGTAATATGATTATTGTGACTAGTAAATCATATCTTTATTTTATTTTACTAATTTTATAAGATAACAAGATATTGGTTAATGTTTTAAGGTGTTAAAAATTCATTTATAGATTAAAATTGTTTTTTTCTAGTACTTTATCATTTTATTTAAATATTAAATTAATAATATTAATAATATTATTTTAAAAAATTGAGATCATTTAGAATTATAATCTTCCAAAATGGTTATCATGAATTTTTATGGTTTTTTAGGAAAATCATAATTTTTTTTGAATAGTAATGTACGATAAATTACAATAAATGATAAATAATTGTTATACTACATCAGAGGTGATGCAAGGATAATGTAAAGACATTTGGTTTAAAATCACACGCAATTATTACTATTTGGTTTCACATGAGTCAAGACTACTCATAATATTAATAAAAATTGAAATAATGATTAAAATAATGTAATACCCCTCTGATACTCTTATATAAATACCGACAACATTTCTCTCTTCCTCCCACACCTCTAAATCCTTATGCATTGTCTATGTTCTACCCAATCTCTTTCCCTTGGATCTTCGCAAGGTCCAAGACTAGCTTGTATCTCCAAAACTGAAAACCAATGGCCATAAGAATAATCTCAATGAATATATATATAGAGGAGTATTAAACAAGTATAAAGTTAGACAAACTTGATGTAAGGGAAATCATAGACCAATTTCCAATTTCGGGAAGAAAATTTTACTTTATATATTATGTTGTATTGATATTATTTTTGTGATGAATTTTTGTATGTATTATATTGTATCATGTGTATTTACAGTGAATACTCCAATTTATTCCATTTAATTCTAACTAAAATTATATGTGTAAGTTACTTTCCTTTTAAAATCATATTAAAAGGATATGAAATAATATTTATAAAAAATTTTATATATATATTTCATGGGGGGTTATATTTTTTTCATGTGCCTTTATTACCATTATATATTCATTGGACATAGTCATATATGTTGAGCCCATTATAGCTCATGATATGTTGGATTGAGCCCAATATATATTAATAAATGTTTGGTTGAGCACACAATAGCTCACGATATAACATGTTATCCCAATTATATATCTCTAATTAATTGGGTTCTCCAAAGATGGAATTTGAAAAAAAAATCTTTGAAGTTTAAGGTTTCATTCCAGAGTTATATGGTAAATTTTTCCAATGAAAACAACATTATGTTTCCCTACATGTTAATGAGTTTTTATAATATGGGTCTTAGTGGTTTTTATGTTACGACATGACTAACGATTTTATTCCATGCATGCCTTACTGAGTTTTTTGTTTTAATCCCATGATTATAAATGTTTTATCACATGTTATAAGAATTTGTATGAGAAATATGGAATATAATTTAAATTTCATAAATCATTTCCCAATGAATTAGGACTTATTTGTAAGTTAATATATTTTGAAAAAAAATTTATTGTTTTAATAGAATACAAATGTATGATTATGAGATGTCATGAATATTTTTTTTCATAATTGTAACAGCCCAAGATTTTATAAAGAAATATTCTTTTTAATTTTATTAATGTCTTGTGTTGTACGCTACACCAAAAGGAGCTTGCACAACCCACATCCTTGACTTGCCTTGCATTACACGCAATCACGACCTTCCTCGATAGCGTGTGTAATACGCAATACCGAGTTTCACTAAACAACGATATGCTATTAAAATATTATTAAAACTACCCGTTATGAATAGTAATAACCACTTTTTAAAATTATGTAAATCTTATTTTTCAAAATGAACTTCATTTTTGGATTCGGAGTATCGAATTTAGCCTAAGGTGAAATTTTGGTACTTTTCGGATAACTTTCATATTCTGATGAATAGTGAAAATTACTAATTTATAATTAAAAACAACTTTTTTTTAATCGAAATAATTAATAGTGATAAATTATTAATTTAAGTGGTTTTAATGTATATTTAGAATATATTTTTACAATTTAATACAATGTTGGTCATTGGATGTAATTTCACATTTAAACCAGACGTAATCAAATGTCAATCTTTTGATAGATATTGTTTCTTAAAAACACGCTATTTGTGTTAACAGCGGGATTTAATTATAAATTTAATTAATGCAATTTCTATGTTATGAATTTGGTAAAATAGACATCATTTTTGAATTCGAAATATGAAATATATCTTAGGATGAAATTTTGGCATTATTCTGAAAAACATCAATTTTTGATGAATAGTGAAACTAGTAAGTGGTAGGTTAAAAACTAAATTTTGCATAAAACTTAATTTTACCGCTTCTGTGAATGGAATTTCGAAAATCCGAGAGACACGGTTAATATCAAGGACTAAAATTTGGTTCAATGAGATGAAAATAATTTTTTGGTGAATAGTAACTTTTTACTTTTTTTTACCGCGGTTATTAGTAAATTGGGTAACTAAGGGTAAATATGGTATTAATATTACCCTAACACATGTCCTAATTCTATTGGACAAGTGTAATTCGACCAAAAACAAACTTAGGAATAAAATATGACCATTTAGGCCCACTTGGATTAGATTAGGACATTTATTATTAATTTATTTAAAGAAAGGTTAAAATAGTTAAAATCAAAGTTTAATAAGTAAATCATTTTTAATATGGGGTTATACATAAGATAAATTCGATTGTAAATATTTATTAGAAAGCTAAAAAGATTTCCTACATGATTGTATTTTATTTGTAATTTTTAGACATCAAATAATTTAATTTATTTATGACACAACGATGATGTAGTAATTATCTTATTAATGAAATATTGACATAATTGATGTTATAAACACCAAAATAAATGTAATTTGAAAATTTTTATGCATTCCACTAATTTTCTAGGTTACTATGATATATTAATGTTTATTTAATCAACTTTGTTCGAACATTTAATTCTGTTATGACTTTCACAAAAATCATATATCAAATAGTGTCAAAATTGACACAAAATAGTTTTTAAATCAAATATTATATTATTAATTGTTATTTTATTCCTAAAAATCTAAGGTTCGGCCAAATGACTTAGATAAGGATATATATATTAATAATAAACAATTTGGGGTTCGTTTGGCATGTTATAGTAAGTGTATTAACCATATAGTGAAAGAAAACAAAAAGACACGGTAAAAGATAAATTATTTAACTTAGAGTTAAATCTAATTGATAAGGTTAAAATAATATCCTAAACTTGTCTAAATTCTATTGGTTGATAGGATTTCGACCCATCCCCACTTTAGATTCGAAATAAGACCCTTTGAAACCATTATAAACCGATTTTGACTTTAATATAAAATAATATTTTGAGATATTCCTAAGGTGCCCCTCTCCTCCCTTATAAAAGGACACCTCCTCCCCCTCCTCCTCACACCAATTTGAGCACTCAAGCTCGGCCAACCCCTGCCAAAATCTCTTCTCCACTTCCCTAGAAACATCCTAGAGGTTCTGGTCTTACTCAAAGACCAATTTTAGTTCCCTAAGAGGAGGTCTCCAAAAGGCGCTTCGAAGAAGAGGTAATTACCGTTACCAATTCTTTCATCTTTATTTCTTCTTCCACTTCTTCTTCTTAGGTTGTTTCATTATGAAGTAATAACATCAGTATCACTCATATACTGATATGTTATTATAAGTATGAAACAAACCTATTTGACCATCTATCCATCCTACGGAAAAAGAAATCACTGCGCGTGCGTACGTACGGAATACCGTCTCCACGCCGTGGTGTAATCTATTTTCCACCACCACCTTACACGGATGGGTATAATGGTGTAAAGAATAACTATACATAGTTATTACAACATCATATTGATTCTGATATATTGTATAATCCACTCCAATTCAGTTCAATATTTATGGAAATGATATCATCGCTCGTGCGTACGTACGGACTACTGTCTCCACGACGCGATGAGATTCATTCTCCATGTAAACCATTAAAGAATGATTATAAAGTATATATAAGAAATAATAATGAAATATATGACATTATAAAGCTACTGGATTTATGTATATATATATTTATGTCATCTACTTACTTCCATTTCAAGACAATAAGGAAAGTAAAACAGCGTTCATGCGTACGTACGGACTACCGTCTCCATGAACGGTGTTTTTCATTTTATTAATCTATCTATTATATATATATATATATACTGTATATATATGATATATAAATCATATTTTATATTCTGGAAGTAAGTAAATCATGATATAAGTAATAGTGATGTCAAGAACAACAAGTCAAAACACCTAAGATAAATGAAACGATTTTACCCAAAACGCTTCTTTAACATGGAATTTACAAAAGAACGGGTAATATAATGTCATAAGTGAACCATATATGATATCATAACAATGAATATGATTCTGGAATAAGTCAATAACATGATTTAAATCATTATACAGGAGGTTTGGACACTTACAAAGCAAGTCGGACATAAGGTAAGGGAAATATCACAATCTCACTTTTATCCGAGATTGTTTTTACTTTGGTAATTACTGGGGTGTATTTTATCATCCAAATCCATGCTTCCTCAATATGTAATGTTATTTCCATCCACCTACATTTTTTTTTAAATACAAATTTACCCTTCGGTGAGTTTTTGTAAAAGATATGAAAGGAATCTTTTGCCGTTTTTCGTACGAGGTACTTTTTGACTTTTCCGACAAAAGTAGGAAAAATGTTTTTTTTAACTTAAACGGCACGAACGGATTTTTACGGTTTTATAAAGCCTTATTTTCATGAAGCTTCCTCAAAAAGATTTCATGACTATTTTCAATAAAATCTCTTTCTTTTAAAATTGCATGATGTTTTGTGAAAAGGAATTGATTTGGAAGAAGAAAGGATATTTTCCTCAAGAATTCATTTCAAGTGTTTTATCAAAATTATTTTCCATCTAAGATAATAAAGGGTTCTGTTTCTATCCATATTTTTACATTGTTTTGACTATGTTGTGATGGAATTATGTTTATTAATTCCTTTATCTTATATGAATGGTTTTATGATGTCATGTTGTTTAAGAATCCCATTTTTATTACATGGGTTATGCTATGATGTATGGTTTATGATTTTGTGGCACACATAAGAATGATATCATTATGAGAAGGGTGGGACCTATATCTCCCTCCAATGCATTGGGTAAAGATTTTATATCTCATGAGATAGACATGGCTGGAATGGTAGGTTATACCGGTTCAGTGAAACAGGACTGAAACGAGGATTACTCGATTCAGAAAGGGACTTTGTCCACTAAGATAGTCTTGGAAATGAGTCTTGACTAACAAGAAATGATTCTCTATGATTATGTGTGTATGCCACAAAGTTTCATGTTTTAAGTTATGATTATTGGGATTTCATTTCACTACTATGATTTATCCCATGTTATGAAATTATGCTCTCTTTTGCAGGTTAAGATTTCCAAAAGTTATGTTCTTATGAATATGATGTGATTGATTTTTCTTTTGTATACCCTTAAAGAGAATTTGAGCTCAGCCTTTTATGGTTATCTTTTCCCACTAACTTCATTTACTTGAAGATTAGTTAAATTCCTCAAGAAAAAAATAATAAAATGATTATTTTTTGGAATTGAAAATTTGTTTTGTGGATGATATAGTCCTAGATGTATCTCCCATATGTGGTTAATTAATCATCTATTATAAATCGTCATTGAAGATATTGGGTTGTGTTTTGATGATGAATTTTTAGGTAATTCATTATTCTTTAAGCCAACTAATACCCCATGTGTTAAATTATCCCAAAAACTATTTGGAATTAGAATTTGTTGTTTTTTATTTGAAAATATCGAAGCATCATTTATACGGAGCCAAATGTAATCTAAATAGTATTAAAAAAATCAAGAGAATATATTAACTTAGAATGAATTAAACATGTAGCTGAAACGTTTGAAATAATTGTTAAAATATTATTATTGAACGATCAATTACAATCCATGAAAACAAAAAAAATGGAGGATGACTTGAGTCTAAAATAATGATCATCATTAACGATGTTATGTTTGGAAAATAACTTATTGATTATTGATTTCATGAATTTTTTCTGGGAAGATATTGGTATGGGGAATTGCTTTGTTTGGTTTTAGGTTTCAATGTATTCATCTATACATGATAGAATTAAGAATGTGACAAAAGAAGAAAATGAGTTATAGAAAAAGGGAGAATTGTTTAAAATGTTTCTGTTTCCTAAATTTTATCTTCATAATGATTTTTTGAGGGTTGGGAAGATATTATGTGTTTATGGTGATTCATAATTTAATAACGATTTTTTATCTGAATCTCATAGTTCTCCATTTTTAATTCATCCTGGCATTACATTGATGTATGGAGAACATGGACAGAATTACATGTGGGATGGAAGAAAAAGGTATATTATAGATGTTACTCTGAAATTTTTGACATGACAATAGTTTAATGTAGAGAATCAATTTTCAGAGGGGAGACCTCATTCTTTTCCAGTGCATGAGTATAAATGGGACAATATACCAATGGAAATCATTGTCGAACTGCAAACAACTTCTTGAGGTAACAATTTAATTTTAGTTATTATTGATCGGCTAACTAAATCTACAAATTTTATTTCTATTCGAGATATAATGCATTTGCATCAAAATTCATGAGTATACCTCGAAGATAATGTCATGTTACATGGAGTTACTCATTACATTCTATTTGACCAGGATCAAAGGAACACTTATATCTTTTGGAAAGGCCTTCAGATATCATTAATAATAGAATTAAATTTCAGTACAAAATGTCATCCTCAATTTGATGGGCAATCATAATAGATAATTTAGACTTTAAGGAATATTCTTCAAACTTGTTTGATGGACTACCAAGGAAGTTGAGATCAAAATATTTCGTTAGTTGAGTGTTTTATGATAAAAGTTCTAGTTCTATTGTATATATAGAACCTTCTAATAATTTATGTGGTATGTGTTGTAAAACTCTAGGTTTTGTGGATGAATTTAGTGAAATAATATTTAATAGACCATAATTAGTAGAAGAAATGGCTGAGAAAATGATTATTATACACAACACAAGTGAAAAACTCATTGAAGACCGAAAAGTTATGAAAATAACATGAAGAAAGTCATTTCATTCAATGTTTGTGATACTTTTTTTCCGTAAAATATCACAATGAAAATGTGTTATGCGTTTCAATAAGAAAATAAGGCTATACCCCCGGTTTATTTGACCTGATGAATTATAGGATAATATTGGACCATTTTCATACCGAGTAGTTTTTCCACTATAATAATCAGAGGTTAATAATATTTTTTATGTTTCAATATTGAGAAATTATGTGCTAGATTCATCTCATATCTTGATCCCAATAGTAGTTTGGCTGGAAGATAACATTTCTTATGAAGAGGACTATGTTCAGACTATTGATTAAATTGAACATGTATTATGGAATTTTTTAATCCACTATGTATTGTTTTTTTGGAGAAACCAAAAGGGATAAGAAGTAACACTGTAATTTGAATATTATATGAGGTAAAAGTACCCTCACTTTTTTAATAAGTAAATAAAATGGAGGGGATGTAATTTACAGAAGGTGGGGAGAATGTAACACCCAATGGTTTTAAAAATAAATTGGAATTCATGAAACATTGTATTATATTCACAGTTTTATGTAGACTTTAATCATAATCTTTCCACTTATATTATTTGAATTTCAAAATACGGTCATCTATGGCTATGATAAGTATGTTACATAGAGTGTGTTAGAACCAACTTCTTTTTTGGTTGAATAGTAACATACCCTTATGAATTGTAATATGAACATTATGAATAATAAATAATATAAATGTTTTATTTTCTTAAGGTTAAAATATAATGATATCTTGATTAATTTTTCAAGATGTATAAAATGGAATTATAAATTTTAATTTTTAATTTTTGAATAACTATTGATTTTATTAAAAAATAAATTAATAATATAAAAAAAACTATTTTGAAAAAAGGAGTTCATTTTTTAATTGTACATGTCGAAAGGTATTTAGTGTAAATATTTTGGATATTTATGAAATTCATGAATTTATGATTAATAGTAAAATATGATAAATTCTGATAAAAACAAAATACTTGTATTACTGCATCTTAAGTGATGCCGGGATGATATAAGAACTAATGGTTTGAACTCACATGCATTTATTTCTATTTTGGGTAACATGAATCAATACTAGTCATGATCTTCAAAAATATAATTAAAGTAATGATTACACTAAAGTAAATTACCTCATATCCTCCATTATAAATACCAAACTCATTCCACTCATCCTCTCACACCTCTCAAGCCTTCATCATTTTTTATGTTCTACCAATTATCCATCCCAAGGATTTTCCCCACATCCAAGACCTACGGGTCTCATGATGAATCCAAAACCAAAGGTCATAAAAATGATATCAATGAGATGATATCTATAAAAGGCTTAAAAATGTTTGAAGTGTGACATCTCAAAGGTAAGTTAATTTTTTACCAAATCTCAATCCTTTGGGTTAACCTTACACTTTATACATTATGTGGTATTAATATAAGATGTCTGATGATATTTATTACATTATGATTCTATATGTGTATTTATAGTGCATCCACATTCAACTCTATTCTATTATCAATCCAAATATATTTTCAGGTGACTTTCCTTTTAAAATAATTTTGATAGTCTCATTAATAAAACTCAGAAATAATTTTATATATAATTATTTATATTTATCTAATTTTTGGATTCTCATGATTTCATGATACATTATTACCATTATTTGTTCCATGCACATAGTTATGTTTTGAACCCATTAGAACTCAATATATGTTGGTATAAACTCATTATAGCTCAAGATATGTTTGGTTGATCCCATTTGATCTCATGATATGACAAGTCAGACATATTATATCTCACTTATGCATTGAGAAATTTGGAGTTGGAATTCGAACAAATAGATATTCCATGTGTAAGGGTGATTATAAATGTGATATGGTAAATATGTCCAAATTAAAATTAATGATTTTACCATACATGTTAATGAGTTTTTATTAAATGGGTATTATTGGTTTTTATGTTATCATTAGAATAAATTTTTTTCTTATATCCTATACATAGATTTTAGTGATCATCCACTATTTTTAATTGATTTTTATTTCTTATAAGGATGTGTAAGAAACATATGGATGAAAAATAAAATTTCATTAATATTTCTCAAAGGAATTAAATTTTATTAGAAATGTTTTCTGTTTTTTAAAATATATATTTTGTTTTAATAAAATCCAAATTTATTATTAAGAGATGTTATGTATGTTTGTGTCCTAATTACCTAAAACAATAGACCAAAAAAATAATCAATGTGCAAGAATGTATGTTCTGGTCTAAAGATTGAGATTTTGTAATGTTTTATGTCTGGGTCCTTATAGTACAACATTCATTACTATACCTATATGCTTGTTCCATTAAAATATAAAAAGAATCGCAATCTAATCATCACTTAATTTACTCGTGGATAATGGATGTGATTCATGAAATGAATTTGTATAACATTATATTAGTCCCCATGAGAAAATATATCGATGATGTTATAAAAATAAAATCAATTTTCTAACGTAATGTTTATTGAATAGTGTTTAAATTTATGTAAATTTTTTTTGTAATGTAGTTCGATAAGTCACATTAATAAATAGGGTTACAACACATTTTGAAATCCCTAGAAAATAAGATTAAATGTATTATTTAAAGAGAAAACATTAATTTTGATAAATAAATGTACATATTAATTTTAGATAAATATATATATTTCAGAAGAAAAATTATATATATTAATTTTTTAGAGAATAATATATAATTATATACATAAATTAAAAATAATTATAAAAATTTTGAATATAAAATATACTGTATGAACACAATAATGAATTAATGAAGTGAAAAAATAACGCACGTAAAATATAATGTTTTGTGTTTTCTCAATCCATTATTTGTTATGAAATATTTTAATAAAACCCCCTGAAAAGATTAGTTAGGAAATTGAATATAAAATACCATGAATATGTGAAACGATGTAATATGATTATGTTTAATATGTATTGTAAAAATCATTCAAATGTTATTAGCTGCATAAATAAATCATGTCTAAAATAATCGAATTTTTTATGAATCACCTTCACAACATTAATATATTTTGAATTGAAACCCAATTAAATAAAGAACATGATTAATATATTAAAACCATATTAAATTCATTCATTTGGAAAATATAATCCATATTAATTACTAATAATATATTAATGATATGATAGAGAATTACATTAAATATGTCTCAAGATAACATATATGTGAAAAAGAAAAAGTTATGATTAATTTCTATAAACATAGCATCATATAACCTAAAATATGGGAATGGTAGATATTATAATCAAATATATAGTAACATTATTCATCTATATTTCTTCTAATACACATAATTTCATATTATTTATTTTTAATATTTCAGTAATTTACAGTTGATTTTCATCATCGATGGCTAAATGTCATAATTAATTGTCACATTATAGTTTTTAATGGTCTCGTAAACTATTTTTTAAAAATTGTATAATTAGTCATATACTATACGTGATTATAGAAAAATAATTTTATAATTATTCTTCATATCCAATATTTATTTGGTTAATGATAATGATTTAGTTTTTGATTTTGGTTATTATAACGATCTTTTTCTTGGTTAGTTTATTAATCGAAATTTGAAAAATTTATAATTATATTAAATATAAAAAAAAATTACATATTAAGTAAAACATATTAAATAAATTACTATTTTAATAAATAATCATTATATAATATTCCTTAATTATTTGTAACATCATTTACATATGTTATAATGTAGATCAAAATATTAGATTGTTATAATGATTCATGGGATAAATGTTTTTTTCAATTAATTGATAATATAAAATTAAAATAATATTACATAAGAAATATAATTCATAAATATTAATTTAATTAATTTTTAGAAAAATATATGATTGGTGTTGAAGAAAAATTAAATTAGTCCTTCATTGGGGAATTAGTCAGTACACATGCATGATTATTATTTTCATTTCTCTACTGTTTAGAAAGAATTTCGGTATATAATACATTATCATTTTTAAATAAAAAATTCTATTTCAAATGTATTCATTTAACAAATATTTTTTTTTTCATATCATGATAGTTGCTGATGCAAAGAGAACCACATATATTTTTAGAAGTGATATCTGAAACATACGCTTGGGAAATTCTTTTTTGTTATTCATAAGGGATGGAGGGGATTGAATAATGTTTAATCAATTAATATAATATAATTAAATTATATTAATAATTATTTTATAATTTTATTATGGTGTCTATATTATATATGGATGGTAAATATTCATGAATAAATAACTATGTAGTATGAACTACATATGTTGATAACTTGATAACTCTCACAGAAATATCAGTAGATATGGAGGATTAAGGATTAATAATTGAGAATATATGATTATTGACAATGGAATTATTTATTAAGTGATTTTTTTTTTGATTTAGGATGACTGTTTAAAGGATATGTGTATAATGAAGTGGTGTCGGTGATACCTTTTAATTAATGCTGATAAGTGTAATTATGGAAGTGGACATTGAAATCAAATAATTATATATAACTATTCATGGGTAATGGTTCCAAAAGATTGATCTTATTAATCTAACAGATTCATAAGTTAGATAATTCCTTTAACAGAAATTTTGAGACATTTTCAAACATGTTTAATGACATTTTCCATAAGATATTTTCATTTTACCTTTTTGGTTTTTTACCATAGCCACTATTTTTTAACATTATTATTAATATGAAAACAAATATACATGGTAACTAATCATTGAAAAACTATGATAGAAAACAATATTTGTTTTTGCATTAATGTAATTAAATTTATAAATAACATATAATATAGTATTAAAACAAATATTTTAATAAATTGGAAAATTGTTTAATTGAAAAATATTATTTTCATTATTAGGTATTATCAGTATTATTTTGTATTGAAAAAATTGATTGATTTTATAATTTTATATTTTTGCAAGAATAAAATATATCTTCTCTATATAATATTGATTAAAATAATTTAGTAATTATATATTATTGAAAATTTATAATACAATTCAATCGGAATACAATTTTCATCAAAATAATTTCTATTAGAATTAATATTGTTAATCCTATTATTTTTTCATAATCATTATTTTATCATTAATATATAATTTGATAATTTTATGTAAAATATAAAATTATGTTTTAAATTTATATTTATAGGTGACGAATATTTATTTATAATATCATTTATAAAATTATTTTTATATTAAAATAATATTTAAATATAAAATATTATATTGGTGGGTTTTATAAATCTAACATATTATTTTCGAATAATTATTCATAATTTGTAAATATATATTTAAAAAAATTATTAAAATGTTTATTTCATTTATGTATTATTGTATTTTTATAAAATTTGACAATATTAAGAAATCAATATTTTCCTACTATTCAAATATAATTACCCCAGAGAAATATCAACAATGAATTGTTAGATAAAATTGAATTGTTATATTCAAGCATGGAATTAATTTTTTAAAATGCAATCATGAAAATTAATAAATTAATATTTTAAATAATAATAAAATATATAAAGAAAAATAATTTCATTGAGAGATTGTCCTTTAAAAAATTACGTGTCCTTAATCATATTTTGTGAATATTTCTACTTAATTAATTTATTTCTATGTTTTTATCATTCATATTTTTCATCAATATTATTCATTTAATATGCCTGAACTCATTTTTATTTTGATGTTTAGTGTAAAAAATATATCAAATATTGTATTAAATTATTGAGTTATGTATTTTAAATTCCCTATGTGACATATGGTCAGGCTTTGTTGGACATACATTAATATAAAAAAATATTAAAATATTGTAGGAATAGTGTGGACCAAAATCATTGTGAACCATAATGTTTGGTCTATTATTTTTGAATGAAAACACATAGCAGGTAACTCGTTCTCTATAATTGTTCAATTAATCTTACACACTCTTTAAGTATTATTGGAAAAGTAATTTTCGTGTAAAATTATATCCCTCCCCTTGAAATTAGTCCTTCCACAACAAAATCAAATCTATTATGAATAAAATAAATCAATTATTCCAATTATATGAAATCATAATAGTTTTAGTGAAAATTCATTCCTATAATTCCCTAATATAAAACCCTAAATTCTTATAAAATCTGAATTTCCCATATTTCTCTAACATGTCAGTATGTCCTAGAAATATTATTGAATTATCATTCAAAATTATTATTATATATTTGATTGTTCTAGATAACATCAAATATAATACAATATTTTCTCAATATAAATATCTTAAATAGTCATCATTTTTAATGGTTCATCTTAAATTTCTTGTTTTATGATTTTAATGCAATGAAAAATTATATCCATTATCCGGAAATTAAATAACTCGTAAATTATAATGTGGAATTTTTTTTCACAACTATGGTTAATAAATTCATGATTCATTATGTTCATTTCATATGAATCATTTATTCTAAAAATAACAAATGAAAATTTCAAAGAACTTTTCCACCACCCCATAAAAAATATTTATGACGCACTACTAACAAGTGGAAGGTGAATTAGAAATTCAGGAGGACAATAATCAATAAACAATGGTTCTATATTATCTTCTTTATTATATATTTTAAATTTTCATATGTTCCATGGTAATTTATTTATACATAGTATAACCGTAGTGGGAATAATAATATTCATTCTTAGAAAATCACATTTACACATAACCTATGATTGAATATATAAAATGATAATGACATACCTCATTATTACACTTATCATAACCTTTACAATTACCCAATAATATAAATGTTAGGGTTAAAATATTATCATCATACAAATTTCCATAGACGTTCCACATTTCATCAAAATCATTTGGGGAGGGAAAACCCCTTATATATCTGAAATATTCTAAATTATTTTGACATCATTCAATTTCAACTCCTACATTTTAAAATACATTAGTTCATAATATCATCATCCAAACATTTGACTCTGATGTGGAATTATTCCATTAATTAAATCATACATTACTGTTGAAAATTATGGAGCTTATGCAATTTTTATTTTTAATTATCCATGTGATTGTGTTATTTGACTATTTCACAACTAAAAGCAAGAAATTATTCTGTTATTTTTAGAGTTTCACATTAACAATAACCAGATCCTAACTGTCTCCATTAGATATGTGTTACTGATTTATTTTATTGTGTATTCAAATATATCTCTAATTCTCTGGTAATTATGGTAATGTATTCTATGAAACCTTAAAATGAATTTTATTCAATAACTGAATGTATCACTCTATATCTACTACTCCATTATTGTAAAAATCGAGATCAGAATTTACTATATTTAAAATATATTCATCCTTCCTATTAATCTCAAAAAATAGAGAACATTATTCATTGGATGTGAATGGATGATATCCCCAATATAATAAGAATGTTTTTCACTTATGGGATAATATAAATTTAATAAGATTACGTCGAACATAGAATATCTAAAGTATCCAATTAACTTTGATTATAGATTTTATATTAGTTGGAAATGGGTGATAATGAATTTTTAAGATCATATCCTTCCTCCCCATTTAGAAGTATTAATGTTTTTGGGAAAGTGTAACTATCCCATCTATAGTAATACATTTTCATTTATTTCATAGGGAAAATTAATTAAGCTGTAGGCTAATTATGGTGAATATATTATGCGATATAAATTAATTAACCCATGCTTTTAAAATATGTTAATTGGTTTCTTTTTCAGACTATCCCACTTATCACAAATGGATTTTCATATTCTATATGATTCAGTTTGGCATAAAATATATACAACTATCATATTTAAAAAATTTGTTAGAATTTTCACTATAAGATGTTAAAACATTACAAATTTAACAAAATCATTCACAATCTCTCCAATATTTATTATTTAGATAATTTTAAATTAAAAAAATATTATATGACAATATTCATCATATGGTCTTGTAAAATGAAATCTAAATATAATGAAAAAAATATTTTAGAAATTTTTATTCATCTATTTTGAATAACATTAATTACAATACATAAAGATCCACACTAGAATCGTATAAGCCTATTTCCTTTAGATACAAGAGTACATAAATAGCTAGTCCATAAGTGTACTACATCTTATACTATAAGGAAACTCATAATTAGCTACCCTCCTAGAAAATTATTATATTATATCTTTCATAAATAACTAGTTAAATGAAACAAAAATTTAACATTCATTTTTGTTTAAAAATGGGTAGAATACATTTTATATCATACTAGATAAAACACATTGAACATAAATTAACATCAAAATGTAACTATTTAAATATTTTCTTTATAACATATATGTTAGATTGGTAAGTGTGAAATAAATTAACAAAATTATGAAAATAAAATTTAAAAAGGAATATATAATTATTTAATTAATACCCTTTAAATATAGATCTAAATAAAAACATTCTTAAAATCAATGGAAATTTATTAATTTATAGCTATTGGAATGTGAATAAGTGTGTTTCATAATTATATTTAAATAAAGTAGTATTTTCGAACTATAAAAATGAAAATTCTATTATATTAAATTTATTTTTTATCAATCATCATATGTGTTTTATTGAAATGTTATAGGAATAAATCTAATCTAAATCCTAAATGTTGTATAGTTCTATAAATTAAATTTTCCTACTTTTTAATGAATTTTTATTTAAACTAACATTTAGTAGTTTTATTATTTATATTTTAATGAATGAACTTCTTTATAAATATATATATATATATATATATTAAAATTTACATTTGTTTAATTTGTTTTATTTTTAGGATAGGATTCTTTTTTTATGAATTTTGCAAAATACTATATTTAATTACAAATATCATTTTCGTAGAAATAAATTTTTTATTTTAGTTATATTTGTTATTAGTTTTATAGTATAATTAGACCATTTTTTCATCATTTAATCTAATTTATATTATTTTAATTTTTTTAACAAATAATAAATGATTAAATAAATATTTATATTTATATTTATAAACATTTCATGAATTTGGAAATTTTCACTTAATAAACCAATTATCTCATTCCATAATGGGGATATGTTTTATATAATCGTAACTAATTATGTGTTTTTAATTTTTAAAATGGAATCCATGTTTGGTATAATATTTTCCAAATTTAGTATATTGTTCTAATTTATTTTTTGAACAATATTATTGGAAAAGTTATTAATTTGTTTACTACACATAAATGTAAATCCCGTAATTAATGATAAATATACTATTTTAAATATTATAAAATAACTATAAAACTCGTCCAAATATTATTGAATATGTCTGTGTCATCCAAAATTTTCCTTCATTCAATTTTATTCCATCTTGTATCGACTTTTAATATATTATATTTTTTATCTTAATTTATTATAATGAAAATTCAAAGATGTCACACTTCTATGTTTATAACTATAACAATAGTAATATAGGTTTTTTTGAATATATATTTATATATTAATAGTAAATTTTAAAATAAAATATTCATCTACATTATGATAGTATATATTTAAATTTTATGTCTTAAAATAAATATGTTAAATGTTTTCACAATTATAATGAAATAATTGTATACTTAAAGGAAATATATAATTAATGGTTTTAAAAATATTCAAATGACCATAATTTGATATTATTAATACAATCTAATAATATTTTATAAAAAAATTACTATTAATTTATTATTGATAATAACTTGTTCGAATTGTTCTTGTTTTTATGATAATTTTAAAAGTTCAATAAATGAAATAGTGTCAAATTTTATATTAATTATTTTTAAAATAATAATTAATTTATTAAAAGATATAACATTTTGTAAAATATATAATTAGGAAAAATTATTGTTATAAAAATTTAAATTTCATTAATTATCAATTTCATGTTCTTGTATAATCTTATAGAAATTATATTAACACATATATAGTAACAATTCATGTTTCCATTATAAGTGTTAATGTTGTTAAATAAGTATTCATGATAAAATAAATGGACAAAAAATAGTAAATATTTTTCTAATTTTTATTTTTTGAACATATTAATTCCCAATATCATCATATATTCAAAATAAATTTTTATTGTTTCATTTTCACAAGTTAATGAACTAATATTAATTTATGATTCATAGAAATTATAGGAGTACGACTCTAGTCTCATATAAAAGGGTACCCATTATTTGATTTTCAATACATTTCAAACCCATTTTGGACCATCCATTATATATCCATATTTTTTCTTCCTATATATACCCATATTATTGATCTATTATTTTAATATTAAATCCAACCTTAGTGGTCTAAATATGTTAAGGAAAAAAATATTTATATTAAAGAGGTGTCATTTATAATTTTGTGTTTTTGTTTTTTTATTCTTATACATGCATGAAATATTATTCTAGCATGAAAAAATAATATATTAAATATACTAAATATACCGAAATGTTATTATGTTAATATAATCACGTTAATTCATCGCTAATTCCATCAAATGGTAATAGAATTATTTTTTCTATGTGTGGAATTCTACCTCCTTGCGTTCCGATGAAATTAATTTCCCATTAATGACTCTCAAGAATATTTATAGTGATAGAATTAATTTTTTTATACATCATTCATGAATAATTTAATTTTAACATTCTAAATTATATATCATTTACATTCCTACAATTCCATGCATAGAGAATGATTGTGTCATTCCTATATAGGTTTCAAATATCACCTTCAAAAATAAATGTTAGTTTTCTTACATAATCACATCACGTTGATGATATATATATAAAAGTAAAATTTAATTATTAATAGATTAAAAATTAAATTATTATAAATTTTGGATGTTAAAATAAATCATAACTCATTTCCAAAATTATCATTTAATAATGGATACATTATTCAAACTTATGTTCATATTAACATCACTATGAATGTAACATATTTCATTTGTCACGTCCATACTTAATTGATCGATATAAGATCATAAATTATGTATAAGAATAATTTTTATATCATGTATTATATTTTATGATGTTTAAAATATTACAACATTAAAAATATAGATCATTTCAAGGTCATTTTGGACTCATATATAGAATATCGTCAAAACATCCGACTTGAAATTAATTAATTATGTAATTGTTTTTACATTGTAATAAATTTAAAAAGGAATAATAAAGTAGAAAAAACTATTAGATTAATTAAATAATTATCCACATTTTATTATTCCAAAATATAAATATTATAAGTTATGAGTTAGACTCATGCTAAGGGACATTATAACTTAAATATTATTTTTAATATTTTAGAAAATTTGTAAAAACTATTTAATATAATCTCATAATTTATAGAAACTATTTTCCTGAATATATTTATATGTAAAATAAAATTTTAAAATTGAATTTATATATTTTTATCTAAAATTATTTAATATGATATGGGGTAAATTAATATAAATTCATCTTTTTAAATCTAAAAAATTTGTTTTGAAAATAGAATGGTTATTTTAATAACATGAAATTATTTCTTATGAGTATAAATAAATTTTTTGGGTTTAATTTTCCTAAATTTAATTCTATAATTTTTAATGATTATTTATATTTACATGGTTAATTGATCAGTGGATACGTTATTAACCAATGGCAGATTGTTATGTGATAAACCATGGATGGGTGGCAATGTTATAAACTACAACGAGTCTGGTATGGATGATAACAATATATTTCTTCAATTTATATGACTACCATGTATACAATTAGAGAGCATGGTTGTTTAAATTTTTTATAACAATTCTTAATATATATTATTATATTTTAGACTATTTCAAAATATATTTCATTTAAATATATTGATTTTCAAAAGGTACGTTATTTTTTATTTTGAAATCATGGTTCATTTTAAATTTTTTTTATTAAAATGGTTATATGGAATCTCATTATACAAGGATTTCCCCTTATATATATCTCTTATGTAATGACCCAGAAATTCGAAGGAAAATATTTTTTTTTATTAATTTCGTTGGAATTTTATGAGCCTGTGGCTTCTGACGGCACTTGATTCCTAGGCCAGGTGTTCCCGAAATCAATATCTGATGTTTAGCTCAGGTAAGTCCAGTAATCGAAAGAAAGAGTTTTTCTATATTTTGAACCGGTGACTGGAATTGAAATATGAGGGATCTGTTGAACTCGCATTGCATGTTTTCGCTTAAGACGACTTTCACCTCGACAGAATATCTTCGAGTATGAAAGTTAGTTTTGGGGGTTTTACGTGGGTTAATAAAATATAATAGTGAACAATTTATTTTATTTTTTTAAACACATTCCATGCGGAAAAGTGGTTAGAATCTCCACTTGGGAGTTGGTGGTGGGTCCGCCACACCCTAACCCCCAAGAGTGGTTATAGTGGTGGGGCCCACCGAGATCCAACCTCCAATGTGAGGTTGATTGTGGTGGAAACCACACGAGGCCTCCCATTAATGGGAGGGGAATCATAACTCCTTGACTCCCCCTTATTTATGTGAGAGAGCCTCTAGGTTTAAATCCCCCTTATAATTGAGGTGGATGAAACCTCCTTTTTAATAAGGGGACCACCCAAGAATTAACCCGCCCTTTCCTTTTTGTGGTTAATTAATGGTGGGTCCCAACAGGAAATATCATCCTATTGGAGGATATTCTTCTGTGGGACCACCCGGGCCAATAACCCCCTTTTTGACTTTTCCCCCTTTTAATTTTCCACCGCAGCAGATTAATTGGGTGGAGCCCGTTGTCATAAATCCTCCATTTATGACTTGTGTGACAATGACGAACCCTCCCACTCCTATACAATGGATTCTAGGGGAAGGAGTTCTGGACGGCTTTTTCAAGCGGCAGAATGCAAGCAACAAATCATAGTGCCCAACACTTGTAGAGTTTTCCACATCCTCTAACAAAGAACGAAGAACAATGAACAGTGACACGACCCTCGGCTCCTTACTTCCTGACGTTGATGGAATGACGCTTGTCTTCCACGACACCCATCTTCTGTGACTCTCCATCATTTAAAGCTGTTTTATAAGGTTGGGGTGTGATTAAAGTTGTTTGACACTTAATCATTTCTTGTTAAATCAACTTCTTGAGCCGCATTCTATCGTTCTAACAGGGAGGGTTCTGGCCGCATGAATACGGCCCGACCCCTCCGCAACATTCATTGTTTTGGAACCTTGGATCGACGGCGACATAACATTAGCATGGAAATGTGGCGACGAAGATGGAAAATAGAGGTTGTGATTCCGGCGACCTCCGTGAACCCTGCCATCGGTCGGGCGGTGCCCGACCAGCCTACCCGCGCGCTGCAGGTGTGCCCCGAACCTGCCCGCCGTCGTCCCAACACCATTCTAGAGCCCCAGGCCATCTTTCCGGCGCCCGTCCGTCTTCCTGGTGCACCCCGCGCCCTTCTCGGTACACCCACATCCATCCCGTGCCCCACGCAGCCTACTGTTGGCCTCTCGGGCTTAGCCATCCGAGCTGCCCCCCTTATGGCGCCAGCCGGACCTGCCACTAGCCTTCGGGCCGAATCACCCAAATGGAGACTTCGACCTGAATTGACCTTGCATTCCGCTGGGTCGGGCCCAGTGGAATGGGCCAAACCCAGTGGGCTGAACCCCCCAACATTCCGGGACAGACCCAACAAGTTGGACCAGGTTGACCCAGACAGGGTGGGACCGAGTCGGTCTGACCGGACCCGGGCCTAGTTTTCACCCTTTGCTTTTGTTGGCCATATCATCGGCACCATAAGTTCGTTTGATGAACAGTAAGTGGTGCTGGTAATCCCTTTGAGAACCAGTCCTTTCAAAAATACCCCATGGGAATTTTCCGTACAATTGTGATATGGTCGGGTTAGTTCGTACACGAAACCAACCCGGACCCGAGGAATAAAATCCTAATAACTCACAGACCGGGCGTCCTATTGACACACCATTTGTTGAGTTGATACCCCATTGTTGAGGTGGTCCTTTTTGATACTTCTACGTCAGAAATTGTGACACTTATAATTAATGACCAGTATCTCGTTGAGCGGACCCTCACAGAGATGAGCATACGGAGTGCGGAGACCGAGTAGCTGTAGACCTGAAGACTGCTTGACCGATTTGACTCGTAGTGACCCAATTATCCCAGTGGACGCACGCGCCCGATATATGGCAGCAGAACCATGGCGGATAGAGAACCTGGTAGTTGGCAGCAAACCCGGGGTACTCGACATGAGGAGTACCTCTATAGGCTATTAGGGAGAGAACCCAGTATTTAGCAGTAGACCCTCAGCAGATGGAGCACCCGGTATTTGGCAGCAGACCCGTGGTACTACCACCCATTAGGCCACTGATGCCACCAGCCCTAGTAGCAGGCGATGCACGCCGCATGAGAATGTTGCACGAGTTCCAACATCAGAGGCCACCCAAGATCCAGGGAGAGATGGATCCACAGGTGGCTGAGGATAGGCTGGAGGCTGGGGTGAGAGTCTTCAAGCAAGTAGGTACACCAGCGGACTTCCTGGTGATCCTTGTTGCTAGCCTCCTTCAGGTAGAATTAGGCGGATGGTCGAGCCTAATGCTCCATATGCATGATAAGGTGTCACTTCTACGGGCAGACTTCGAGAGAGTCTTCCGGGGGGAGTTTGTGCCAGCCACTCTTCGAGCAGTGCGGATACATAAGCTACTTCATCTGGAGTAGGGCAGCATGAGTGTAGCTCAGTACTCAGCGAGATTCACAGACCTCTCGCGCTACTCTACAGATATGGTACAAGACCCGTTATTCAGGGCTCGGACTTTCGAGCAGGGGCTCAGGTGGAAGATTAGAGCATCAGTTGTTTCTCACCACATTCTGACGCAGACATGAGTGTTGGTGTGAGCCCCTATAGTGTAGATTTTCCTTAATAAGCAGTCTCTAAGAGAGGGACCCACCACTAGTCTCCTTGTAGTAGATCCTTCTGTAGCTAGAAGGAGATAGACGACACAGGGTTTTAAGAGGACCAGACCCACAAGTGGCCGACTGCACGACTCAGGTTCAGTTGTGCAGGTCAATCGGAGTGGAGTCCGAGCGAGTCATGCCAAGAGAGGGCAGTGTTACTCCTACGACATGCTTGGTCACATGGAACATGACTGTCCGACCCGTCATACATATTATCAGTATATAGATTAAGAACCTCCCAGGCAGAGGAAGTGGTTTAATCAAGGCGGACCGCAGGGAGCAGGAGTCAAAGGCAGAGGAGGTGGTCGTGCAGATGGAGGTGGACGACGCTTCGAGGTGCTGCCACCACCACCACACTGAGGTGCACCCCGACCGCAAAGAGTGGGTGGACAAGGGAGACACAACATTATGCCACAGAAGAATATGACTATGGAGCTTTGGAAGCAGGTGGACATGAGCGGGTCTAGTTCCAGGCATGGAGGACTTTTTCTTTGTGCTTCTATTTGCCGTGTTGTTATTGTTGTGTTTGATTTGTGTCTTGTACTTGAGCTGTAGTAATAAAAGAAACTTATCATTGTTACGTTTACTTTCCTATCATTTTTGTATGGTTGATACTAATAGGTTCCGATTAAAAACTGTTGACTTTACCCTCACTTGTGTGTTTTCTATTGGAGGAGACCCAATAACCACGCAATGATACCGACAGTGTGACTTAACCCTTGGAGGCAAGAGTAACGGTTGGATCACTTGGTAGTAGCGTCGAGGCCTTACGACATCGTCTATGGAATGTAATTGTACCATTAATGTTAGGACTAACTGTATTAGGCAAAGAACGTGGTTCATCTAGGGGATGAGACCAGATTTCTATTTTCGGGTGAGGAGAAATCTCAGAAGCTCTTATAGAACGTAGACGAAGAAGGGTGAGTATGAGTTCGTACAATTGGATAGTCTCACCCATCATTCTTTGAGAGAACGGTTTATGGTTCTCTCCAACTAAATAGTCTCAAGTGTATCTTCTCTCATAAGGACATGAACCCGAGACATTTCTGATGGTGAGAATTCCTTCAAGACTATGAAATCGAGACAGTTTTTTACTCATGGGGAAGAGAACGTTTTAGCAGATTCTCTTAGTAAGAGTTCGAGCATCCAACTGTTAGGAGTGGTGAGACAGCAGCTGACCACATTTCAGATATCCTTTGTGGTTATTGATGGAAATAGTATGTGTAGAACTAGAGACGGTTTAGGCTACGATGGAAAAGGTGTCGATCATCCAAGAGTGGATGAAGACTACACAGAGTAGATATAAGTCCTATGCTGATAGGAGACGGAAACCACTGGAGATTGAGGATGGTGACCATGTCTTTATACGGGTCTCACCCCGATGAGGTATTCTGAGATGTGGCTGAGGCAGCATGTTATCTCCATGATTATTTGGACTTTTCCAGGCTGTCAGCAAAGTAGGCAAGGTGGCTTACCATCTGGCCTTTCCACCTCAGATGCACTAGTGCACGATGTAATCTACATATCTCAGCTGAGGAGATGTGCTCACGACCTATCGATCATCATCGCCAACTGGGAGTTGGACATCGATTAAAGGGTGACATTCACAGGCTTCTAATAAGGCTTGAGGATCGATAGGAGTGGGTCCTACAGGGATGGTCGATTCCTCTTGTGCACATTCTATGGCAGCAATAGAAACTTCTAGGAGAAGACATGGTAGTTGGAGGCTCAGATGCATTCTCGATACCACCTTTTGTTTCCCTAGTTTGTGTTATAGCTTTACGAGGACGTAAATCCCTGAGATGGGAGTAATATAAAGACCCAAAAATTTCAAAGAAATTTTTTCTTCTTAATCTCGTTGGAATTTTACGAGTCTTTGGCTTCAGACGACACTTGATTCCAAGGCATGGTGTTCCCGGAATCCATTTCTATCATTTAGCTTTGGTACGTTCAGTAAACGAACGAACAAGTTTTTATATAATTTGAACCAGAGCTGGGAATTGAAATCTGAGGGCACCGTTGAACTCAAAGCGTGAGTTTTTGCTTAAAAAGTCATTCACCTCGATGGAAGAGGATTGGGAATGAAAGTTAGTTTTGGGGGTTTTACGTGGGTTAATAAAATAAAATAGTGAACAATTTATTTTATTTCGTTAAACACGTGTTTTGCGGATAATGTGTTTAGAAGGTCCACTTGGGAGTTGCTGGTAGAACTCCCACACCCTAACCCCCATGAGAGGTTATGGTGGTGGGGGCCACCGAGATCCAACCTCCCCTGTGAGGTTGATTGTGGTGGAAACCACATTCCCCGCCCATTAATGGGAGGGGAATCATAACTCCTTGACTCCCCCTCATTTATGAGGGAGAGCTTCTAGGTTTAAATCCCACTCCTAATAGAGGAGGATGAAGACTCCCTTTTTAAGGAGGGGACAACCCAAGCATTAACCCCCCCATTCCTTCTTTTGGTTAATTAATTGTGGGTGCCACCAGGAAATATACTCCCTTTTGAGGATATTCTTATTTGGGGACCACCCTGGCCAATAACCCCCTTTTTGACTTCCTCCACATTTTAATGATCCACCACATCAGATTAATTCGGTGGAGCCCTCTGTCATAAATCATCTATTTATGACTTGTGTGGCAATGATGAACCCTCGCAGTCCTATACAAAGGAGGATAGGGGAAGGAGTTCTGGATGACCTCTTCCAGTGGTGGAATGCTAGCAGCAAAGCACGACACTCAATAGTTGGAGTGTTTTCCTCTTCCTCCAATGAATAACGAAGAACGAAGAACTCTGACGCCACCCTCGGCTCCTTCCTTAACGACGTTGACGGAACAACGCATGTCTTCTGTGAAGCCCGTATTCCATGAATCTCCATCATTGAATACCGTTTTATGAGGTAGGGTTGTGTTTTATGTTTTTTAACGCTTAATAATTTCTCGTTAAACAAACTTCTTGAGCTTCTTACTATCATTCTAACATGGAGGGTGCAGTCCACAAGAACACGACCCAACCCCTCTGTAACCTTTATGGTTTTGGAACCTTGGATCAACGATGATGTAAAAGCGGTATAGCAATGTGGTGACGAAGATAGAAAATAGAGGTCGTGCTTCCCACGACCTCCGTGAACCACGCCGTCAGTCGAGCGTGTAGCGACCCCGATCCCCGGGTGCCTTATGTGACATGAAATACTAATATTTCATTACAACATTTACAAATAATATATCATGTCCCATTACTACAGAAGATCGCGAGGCTCAGAATTCTGAGAAACCAGCTGCTTCTGATAAACATCATTAGTACAAACCATTCCTGAAAAATTTATAACAAAAACGTAGGGTGATAAAAAATGCCCAGTAAGGGGTTTTAAAAACTTTTTAAGAAAACTCTTTCTCAAAGCAGTCCTTTTTGAAGAGAATAAAACACTTAGATATAAACAATGAATTATCTTTTTTGAACACATTAAATCCATCATTTTTGAAAAACACTTGCACAGGGATGAAGTACATACTTAAAATAAACTTTAAATTAAACATGATCAGAGAGCGCAACACATGTAAAATAGATAATGCATAATATTCAACCAAGATTACTTTAGTTCAAAAATAATTCTTTGAGTAAGCCGGGAAAACATTCATAACATGATTCATGAGCACATACAGTTCTTATAACAACTTACAATGTGAAATACAGTTCTTATCACATAATTACATTTTCATAGTCAAGGGAATTTTCAACTAGGGTATGTCTTATTAGTTGAACTAACCCCTGGTTGACCGTTTATCATCACATGTAGAGGGAATGTATAATGTATGACATTGTCAAGTCCTTGCTTCAAGACCGTAAACCATACTTAACATGTCAAGGCTAACTGCCAATCCCGTTTCCATGGTAGCACAAGCCAAGGCTAACTTCCAAGACCGTCGCACATAACGTCTCATGAGACTCATACTTTTCCCAATGCATTGGAGCGCTGTATAATTCTGGGTGCACCTGTCAAATCATTCATATTTCACTATATTATTCCGGGCGCACCCATCATATTTAAGTCCAATACATCCCTCACATATCAAGACATGGTCTTTCATTCATAGTGTTTCATTCAATCATTCTTAATCAAACCCCCTTTTCACATACATATACATAACTTGAAGACAGTTCAATCATTAATAAAACTAAGACAAGCATGCTAAAATCCATACACATAAGAAATTATCATAACAATTGAAAACATGGGTTTTGAGGGAATGAACATAAACACTTTAACACTCCAAATCACCATAATGCAAAGTTAAAACAAGGTCGTTCATAACTAATACACATGCAGATAAATGGGTATTGTGGGTGTTTAATTAAAACTGTCTGAATATACATATAGTTAGGGATATAATGTGTAGAATTAGGTTCATCCTGGGAAGTCATTTATATATGTATGAAAACTGCATGAATATATATATAGTTGTGTAAAAAATCATTTTCACATTGAATAACATGACGTTTCCTTTGAAAATTTTGCAAACATCATTGGAAGAACTTGTATTTGAAGACAACATATTGATACATGGTTATATATACCTATATATATATATATATATATAAATTTACGTGTGTATACACTTGTGCATGGGTTCACCAAATTAAAACATACTCAATAATATTTCTCATGTTATACATTAAACAAAATTAATGTTTGGCAAAACCGAGTGGGGTTATTTTACTTAAAAAAGTGAACATAATTTTTATAAAACCCTTATTGGTATAAAATCAGTCTTGAATACAACATGGTCGATCCATAAATATGAGTACATATATATGAATACATATATATATACTTGTAAACGTTTAAGGAACTTCACACTACCCATCTTCACAAAACAAAATCATGGTTTATCAAGAATGGTGATAAATGAAAATTTTCAAATGAATGAATTATTTTGATATCAAACTAACCCTTAAACTTCATCATACAAATAAACATGTATACAAATAGTTTGGGGTACATTTCATGAAATAATAATCTTTTGAGTAAATAAAACTTTAATCATCATGTTATATTATAACAAATTACAAAACAAAATAATCAAGTTCATCCCTTATGCACATTGATATAAAAATACATCAATATAGTTACATGTACATATACATCTTTAAGCTCCATATACTTGAATGATTTACATGTTCATGAAATTACCCGAAAACTCCATTTTCATAGGCGAAATAAAATCAGGGTTATAAATATTGAGAAGTGGTTTGTATATTTGCATATATCATTTTATACATATATGTATATAAATATATATCTACTCAAATTACATATGCAAATACTCGAACCAAAGTAAAATAGGTCTCCCGAGTACCCTTACCCCAGTTTGGGATTCCACTCAGAAGCGGACAAGAGTGGTTCTCAAAGCCATGCATATGCGTATATACAGGGAGTATATACTTATAGGATTTTATATATATAAACCTATATATAAATATATATAGCGAATCTCTAAAAAAACGAGGTAAGATTTTCCCCTTACCAGTTCGGAGAGGAGAAGAAGGAAAATGAAGCAGACGAGGTCGGTCCGGTGGTGGGAGATCCAAGGAGCTTGGGTGAAAAACTCTCCAGCCTTCGGTGAAAACTGAGGTTTTAAAAAAATAAAAAAATAGCGGGCCCAACTAGCGTGGAGTGGGAATACGTGGGGAGTCGGTGCCTAACCTATGGATAAAGAGGAGAAGAAGGGTCCACTTGCCGGCCTAGTGGAGAAGAAGATGCCCTACCCTACTGGTTCAGCGCGACGAAGGAAGAAGAAAACGTGGGACGCAGGGAAGAAGAAAACCACGGCAAGAAAAACCGAAAAGAAACTGGACAGTCTGGATTAAACCAGAGTTGATCGAACGGCTCAAACGCGGTGCATCATTAAAAGAAAAGGAACAGCTGTGATGGAGTGCCCAGATTGAATGACTCTGAAATGCTGTGGCTAAAAAAAACTCGACTTCATTTTAAATAAAAAAACAAAGTTATTTTATTAATTTTCTATTAACTTATTATTACATTGTTTTTATTATTAATTTTCAATTATTGATCTAAATTTTATTATTTTAAGATAGTCATTGGTCAATGGTTTATTTAATACAAAAAATACATTAATTAATCAAAACATATTATTATATATATATTTTTTTAGTTTTCTTTATTAAATAATTATCTTAATTTTGTTAATTAATGATTAATATTATTAATACAATTAAACATTAAACATATCTACATTTATAATTATTTTCAAATTCACAAGTAAGAGTGCATTGAAATAAACATTATCATTATGAAACACATACATAAAAGAAATCATAATTTGACTTAGTTTTCAAAACTGTTAATCAGATTATAAACATTCGCATTAATATTATTACTTATATTTAATTTAGAGATAAATATAAGACATTTAATTTAAGGTTTGATGCAACATATATATATAACTCAAGAGTTGGAGTACATATTTTCTTAGAAAAAGTAAAAACCCATCAGATCAATATAAATAAAAAAATAAAAGGTTAATTTCTCAAGTTAAAAACATGTATAGTAAATAGTGGAAAAAAATAATATTAATTCTCACCATTTTGAAATACAAAATATAATTCACCTTTTGGGAAAACAAGCAATAAATTAATTATACTATTATTGATGTCAATCTTTAAATATTAAAGCAAATTACACAATTAACTTTTCGAACCTTTCGAGGGTAAAAATCTCTTTTCTTTAACAGTCCAAAATAAAACATTAGTTGATAGGAGAATCATGGGGGAACCAATGGTTCTATTTATAGCTGTTAGGGTCCAACGGTTGAATTAGTGTTCTTTTAAAAAGTATGGTCTCACGGTGTCCCTCACTCGAGGCAACTGAAGGAGAAAAAGAGGAGATGGTTTGTATGATTCCTTTGGTGCTCAGCTGAACTAAGGTGGCTTCAGCCATCCTCATGTTTTTTCTGATGGATGTTAAAGACCCTTACCGACTTCTTGGGGTCCTGGTGGTTTTAATTAGTCTCTCTATAATTGTAATCTGGTTTTTAATTTGGATTTCTGGTTAGCTTAACTTCTTGTTCGATTAGTGTGAGTTGTAGTCACCGAGATATTACTCATTTGAATAAAAGTGCCTTTCGTTAATTTGATGCATTTTTTGATTTTTTTATTATTATTATCTTATAAGATGATTGTTTGTTCACTTAATGGGTGGCATTGTAAAAAAAACTTGTCATTACTCAAAAAACAGTTTCTCGGGTTGTTAGAGAGTGGTGCCCGACCAGCCTAATCGTGAGCTGCCGGTGCGCCCCATACCTGCTCGGCGCCCTCCTGGCGCCTGACCGGCACCCCCCTGGCACCCAGGATACCTACATGGTTCCTGTTAGGTGCCCCTGGACATCTGCCCGGCGCCCGACCAGCTGCCCGGTGCGCCCCACCCCTTTCCCGGTACAGTCGCAGCCAGACCGTGCATCGCACGGCCTACTGTTGGACTCTCAGGCCAAGACATCCGAGTTGCACCCCTCGCAGCGCCGGACAGACCAGCCACTGGCATTTGGGTCGAATCACCCACGTGGCGGCTACGGCCTGTATTGTCCACGCAGTCCGCAGGGCCGGGCCCAACAGACTGAGCCAAACTCAGCGAGCTGAACAGCCCAACGGGCCGAGTCAGACCCAGCAAGTCGGACCGGGTCGACCAAAACTGTGTCATCCCCGACTGAGTTAGGCGGTGTCGGTCCGAACGGGTCGGACCTGACCCGGGCCCACTTATGACCCTTTTCTTTCGTTGGCCATATCATTGGCACCAGACGTTCATTTGACGAACCGTCTGTGGCGCAGGGAATCTCTTTGAGAATCTGTCCCTTAAAAAATACCGCATGGGAATTTGGGGTATAGTTTTGATATGGTCGTGTTGGTTCGTACATGAAACCAATCAGTCCCCTGGAACAACAATGCTAATAACTCACAGACCGGGTGTTCGATTGACGTGTTGTCTGTTGAGTTGAGACCCCTATGATGACGCGGTCCTTATTGATACTTCTACATGAGAAGTTTTGAAACTAGGAATTAACGACCAGTCGCTCGTGGAGTGGACCCTCTTGGAGACGATCATATAGAGTACGGAGACCGAGTAGCTGTATACCTGACGACTGCTTGACTGATTCGACACATAGTGATTCAGTTTTCCCAGTGGACGGAGCGCCCGATATTTGGTGGTAGAACCAAGACAGACGGAGCGCCTGGTATTTGGCAGAATAATGTGGTATTCGACAGGAGGAGTACATTTTTAGGCTATTAGAGAGAGTGCCTAGTATTTGGAGGTAGACCCTCAGCGGATGGAGCGCCCAGTATTTGGCAGAAGACCCGCAGTACACGACAGGAGGAGTACCTTAGCAGTCTAAGGTTAGTGAGTAGCACCTCAGAGTCTTGACAGGGCCACTGAAGTCGAAACAGGAGGAGTTTCTCTAGTAGTTGTGGTTTCGATAATTAAAATCCTGGTTTGAGCTGATGTAATGACCTTTGAGTTTTATTCATGATTGAGATGGGTTACTTGATAACTTAGGTATATGTATGGGCATATACCTTAGTAAAGGTTATCTGTTGAGATCTTTCTTTGTAGTTTATACTTGTTTGATTTAGTGAGACCCTGCGTGTCTCAGGGTCCCTACTGAGTATCGTTATACTCACCCCTGCATGGTCTATGCCTGCACGTCATTGTGTGGGATGCAGATGATGGACATTGCTGAAGGAGGCCGAGTGTACGAGGACTAGATTTCACCTGGAGGTGGACCTCATGACGAGTCGGTACCCGGAGGTGGTTGATGGACGAGGGCACTAAGGAGGCTATATGTACCTACCCTTCATGTAGGATCTGTGGTGGACGATCTAGGATCTATTCTATCAGAACCTAACCTTCAGGTAGGATCCGTAGTGGAAAATCCAGGAGCTACATGTGACTTCTAGATGTTTTTTCATTTACTTGTACTTTACAGTTGGTTTGTATTTCTGGTCCCTTACATTAAGCACTACTTTTGTTTTCAGTTTAACTTAGTGTTTACTTCCTCTTGTACTCTAGGTGTGTGTGTGTGTGTTAAAATTTCATAATGCCAATGACTTACCTTTAATCAGGATTTACGCCTTTGGTGCTATTCACCATCCCCTGGCCTATGGAAGGCGGGCTTGGAGTAGTCACGGCACGGGCCCCGAGGACGGGTCATGACAAATGAATTTAATTTTTGTGCTCATCCCAAAAAATGAATGCTTTTCATAAAATGTGTAAGGGAATGGATGAATTCATGTTAAGATTTATAATTTTTGTCAAGAAAGAAAAAATGTTTTATTGAATATTTTTATATGGTGGAAAAATTACTAATGAGATTGATAGTACACTTTTAATGAGATGGTTTAGTTTGTAAGAGTATTTTATATTTATCAACAACTATAATCCATAATGATCCAATACATGTGAAATCTATAACAATAACACTAATATATGTAATGTTTAAGAACATGACCATACATTGGGTATCCAATGAATGGAAGATATAACATCAGATATTATGATGTATTCTTATGATTTACTAATATCATCATTGGTTTTTCATTTTATGGTTAATAATTTGTTCAATGTAATTGAATCCCCATTTAAGGATTTAGGTTTTGAATTTTTAAGGTGATTAATGGTATTTTTTGAGATAATAAATTTTTCGGTAATCCTATATCGTTAAATATTGGGATTGAAAATTAAAGGTACGAGATAATGTTTCATATTTAAATATATTAAATATTTTGTTGAGGTATTTTCTTAAATTTTATTCATTTAAATGGTTTATATTTATAAATTTTTAGAATAACTACTACCCTTATGATACATGAGAACCCACCATTTCCAAAATGGTTGGGGGAATCAAACATAAGATATAATGGAGATAAGATTAAAACCACTACCATAGGTCTCCATTAGGACCTTATTTGTATTGTTTTTTTTCATTTTATTTAAATAATGTGATAAATATTGATAAAATTAATTTTTTTATTCTATGATTTACTAAATAGATAAACATTGAATTGGAAAATGTTTTGCTGAATATGTGATCAATGTTATATTGGAATATGTTCTCAATAATGTTTGGATCTTACCCTAGTGGTATGAAACACATAATACTAAATTTTTATGCATGATTTAAACAATTCATGTTCCCATTAATGAATATTACAATAGGGTGGCGAGGAAATTGGGGGTGGGAGGGGGGTGGGGGAGGCTGGTGTCGTTGGGACCAATAAGGCTCTAGGAAGTATTTTTTTAGACATAGTGTGGGGGGGAGGTGTAAAATTTCAGAGGTGGAATAATGGAATAATAATAGGACATAATATATCTCAAACTAAAGCATAATGGGTGGGAAAATGTAATGATATAATGATGGAAATATGAATGGTGGTGTAGTTTGTTGTCTTCAGAGATTCATTCAATGAAGACAACACTGAGGGGAATGCTGAGGTGGTCGGAGTCTACGCAATAGTTTGACAGTTTTCATGGGAAATTATTGATGAATTGAATGAATTAAAAAAATTTGGGTAATATTCTATGGTATGTGTTTTTTATCAGTACCAGGACCATGCAGTAATGTAATGGGATTTCTTGTTCAGTTATAGAAAAAAAATACAATAAGGAATCATTGAAGTATTTTTGTGTTTATTGTGTTTACTTAAAAATTACGTTCATATAATAACAAATAGTGGTTCCTTATAATGTCATTGAGTTCTAGAGATAATATTGACAACATATGTTTACAATAAACCATGTCAAAGGAATGCTCTATCTGGTGGTGACACAAAAAGGGAGGAGTAATAATCCAACGATTCTATAAGTGATCGATCAATAAAGATATATAACGATGGATAAGGTTGGTGATGAAATATTTATATTTTTATAAGTAGGGTATCAATAATTAGTGTCTGTAATGAAGTGATTCACTGATAAATTTTGTTTACTAATATTTTTTTGAAATGCTATGCTTTTCTCATGTAGGCTAATAGTATGTAATGCATGATTCTTTGATTTTTATCTGAATAAAAATTGATGAATGGTGGTTGATGAAGGAATTAGATATAAAGAGGTATCATGTTATAAAGGTGTAGTCATCAAACCCAATGGGGGATATTTTTGGGATAAAATCCCTTAAGGAAGCATAAATGCATTTTTTTATTGTGTTTGTAGACAAAACAGGTTTTTCTCTTACCAAAAATTGTTTTAATGGTATGTGGTGGAGTTCGAGAGACATTTTTGATAACCTATGTTTATAAATATCCATGATTAATTAATGGTTGATCTTGAGGACGCAAAACAAGAATAGATATATTTTGGAATCATTTTCTAGTGTTTGCCAAATTTTTGGGCCTCAAATTTAGAAAATATGGAATCATGATTTTGGAAAATAATATTATGCACAAGAATAATGGTGGTTTGAAAACACTCAAGCATGGAATATTTCAAGATTAGAACTTCTATAAATGGAAAAGGAAAGATGTGTGCCAAATATATGGAAATGAGTGCAAAAGATGTGGTCTCACTACGAATTATTGCATGCCTAATGAGATATCAAATGAGGTTTTCCGTTCTCAAAGAGGATCTTGCATGACACAATGAATATTTCACACAAGGGTATGGAATGCCTATAAATATGTTGTGACCCCTCTCATTCAAACAAGCTCAACCCTTAAAGATAATTTGAGCTCTGTATTGAGTAAGATTTTTAGGAAAGGGGAGTTTCATGAAAGATTTTGAGTTGCGTGCAACCTAAGAAAGTTTCACGTAAGATTTCAGATTTGTGTAATATTGATGTTGCAAGACGAAGGTGTTTCAAGACAAAAGTAGAATCTTTTTTGCACGGCATTACTTTTTCATTCAATTCACAGTACAAGATTCAAGAAATATTTGGATTTTTCTCATTCATATTTGGTAATGTCGTATTCATCAGTGGATGAATGTGAGACATCAATAGAGATTCTACAAACAATTGAGGATACATTCATTAGAGATAATTAAGGGACATAAAATTCTTTAAATTTCTAGTGTATCTTCCAATGATGTATTGGGATCAATTAAGTTGGGAGGAAAATTTGTTTTAAAATTGTTACTAGTTTTAAATCAAGATTGATTATGAATTCACAATATAATTGGTAAACAACAGTGAGCATATAGTGGATTTGGTATATCGAAACGTTGCCGGTGTATTCTCCTAAGATGTAGATCATTGTGGGTGAACCATGTAAAATTGATTATTCATGTAAATGAATAATGATTTATTCATACATAACTACGGGATAGAGACGGAATATATAATTTATTAATAAGAAATCATGATATAAATGGAAAATTGTTTTAAATAGTCATACCATGATAACCCCCCCCCCTCTCAGGGTGTCAAGCCTGCTGGACCTAACACTTAGAAGATTTGAAGGTCAGTCACATTGGAGAAAATATTATCATCATTTGCATGGGAATTTTTGTTGTGTATTTATGCTTTGGGCCTAAATTGGAAATATATTAAGGTTTCAGGACTCTAGGTCTACAAAATATGTAAATTTAACCTCTTAGACATTAATGGAGGGTTATAAAAATTAATAAAAATATGCCTTTGGGTATTCCATAAATGTTGTTCCCCATTATTCAACACCTATAAGATTTATGTAAATATAATACTTTGGTAATTTATATGAGCCGTAAATGATTAATTATATTTTGGAAGAATCAATGATTTTTTTTCATAAAAATATAGTGATTTAGATTATATAGCGAAATGGTTATCATATCATAGAGAATATGTGATTTAGAAAATTAAATTCTTGGTATGATACATCAAGAGTCATTGATGTTATTTACGGATAAATAACTATATTGGTTGTTAATGCAATGAAATCCTACTATTTATGGGTTTTAATTTTATTTTAGAATATTTTTTGAATAATTTTAATGATAGATATTTTATGTTTTCTCTGTATTTATTTTTGTGTATTTCTATTAAATATTTATAGTTTAATGTAGTTTTATTCATATAATTATTCACTATTTTTTGGAAATATCTTATATTATCCAAACAATTTTCTTTTTTGTTAGTGTATAATGGTTGTTGGAATATATAGTTCATCCTTTTTGGATTTTTTTGAACTATAGATGTTTATTATAATGATTAAGATATAATAGATTCATCTTAAGTACACAACATTTAGAAAAATATATGATTTTCTGGTGGAAATTGATTAATTCTTGAAAATATAAATGTAAAGTAAATATATTTGATTATTTTGTTATTCCAGCTAGTAAACTAATTCTATAACTCTATGTAAGGGATCATGAATAAAAAAATTTATAATTTTAATTTTCATTCTATGAAATTAATATATTTTTAATTATCAAATATTTATAATTTTGTGATGGTAAACATCATAATGAATGTGTTTGACCTAAAACTCAAATAGAACATGACAATTAGTTTTCTATTCCATATATATGTTGTCAAACATGTAATATTAGTATCTGTTATATTATCTGAACTTCATACTTCCCTTTATATCATTTAATGTGTATGTTATATTAACCATTTATATGTTGTGGGAATTCTATAAAGGTACTTTTAATAGTAGAACCATGTATTCCATCCCGAATATTGAATTTTGTGTAAAAATATTGTCAATGGTGGTAGAATGTTACGTCATCGGTTTAAAAAATGAAATCACTATGTTTGATAGTGAAATAACACGCCACAACTTGATTAAATAAAAAACAAAATATTAGGATTTAAATTTTATCATTATAAAATATCCTTTAGAGTGAAATGTATTAAACATATTAAAAATTTAAGGAAAACATGTGTTACACATTTATATATAATTGACTATTTTCTAAACAAATAATAATTAATATAAATGAAACACTTTTTATATAAGTGGATTTTTTTTCCAAAAAACGATAAAAATATTCATATGTAGGTATTATATATGAAAAATAAACAATTTATTTTATTTGGAGTATATAAATTAAATTTAAAACAAATTAAATCTATTTTTTAACATTCACCCTTTATGTTTTCAAGACATGAATTAACAACAAATACAATTTTATTCATAAAAGATGTATGTTTCTAAAATATCATCTTTCTCGCCTGTTAATGTAATACATTTATTAAATATAATTTTGACACTTGTTATTAATTATTTTTTAAATAATATTAATATTCTTAGATAGACGAATATTACAATATTCTTGGTTGTTTTTTCTCGATAATGTTTATAATTTGTTGAATTATTAAATAATAAATGATTTCTTTTGAAAACATTTATTTGATATAAATAATTTTTTGTTTTAATTTTTTTTAAGTTTTTAAATCATAAATTTATAAAATTTATTTTATTTAATCTAATTTAGGTCATTGGAATCAAAATAACACTTGATTTTTATATAAATGCATTTTAATAAATTGAACATTTTCACATTGAGAACTCGTTTTCTTGTTCTATCAATGAAATTATTATTTAATTGATTATCTCCAATTATGTATTATTAATGTTAAAAAATAAATTTCATATTTAAAATAAAATGGTCCATATCTAGAAAAATGAACCTAGAATTTTTTTTTGGAAATTAATAATAATTAACAGATTTATTTTTTTACCATAGTTGAGGGATTATCAGGTAAATAAGGATAAAAATCATATTATTAATATTTTAAAAATAACATAAAACATGTAAAAATATTTTCATATAATAAATTATCAATGCAATACATCATTTTTTAGATTTAATGATCATTTTTCTACATGTATTACTTTTTTCCCCTTATAGTATTTTATTTTAAATAAATCTTAAAGATGTCATAATTTTGTTTTAAAAACAATAACATTCTTAATAAATTTTTATTTAAAATATATCAAATTCTATAAATATTAATTTGAAATATGATATATTTTTCTACATAATGGAAATTATTTTATGTTCCAAAATAATTACATTATATGAAGACACAATGATCATATTGTAACTATTTAAATATATAATTTTAAATAATTCATGTAATCCATAAATTTTATTATCTTCATTAACACATTAGTGATGTTTTATGTGAATCATTTTAAATTTGGGGTCTTATTATGATATTATAAAAATTGCAACTGACGAATAGTTTAAAACTGACAATAATGATATATTAAAATAAATTATTATTTACCTAATGGTAAAAATTTTAAAAAAAGAAAATCATTTAATGTGATTTATATAAGTTCAAAATAATTTCTATTGATCATTTATGGTATGTTATCCTTTTTATAGTAACAATCTTGACCATTAAAAAATCGATGTTGTCATGGTACGAGGTAATGGGGTAAATATGTGATAAATCAAAAAATAAGGATTAAAAAATATTATAAACCTGTCTATTTCCCACATTATATATGATTTTCTCTATAAAATCATCATATCATTTAAATAAGTATTTTTCCTCCATTTAATATATAATATAATGTATATTAATTGAATATTTTGATAGATTCCATGTGGGTCTCATGTCTATCGTATTAAAGGGATCCCATTATTCACATTTAAATAAACATCCAATCCATTTTTAATAAACATATAACTTCCCAAACACATGATTCTATTTTATCCACACGTTGTACATATCTTTTCTTAGGAATAAAACCATCCTTCACCATCTTAAGTTGTTATGAAATTATGGTATTAAAAATAAAAGGTATCATTTTTAATTAAATGATTATGTTTTATATCTTCCTACACTTCCATAAAGTCATCATCAACCATGATGAAATAACAAATCTATTATAGTTAGTATAATTATATTTTTTTATGTTAATGTCATAAATGAAATACCTCTACACTTCCATAAAATATTAAATGATGATATCATTCGTGGGTATGCTGGATAACCACATAAAAAACTGATTAAATTAAATTTCCATCACAATATCTCCAGGATAGTTATAATGATGGAATTAATTTTTACATATTATATTAATTGATTATTTATTTTCATTAATATGTAATATATATCTTATATATTATTAACTATCCATAAAAAGAAAAAATTAAAAAGTCCACTACTATAAATTTTGTGTTTAACAACATTAGTAACCCAAATTACCCAAGGGATTTGGTTTTATATTTTTATGGATAATTTCTCTTTTAAAGGTTTGAATGTGAACCCTTAAATAAACCATTGGCCAATGTCCAAAGGCCCAACAAGACTCGAAATCCAATTATATGACCTGAAGGCCTAGATATATACTATAACAATTCATGAACAATAGGCCCATCCTAATATAACTCCCACTCCAAATCATTTTCATCATTGATGGCCTCACTCCCCACCTTGCATTTCTGATCAACTATCATTTCCCCATGAAATGATGCACAATATCTGGTCCTAATGGTAGTTTTATACCACCCATTCAATCAATCTTGTTATCTCTACTCTGGTGTATGATAATCAATTCTCTGACACTCTTCTAAGGCCTCTTATGTTTTAATAAGGCTACTCAATTATCTCTATGACCCTATGGCCCTCGGGCTCGAAGGAAATTGATGACTCAAAGGCACTGATACTCAAACGCCCAAACCTGTAGCCTGAGGGACCAAATCAGGTGAATAATTCGGGCATCTAAAGTACTAAAAAATACCTACTACTATTTTTACTATAGTATAGATACAGTCCCCCAGAAGTTCTCCTCCTACCAATTTCAAACCCGGGTCATTTGGACGCTATGCAGGATCCCTTACCACTCTGGTACATGCTCGTTGGCACTATAAAAACATCATTAAAAGTGATTATTAGAACAATAGAATTACTTATAATGTATGTGATGTTAAAATATTATGTTTAAAAATTCTCATTCAAATATATGATAAATTCCCTGTTTATTAGTTTAAGAAATAACTAAAAATGAGGTCTTTATCAATGCTTTTATTCCGCATATAAATTTTGTCTTTATCAATATTTTTCGAGTTCATTTAAATGAAAAATGTATCTATTATTTTTTATTACAATTCATGGTCATCTTCAATAGTTCTAAAAGGAACAAATAAATTCCCTACTAATAAAATGTATATTATTCCATGCCCCCACCAACTAATTAGTGCCCACTCTTTATTAACACATCGCTTCCCCTATTATCTGTTATTTCCCCTCCCACTTTATTATAAATAACACCACCCCATTATCAGTTCTTTAGTGCACAACCTTACCTCCGATGAGTGCCAATTCTAGGACTTCTATCATATAAACTAGAACCTTTTCCACTACCCTACAATATTTTGTTATACATTCTACAATATATCTATATATTTATATACATATCATTCAGTATTTTAAACTTATATTTATATGAATATTTTTATATATATGTTTATATATATGTATATATATTTTAAATACGTAATTATTCATATATATTATTAAAACTTAATATCAATTCAAAAAACACCTAAATCACAAAATAATATTAAGGAACTCTGAATAGAAAAAAAACCCCTAAAACCATGAAAAAACAATATCTTCTGATCTGATAGCCTATTTTATCTCCAGAACCAGTAATGTTGATGTTCATGAAATATCATTTGATATGATATGCAGTATAAACTTACCAAACACTCAGATTCAATGCAATATCAATTTGAATATTATGAAATTTTGGTGGGAGAGTAAAAAACATTGTTTTAGATGCCTTCCAGTCCATTCTACAAAAAAACAGTTAAAATGAACAATGATCTAGTCACATAACTAAATAGAGTTGATCTCTTCTCATGTATTGATTCGTTGTGTGGTCAATCCCAAACAGAACAATGATGTAAAAGTTATGTCTGTTTTAAGTACGAGTTCAATTTCCAAATATATTTAATCTTAAATAACATTTATTACCATAGTTTTCATGCATTGTTTATATAATTCTATAGTAAATTGTTTTATAATATTTTATTTGTTTAGTTTTGAAGATGAATCATACATCAGGATAGAATGTTTTGATCCTTTTTGGGTTATTAGGGGTTTTAGTTTTTCTATGGATTTTTCACGTTCGAGGACCATAATATATGAAATGGGTGTTTTTTTACCTCTACCACATATTAAACCAAAGTATGTGATGATCTCTACACCTTTGTGACCCAATTAAACCCTCAATCACCTCTTTTACAGACAAAAAATAATCAGATGGCCTCAAAATGACCATAAAATATCCTATGGGTGTCCAATAATGATAATTTCTTGGGAAATATCCCCTTTATTAGGACATGTAATAATGATATGAGAATTTAGGTTCCTTTATCCGTGCTTATAAAAAAGAGATTATTAGATCACCACATTATCAGTTCATCTTTAAAAGTTCAGATAATGACCCAATACAATAAATTATTTCTTTATAGAATCACTGATAAATAATCATTTTACCATCACATTTTTCCCTGTGTAGATAAGAGTGGGGACACTTATGAGGGATTTTTAAAACCAGAAATCTAGGGACCCATTGAACATCATTTATTTTTAGAACAATTAAATACCATAATTTCCAATGTTAAAATGTCATATTGAAGACCAAAATTAACAAAATTTGTTTCTATAAATGAGCTATGGGGTATTTAGTACAAATTTCAGTGAGCTCTATTAAAACCCTAGTATTGGATTAAGCTTTTTATAGTAGTTTTTGTTTAGGCATATTTGTATATTATCACATCCACAAATCTCTGTGATTTTTTACATCCCAAAATCACATGGATTCTATATACCAGAATATTTTATTTATTAATTTGATATCGATTATATTATTTTTATTTTTGAATGAATAAATTATACATACATTTATTCTACAATCATCCATGAATAATTGTGATGCTACTCTTGTGTATGTATGGCCTACCATCTCCAGGATTGCAGCGTATATCATTTCTGAAATCCATATTTAATGGATCTTTTTAAAATTAAAATTGATGTATAATAATGAATATTATTTCATAAATATTATTCTAGTGATTATAAACTAATGACCAAAGTGATTTAAAACATTATATCGAGGTCATTTTCAACTCAAGTACAGAATATCATCAAAACATATGTGTGACCAAAAATAAATAATTAATTATTATAACATGGTAATAAGTGATATAAATGGAATAGTAAAAAATGAAAAGGGTCCCAAATCGTGTAAATAATTGACATATCTTTTTTATTTAGGAAAAAAATTATTGTACATAGTGAGTCAGACTCTAGGGAAGGTTCTATTTAAATAAAAACCATGATTCAAATATTTTAAAATAATAATTTAAAATTATTTCTCATTCATTTCATTTTATTAAAAATTATATATATTTATGAATATATTTATTTTTAAATTAATATTATAAAATTTTATTTTTCAATTTTCATTCAATATTTTCTATGTGGAATTGGAAACATTGAATTAAAATATCTATATTAATATTATTAAAATACAGTTTTAATATGGATTGATTATTTCTAAATCGTGATATATTTTCATTTGAGTGAAAAATAAATTCATTGTGTAACATGTTGAACATTGAAATCCTTTTTTTGTTATTATTATATAGTATATATTGTAAATTTCATATGTGGATACATGATAAACAAATTATAGATGATTACATGAAAAAATGAGTATTGGTGAAAATATTATAACCTTTAACTAATTGTATATAAATGTCAACTGTATTTTTATTCCATTTGTTAGATTGACATGTATTGAATTTGACCACATGGTTTTTCCTTTTTTTTATGACCATGTCATAGGTTACATACTTATATTTTAGATTGTTTCTAAAATATATATAAAAAAATCAGATAATTTTCAAATGTTATGATATTGAACATTTGGGGAAGATGATTCCTTTTTCTTGATAAAAAATTATGTCTTTTAGAAAATTGATTAATTTAGATTCATGTTTCTAATGTTTTACATCATTTGTATCACATAATGAGATTTTTTCTCATTCCAAATTGTTCAATGTTTTTATTGGATGTGAAATGTAACAAAGGAAGTCATGTAGATATTTGTGATATTTTGTTATGAAATAATTTTTTTCTTTTGTATATAGTTATTTATGGTGGGAAAATGATTATTGAGTGTAATTGGCCAATTTTAATTTATTGGATTATATTGTTATATTTTCTTCTTAATTCAATAAAATTGTAATAAAAAAGATCCTTTAGTTTGTATTATAGTTTAAAAACACAATGATATTTATTGACTATGGTAATGAACATATAATATGAATGATTGAGATATAATTCCATATAAGGGTAAAAACTCAGATTATAGTAATCAAATATACCTAAAAATAGAATAAGGTAATTAGGACAATAATTTAAAATTTGAAAACCGTACACTCTATATCATAGATTGCAAAATTGATTCATATAATAAATCATTCTATTTTAATGAACATGAATCCTAATGGAATCAATGAATATGAGCCATTAAAGAATATATGTTTTCTAAAAAATTTACTTTTTCACGGATTTAATAATTGAAATTATATTTCATTGTGGTTAATTATTATCATTAATGACTATCATAATGGATTTTATTAACTTATCAAACCATAATTGTTTTTATTAATCACTCCCCATACTATCATTATGGACTATGTTAACTCCCAAAATCATCTTAGTAGTCAAGGATCACTATAAGGTCAATAATATTGGATTGGATTCACACCCCAAGCCATAATATTATGATTGTCTCTCTCCCAACAGTATCTTAGTATAGAGATTCCTTTACTGATGTGGGTTCACTCAACATTACAGTTCTATTTACCTCCTGAGATAATAGTCATTTCCAAACATATTTTAGGGATATATAATTTAATCTCCAGCCAGCACCTAATGAATATTATATATATATATATATATCATATTATAAAATATTCATCATATCAAAATAAATAAAATAAAAATTGTTTTTAAATATTTTTTAATTGCATAACCCTTGGAACATAATAGGGACATAGAAACATAATTATATCATACACATATTCTCTCTAGGAAAATAATAATGTTTGTATATTTTTATCAAATATAGAGTAAATAACAATTTAAATAATAGTTTTCTATATATAATGAATAAAAATACCATTATAATATCTTATATATTGTTGAGTAAAATATCATTTCCACTATAAATATAAATTTTGAAAAATTAAAAATATAATTTTTTTCTGACTAATTATTATTTGAAAATAACTATTAAATTTTTTTAATGAAGATTAAATGAAATATGAAGTCATAATTTTTGTAAATTACATTAATTACATATATTTTTATTAAAAAAATTACACTCATATTTTTGAGAAAATTCATGAAAACACATTGATTGGAAAACAAAAAAAAATTCCTTGTAACCCATTATTTAAAAAGTCGTAAATGGGGGTAAGAAAATTTAAAAAAGCACAAAAAACTTTTATAAACCTTCATTAAAACAATTTTATATAATATATATATGGTAAAAAAGTTATTTTGTCTTAAGGGATAATTAGTGTTGATTTTATATATAATCTTATTCTCAGTCGTCTAAATTGTTATGGTTATAGAAATGAAAGGAAAATATATATATATATATATATATATATATATGATAAGAAATTTTTTGAGTTTGTTGATATTTTGGTCATAATATTTTATTATTATAAACATATCATGAAACAGTCCCCGTAATCTATATGAATGTTACATAAAACTCCTCCCACATTTGTATCATTTGAACCATAAGACCCATGAATTAATGATCCATATATGTATATGAGAATAATGATAAATTTAATAATAATGATCATAAAATACATTCAACAGAAGTATATGAACCCCCTAAAAATAATATTTTAATATGTAATTGGACATATTGAAATAAAATTGAGACAAAATTCTATTTCATCATTCCTGACATCCATCCAATGCCTTCGATCCTATTGGTAAAAAAATATATATTTATTTTAAATATAATATAAATACATAATCATATATATATTAACGTATATAATTTATTTATTACATTTTATCACCCATTAATTTATAATTCTATATTTTAATAAATTTTCTTTGTGATATGAATTTCAATTTTCTTATATGTTTTGGTTAAATAGTGTAACATCCCCCGTATTTGTAGAATATTAAAATTTCATAAATAATAATATATAGGAATAATATATATATTATAATTTAAAGTGGATTATTTTTAAGATAGCTTGATTGAAATGCAACAATGGGTTTTTTCAAAATCTTACGCTGTAAACAACGTTGAGTTTTACCGAAAAATAATACAATAATATTATTATTATTTGAAATGGTTGTTAATGCCTATTTGGTGTATTGAAGGGAATGAGAAGAAATATCTAAAATATGATAAGTCATTTTTTAAAATTATTTTACATTTATCCAATAAGTTTTAAAGGCTTAAAATGATAATGGACTCATTTTTATCCATTAAATACTCTAAATTTTTTAAAAGGATGTTCTACCAAATTTTGTTTGAGATCCCTTTGAAAATATATATATTATTTATGATTTCAGATTTATTTGACTAAATAATATTATTATTTAAAATCCGGACTTCATAATATACATCAATTTAAATTTGGATATTTATCTAATAAAATCAATATTTTAATGAATTGTGATAAATTCTACATATTAATTTAAAATTTCCTTTTCATAAAATTTATTTATATAGATATTATTTCATGTTAATTTGGTTTAAAGTTTAATTGGTTTATTTTTTAATAATTTATTTGATTTTTTGTTCATATAAGTAATTTTACAATCAAATTAGACTTAAACACAAGTCAATCGTTTAATAGTTTTTACATCTTACAAACTTGCTTTATAGTTTTGACAACGATAATTAATTTTTAATTAATTTATACTTATTATTTTAATTAAATTTGAAAAATGGATTCCATATTTATAATCTGGTTGTTCTAATTGAGTTTATAGGTTCATTTTTTGAACATTATGTTTAAAACCCCATGCTTCCATGGAACATTTCCCTTTGAATATTGCAATAGCTTGCATTGTACGCAACTTCGAGATTCTAACAAACCATGACCAATCAAAATACCCGTTATGAATAGTAACATCAACTTTTTGAAATTTTATAAATTTAATATTTCAAAATGGACTTCATTTTTTAATTTGGAATATTGAAATTTTCTTATGCTCATTTTGTGTATTTTTTTGAAAACATTCAATTTTTGATGAATAGTGAAAAAAATGTGTTATTGTTTAAAACAGACTTTTTATTTAAATAATTAATTATTTTATTTAATTTATTTTTGGTGAAAATAGATACATAATACCTATATATATTAGCTGTAATTCATAGGAGTAATTTTGTAATAATATAAGATATATAATGTTGTATTGAACTTTTCATTGTCTTTTACCCACCTCCTTGGAGAATTTTAAAATTCGCATAAAACCTAATTTTATCGCATCAGTGTGTAGAATTTAAAAATTCAAAGAGACATGGTTGATATTAGTAAGTAATATTTGGTTCAATAATATGAAAATATTTTTTTAATAGTAACATTTTGTTTTTATTTACCACGGTTAAAAGTAAATATAGTAATTAAGGTTAAAAATGATATTATCATTGCCCTAACACATGTTTAATAACTAATCCATTTTTAATATAGGGCTGAACACAATACAAATTGGACAATAAATATTAATTAGAAAGATAATACAATTTCCTACATAATTAAATTTTATTTATAATTTTTAGACATTAAATAATTTAATTTATTAACGACACAATGATGACGAAATAATTAACATTATATTGAAATATTAAAATAATTGATTTAATAAATATCCAATTAAATGTAATATAAATTTTTTGATGAATTCCACTACTTTAATAGGATAATATGACATGTAAGTTTCGAACATATGTATTTAGTTCGAAGTAATAAAGTTCATAGGACTTTAACAAATAGTCAATTATTAAATAATGTCAAAATTTACATAAATGAGTTTTTAAAACAAATACAATATTATTAGGTGATATAATAATCATAACAATCTATGGATAATCCCAAGAACATATATAGTGATAGGTGTATCCTAAATGATCCACTTGGGGTTCTCATTCATGTTTACGGTATGTTTATTAACCAAATAATATAAAAATACAAAGAGATGTGGTAAATGGCAAACTATTTAACTAAGAGTTAAAAAAAAGTTAAGGTTAATATAGTGACCAAAACAAGACTAAAACCTATTTTTTGAGTGTATTAAGACCCATAACTACATTTTCCTAAAAGTAAATCATTTTTGAGCCATTAGAATCTAAAAATAATATTATTATAAAATAATATTTCAATATTTTCCTAAGGTGCCCCTCACCCCTCTTATAAAAGGGCACTTCCCCTTCTCTCAAATTCACACCTCCAAATCAATTTGTCTCAGCCAAAACCAGCCCAAATATCCTCCCAACTATCCTTCCTTCATCCTAGAGGCCATGGTTTGATCATAATGACATCTTAAAGATCCAATTTGATTAAATCAAATGGAATAACCAGAAGAAGAGGTAAATATCTCACCACATCTTTCAAGTTATTTTCTTCTTCCACTTCCTATTTCATTGTTGTTTTCATTATAAAATAATAAATCCAATATCTTCTCTATACTTGGTTGTAATACTATAAATGGTAGAACCATATTAATTATTCTATCCATCATATCAATGAATATGTCACCATACGTGCGTAAGAACGGCTTACCGACTCCACGTCGTGGTGTAGTTGTTATTCAATATATTCTTTTTATATAGGTGTAAAAATGATGTATAATTTATGTAAATAATAAATATAACATGTTAATTATTCTGTGTATATTATATACCATCATATTATTTAAGATTTTTATATAAAAAAATGATATTTTCTCTCGTGCATACGTATGGATTACCGACTCCACGAACGCGATGAGATTCATTCTCATCTGTGATAAACATGAATCATGTAACAAAGAATATAATAGAAAACGAATCAGTTAACACCCAAATTGAAGATAATACTACTATATTATTAACAAATCATTATAATAAGATCAAATATGATATCATAATTATGTATATTGTTCTTAAAAAATTTAATAACAACTATTAAACTATAATATAGTTGGATAAATTACCCTCGACCAAGGAAATTTACAAGGTAAGGGTTAATTCAACAATCTCTTTATTATTTGAGGTAGTTTTTATGTTAGTATCTACATCGACCTCTTTATCATCCACATCCATTTTTCTTAAAAATGAATTCTGAATTTTTTTAATATTTACTATACAATGGGTTAATGTCGTTTATACCCTTTTTGGAAATTATAAGTTTTGAATGAAATATTTCAGTCGTTTTCCAAAAAAGGTACATTATGGCCTTTTTGGTAAAATTATGGTAATTTTTTTTTAACAAACACGACAGGTGCAGTTATTCTCCGCCATTATAACATCTTCGATGCTTCCCGTAAAATCTTATAAAAATAAATTAATAATTAATATTTTCTTTTTTAATTATGAAAATTTAAATTATTTCAAAAAAGGAAAGAGATATTTCTCTCAAATAGTCTGGATTTCATCTATGTCAAAATCCTTGTTGGATTTTATATCATGATTGAAGTCGATTCATTATGATACAAATCATTCATATTGTATTTAAGGTTTTGTGACATGTTTGACTATAGATTGTAATTTTTATACCATATATGTTTTATGGTTAAATTATTGACATTTCGTATGATTGTTTTAATACGAATGATAATGTTATATTTCATCCTTTTCATATGAGGGATGTATTGAACTTAGTAAATTACTGGTGGAGCCTGAAATAGATCCTCAATGGATCGGTAAGTCTAATGAGACAAAAATACGTGTAATTGGTTTTGGACATTCCCAATTTGATATATGGTTTTCTCCGAGGCCTTAATCATTTTTAGATGTCTTGGCCAAAGCCTTCAAAAAATGATTCAGAATGTCCGAAATTATAAATTCCATTATTATGAAAATAAAATTGATGGTTCATGTGGTCATTCTACTAGTATAATACCCATGATTATGTTTTATTATGGTATTATTTACTCATATCATATTCATTCCATAAAATTGTTTATGTTTATTATTTTTAAAGGCATGAGTTTTCAATTATTTACCATGCTTAATATTTATGTTATATTACACTGTATTGCTTACCCTTAATGAGCATTTGAGCTCACCACTTTCATATGATTCATTTTCCAAGGATATGATGAAGTTAGTTATGAGTGACATGCAGGAATAATCTAGAAGGCTAGGATGTTTATAATGGAATAAATTATTGTTGTATTTTCATTCATGTTTTAATGTTGAACATATGTATGAATCTTGTGTCCAATAATACTGAACTGATCAGTCCTTCAGGACTTGATTCCTTATAATCATGGCAATGCTATGTAATAATACACTGACTCTGGGTAACTACAGTCGGAGCGTTACTGTTAGTATTAGAGGAAGTTTAGTACAAACCTTAGAATCTATATTTAGATAAACTCATCGTAGATAACATTATCCTAAGATAGATTTTGATGATTAGTATAGAAGAAATACCTATAATTTTGGTAATGTAATGATTTTGTAAATTTTTTGACCAATACATCCATTTCTGGATACGAGCATGTAGAGGAAGCTCTGGCACAAATTTACCTAGGAGTGAAAACTCCAGCAAGGTGTTTTGGGCTTGACGCGGGGAATCATGGTACGTGACAATGGGCCTTACTGCACTCTTGGTTATGACACTGCTGAGGGATATTTTTAGGATAATCCACATTTTCTTCACAAAAAATTCTGAATGATTTTTTAGTATATACCTCTTCAATGAAAACATTTTTACGATTATGGATTATATTAATAAACTTTTGAATTTATGTTAAGTATGTTATATGTTTGGAATTATGTATTCCAATTCATAAACTAATCTAGTATATGCCATTTTTTAGAAATGGATCCTAGTTGAAGGAATTGAATCTAAATAAACGCACATACTCTACGTAGGGATTTCCCACCTAATCAAGATAATTATAGAGGAACTGGGGATATAAATTGTGCTGATCAGCTTACCACCATACTGGGACAACTCACTTAGGTTATGAATAATAACCTTACCTGTTTGGAGCACCCTGATCCATAACGTGGATGATAAATGTTATAATGAATCATGAGAAAAAACTCACCAAAATTAAATGGGAGTACATATCCATTAGTGGCTGAGCAATGGAAAAATTACGTAGAGAAAATATTTCATTCTCTAGGGAGTAGCGGAAGGGACAAAGTTATCATGGTAGATTATCACCTCATGAGAGATGCAAATCAATGGTGGTTATTGGATCATAAAAAAAAGAATAACGATTAAGTATCAAATATGGAATTTTGGGAGTTTAAATAACTTTTTTTAGAAAAATACATTCCTCGTTAAAATCGAGCAGATATGGAAAGGAAATTTTTGACTCTAAGGAAAATTGAGGATGAAGATGTTGGAATGTATACTGCCAACATTACAAGATTAGCTAGGCATGCTACAGATTATATATGTAATACAAGAGGTAGTATTGACCATGTCATTGATGGTTTAATTCCATTTCACCATCGTGCATTAGTATCACATCCTTCTCATCATATAAATATATTTACTCATGTGATATCAAGGCAGAAATGGAGTACTCCATGTCATACGACTTTATAGAAAAGCAAAAAAAGAAGAGATCTTTTAAACACTATGGGAAGGAAATTATGTAAATAGGGAAGAAGTGAAGAATTTAATTTCCACACTCTAATAATTATGGAAGGAATAACCCTGGTGCCTATCTAAAAGGAAAATGAGTATACTACAAATGTGGATAGAAATGCCATCTTGCTGGTGATTGTAAGGGAAAGAAAGAAGTTACCAATGTTCAATGCTACAATATCAAAGAGATGGGACATTATTAAAATTAATTTCTAATCTTTAGGGAAAATTACCTCAGAAAAGGCCAACAGATCAAGGCCAAGCTTATGTGATCACTAATGCTGAGGTTGAAGCGCCAAAAGACGTGGTGGAGTTTAATTTTATGGTTTCCTCAAGATTATCCAATTATTTATTTGATTCTAGATCATCACATTGTTTCATATATTCAATTATTTCTAAGGAAATTAGATGATTTCAATTTTATTTAACAAGTTTGTTGTCAGACAAAACTCATATGGGATGTATCATTGCAACAAAGTATTTTGAATCAGTCACTATTATTGAACATAAATTTTAGTTATCTATGTATCTCATCATCACACCCATGATTGAATTTTATATAATCCTCGGCATGAATTTGCTTTCAAACCCTGATGATAATATTTATTTTCAGAATATGGAAGTTAATATTTTTGATGACGATGATAAAGAACTCATTATCTTTAGAGTAAAAATGTCACCACCTTATTCTTATCTAGATCCACCCCCAGTAGCTCAACTAAATTCAATTATTGGGGTGGAGGATAATGAAATAGCTTTGTGTGAGGAGAATAATGTTCAAATAGAGGATGTAACTATCATTCAAGAATATGTTGATGTGTTTCAAGATGATTTACTAGGACATCCTCCGTAATGAGAAATTGAGTTTTTTATTAATTTAATTCATGGTTCAAGGCCCATATCGAAGATCCCTTATAGAATGTCCCCTATGGAATTAGTGAACTAAAGAAACAAATAGTGGAATTGAGTTATAAGGTATTTATTCTCCCAAGTGCTTCTCCATGGAGAGCCCCTGTTCTTTTTTATATGAAGAAAGATGTATATATGAGGTTTTTCATTGATTATATGGATATAAATGTTATACCAATAAAGAAAAAGTATCCCCTACCTCGCATTGATTATTTATTCAAACAACTTCAAGGAACTCTATATTTTTCAAATATTGAACATCGATCTAGATAGCATCAGTTGTGTGTGAAGAAGGAATACATTGTGAAAACAGCATTTCGAACCAGGTACATGCATTACGAGTTTACAGTAATGAATGTTGGGTTAACTAATGCACCCTCTTATTTCATTGACCAAATGAACAAGGTTTTCAAGGAATATCTTGATGACTTTGTAGTGCTATTTATTGATTCTATCCTGGTATACTCCAAAATATATGATGATCATGAAAATAACTTGTGCATTATTCTAATGGCTCTTAGAAAAATGAATTATATGAAAATTTTAGAAATTGTGAATTCTGGCTTCAGGTGATTTCTGTTCATGGTCATATTGTCTCTAAGGATTCAATATATGTTTATCTTTCAAAGACCAATGCAATCAAATAATTTCCAGCACAGATGAGTATAACTGAGGTATGTAGTTTTATTGGATTAGCAGGTCATTATTGACGTTTCATCCAGAATTTTGCCCGCATGGCTAAACTATTAACAAAGTTCACAAGTAATAGGGTTATTTTTTTTGGACAATAGATTGTGAAATTTTTTTTGAAGAACTGAAGAAAATAATTTTCAATGATTCAATCTTGACTCTAACATCAGGGAATGATCGGTTTGTAATTTATAGTGATGCTTCAATGAAAGGACATTGTTGATTCCTTATGAAGAATGATATTGTTATTGCCTATGAATAATGATTGCTTAAAATTAATTAGAAAAACTATCCTACTCATGATATTGTGTTATCAGATTTATTATTTTCTTTGAAGATATGGAGACATTATATCTCTGGTGAAAATGTGAGATTTATACTAATCACAAGAGTTTGAAGTATATTTTCTGACAAAAAGAACTCAACATGAGGCAAAGGACATGGCTTAAACTGCTCAAGGATTATGATTTCACTACACACTACCACCCATGGAAGGAAAATAATGTGGCATATGCTTTGAGTAGAAAGGACAAGGGAGTTTTGAACAAGATGATAGTTGAATAGGATCTTATATACATAGATCTTGTAAATATGGATATGGGAATATCCACAGAAGATGAAACATCAATGCTTTTTCAAATGGTTGAAAACCATAATAACTAGAATGTATAAAGTGGTCTCAGACCAATAATGAGGAGTTTCAAAAGAAGATTAATGTTGTTATTGAAAGGAGATTGGATGACTTCATATACGAAGACATAATTTTGATATTTGGGAAAAGACATTGTGTTCCCGATATTCCTGATCTGAAAAGGGAATTGTTAGATGATACTCATAGCTACAACTTCTCTATACACCTTGGTAGCACTATGTTGTATAGATATTAGAAGGAATATTTTTTATGGGACAACATGAAGAGGGAGATTACTGATTTTGTGTAAATATTTATGGTTTGTCAATAAGATAAAGCTGGAAGGCAATAGCCTGGAGGAGTCACGCAACCTCTTCCAATTCATAAGTGGAAATTGGAAAATATTACTATGGACATTGTCATGGGACCACCAAAGACACATAAAAGGAATGATGCAATATGGGGAATTGTTGATCATATTACCAATTAAACACATTTTCATTCTATAAGAGAATATTTACCACTGGAACATCTAGAATGAAAATATATTAATTATGTTTTAGGACTTCATGGAGTACCTCAATCGATTGTTTCTGACCGTGATCCCTGTTTTAGATCATGATTTTGGAAAAGTCTTCAGAAATCCATTCTTACTGAACTTCATTTGAGTACTTCCATCCACCCTCAAACTGATTGACAATCAGAATAGACTATTCAATCTTTAGAAGACATGTTGAGATCTTTCTCACTTGACTTTCAAGGTTTGTGGAATCAATATTTACCTATGGTAGAATTTTACTATAACAATCGCTTCCATTCAAGTATTTAGATGGCACCATATGAAGGGCTATATGGAATGAGATGTCACACCCTAACCTGTTGGGATGATGTTGGTGAAACAAAACTTGAAGGCCGTGAACATGACGAGGAAACGATGGAGAAGGTTAAGGTAATTTAAATCCACATCAAAGCAACTCATAGTACAGAGAAGAGCTAGGCAGAAAACCAAAGGAAGGATTTGGAATTTCAGGTAGTTGATCAAGAGTTTTAATGGTATCTACATGGAAAGGAATTATAAAATTTGGTAAGAAGGGTAAATTGAGTCCTAAGTATATCATACCTTTCGAAATTCAAGAACAAATTGGTGATGTATCTTACCATTTGGCAATGCCTCTAAGTCTATGCAGAGTAATGATGTGTTCTATGTATCACTATTAGGAAAATACATACCTGAATTAACGCATGTACTCACCTATGATGAATTAGAACTTTAACTTGATCTGTCTTATTGAGAATAGCTTATCAAGATTCTTTATATCATAGAACATGTGCTGAGAAACCAGACAACTCGTCTGGTAAATGTTCTATGGAAAAACCATAAGATGGAAGAGGCAACATGGGAACTCGAGGAACTAATGATAAAGAACCAAATGAATGTTTTTATGCATTAATATTCTAGAAATTTACAGAACTAAATTACATTAAGGAGGGGAGAATGTAACACCCCAAGAATCCATGGTACTTTTCCATTTCAATAATTCAATAGCTTGAATTATACGCAACTTCGATATTCTAACACACCGCGACCAGTAAAACATTCATTTATGAATAGTAATACGAGCTTTTTGAAAATTTATAAAAATCATTTTTCAAAATGGACTTCATTTTTGATTTCGAAATATCGATATTATCTTATGGTGAATTTTTGGTATTTTTTCAAAAAACATTGAATTTTTAATGAATAGTGAAAACACTGCATTATTATTTAAAACTGAATTTTTATTTTAATAATTAATTATATTTTTTTAAAATTTTTTATGTCAAAATATATGCATAATCCCTATATTTTCATTGTAATTCTTGGGTGTAATTTTTTAATAATATTAGATATATAATGTTTTTGTTAACTTTTACCGTCTTTTACCCACCTCCTAGGAGAATTTTCAGATTCGCATGAAATATAATTTGACCAATTATATGAGTTTAATGTAAAAAATCCAAGAGACACAGTTGATATTAGATTGTAAAATTTGGTTCAATAATATTATATTAATTTTTTGTGAGTAGTACCATTTTACTTTAATTTACCACGATTAAAAGTAAATATAGTAATTAAGGGTAAAAATGATATTATTATTACCATACCATAGTCCTAATTCTATTGGAAAAGTATAATTCGACCGAAAAAATCCTTAGGAATAAAATTTTATCCTTTTTGGTCCACATGTATTATATAAGGATATTTATTATTATTTTATTCAAAGAAGAGTCAAAAAAGTTAAATTCAATATTTAAGAACTAAACCATTTTTAAACTAGGGTTAAAAACAATATAAATTAGACTATATATGTTCATTATAAAGATAAATATATTTTATAAATAATTACATTTTGTTTATAATTTTTAGACATTACATAATTTAATTTATTTTTGACACAATGATGACGCATCAATTACCTTAATAATGATATATTAAAATTATTGATATAATAAATCTCCAAATATATGTACTCTTTGATTTTTGATGAATTTCACAAATTTTATAGGTTAATATGACATTTTATGATTGAACATATGAATTTAGATAGAAGTAATTAAGTTTTTAAGACTTTAACAAAAATAAATTATTAAATAATGTCAAAATTTACACAAATGAGTTTTTAAAGAAAATACAATATTATTGTTTGAAATAATAATCCTAAAAATTTATAGTTATGCCAAAGGAATTATAAAATAACATTTGTATCATTAATTAACCACTTGGGTTTAACTTGTATGTTTATAGTAATTTTATAAACAAGATAATATAAAAATACAAAGAGACATGGTAACTGTCAAACTATTTAACTTAGGGTTAAATCTATAAGATAATGTTTATATAATGAACCAAACCTGTCTAAATCCTATTGGATGACTAGATTTAAGAACCATCCCCACCTTATCCTTGAAATAAATCATTTAGGAGCCATTAGAAACCGAAAATGATTTTATTATAAAATAATATTTCAATCTTTTCCTATGGTGCCCCTCACCCCTCTTATAAAAGGGCACTTCCCCTTATCTCAAATTCAAACCTCCAATGACATTTGTCTTTGACAAACCCATCCCAAATGTCCTCCCAACTATCCTCCCTTCATCCTAGAGGCCTTATTTTGATCATAAATATAACCTAATGATCCCTTTTGATCAAATCAAACAGAAGAACCTGAAGAAGAGGTCAATATCTCACCATATATTTCAAGTTCTTTTCTTCTTACACACACTCTTTCATTGTTGTTTACATTCTAAAATATAAAATATATTATCTTATATATACTGTGATGTTATTATAATAATTTTACAACCATTTTAATTTTTCTATCTATCATATGAATGTCAAATTCACCATATGTGTATACATACGATTTACCATCTCCATGTCTTGGTGCAGTTTGTATGAAAAAAATTACTTTTAGATGGGTATAATAATAATGTATAATTGATAATAATTATAAATATAACAAGTTAATGATTCTATATATATGATATAACATCCATTTATATACTATTTTAATATCAAATAATGATATTTTCAATCATGCATACATACGGATTAATGTCTCTATGAACGTGATGAAATTCAATCCCCATCGTAACCATTCAAGAATAATATTAATTTTATGATTAAAAATGATGATTAATGAAATTATATTATTATGGATATGAATAATATTCATCCCATCCATGAAATACATGACTCATGATAATACTAAAATATTATTAACAAATCATTATTAGACGATATTATAAGATATCATAATTTTGTATATGGTTATTGTATAATTTCATAACAATGATTTTACTATTATAATGTAGATTCACATACGCTCTTCCATGTAAATGTACAAGGTATGGGTTAATTATACAATCTCTTTATTATCTAGGGTTTCTTTTACGTAAGTATGCACTGGGACCTCTTTATCATCCACATCCTTGTTACATAAAAATGTATTTAGAATCGTTTTTATGATTTTCTAGACACTGGGTTAATGTCATTTATATCATTATTTAATCTTATTTGATTTGAAAATAATATTTCAATCGTTTTCCAAACAAGGTACATTACGAACTTTTCGACAAAATTACGTTTTGAATGTTTTTTTAACTTAAAGGTTGGGTTTAGTTATTCTCCACCATTATAACATTGTTGATGTTTCCTTTACAAGCTTGTAAGAATATTTCCAGATAAATGATTACTTTTATTATAATGTAACATTAAATTATTTCAGAAAAAATATATATTTCTCTCAAATAGAATTTATTTTATCTATGTAAACAACCATGCTGTATTTTATATATTATATGAATTTGATTCATTGTGATTCAAATCATCCATATTGTATTGAAGGTTTTGTGGCATGGTTAACTGTGGATGTGTTATTTTTATACCATTCGTGGTTTATGGTTTATTTATTGACTTTTTGTATGCTAGTTTTAATATGAATTTTTAGGTTATGTTTCAGCCTTTCCATTTGAGGAATGTATTGGACTTAGTAAGTGATGTGTGGAGCCAGCTCTAGCTCCTCGATGCATCGGTAGGTCTCATGAGACAACCAGATATGGAATTGTTTGAGTCCATTCTCAATTTGATTTATGGTTTTGGATGAGGCCTAAATCATTTTTAGATGTCTTCGTTGAGTCTATGACAAAATGTTTCAGAATTTCTGTCATTATACATTCTATAATTATGAAAATAATATTGAGGGTTCTCGTGGTCATTCTACTAGTATAATACCCATGATTAAGTTTTATTTTGAAATTATTTACTCATCTCATATTCTTTCCGTAAGAGTGTTCATGTTTATTATTTGTAATGACATGAGTTTTCAATTATTCAACTTACTTAATATTTATATTATCTTCTACTATATTTCATACCCTTACTGAGCGTTTAAGCTCACTCGTTTCATATGTTTAATTTTCCAAGGATATGAAGAAGATAGATATGATTGACTTGTGGTCATAATCTGGGAGGCTGGGATGTTTCTAATTGAATAAATTACTGTTGTATTTCCTTCCAAGTTGTAAATTTGTATTTATGTACGAATCATGTATTTATAATACTAAATTGATGTGTCCTTCAGGTCTTGATTCATTGTAATCAAGCTAATGCTATTTAATAATGGACCGACTCTGGTTAACTGGGGTCGGGAAGTTATATTATGAATTTTCACTATAGTAATTATTTTTATTTACCTTGGTTATAGGTTAAGTAAGGTAAATTAGGGGAAAATAATATTATAATAATATAAAACTACCCTAACACATGTAAAAATACTATTTGAAGACATCTTTCAGACATAAAGAATCCTTGGATCAATTTTAGGACCACATGGAGCCACATGGGATTGATAACGACATCTTATAATAAATAATTTAATGTGAAGAGGTATATAACATAAAGAAGTATCTTTTAACTAAATTGTTTTTATGTTGGGATTATATAATTGATGTCATTTACTATGAATTGTCATTAAGAATAATTTTTTTTATACAACATGTAATTTTATTTATAGTTTTTATTCATTAAATAAATAAATTTTTTCAGGCACTGATGATACAATGATTACCTTATCAATGAATAATTTAGTTGAATTATATTTTATGTACTAAAATAAATGTAATTTGAAAATTTTTTACCATCCAATGTGTTTTTTTATTATTACATTTTATAATAATGTAAATGTTTTTATAAATTATTCTTGATTTTAGGTCTTTAACAAAAATCAGTTACCAAATACTATCAAACATGATCAAAATTAGTTTTCTAAAAAATACTACTTGACTAAATGGTATAATTTTTATAAAAATCATATATTCTTTCAACTGAAATGTATAATATAAAAAATTTCATTAATTATCCACTTTCGTTCCTCGTATAATTTTATTGTAACCATACTAACAATATAGTGTCAAAATATATGATGACATGGTAAGAGTAAATTAATTTAACTAAGTGGTAATGATAAATAAAAAGGATAAATTTCTTACATAAACAAATCAAAAACACATTTATGGAGTGAATTTAAACCCATCATATGATTATCCTACAAATATATAATTTTGGATGTTTTAGAATTAGAAAATAACATTATAATAAAATAATATATCAATACATTCCTAAAGTTCCCCTCATCATTCTTATAAAAGACTATCACCTCTACCCACTTAATCACAATTTTCAAGACCATTATATCATTGGAATTATGAATAAATAATCTCATATAATCCCTCAAATCCTTCTATTATACTAATATTTTACATTAATCAATTCATGGATGCTTTTTTTCATAAATCAAAATGATTTACCCGATTCAGGGGTAACATCTTCTCTCAAAATTATTTAAATTATTGCCTTTATCTAACCCCATAACAAATCATTATTCCATTATTTTATAGAAAAAATTGGATCCTCAATATAATATGATATTTTTATTCTATTTTTATTATCAACACATAAACACACCTTTGTCTAATTGATATATAACATTGTTTTTCTATGTAATGTGATCTACAACATCATGAAACAATTATTGTCCAATTTTCTCCTACCACCTCTCATGGTAGACATTTTGATATAACTATATTTATATATCATATATATTTTACTTATAATTTCATTTTATTTTGTTTATTTTTATTAATACGTTACATTTAGGATTCACTTTTTGTGCAAATATGATAATTTTGTTCGAGGAAGTGTGGAATAACGCCCCCTCCAAAAATTGTGACAGATTCCCATTATTCATGGAACATATGAAGAGTTGTTTTATTAAACCTATGAGACATACCTGAAAAAAAATACATTTATTATATTATACATTAACATAATTTTATTATTATTATATTCATTTGACAAAAAAATAAAGTAGTTTTAATGCTTTTATACGGCCTACCGTCTCCATGAACGGTTCATCTCATTTCATATATATATATTATTATTAATATAAATACATATATTGCGGATATATATCATATATATATCATGATTAATTTTATGGATTTAATGTAATATTTACAACTTCGGTAATTTTCATAAAAATAAGTTCATTTTCAAGTCATTTGAAAAATATCAAAAAAATCGTCTGATATGAACATAAATATTTATATAATTTTTATTACATGGTAATAAATGATATAAAATGAATAATGAACTGTAAATAGTTTTAACAATGATATAAATTAATGAAATTTTATAATTTAGGGATATTATGATTGTACGTAACGATTCGGACACATGGTAAGGGTAATCATAACTCAATCTCCATTTGTTGAGTTAAATATCCATGTCATTGGTTTTTTTTCCAAAAATATTTGTGAATCTCTTATGATTGTTTTATAGAATACATAAACATATATTGTGTGTATTTCTATTTTTTTAACATAATTATGTTATTGGTTTATCGTTAATCTAATGATACGTTCGTTGCAAGGGACTTTGTCTCAATAACTTTTCAGTGAGAATAACTTGGTTTTTTCAACCTTTATTATCATATAACCTGTATATACAAATATTTTGATAGGTTTTATCATTAATGATTATATTCCCCCAATATTTATTATTCTATTTAATGTTATTGTTTAATTATTATTGTTCAAGTATTTTAATATTTCTAAATAAAATATTTAACTAAAATATAAATTTAAATGTTTTAATGATTTATTCTTCTAAAAATTAATATATCCTATCTATGATTTCAGAAATATTTATAAATTTATTTATATGTAGAGTAAATTTTTTAAAATAATTATTCCTTAAAATATATTCATTGTGGAATGGGACACACTGATTTAAAAGTATTGTTATAAAATTTTAGAAATTGTTTTACAATTTTATTGAATATTTTAATATAATTAAATGATTTCATGTGATTGTAAATGAAATGTTTTGATTTAAATTGTCACAGTTTTAATATTTTATGTTTTTTATTATATAATGGTACATGGATAAAATATGGGTGATTATGTTATAAATCAATGATGAGTGGTTACGTATTAGTCCAATGATGGGTGGTTTTATGTCAAATTAAGGATGGCTGGTCATGTTATAACCTCCACTACATTTGTTATGGAAGGCATAAATATTTTATTTTCATTTAGTGATATGTGTGAAATTTAACCATATGGTTATTTCATTTAGTTATGTTTATATCCCAAGATTCATTTATATGTTATATGTTTCTGTCTATGGGATGTGTTGTAAAATTTTGGTTATAAAAAGTGTATGAAATGAGCATATATTCAGTGAAGTGTTTTTTCTTGATATTAATGCTGATAAATAATACTTTATGATAATTTATTCTTGGTTTAGATGTTATCACTAGAATAATAGAATTCATTCTTTTTTTATCCCTTACATTGATTCTTATTATCATACCATGATCTATTCTTTTTTCACATGTAATAAATAATAATAGAGTCAAGGATGTAAATAATGAAATTCCATGATGTTTTAACATGAATTGAACCATAATTCTATTAAACAAGTTTCTATTTTATGAATTAAATTGTATAATAAATATATGTGCTTACTTGAAATATTTATGTTGTTATGTATGACTTATAATATAATTCTAAAATTGATTACACATTAAAATATCTTCAGTATGATTATAATTAAAAATACTTACTTAACTAAAGATTATGTAATGTATATATTCATGGTCAAATAGTTGGTATTATAAGTTGTTTAAGATAACATTATAGGTTTTGGTGTAATTTAAATATAATTGAAAAGATTTATATAACAATAATGGTTTCTATAGTAGAATGTGTTATAATTATTTTAGAAAAATTTAATGAATATTAGATATCATGGAGGAGTATATATTAGTGTTTATCTTCCATATATGATATTATATGATGATTTTCCAAATATACACAGAATATGATTTTTCATTTATTTAGTAAACGTATAGATCTAGTAGTCATAAAATTAACAAGGTATGTGAAGGAAACTATGGTTGTTTCATGAATAAGAAATCAAATAAAATGGGAGAAAATATTGGAAATGGTTTGGTCATTCAAAACCAACTATGTGAAGTAATTATTTACACCTAGAACCCTGGTGCATTTTTTATGTAATCATATATATGAGAAACAATTCCTTAAATATTTTTAAGTAATAATTTAAAAGACATGTATATTCAACAACCTTTGTGTCAAGGATGTGGAAACAAAAACCTTGGGAAATGTTATAGTGTGATGAGAAAATGATATATTTGTTGAAATAGCGGACATAATTCCATATCCTACGAAGTAAAAAGAAATCATTCAGTTGACTCCAGGAAAGAGAAATATGTTTTTTCTGAGTTATAAATTGAATAGGTTAAATGTGGGGAGTTTTTTCATTATTCACAAAGGTGTATGATGAAGATGTTTTAAGAAATGGAATAGCAGGACACTAAATAAACATCTTTATAAATATTTAATGGTATGCCAATTGAAGATGTGGAAACAGATAATGAGATATGAAAGGTGTGGAATATTTCTTGTATCATGTTTTGAAATTATTGAATCATATAACATGATTCGAATTATTTGTTTTTAAGAAAAAATTATTAAGTAATAATATTTACAATCTTGGTTAGGATATCTTAATAAAAAATGATTGATTTTGAATCCCACATATAATGGATTTTAGAGTTTTGATTGATTGTTGGATGATGAAATGTTTACAATTATTGATGCAATTTTTATGATGGGATTACTTTGTAAGACGTTTTATTGATTTTGTAACACTATTGATTGTTATGTGAAAATTTTATTTGAGGAAGATTAATCTATTTGGGAAATAATTATAATGTAATGGATAACATTTATTTGATTTTTGGTTTTGTGATAATTATAAGATATAACATTTTTTGGATGCAAAATGAAGATCATGAGATAAAATTTGAGATTAAAATATGTTATGGTTAATTTTTAAGATTTTATATCTATTTGGTGGTGATATATGATTTATATATCTTCATAAAATGGACTACCAACATTAAGGGTGTCAATGTGTCACATTAGACAAGGCCACAAGGACCGAAACAACAATTGACGTGCGACAAGGGTTTACCAACTACCACTATCCTACATGAATTACCTAATTTTTATATATTTTCCTTTTTGATAAAAGAGTTTATGGATTATGAAAAAGATGATTTTTTAAACATATGTTTCATCAAATGATTATCATTTATACTGTAATATTATTTGGGAATTAAGTAATTAGTGATATTTTGGAAAACATTAACTATTTTTGTATCCCTTAATTACAATGTTAAATAAAATACTATGAAATTTTATTTTGAGGAATAAAATTTTAATTTCTTTCGAAAAAATCTATGATATAATTATGGACTTATAAAAAAATGGGTTTTTTATTGAAATGATTTACCTATCTTAAGGAATATGTTATTTAAGGAATTAATTTTTGGTATGTTCCGTTATGAGTGGTTGATGTTATTTAACGATAAATATTAAAAAAATTCAAGGGAAAATATGTTTTCAATACCTAATCCTTTTTGGGTTTCAAAATTATTTCTTATGATTTTTTTAGGATTTATATAGTCAATTATTTGTTAAATTGTCTATGTTGGGATTTGGGTGTTGTTGTTGAATTTTTTTATTAAAGGTATTGTTTTCTCGAAAAACATTAATAATATTATAGAATTATTTTATCCTATCATAACCATATTAGTTATGTTTAATGATTCTATATAGAATAATATATATTTAAGCTTTTTTGATTATTTTATTCTAGAGAATGTTATTCAAGTGATTCATGTGTGACCATATCATCTTTAATAATCATAGTTCATAGAAAAGATGAGTTTGTGATTGAAATTTTTTAAAGTATAAAATTGTAATTGAATTGTATTCATGATTCTATATATTCTTAAACATGATCATAATGATATTCCAAAACGTTATGAAATACTTGTTATAATATAAAAAAAATATTTACTTTTCCTACTGCAAAATCAAAGACCATTTTACCCACCACAATTTTGTAGCATTTTTGTTGTTATCTTTTTCATGATTAGGTTTTCTATCACTATCCATCAGAACAAGATGTCTTATTTTTCTTCTATATCCATGTTTTCTTACATGGTATCCTAGTATGTGTTATATTGGTTGTCCTTTTTTACTTATATTTATTTCTTTTAATGTCGTTATTTAATTAACTCTTTTCCCAATATTTGATTTTCAATGATGTTACCTTGAGAAAATTTACAATTGAGAAGGGGATATTTCTATATGGGTAAAGGATGAACATACCATCTATTTTAAGAATAAAAAAATTTCATATCTAATAATATATTTGAATAACATATTAATTTTAATTTAAATGTGATTCTTTTTCTGAAAGCATACTTGACATGCTACACCAGATTTCTCCAAAATATTACGTTTCACACAACATTTATTTATAATGAAAAATAAAAAAATAATATTTTTATTGTTTTAAATGGTATTTAATTTATTGCTATTTTACATGAGGTAATGAAAAATAAATAACAAAAATTTTAGTACACATGTTTGTTATATATTTTTACATTTAAACAATAAATTTTAGAGTCTTAAAATAAGAATGTATCCATTTTTAAAATAAATTACATTAATGAAATTTGGTATAAACCTATTAGATGAGATATGTCCTTGAATTAGAATCCGTGGGTCGATTTCAGGACCCCATGGAGCCACTTGGGTGTGATAATGATACATTATAATAATTAATTTAATGTAATGTGAAATATAATATAAACATGTTTATTTTATAGAAATGATTTTATGGTGAGGTAATATAATAGATATATTAAAATAGAAATACTAATTAAAAATATTAAAATATTTTCTACAATGAATAATTTTATTTATAATTATTTTACCTTAATGAACTTTTTTTATTTATGACATAATGATGATTTAGTGATTTCCTTGTTAATAAATGATACAAATAACTGAAATTATAGATAATAAAATAAATGTAATTTGAATATTTTTATTCTAGGAATGAATTTTTTTGATTATTATGAAATGTAAAAATTTAGTTAATGTAGTTTTTTTTTGATGATATGAAGTTTTTATTACTTTAACAAAATTCAATTACTAAATCGAATCAAAATTTACATATTTGAGTTTTTCTAAAACAAAATCTATTTTGGTAAATGATATTATATAATAAAAATATTAATTTCGAAAAAACTACATTCATAGTGATATAAATTTCATTAATGATCCACTTGAGGTTTATTTGGAAATTTATAGTAACTATATTAACCATATAGTGTATAATTGTAAGAATACATAGTTAGAGTAATGTTATTTTTCTAGGGTTTAAATCAAAAGTATAAGGTAAAATGTATGATCAAAACTTATCTAAAACTAATTTGTTAGAGGATGTTTATCCATAAAAATATTTTATTAAATATATATATAAAATTTTGGAACTGTTATAAATTATAAATAAATTTATAATAAAATAAATTTTCACGACTATCATAATATTCCCCTACCCCCCCCCCTCTTATAAAAGGAGACCAAATCTAGCCACATACACACACCAATCAAGCAACTTTAATTGGCCAAATTATTCTCAGATAATCTACCTTCATCTTTAACATCCTCCTAGAATCCTTACTTTGGGAAAAATGAAACTCAAGGAGTCATTTTGGCTCAAATCCAAAAGACATACTAGATTTTGAGGTAACATCTTCTCTCAAACTCCGTTTATTTATTTTGCTTCTCCCAACCCTAAATTATTATTATTACATTAATTTATAACAACACATGAATCCTAAATATAATATGAATTTTTATTCAATGTTTTTTAGACAGAGTTAGACACAAATCCATCTAATGGAAATAAGAAGATTCTGTTTTTTGTGTACGATGAACTTTTACCTCACCAAATGGTGATTGTTCAATATCAATCTATCACCTCTCATGGTGGGGATTATTATAGAACTACATTTATATATTTTTTATATTTTCTATATTTTATCACTATTATTATGTAATTTTTATTTAGTTCATACCTTTATAATAACAATGTTTTGTAAATGTGATAACTTTGTTTGAGGAAGTGTCGACTACCGCCCCACAAAGCGATGCAACTTGTTTTCGTTTAACATTGAAAGTATAACTGATGGTTTTATTAAATCAATGAAACAAAAACAAACTAAATATAATAATGGTATGATAATATACATTTATATCATTTGATTATAATTCTATTAATATGAAAATGAAATGATAGTAGTCTTCATGTGTACGTATGACCTACTTTCTCCTTGAACAATGCATTTCATTTCTAATCTCGAAATTTTATGGATATTATAATTAAATATATAATTAATATATATGATATTAAAATAATGAATAATATTATTGAGATGATTTATTTATGAATACATGTAGAATTTATATCAAAACTAGATCTTTTTGGACACATCTACCAAATATCGACAAATCGTCCGCTCTGAACGTAAATAAATACATAATTCATATGACATTGTTATAAGTGATATGAAAGGAATAATACACATGAAAAGGGATATAAATGAAGTTTGAATTTAACTATGTTTATTTTTCAGGATCATAACAATTGTACATGATGAGCAAGACTCATGTTAATGGAAATCGTTACATGATCACCATTTACTGAGTTAAATATCCATTTCAATGGTTTTATTTTTCCCAGAATATGTGTGAATGACCTATGATTGTAATTAACTAAGAATACAATTATATTGGGTGTCATTATACTTTCAACGAATTATTATTTCATTTTTTAATCCTTAATATAATGATATAATCATTTGAAGGGACTTCATCAAAATATTCATTCATTGAATCATATCTTCATAATTTCAAACTTTATTATCCTATAAATTAAATATAAAATCCATTTGACACATTATAAACTAGATTTTTATATTTTAATAATATTTAAATTTTTATTTATTCTCATTCTTTAATGATTTTTATTCATGTGTTTCTCTAGTGGTATGGTAATATTTAACTTTGTCATCATATTAAATGTTTTATTGATTTATTCTCCTAAAACATTATTTTTCTTGTACATTTTTTTAAAATTGAATTTATGATTTTATATATATTGACATGAAATTTTTTAAAATAAAAATTACATTTAAATTAATCAATGTGGTTTGAGATACATTTTTTAAATAGTATTTTTATGAAATATTATAATTAGGTTTTGAAATGGGTTGAATTTTTTAATATATTGGAATTATTTCTTGTTATTGAAAACAAAATTTTATGAGTGAAATGTTGATAATTATTATATATTATGTGGTATAATTATATATTGGTTCTTGGAATTTTTATAGGTTTTTACGTGATATTCCAATAATGGGTGGCTACGTGATACACCATAGATGGGTGGTTCCATGATAAACCAAAGATGGGTTTTTATGTTATAACCTCCAATGCATTAAGAATAGATGTAAGTCATATAGTTACTCTATTTAGTTATATGGGTGGAATTAGACAATATGTTTATTCCATTTTAGTATTTTTTATGTTTCAAGAATCCTTTATATGATATATGTTTCTTTCTAGGGGAATTATGGTAATCAATTGATTACAAAATAGAAATCCATGAGATAATATTCTGGGATGTTTTTTTGCTATATCAAAATGGTGGAATGTTTTACTTTATGATAAATATTCATGGATTACATTTTTTACAAGACTAAGAATTTTCAATCATTATGTATCATTTCTGAGGATTTTATGCCCATACCATGTTTTGAAAGGTTATTCATAGGAATTTATTAAGAATATAGTTATAGATGGAATCAAGGAAAAGTCATTCTATTTAAAAATGAAATGAATCATTTTTCTTTTTAAAATAGCTGTATTTTATATAAAAAATTGGATATTGACTAGAGATTTCTACATTTAATATTTAAATTTTTATGTGTTATTTATGACCGAATTCTCTAAATCTCTAATTCTAAAAATATATTCTATGTTATTAAAAGTCAAATTTTTGACATAATTCAATATTATTTAATGTTTATGTGTAAGACCTTATATATAGTTTTAGTCATTATAATTGATCCCGGATTTATCATCTCCACAATCATAATAAATATATAGATATAATATATACATATATATTAATTATATACCTATTTTAAATCCTAGTAGAATTTATAGATATAAAAAATAAATAAACCATTCATGTAATGGGTAGGCCTTACATATGTATGAGCACTAAGTTATCTTTTTAAAGGATATAATGATAAGAAATTTAGTAATATCACTTTGTAATAGAATTATTAGTTTATCATTTATATAAAATAATACAAATGAATACATCCTTATAAACTATAAATGAAATAAAAAAATGAAAAATTAATCACATCTCATCATGGAGGTAGTTTTCTAGAGGTATGTATGTGCAAAATTATAATTTTCCAATAGTTTGAATGATAAGAAGGTATATGTGACTTTATAATTCTAAAATAATTATGAATTTACAAATATGATATCTAAATATAAAATACACCATAATAAAAATAAATATGATTTGGAAGTGGAAATTTGATTGAATTGTTATGTGCTGATGGTGATACATACATATGAACAAGTGATAAATTCATTTCCCATTAGATGGATTGGATGTTGAATAATTGGGTTTTATTATGTATATAAAATTTTATGTATATCTTATAAACATATTTATTTATTCTATGATTAATATAACTAATTTGTAAAATGAAAATGAAGAATATAAATGATAGAGACCAGTTAATTTCATTACATGTTATGTGATATAACTCATCTATATATCCTCATATGGTCCTATAACATTTGTATTGAGGGAATAAAATGTATGAACCTGTATCTTATTTTTAGGTATGTTTTTCCTTTTTCTGGAGTTTTTGAGAAAAGAGGTGTTTTTGGAAATTTTTTATGTACATGTCGTGTACTTTATGAGTACACGCTGTATTCTTCATTGTCGCATGAGGCCGTCTGTTGGTTGTGTCTTGGCCACACACACAGTCATGTGGGGTGATGTAGAGGCCTCTTAAAGCAGAGTACGGAAAAGGCCAGTACACACCGTGTACTCCAAAAGTACATGTCGTGTACTTTTTTTCATTAAGTAGACTGGGCTCGCGTCTGATCTTTAGAAGTGTATTCTTCTATGTCTAGTTTGACCGAGTGAAACCATACGATGCCGAAACATCTTAGAGCCCCCATGCCTCTGTATCTTCTCCGAATCGACCACCATCAATTCTTTTGGAAGCACAACGGTACGCTCTTCCTTCTTCTAGGGCATCATTTTCCAATTCCTCATCTTTTCCGTGTTATTGTGGGTTGAAATTTTTATGAGTTTTTATAGATCTATGATGCTCTAAAAGGATTAACGCTTTGAGGATCAAGTATATAGATCTCCTAATCCCAAGTGAGGTGGGTTGGGCCTTTCAATTCAATGTCATTGAGTCTTATGTGAAAATTCCACCAATACCCTTGAACAAGGTATTGTATGTTTACCGTTTTACTCATACTAATTACCTACCATGATTTTATGATTTTGTAGAGGTTATTTGGATATGAATTGGTTTTATTTCCATGACTTGTATGTTCTTATCATGATTCGTTCTTTTTACGACAATTTAGTCCTATTTAGCCTATTAGTCGTTAAATTGTTTTCCATGCCTTGAGGTCGTAGGACGGAGTGTTGTTTTTTAACATGCGTGAGATGCTATCGACTAGTTTTCCTAGTTGTTCTGTAGGTTCAAATTGAAATTATAGCATTAATACGTGTTGAAATACATGGGGATGTGAGAACATAGTGCTAAAGACTAAAATAGGATAGACCAAGTGAGCTTCCTTAGAGAGTATTTGGACAGTATAGACTATAAGAGGATATACCAAGTGAGCTTCCTCAGGGAGTATTTTGAAATTATAGACTATATGGGTATAGACTGAGTGAGTTTCCATAGAGAGACTTTGATCTTTATAGACTATGAATGGATAGACCAACTTAGTTTCATTATAGAGTCTTTGTTTTACTTAAATTACATTGAACCACTCCAGGCTATAAGAGGAATTGACCGGGTGAGATTCCTTAGATAGTCTGTGGACGACCTGGGTCTATAAGAGAATTTGATCGAGTGAACTTACTTAGAGAGCCTCTTGAATTTGGGGATATAAGGGGAATTGAATATGTGATCATCCTCAGAGAGTCCTTGAGTACCTTAGACAATAAGGGGAATTGACTGAGTGAGCTTCCTCAGAGTGTCTTATAATTTTGGTATTACCAAACCAGAGGGGTTAGACTGAGGGTACAACCTAGAGGGATGTTGGAACATGTTAGGTAGGACCTGAGGGGATGGATGTGAGTTCATTCCATAGGGTTACCTATTTTTTCTTAGATACTTTTTAGTTGTTTCTTGATATTGGAAGTCAGGATTGTTTACTGCTGAGTTTTTTTCCTGTTTACTGCTTTTAGTACATTACCTTCCATATATTCGCTGACTATTAGGCACAGATCTTCAGGTGGATGCCTACTAGGATTTAGTCTCACACACTGTTTGGGGCAATATTTTGGGCCCAAACAGAGTATATTGTTGTAGGTATAGATAAGGGAAAGCCCCCTTCCACTTAAGGTACTTGACATGCTATGAAGCTCGAAAGCATGGGACCAAACCTAGGATTGTGTTACTGAGGAGATGTTGATCATTTATTTTGTACTTTGGTTCAATACTGTTGTTTTCAGCATTGTGTCTTGTATTGTTGTTTTCTAAGACATATGTATCATGCATTATTTATTATGCATTTCTCCAGATGTTTATTATTTCTAGTCTTCCATTGTTCACTTGTGTATGGATTATTACTGCTTCTTCTATTGTATATTTTTTCTCATCCGTTGTGTAATCTACCAATGAGGGAATAGTTTCCCCCCTATCACAACCAAGGCCCTCGCTGCTATTCAATAGCCTCTGGCATTCGTTGAAATGCGCTTGAGGCCATGTGACCAATCGGGTACGGGGTGCCTCTGGGTGGCTTCCAAAATCGGGACGTTACAAAGTGGTATCAACTGAATTATTTTATTTTGAAAAACTGTTTGGAGACTATAGCCAGAGATAGGATGGAATAGGTACTTGGTAATAATCTATGCCCAAGAGTAGTTAACCTTTTTATAAGAAAAATCCTATCTACCCCATTTATTACAATTTCTTCATGTTTTTCATGTTTACGGTTGATTTTATTTTCAACGATGGGTGACTCACATGTTTTGTGTTGTTACTATTGATATTATTGGGGTTCTATTTCTATCTCATCCCAATGAGATGAGGGTATACCATATCATGAATCATATAGATAGTTTCTATAAATCACATTTCATGCATTGTTTTCATTCCATTTAGTGTGAATTGGGAATTTCATGTTTTTGTGATAGATGTTGTGTAGAATATGCATGTTGTTGTGATAGATTCGTGATAGAATACATAATTTCAATAGGTATATCTATATGTAAAGTCTTATTTGAATGAACCCCAAATTTTGATTCTTGAGGTGTTATTGGCCTACATGAATTAGAACATCATGGATCATTGAATTGATTCCCTTGAACATGACATGTATAAGATTCCATTCTTTGATTAGTAGGGAATAGGGGGCCTCATGAATTGGATTTCTTCACCATAACACTTTTTTTCATTGTTTTATGGGATCCAGAGCAGTTTTTGAGGATACTCTCCGAAAAAACCAAGAATACATGGCATGCACATTATTAATACACAATGTGTAGTTTTTTACCATGTCACAGACTCTGTGGGCAGGGACATTGGGTGGTGAAAAATCTTATAGGAACATGCAGTGTACGGTATGTACATGCTGTTTTGTTGTGACTATGTGTCTACCCATGTGACTAACGACATGAATGGATGAAACATCGACTATACTTGCTGAGTCTGGATTTCACATGTCGTGTAGTGTATCCTAGGTACCCGGCCGTGTCACGAACAACACTAGTCGTATAAATCCTTCATGTACACGCCGTGTGCACATGGTGCACTCCGTGTAGAGTGAACCGTTTAGCTGAACGTATAACTAACAATGTGGGGCATTGAAACTAGTATAGTAAATGATGTGTACATCGTGACCATGTCGTGTAGTCTATGATTAAGAGGACCATGGGGTTTAGCCATGTAGGGAGACTCGAGTAAGGGAATAGAGTTCAAGTACATGTTGTGTGTGGGGACAACACGTCATGTGGTTGGGGTGTACACGACTAGTTGTGGAAGAAGTACATTATCATGTTAATGGCTTAAAATAACATGTCGTGTGTTTTTTATACACGCCATGTAGTCATGTTTAGTAAAACTTTATTACTTTCTTTCTCATTTTCTATTCTTACACTACATGTTTTCGATCCATGAAAATCTTGATCTGTGGTGTGTGTTTGACCTTGGATAGTAATGCCACCAAGACGTCCTTCTATTGTGACCGTCTCGATACCATCCATCTTTCCAAACATAGGTGTTGATGCGCAGTTCTGAGAGGGTGGTACCTTTCTTCATAGAGGTGAATTGGATGTCCAGGCAAGCATAGCGGGTCTAGAGCATCAAGGGTTGGTAGGAGTTATAGCCTAGATTTCTATTCTTTATCTTGATGACTAGGTAACTTCAAAGTTAAAATTTCATCCTGTGGTGGATCATTTTAGATATGTCTTTCTAGAGGAATTTTCAGGTTTTCCTCAAGAGTGTGTAGTAGAATTCTCGATTGTTCTTGTGCCAAGTGGGGCACCGGTGTCTATTCCTCATTATATAATGGCTACACCTGAGTTTGTAGGCGTTGAAGAAGCAGTTGGAGGAGTTATAGGAAAAGGGTTTCATCCAAACCAGTACTTCTCCTTGGGGTTCACTTATCCTGTTCGCGAAGAAGGGAGGCAGTACCCCCAGGAATTGTGTGGACTATCGTCAGTTGAACCAGTTGATAGTCAAGGACTGATATAACTTTCCAAGGATCGATGATATCTTTGATCAGATTTGAGGATCCCTGGTGTTCTAAAAGAATTATTTGAGATCTGTTTATCCTTAGTTTCATGTTATACCATCATATATACCTCTTACAGCCTTCCAGTGAAGGTATGGTCTATATGAGTATATGGTTATGCCGTTCGGTTTCATGAATGCGCCTGCAGTTTTCATGGCACTAATTAACCATGTGTTCCATCCATACGTTGATTACTTCATGGTTGTTTTCGTGGATGATATCTTGGTGTAATATCACATTCTACATGACCATGAAACCCATATTGAGATCATTTTTAGTACAATGAGGGAGCATTAGTTATATTCTATGCTCCCAAAGTTCCACTTTTGGATGGAATAGATTCACTTCTTGGGTAATGTTATCTCAGAGGGAAGAGTATCTATAGTCCTAGAGAAAGTGAGAGTTGTTGTTTCCTAGGATCAACTGAAGAATTTCATTTAGGTTTGGAGTTTTTGGGGGCTGGCTAGATACTATAGACATTTCTTATAGGACTTTTCATCCATAGCATCACTACTAACAGGTCTGACCAAGAATGGGGCGGACTTGTTATGGTCAGATTCTTGTGAGTAATCCTTTCAGAAGCTGAATGGGATGTTGACTTCAGCACTTATCCTAGTCTTTCCAAATCCAAGAAAGAGTTATACTATTTACTGTGATGCGTCATGTATTGGGTTGGGAGATATGCTTATGTTGGAAGATGGAGTCATTGCGTACGGGTCTCGGCAGTTGAGGCCACATGTGAAGAATTACCCAATGCACGATCTGCAGTTGGCAGCTGTTGTTCATGCCTTATGCTGTTAGAGACATTATATTCATGGAGATATTTTTGTGGGCTTCACCGACCATAAAAGTCTCAAGTACATTTTTACTAAGAGTGACTTTAATTTGAGGCAGAGATGGTGGGTTGAGTACCTTTAGTAATTTGACTTTGGGCATGCCTAGAAACCTGGGAGATGCAATGTTGTGGCTAATGCACTGAGTAGGAGGACTCATATACAGGTATTTTAGGAGGCTTGTAGAGAGTGGCAGATTATGGATCTGTTGTTTGATATGCATTTGGTGGTGCACGATAGATAGAGGTAGACTTTTATATCTTCTGTAGTTGTTACCTCTACACTTCTTGATCCAGTACAAATGAGGCAGTAAAAAAATTCTGAAGGCCTAGTCCTACATGAATGTGTTATAGGAGAGGAAAAAATTCTAGGATGTACCATATATGGGGATGCGATCTTGTGTGTCTAGTGGCACATATGGGTTCCAGTAGATATATGAAAGGAACTAATGTGGGATTTTTATTCCTAGGTTTGGGAAGTTCATCTTGGAATCACCAAGAGGTATCGTGATCTACACCATCAGTATTGGTGGCTAGGAATAAAGAGGGACGTTGCAAGATTCTTCATGAGGTGTTCTATATGTCATCAGGTGAAGGAAGAGCATCAGAGACCACTAGGGATTCTTCATCCGTTACACATTCTATAGTGGAAGTGTAATGACGTCATGATGGACATCGTGATAGGGTTTTTGAGGTCTCCTTGCGGGAATGACGTAGTATGGGTTGTCACTGATAGGATCACAAAATTTTCTCACTTCTTGCCGATCAAGGAGACCTTCAATGTGGATGATCTTGGAAGAATGTAAATTTGAGATATTGTACGTCTGCGTGGAGATCCACACTCCATTGAATCAGAAAGGGATACACAATTTACTTTTTGGGTCTAGAAGGGGATTCAGAAGGCTTTGGTTACACAGGTACTATAAACTACTACATACCATCCCCAGACAGATGGCCAGTCTGAGCGTATGATTCATGTGTTTGAGGACATTCCCTGAGCATGCATTATAAATTTGGGAGGTTCTTGGTAAAAGCATATTCCTCTTGTGGTGTTTCCCAAAAACAACAGTTTCCATGCGATTATTTAGATGGAAGCTTGTGAGGCATTTTATAGTAGGACATGCCAATTAGATTTATGTTGGCCAAAGACAGGAGAGGAAGATATGCTAGGAGCTTGCCTTTTTTAGGAGACCACTAAGCAAATAATGTTTATTCAGAAGGTGATGGATACTGCACAATATTGTCAAAAGTCTTATGATGATCATCAGAGAAAGCCTCTAGAGTTCAAGGATAGGGATCAGGTTTTCCTGCGTGTCACACCGATTTTGGGACACAGGTGGATTAAGAGGCAGGGTAATCTTTCACAGAGTTACATTGGGACCTTTGAGGTGTTGGAGAGAGGTGGGCTTGTTGCCTATCGGTTTTAGTTACCTTTGAGGTCCCGGGATATGCACGACATCTTTCACGTTTCTTTGCACCGACTTACTTTCCTTACCTGTCTCATGTATTTCAACCTGAGGAGGTTGACCTTGAAGTGAATGCATAATTTAAGGATCATCCTATCAGGATTTTTGATCGTATTATGAAGGTTCTCTATGGAAAGTCTATTCCTCCATATGACAACTATGGCAGCATGGGCGGGTGCAAGATGAGAAATGGGAGAGGGATGGCAACGTACGATCACAGTGTAAAGAGTTGTTCAGGGGTTAAACTTCTACAAAACACTAGAGAAATTCCGGGACATATTTCTATAAGGGGGGTAGTTTTTAAGAACCCGAATCTTCTTTTCAGGTATGTTTTTTCTTTTTCTGATGTTTTTGAGAAAAGAGGAGTTTCTAGAAATTCTTGAAGTACACGCCATGTACATTATGAATATATGTAGTGTACATCGTTGTCTCACAAGGCATTGTGTTGGCCATGTACTGGCCACACACATGGTCGTGGGGGTGATGTGGTGGCAGCTTAAAGGGGAGTATGGAAATTTTGTATTCAAGCTGTGTACTCCAAAAGTACACACTGTGTACTTTCTTTTTTTCATTAAATGGATCGGGCCCACCTCTGATCGCAAGAAGTGTCTTTTTATTGGTCATGTTCGATTGAGAGAAATCGTACAATGCCAAAACATCTCCAAGCCCCTAAGCCTCGGTCTGTTCTCCTAATCGACCATCGTCGATTGCGTTGGAACTGCATCGGTATGCTCTTCCATCTTCTAGAGCATCGTTTTCCAATTAATACTCTTTTACATGTTATTGTGGGTTGAATATTTAATGAATTTTTATAGATCTACAACAATATAACAAGATTCAATCCATGAGGTTCAAGTATATGGATCTCTTAACCCCATGGTAGGTGGTTTGTTCCTTTTCGTTCAATGTCGTTGAGTATTATGTGAAAGTTCCACCAATAACCTTGAACGTGGTATTTCGTGTTTAACTTTTTACCCCTACTGATTTCCTTCTATGATTGTATGCTTGTATAGAGGTTATTTGGATATGAATTGGGTTGATTTCAATGCCTTGTATGTTTTTCTCAGGATTTGTTCTATTTACGAACGGTTGGTCCTGTTTATCCTATTCATCATTAACTTGTTTTCCATACCTTGAGGTCGTAGGATGGAGTGTTGTTTTATAACATGCATGAGATGTTGTACACTGGTTATCTAAGTAGTTCTGTAGGACTACATTGGCCTTATAGCATTATTATGTGTTGAATTACATGGGGTTATGAGAACCTGGTGCTATAGACTAATAGAGGATAGACCGAGTGACCTTCCTCGGAGATTCTTTGGATAGTATATAAAACAAGATAATAGACCGAGTGAGCTTCCTCAGAGAGCCTCTGGACATTATAAACTATAGGTGGATATACATAGTAACCATCCTTATAGAGTATTTGAGATTTTTAGACTATAAGGGAATTGACCGAGTGAGCTTCCTCAGAGATACTTTGTTTTACTTGAATTACCTTGAACCAATCTAGGCTATAAGAAGAATTCATCAGTGTTCTCTTTCTCAAAGAGTCCATGAACGACCTGGGGATATTAGGGGAATTGACCGAGTGATCTTTCTCAAAGAGTCTCTTGACCATGGGGATATAAGGGGAATTGACCATGTGATCTTTCTCAGAGTGTACCTGATTATCTCAAACTGTAAGAGGATTTAACTGAATGAGCTTCCTCAAATAGTCTTATAATTTTTGCATGACCAAACTAGAGGGGTTAGGTGGAGTGTACTATCCAAAGGGTTGTTGGTACTTGTTAGGTAGGACCAGAAAGGATGGATGTGAGTACTCCCTATAGGGTTACCTGTTTGTGTTTAGATGCTTGTTAGCTGTTTCTTGATAATGGAACTCAGGATTGTTTACTACTGAGTATTTTTCCTGTTTACTACTTTCTATACATTACTGGCCATTTATTCACTGGCTGTTAGGCAAAGATATTTGGGTGGTTGCCTCTTGAGATTTATCCTCACACACTGTTTGCACCATTCTTTTGGGTCCAAACGGATTATATTGTTGCATGTATAGATAAGCGAAAGCACCCTTCCACATTAGGTACTTGACTTGCTATAGGTATGGAGAGCTTGGGACCAAGCCTAGGCTTGCGATGCTGAGGAGATGTAATTATTTTCTTTTGTACTTTGGTTCAGTACTGTTGTATTCAACGTTGTTACCTGTTTGAATGTTTTCCAAGACATATGTTTCATGCATTATTTATTATGCATTTCTCTAGTTTTTTAATATTTCTAGTCCTCCATTGTTTACTTGTGTATGGATTATTACTGCTTCCTCTATTTTATATTGTTTCTCATCAATTGTGTACTCTACCAATGAGGGCATAGTTTCCCCGCTATTACACTGAAGGCCCTCAATTCTAGTCGGCAGCCTCTGGCGTTCAAGAAAATACGCTTGAGGCTATGTGACCAACCAGGTACGGGGCACCTCTGGGTGGCTTCTAGAACTTGGACGTTACATAAAAATACCACCCTAATATATAAAAAAATAATATAAGATATTTTGGTTCGGTATGGTAAATATAGAAAGCTACATGTTGTGTAAATAAGAATAAAATTGGATCTCTTTATTAATTAAGTCGAGGGGTACTTTTAGAGTCTCTAAAAAGAATAAATAATTATTACATAAATATCTAGACATTTACATCCAATTTGATTTTTTAGTTGATGTAAGAGAGATTCTTTTCGTAATCTCCTCATCCTAAAAAAGTGGATTGGGTTTAGAGTTATTTTATACCATATATATTATTAAAGCTAGTATACTTACCAATGATAACTTTAACTATATCAACACCTATTTTTCACTTATTGAATTATACATTTTCTTATATTATATATATTTAATCATAAATTATAAAAGGATATAAATTTCAACTATATATTCTCCGTGTTTACTTTATTTGATCTCTAAAATTGTTAAAATAATTTTTAAAAATATTATTATGATAAAATATATGTATTTTCAATTTTAACAAATAATTTAATTTGACATAAATAAATAAAATAAAGTTTTAATTTCATAAAATTATTTTAATAACCTGAAAGTATCATATTAATCTATAAAAATAGTAGTAATCATAACTCACTCAAAATATATTACTTATAATATTTCTACACTCAAATAATATTTTTAAATAAATGAATGATTACAGATTGGAATAATATTAAAATTTATGGTAATTATATAATTTAAATATTATGAAAGTAACATTTTTAAGAAATGTTTCCATTTTACAAATTAATTTATATTATAATTATAAAATAGAAAAAATTACATTAATCCTGTAAGAATTTATGTGAATCAATATGGCCTTATATCATTTTTAACTGAGATTATTCTAGTTTTACCTTTATCATGGTTAGACATTTTAACATAGCACAAATTCATGTAGACAAATAATAATTGTTCGGATTTAAAAAATATTAAACTACTCCTTAAAAACATGAAATAATAATTTTTTATATTTATTACATATATGTGATAGAAATTAATTTTATAATATGAACACAAAATTCAACAAAAATATCTTCTTCTAAAAATATAGTTTGAGGAAAAAACATATTTTATTATTATTTAAATTATAAAAAATTATGAATTTTATAAAAACCGAATATATATAATATATATTAATATATATATTCACTTAGACAAATTAATAATTATTTTCTAATTTAATATTTTATGTTAAAATTACATTACACTAAAAAAACAGTTCTTCATAAAAATGTCTAATTTATTTATAAAAATGTTTTTATAAAAATTTAAAATTTAAAATTGTTTCTATTTAACATAATTAGAATATATAAAACATATTGGAAGAAAATTATCTTCGAATCCAATTTTTATCCAAATTGAAAATTATATATTTTTGAAATTAAAAAATCATTTCAATAAAAATACTTATATTTTGATGATTCATTGAAAAGTCACTCTTTTTCAAAAAAAATAAAAAATTAAATCATAATCAATTTTTGGATAGATGAAATCAAATAATGATACACATTTTTCTAATATAATATAAATTATATGTCAATATTAATTATAATATTTTCTCATAATCATCAAAGAAATCCATTATTTCATAAAACATAATTTTATGAATAACAAAACATTACTTAAATTTAAGTGATTTATCCCCAAAAATTTCCAATTTATATAAATTGAATATACAATTTATATAAAAATTTTAATGAAGTAAATCTTATTTATTCCTACACTTTAATGGTTGTGATACAAAAGTTATATTTAATTATAAATATTTAATTTTTCATTTGTGAATGGTGTTATGTATTTTTTATGATATTGATAATAATTTCTATTAAAACCATGTGGTATTAAATTTCCACATATTGCGAAAATTCACCATAATATTTTGATATTTTACAGGTCTATAAATATTTTATATTTTAAAATTCCATTATTTAAATCCCATATCATAAAAACGGGTAATAAAACCTCTTATTGAAATGAGGGAATTGGAAATATGATGGTTATAAAAAATGAGACTTAAATTTGTTTATAAATGGGGGAAAATTATTTTTATGTGATAATATAAACATGGAAGAGAAAAATAATTTCCATGTACTGAAATATAGTGATAAATAACATGGTCTAGAGAATTTTAATAACCACAAAACTATATGTTTGTGATGATTGGAATGGTCATATATTCATCAGAAATCATGTTAATAATGATAAGTTTTTATTTAACAACCCAAACCAATTTTTGTAAGAAATATTTCACCATATAAACTAAAATATATAATGAATTATGTAGACATGACATTCAAAATTCTTCAATTAATTTATTTCCACCAAAAAAACATATTTTTTCTTTATGATGAGTATTAAGGATTAATTATTTTTATCAATAAAAAACTAAAATTAAATTTATAGTTTACAGGATTCTATTTATAAATTACCCTTGTATTGAAATATTTTACAATGTTTAATGTTTAGCACAATAAATGATATTATACAATTTTTATTAACCAGCCCATTTAACTCCAAAATATCAACAATAATAACATAGATACCAAATATATAATTTTATAAATAACCTTATAACCCTTATTACCAAAAAACCTAAATATTAATTAATTTTTAAACCATAATGGTTATCTAATACCTACCAAATTTCCACTTCAAAAAAATAAATGAATTATTCCTAAATTATATTTCATGTTTAATCTAAAGGAAACCTAAAGGGTAATTTATAACTCCACTTAATTTTACATCTTCAAAATGTAATCAATAACCATGATAATTAACTATATAATCTATTTATGTAGATACCCTAACCAAAATTATAAGATTCAAGATTAGATACATACCATAAAGGTAATCCATAACAAGAAATAATATATACTTCAAATATCACCATGTTAATTAATCATGTTTCATCCTTCAAGATTATTTATATCCCACGATCACGTATTCTATAACTAAGATAAAATTTTTCATATTACAACATCGAATGGTTATATAATTCTAAATATTTTATTAGTCATACATCCTATTAAAATATTCAAATCAATTCAATATATTATTACATGAAACATTATAAATGGGATTTGGGTAACCATTGTACATGGTACCATAATTATAGAAATGAACCCATAATGGAATCCATATTTATTATAGAAACATCCCCTAAAATCAGATATTATTTGTAAAATTAAAAAATTACTTCAAATATATTCACAAATATATATCATAAATTCAGCATTGCAATAAAAATCATAAAATGTGATACAAATCCATTTTTAATTAAATAATCAAATTCAAGGTCTCCAAAACGATATTAATAATCTCATTCTACTCATTATGACAACTAAAAACTATTTTAAATTAATTCAATTAAAAATACTTACATGTTTCGTGGCATTTATATCCAAAATTAAATTGATATAAAACACTCAATTCATTATTGAAAAATGAAAATAAATAAATACATCAATCCTTTAAATTCCTAGAAATTTTATTTTTCATTGATTTATCCCTTGGTATATGAGAATATCCTATATAATTCTAATATTCACCACACATTGGACAATGAACTATAAATGGTACCTTTATTTGTAATTATAATTTCACTATCATATATATAATTGTTTCTTCATTGTTACTAACTCTATGAAAATATTCTTATATACATAGTTATTTTAATACCATGAATAAATTAACAAGAGTGATCCATCCCACATTCTCAAAATGCTAATATATGAATTATTACTCTGTTATAGTCTACATTAAACTCATTACTTCTATAATTTATTATATATGAAAGTAATCCAAGTTGACTTTATTATCAATATAATTTTATAGATGATTTATATTAATGATGATGTTTTATATTCCATAATCTATTTCATTTGGAAACTAGTTTTATCCATTTAATAAAAAAATATTATTATCAGATACATAATAGAAATTTTTGGTAATCATGAAAAATTATTTACATGGTATCTAAATATTGTCATTTAATCATTTCAATAGGATACAGTACGATAAAAATACATCATCCATTAGAAATAACAACTATTTCAGATTTTATTCTTCACATATTCTTTGTCATTGGGCTCTCACTAATGTTCACTCTCCCATTATTCTATCTTATAACAAAAAATTTCATTGTTACCAACAATTATGTCTCATAATTTATGTATATATATATATTTAGAAAATCAAATACAATATTTTCCCATTCCATAATCATATCGGTCGACTATCATTGGTTACAAGGATACATAATCTACTATTTTATTAGTGAAAAACAATTTATCCTACAAATTTCTTCACTATTAGAACCCTTCTTGGAATGATAATACCTAATATCATTATTCATAATGTAGAGAATGGGAATGTAATAAATGGAGAACATTGATTCTTAATAAACCAAAATTGGGATGCTAATAATGATCAGTTAATAATAAAAATTAAATAAGGGTATGAGATAACGAGAATAACATCTAATTTAAATACCATGTATATCATATATAAGAAATAATATTTATGGAGTATGTCTTGGATATTTATTAACATGATCCATGAGGGCATCAGACCGTAATAATAGATAGAATTATAACATACACATATAGATGGTATATAATATATTTAATACTAAAAGATTATATTCCTAGACTATCATAGTTAATTTCGTAAAATTCCAAAACAATAATAGTAGTCAGGGTTAACTCATAATACTATCATATTGGATTGGGTTTAATCTTCAATCTATTGATGTATTCAATGATGAATCCTAATATTATTATTTTTATTGGGTTCACTCCCCAAAACAAAATAGTATTCTATGATAACTCAAAATTTTATAAAAATATGTAGAGTCAAATAATGAATTAGGTCCACACCCTAATCTTGTACAATTTATCTCATCATATAGTAATATTTACCTACTGCATTGAAACACTATATAATTCATGGCATATACATCACATAATAAAAATCATACATATTTATGATATAATATCATAAATCATTCTTTATATCATTACACAAGAAAATTAATGTTTTTAATATACATTCCATTATAATACTACACAAGAAATAAAATGGGTTTTGTAAACATCTGGTAATAAAAAACATAAACCATCATTATAGACAATAAAGATAGAATTCTTGGATCATATACCTGTGAAGAATAAATCAAATCAATGATTATCATCTTGTATGGATAGAAATACCATTATAAGATAGATAAATCATTCTAGAGGTAAATACACATACTTAATTGATAATAAATTTTCAAAATATAAATCATTTTTGTAATTGCTCATATAATTTTATTTAGAATAACATTCTAAACATCAAATAGAAGCATCAAATAATTGTTCATTCATTACATTAATAAATATTACTTGATATCATATATCTTCAAATAAAACATTATTTTTACAATTTTATGTAAATAATAAAAAATGCATCATTTTAAAAATGTAAAAATATTTATATTAATTTTATAAAATAAGATAAAAGTTGATAAAAATTGAAAAAACTAACTAGATAGTTGTAAAAATATAATTTAATTTTTTTATAAAATAAGGATTTTATGAAAATTATTTATCACTAGAAGATGTTAATATATTTTATTTTCCATAAAACTAAATTTCTAGTCTTTTTGTTATATAAGTTGAGGAAAATGAAATGAGAACATGTATATTAATTGAATAAAAAATAAATAAGAAACACATTTATATTATTGAGAGTTAGATATTTTAATTTCTCCATTGTAAACATAGTCAATATCAATAATAATAAACTATGATATTTTGACATAAAACATATAAAACATTGTTAACATTCTAATTATAACACATATGAATGAATTTTTCAAATATTTAGTAAATGAGTCCTAGTTTATTGACATTTATAGAAATCAGTAGTTATATTTTTACTAATGTTTTATTTTGAAATAAAAAAATTAGACACTTTTGTGTGCCACCACTTCATCCCTACATCACACTGCTGTGAAATTTTGCACTGGCTGAAAATCCAACCCAAAATGGAATATCCAATTCTTATTTGGCTCGTCCCCTCTATTCCCAAATCATTGATGTTATCCAACCTATGTCATGTCTATTGGACCATTGAGTAATACAGTTGATTTCCAGTCCATTTTTGGTTGAAAATTTAACCCTAAAGATATTTTAACACTATAGGATTGACTTAGAGATATCACATCCAATCACGCTAATCACCATAAAAAATAATATTATATTAAATATATTTAAAGGGGTATATTTATATATATATTAATATATATAAATATATGTTTTCATTTTATGTTTTATGTTTTATTTTTATATACAAACACAAATGTGTTTATAAAATATATATACATATATATTTATAATATTATATTTATATATATATATCTAGATATTTTAGGTTTTTACATTTTTCTATTATATATATGTGTGTTTGTGTTTATGTATTTATATGTAAAAAATTTATATATTATATTTATATATGTAAATATGTATTTTAATATATTTACTTAAATATTTTTGTTATTTATATGCTTATATTATATATATAGGATTTTATTTTACATATATATATATATGTGTGTGTGTGTGTGTGTTTATATTATATATACATTTGTTTATCACTATATTATATTAGATGTTAGTATATGTGTGTGTACTTGTGTGTGGGTATAAATGTGTATATTAATGTATATGTAATTATTTTTATAATTATATATATAATTTGCCACATTTTAAAACACTGGTAAAAAGGTTATTCAAAAGCCATGTTGTCTAAAAAACATGAAAATTTTAAAATATAAATGTGGTTTTTTATTTAAATATATATATATGTGTGTGTGTATATATATATTTTCATGTATGTGTTTATATATATGGGTTTTTAATTATATATATATATATATATATTACATCAATGTAGATATGGGATATATAAATATATACTTTTTTATCAATAATTCATGAAAAAATCACTAATTTAAAGAAGTTCATGAGGAAATTTGGGTAATTTAGTAACATGTTTTAGGAAATATGTTTAATTTAGTGTTGCTCTTTAAAAACACCACTAATGTATCAATTTTTTTTTAAAAAGCATCATAAATTTTGAGAAATTTTCCATTTAATGTAACTAATTTATTGACATATATGAGAAAGGTCTCTTAATTAGCATCCTTTTTTTATGAAACATCACAAAATTAGTGATTTTATTATGATGTGCTACAATATTTGAAGTGTTTTTAGGAAAATATGCTAAATTTCTGAGGTTGTCATGAATCTTCACTAATGTATTTATGTTTGAGTAGAAAAAACTCTAAATTAGATAGGATTATAATAAAAATTTCATATTTAGATATTTTTACAATAATAATCACTAAATTAGTGTCATTTAAAAAAACTCTAAAAACCATGGAAAATTCAAGTTTTTTATTGTTCTTTTTAATATGGAATTTGTCTAATAGATATAAAATTTTGGTCAATATTCCTTACCTAAGGTATAACTACATTATTCTTATTAAAATTATTTTTATAAGAAATACATTTTTAATACACAACTATTATTGTTCCATACTCATAAATATATTTACTTATATTATTGACATGTATTCTTTTATAACATACTTATCAATAAATATTTACAGAATTCATTGTACAAGGTGATATCTATTTCATTTTTTATGTATGATTTTGTTCGGTACTCTTTTTTCTTATACAATTTTTATGGTTAAAATATCTTCATATTCCGAATAATTATTTGAATATAATATATGTTCATTGTCTACTGATATATTTTCATCATGAAATATTAGACATAGAAAAAATGTGTTACACCATTCATAGATATGGTAGTATGTATTTATGAAAGATCAATATGTTCATATTTCAATGGATACAATGAAAAATGGTAAAAAATAAATCAAAAATAAAGAGTAATTATAAAAAAATATATATCATATATGTATAGTAAAGAAATTCCCATTACCATATTTATATAATATTAATTAAAAATAAATCACATTGTTTCGAGGAAGTGGTTGTCTATACGTATGATTTAGTAACATTATCCCTTTATAATTGTCTATTAGGAAACAAGGTTGACTTGATATTATCGTTACATAGAATAATTATCTACACAAAATCATAAATAAACATTAAACCCCTTATAATACCTATCAATAAAATATAGGGATGAAATGTTAATTATTTCACTACATGGAGATGAGAAGATGTATATTTGAATAAGTGATACATTAAATTACAATTTATTCGGAAAGTTGGTAACTAATTTTGGTTTAGTAACAATAATTAAATTTTAATATATTTTGGATCTGGATTTAATTATTTTATAGATAACAAAATATATTTATATTATTTTACAAAAAAATTGAAAAGGAATAATTTTAAGAGCATAAAAAAATTCCTTAAAAGAACCCAATTCAGTATCTTATTATATACCATGGTGTTTACCTTGTGGAAATATTATACACTCTTGAATACTTATAAATATGTTTATAAGGAATATTTTCCATTGATGGATGATCTATAAGGATCAATGGGGAGAAAATAATTAAAAGTAAGGGATCCATTTTATAATTTAGGGGTGAGGAGATATTTTAATTACATAAATATGTAAAATAAAATGATGTAAATATCATTAAATAATCATCCCAAATGAAATATATTTTAATATTTTATATTTTTTGGTTTTAATCCCATCATAAATTATAATTTGGGATATTTGGGTCATTCCAATTGTATTCATTTTAATTAACTACTTGTTTACAAATTTTACCCCTAACAACGATAATATGTTATATACTTATATAGAGTAATTATTTTACATATAATTTCTCTTTTTAATAATAAATAAATAAAATGTCATTTTAAACCATATATTATACATATTTTCAACATTCACATTTTTTTATAATTTGTAAACTAATTTTACAAAACATTATTTTGACAGAATGTCAGTAATGTGTAATTAAAATCAATTAATTTAACTAGGATTGAAATACATAATTACTATTTGACATAAAATATATTCTATAAAATATCATTAATATGAATTATTCATCTAAAAGATAATTTTTTTCGATAACACAGTCATGTTATGTTACATTTATTATTTTAAATATTAATATTTGTTCTTCAAATAATTTAATAAACACAACACCAACATTTTATTACAATTTAATATAATTTTATAATTAATAAATATTTAAAATCAACTTCTAAAAGGTAAATAATTTCATTAATATAATTTTTTTTAATTTTACCCTTTCATATATTGTTTGATCATTATATGTATTTATAAGGGAGTCATAAAGCATAGTGAGTGACATGTTGTATCATTCATTGCATTAAAATTGATATTAAATATTTTCAAGAAACCATGTCCACTAAATAAAAAATATTTGTTCCTAATGGGATATATGTAAAAGTAAATAAATTAAATAATAATCTGGATGAAATATATGATCACATCACATGGTTTTATCCTACATTATACCAATATACCCTTTATCATGGTGGTAAAAATTTTCCACGGTAAATGTTACTACCGACCCAAAAAAATTTACCTTATTAACCAAATCTAATAATCATTATTTGAAATATGGAATCAGTTCTACAAAAATCATCAACTATATGTAGTTTCTATAATTTTTAAAATTAGCATGGAAAATTTGATGATGCCCTATTTTCAGATAATAACATTTTTATGCATAATATTATTTTAATTTTTATTTCCTGATAAGATAAATTATAAAATTACTGTTGTGAAATTTTACTGAATACATTATATATTAATTATATAAAAAATCATGTATTTTTATTGTATTACTTTTAAAAAAACACATTGCACTAATAGACATTAATTTCCAAGAAAATTTATTCTTTATATATTAAAATGTTTTTATACCAAATTCCAAAATAAAACTGATTTCAATAAACTAAATATGATTAATTAAATCAAAAAAAAATTCCATTGAAATAATTTAATCACATAATTGAACTTTTTACAACATTGGAAATGATAACATCTTTCAATAAAAACATGTATTTTTTACTATTAATTATTATGTCATAATTTTTAGAAAAATATCAAAATATTATTATATTATAATTTTATCATGATGAATTAAAAAATATTTAAATTTCAATTAGGTATAATTTATAATTTTTCCAAGTTTTATTATAAATAATTTATCCAAAATTAATTAAAAATCATTTTTCATGAAAACATTTTTTTTAGAATAGAACAACTTCACAAAAAATTGGGTGACTATTAACTTAAAATATTTCAATTAATAAATATTTTGTAGGAAATTTATGTAAATATATATATATTATAAATCATTTAATCCTAATCTTATATATTCGTTAAACGATTCAATTATAAATTTCATATATAAATAGTAATATTTTGGGGTTCATTTATTCAATTTATTGCATATCTTATACGATATCATTCAGATTGATCTTGTAAAAACTAGGGGATCAAATTTAATATGAATATAATAAAATATTTTTATCGAAATATTTTATTTATTTTCTATGTTTCCATGATTTATCCTCTCTAAAAAATGAGTAGGTGGAAGATAGGATAGAACAACAAGCTCATTTACATCATTATACTTTGTTATGGTTATTTGCATTATCATTGTAGTTTTATATTTTTTAAAAAATTTATTACTAAAATTTCCTTCTCTATATAATCATCCATATTAATCTTTAATTTATAATAATTGTTACTATTCTTTTATTGAAAATATATTAAAAACCATAAGGTTATGACCTTCCCCACCTCTCATTTTACCTATTTGTTTCATGAAAAGCATCAATATGATTCGTGGTCATATATTATGAAAACTATCTAATCATATTTTAAATCAATTGAATCCAATTTATCAACAAAAATTCAATTAATATATTATATAATCTCATCTTATATGTTTAAATATAATGTGGTAACCAATGTATTGGGTCAATGAATCATTCTCAAGCCTTAATGGTAGATTATATATAATCTATGAGAAAATATAAATAACACTTATTGCCCTACCATTGAAAATGGAAAATATTTATTTTAAATTTTTTTGATCTATTTATCCAAATTTATAATAGATTCTATTAGTAATGACATTAATAAGTCATTGGGATATCCTATTAATAAAAATATTAGAAATAATGATGCCAATGGTATCACAAATATCATTTTATTAAATATATCACTAATCTATTTATATTGTTTGAAAAAAAGTATATATTTTTAAATTCTCCTTGGTTTATCAATAAATCTACCCAATTAAACAAAATTATTTGATCGATTTCCAGGAATAATAGAATTGGTTCCCCAAAATATGAGAATTTCAATTAGGAGCATGATGTGTAGGTAATGAATCTAGAATATATAGTAATTAATTCACAAAAAAAATATGATTTTCTATGGAAAATATAATATAGAAAGAATAAAATAATATTAACTACTAAAAATTCGATCAATACTAAATTATAGTGGATATTGTGTACATTATTCCCCAAAAATGGTTCAAATTTTTGGAAACTCCCATGAGAATCATACCACCTCTAGATATTTAGTTAAATTTTATAAATTATTATCATTTATTCTAAATAATAATGATTAAAAAAGCATTGAATATGAATTATTATTACTAATGTCAAAACACAAGGAATAATGGGATTCCAACTTTAGAAAAATAAATTTCATTGTTGATTTTTGTGAAATAGAAGCATTTAGATTTGTTGTAAAATTTAATTGGGAATTAGTTCCTTATTGATAATGATATTAGTGATAACACAATTTTTTTGATGAAAAAATAAAATGATTAAATTTAATGATGGATTAATTTCCTAGGAAAATTATTTTATAGATATGATTTAATAACATTACCGATTAGTATGGTCAAATAATAATTAATCTGAATGAGGTAAATAATTCCAAATTGTAGGTTATAATTAAATATAAAAAATATAATTTAATTTTTATTATCATAATATCTTAGTATTAAATTGAATAGTTATGATATTCCTTGAATGAAAATTTTAAATTATATTAGCATCCAAAATATCCATTCTCATTTTCTTTGTCGTGTTCACACCGAAATATAGTTCAAGATCAATAGGTGTGCAGTGTATATGATATCATTAGATTGAATGTCTATGTAATGTAAAAGAAGAACTTATAATGAAAATTTATCTACTTAAGATAAATATACATCCACTATCTATTGATCTTTGATCCCATAGGAGACTAGTTAGTCATGATAAAATGGGAAACCATCTTGAATAAAATAGTCTCCTCAGTGGATATATAAATAATAATTTTTAGTAGAAAAAACATATTAATTTTAGAGTGAAATAGATAAATGATAACTATCATACATATATATATTTCAAATCAACAATATTGAAATCACCACATAAATAATATAACAGAATATTCCAATGTCACTTCATGAATGTTCTTTCTACTTTTACCTACACATTTTAGACTTAATTATCATAAATTCGTTTTTTCATAATCTAATCCAATAAATATTTAGATATGGTTGAATATACCTCTTCAGACACCGGAATAACAGATAAATAGTGATTATGTTATGGAATATTAATATACATAATTTTCTACCAAGTGATGGAATCTATCAATAAAAAATACACTTTATAAATTGTGAATATCTCAAAGACCAAATAGATATCATCAATTATTCTCATGTGTGGAATAAAATACAATAATATATACCAAAAAGAGATATGGTTTGTTAGTGGGGTCTTAGATTGGATATCAATAGATAGAATATAGCTATTTGGTTATTTTATATATTAGGATATGGTGCATGATCTTCTATGACATGGAATTCACTCTCATACATAAAGTGGAAATGTGTAGAATCCAATGGATCTCTTTTTTCACATGACTAATAATACATAATCTTTTAAATATCATTATATTTTATTTAATTTTCAACTGTTACATATTTTTTATGGAATCTCTTATGCCAATATTTTAGCATATCTATTTCTAAATAGGAAGATTATTTCACAAACTCTTCCAAATTGTCTCATATGACTCCCTATAACATATATAGAAAAGGAAAATATATTACATATCATCCAATAAATAACTAATTGTATTTGATGAATGATCTTATATATCATGAAAATCCAATCATTAATGTTAACAACCCTATGCTTTTGATGCGATGAGTTCCCATAATTTCACTCGAATATTATATATATCCCTCAAGAGTGTCTCCCATTTCCATTAATAAGTTATATTTCTTTGAAATAACATTGATTCAATTACAAATCATCAATTTTAGAACATGGTACCTAAATCTTACACAATTTGTTCACTACTTTTACATGTTCCATCTTTCACTAGGAGAGACTACGACATGGTCACTTGGGTCGCACTATGGCTCCTTCTCTTGTTTATCTCAAAAACATTTTAGTTTTTCATAGTCATGATATGATAATGTGGATGCAATATGATTTATATTTTTTCTTTGATCAAATTAAAAAATCCTTAAATCCTATTAAACATATAATTATCTAAAAATAATTTACTAAAATATATATGATCCAGTATTTGATTAAAAAAACACAAAATTTACTTTAAGATGGTTTTATTGTTTCTATCATATCATGTATTTAACAAAGATAAAATGTATGTACACATTTGGGCTTATCTATATGGTTTATTATAATATTTATACGAACTAATAAATCAGTATCAATATGATAGAAAAACAAGGATGCAATAACATTAAGTGGGTAGTATAAAACATAAAAAAATCTTATAAAAATATTAATTTTCTATATAAATGACATTATGGTTTACTAGAACCTCAACATCTTATAAAAATATTAAATTTCTTTTATTTCATCAATCCTTTGTTGTCATGCTACATAATGTGATTCTGGATTTTCTGAGATGGCATCTAACAGGGATGCACTGTTTTTTGGTTTTTCTTCTTCAATTGATGTCTGAGATTCTCTTTGGAACAGAAGGGAGCCTGTTTTTATCCTGATACAATGTTTATTGAGGATTTTCCCCAATTTTTTGAAGTCTATTCCGCTGCTCCTGAGAGCTATGCACTGGAGATGCTGTTTGGAAGCATGACATTTTCAATGATTTATGGTTCCTTTTAAGCGTTTCTATGTGGTATGCTTGCCGGACAATTGCATGATGATGTAGATCTCTTGTGTTGGACATTGGGATAGAAATTTTCACTTTTGTCAGAAGTTTTATTGCACCTCTGTTTGGCATGAAGGACTCTTCTGACATCATCTTGGCTTCTTAAAAACCTGCATAGGAGATCTGATATGTCTCCTTGCTACAAATTTACTTCTGACATTGAACAGGAACGTTGGATGCCTTCTTTGTGAGCTCTGGATTTTATACAATCTCTCTTGGTAATAAGGGTTTACTCATGAAGTAAAGAGCTGGTATGGAAACTCCACTTTCACTTTTATTTTCTTCATTGTTAATCTTGAATTGTAACCTTAACTTTGTGATGGTGTAAGCATATTACACCTTGAATTTCCTTTGTATCCTTTTGATTAAATAACTTCCCTCAACATGAACTGGTTTTCCAGTTCATGTAACTTAAAAAAATTAATTTATTCAAATTCATTAATTCACAATCATTATATTATTAAATAAAAATATAAAATTACATATGAATTATAAAAATACTCCCCATAATTTGAAATATTACAATGATACTATAAATATATTAAAATATAAAAACAATTTTTTTCAATTTTTTTATTTAATGATTTACAATAATTATCAAACCTCTGAACAATATAGTAAAAATCAAAAAAAAATTATTTAAAAATATAATATTTATTTTATTAAAAAATAATATAAAAATATGAAATATGATATAGTTAAGGAACAATTATGTAAATAGTTTATTAAATCTGTAAAATTCTTAGGCCTATTAGAAATATTCTCATATGAATTGTATGTTGTCCATTAAAATATTAACGTAATTATTGTAGTAGTTAAATTTTCATTAATTTAAATGAATTTTTTTTAAACAATGCTGGTCATCAATGAAATATGTATGTATATTTATTAATATACAATTTAACAATTACCTAATAAATTTTTAAAAATTTATATATATGAGTTTATTTTTAGTAGACAATATTTCTATGTATTTAATATTATGGTTATTATATACTATAATTATTTATTAAAATAGAAAAAGTAAAAAAAATGTATAATGATTTTATATTTTGAAAAATAATCATGACGTTTGATAATTATTAAATTTTTATAATTTTAAAAAATATTAAAATACCATGGTGAATATTAAAATTGGAATATTATGGAAATATGACATAAAATATAATAGCATCAAAAAATAATTCCTAGTTGATTCAAAACAAATATCATATTTTCACCTAGAAAATTTATTATACATCGTCACGAAAATAAATAATATTGATTGTCTTGAGAAAAAATAAGAATCAAATAATAATTTTAATTTGAAAAAAACTATGCCTCTTCATGTATATATGCCACACAGTTCTAGACATTTCTAATCACATGAAAACATATTAGGTATCAGAATCCTAGCTTAAATAAACTTCAAAACTCTTCAATCCATGTCCTATATGTTTTGATATAAATAACATATACCATAAACCCTAATAAAAAATAAATAAATTTCATTCAAAGTGAGAGAAAAACCCTCTCAACCAAATATTTTGATTTTAATTCATCATCAACCCATTTCAAATCCCTTTTTTCAACTATGATATATATATATATCAATACTGTAATTAAACTATAATTGTATTTAATCAATTATATATCTTTTATAATTCACACTTCTAGTGATTATATAATTAAAATAATCCCCAAATTATGGTACATTCACCACCACACATGTTTTTTTTAATAATATATTCATGTGAAATTATATAGAAAATTGATCAAATAAATTTTTTTTAAATTTTTTAATAATAAAATAAATAATATATTAACTAAATTACATATAATTAGACATTTTTAGTTTTAAATCCTATAAAAAATTGTACAAATTCTTTTTCTAAGTAATCCTTATAACATACACTAGATACATAAAATTAATTTATTGAAAATTAGAAATAATTTTCAGGAAAAAGAAACAGTTTCTTACATCATGTGGAAAATAATATAAAAATTTATTAATATGATAAAAATAATTCACGCCCCACAGAAAATGTGTTGATATAATTAACCTAAAAACATCAAACTAATAGGAAGTAAATTAATTGATATAAAAAGATAATAACACGTATGAAAACATGAAATGGTTCTGAAAGAATTAAATAATAAATATTTGAAATGGATTTATTTATTTTTTTCTTTTTTTATTTTAATCATTTTTGAAATACACAATTTTCACCATGGTAGGATTATATAACTCATTTTATAAATGATGCTTCTGATTATGACATCATATTTTTTTTATCATAAAATTATTAATATTTTAAATAGTAATAACAAATTCATGTAATGTTTTATATTATGAAATTATAAATGATGAATAATGTTATTTATAATAAAAAAATATATAATTTAATATATTTCAATCATGAATGAAAATTCATAATTCATCTACTATAATATGTATAATATAAATTTAAGACAATAATTATAAACCACATCTTTGAAAAAACACCATATTCATATATATTAGTGTGCTGGTGGATGATAAATCACTCAAATTGAAATGATCTAACAAAAAAATTTACATTCCTTATTTTTAAATTTACAAAAAGATATTGTTTTTAACACTTATTTCCATTTCAAATAAACTATAATTATTTCATATGAATGATTTGAATTAAAATAGATATATATTTCTTCAATTGAACAAGAAAATAATTTTATTGACCTTTTAACCATTATTTTATTGATGTGAATAGAGTGTACTCTATTATGATTTTTAGTAGTTACCTACCTGGATAGATATTTTTTATAACAGGATGACTCTTAAATTTCAACATGGATATTATTTCATGAGTTTTTGATATATTTATTATTTGATTTAAATTGACGTGGAATACATATAAATGATTTATTATGAGGTTATGGGTGGTAAAAGTAATTTATTTCCCATAGTTTATTGGGTAATATTTTCATCACATGATATACACAGGATGATGCATTATTATTGACCCTAGATCATTATGTTTTGTTTTCATAGTACCGAGGAATAAATTACAAATCATCTATATTGTAATAATATTATTATTCATATTATTCAAATTCCCATTTGATTCCATATCTTTTATATAATTTTTTGTTAAATAATTTACTATACAATACATTAATTTTGAATTTAGTAATTAATTTAATTTTAACAACATATGACTTCTAAATATTATTTAACCAGCCATTTAAATTATATAATTATAATTTGTCTCACATTTTTGAGATTTATATTAACAAATTTAATGTTATTGATTATTTTATACCATGTACTGATTGTTCGATCTCATCCCATAATATTTTTTCAATATCTTCCCTATCAATCATCATTGTAAAACATATTATCATTAATTTATATTTTTCCTCTAATAATGTACTATAGAATATATTAATGTATTATATATAATTTTTATATCATATAGTCATAGTTTCTAAAGAGAATATTTATTTAATCTTTATATTATTTGTAATGAAACATCCATATTTTTTAATATCCCTATATAATTGGCCATTTCTATAATAGTCAAAATTAAATATATTGTGGTTTGTCAACTATGGTTAAAGAATGATTTGATTCAAAATAAAAATTACAACACATAAAATTGTATTCATTCCATGAGTATATATTTATTTTGCCAATAATTCTAAGTAAATTCCTTGAATTTTTATTAATATATGAATAATTTTTCATAATGAGAGATATAATTAAATGTGAGAATAGGGAATTCCAAATTTTAAAATTGGGATATATCATTTTCAAAATATCCTCTAAAAATGATAATAATTTTATCTACTTATAGAGATTAAATATTTTTATCACTCTAATAATTTATAACTTTCCTTACTTATCCCCTCCACAAAAGCAATGTATCCTCTTGGTGGAATTGGGTTATATACTACCTCAATACAACCTCACAGGTTATTTTGATCCGAGATTAACTGGTTTTCATCTTATTAGTATGTTTGTTAAACTATATTATGTTATTTAGTTCTTTGGATGTGGTTGTATATTTCATTCATAAGGAATACTAATCACATTATGATTCCTTCTATATTTCTTATATTTTCATCCTTTTTTTATCTATAAGAGGTGGAATATCATTTTGGAAGTGTTTTTTTGCAATCTAATATTAAATATATATCATTATAAAACACCTCTACCAAAAAATTTACTTAGGTAAATATTTTTCTATATAGTCAAAATCACGTTCTAGGGACTTAGGTCAATTTTCTTTAATTTCTATTTCCATTCTATGTGTAGATACCTTTATGGTTGGTTTTTAACCTATGTATGAGATTTTTGGTTATATAATAACATATATTTGATGAATTTTTAATCATCTTGGTTTCACACGTGAATTTATAAATGACCATTTACATTATTATGAAATTTATTAATAAGATTGTGTAAACGGGTTCATGATGAAATATGTGTTTCCTTATTGATTTTATAAATAATAGATGGTATTCAATGAATTATGAAACATTTTGGAAATATATATTTTTTTAAAGGAATTATTGGTTTATTAAAAAGAAATATGTTAATGTTAAACCATGAAATTGTTTTATACTCCATAAAATTTTCAATATATTTCATTTCATGATTATCTAAAATTTAGTGGAAATTTGATATAATATATAAATTTCATTATTTGAATATTACCGTTATTGTCATTCCATTTAATTGGAAGTGTGAGTCTAAATATATAAATTAAGAAATATATGTAAATAGGACTTACTAAATATGAATTAATCTATCAATTATTATTATATAAGAACATAACATTTTGGGAATTCATTTTATGGTACGAAAAAACAATTTCTTAAAAAATGGTTTTAATGATTTTTGTGAGAAAATTGACAAATACATTTCCCTTCATTAAAATTTTATTTCATAAAAGGAAAAAATATATCCAAATTAATTATATTAATATTAATTTCGGGTGATGCCTTGGAATTTTTCTAAAATGACATATTTTTCATTAAACATTGAAAAATACCAATTTTTTAAATAAATCCATTTATTACTATTATATGAATTAATTGAAATGATAATTTAAATTATATATTTAGTCATAAACTGATATATGATCCAATATACATAAAATAATCATTTTAATTCACCATTAATAAGAAAATCCGAATTTATACATAAATAATATTTTATACTGAAAAACACATTTATATAAAAACTTTTTTCCCTGGATTTTTATGTATTTGTATTAATATTGACCTTTTCATCTTATAATGATTAAATAATGAAAAATTGATATTTTGTATGAATTTATGGGTTAGAATTTCATAAATATTACTTTTTTATTTTTTATTATTATGAATGATAACCTCAGTAAATAATTGACACCTTAGTATGCATAAAATGTATTATGCATCGCTAAAAATATGAGATAATTTCCTGAAATTTATTAAAACATACCTAGGATTAATTAGACCACATTAATTAAACAATATCCCTAAAAAACTAATATATAGTATTTTGGTCCCATTTTCCAATGATAATTACATTTATATTATTTAATTTAATGAAATTAAAAAAAATCACTTTATTGATATATATTACTTTTATATGATTAGTTAGTGGAATGTAGATGTCATTAACTAATAATAAATATAAATTTGAATATGAATATTGAATTTTTATAATGTTATTTTATTTCATATTTTCTTAATGGGGTAATAATATTTAATTATTACAAAACATTGACATAATGATTATGAAAGCAGTAGAATAATTTAAATAAATCAATAAACATTGAAATTAATCTATTCAATTACATATAATGTAGAAAAAAATTAATTGTAGTTGATAGTGAATATTATAAGATTGATGAATTTATATATTAATTGAACACCACTATGGGTGTCTTTAAAGTCCATATATATAAATAGTCATTAAAATTTGTTTATTTGTTTTTATGGTAAATAATATATTATTAAATTATCTTATAGTGACAATAAATATTAAATACAATAGTGAAATGAAATTAATTCAAAAATTTATTCCATTAGGAATTAATAAGACCATTATTAATAAGAAAAATTAATATTTAAAATGACAATTAAACATATAAAAATTTATTGATTGATGTTATTTAAACCATATCCACTTTCCATTTCATAATACATGTCACATATTTCCATAGGAAACTAAAAATGAATTTGTTGTATTTAAATACTTTTTTAATTTTATAACAGTCTCCTCCTTCCGTTATAAAAATACACCATTCCATAATACTCAATAAACCCTACTGAGAATCCTAATTACACATGTCCCTATAAATTTCTATTTTCATCGTCCCAGGAAATAAATTATAGTCTATATAATTATTTAAATACAATTCATTGTGTTATTAAAAAGGGACCTATATGAGGTGTAACATCCCAATTAAGTAATGAATAATAGATATTTTTATCTATGTCTATTAATGACTAAGATAGTGTTTTAGAGGCTTAAAATGAAAATAAATCCAATCTTAAGCATGGAATACACTAATATTCTTAAAAGATTGTTTTACTGCCTTATGATGGAAAACCCTTTTTAAATATATCTTTTTACAATTTTATAAACTATGTTTGTCAAAATATACTTATTCTTTATGATTGGGACATCAAAATTTACTTTGTGTGAATTTTTGGTATTTTTCTGACAATGTTCATTTTTTAATGAATAGGGAAAAATACTGCATTTTACATCAAAACTGCTTTTTAATCTAATTTATTTATATGATTATATTATCTTTTGAATTGGTCTTAATGTGTAAAATTAAGATATTTTTACCATTTAATCCAATGGTGGTCATTGGAATCAATTTCACATTGAAATTGGACTTAAACTAGTGTCAATCTTTTGATACTTATTGTTTCATAAAAACACGCTATTTGATCTGACAGCGGGAATTAATTATTAAATTAATTAATGTGACTTATTTGTTTTGAATTTTGTAAAATAGACTTCATTTTTGAATTACTAATATCAAATATATCTTAGGGTGAATTTTTGGTACTTTTCTGAAAAACTTCAATTTTTGATGAATAGTGAAACCACTAAGTGGTACTTATAAAGACTGATTTTCCGTTTAAATGAAATTTTGCCATCATTGTGTTTTGAATTTCAAAAATCCGACATAAATGGTTTTCATTAAGAAGTAAAATTTGGTTCAATGAGATTATAATAATTTTTTTGGTGAATAGTAACTTATTAAGTTCTTAATCGTGATTAGTGGTAATTAGTGTAGTTTAAGGTAAAAATAATGCTTTAATAAAATAAGATGAGCTTGAAACATGTCCTACCCTCATTGTTTTTGTCATGGCCGACCAAGACAATCCATTGGTCAACTTGGGGACCCCATGGATCCACATTGGTTGGGAAATGACATAAATTACTTTTTATTTAATGTAAAAGAAAAAATGACACAAACATAATATGTTTTACGAAAACAATTTTTACATGGGGTTATAAAGATCATATTTTTGATTATAAATAGTGATTGGAAAGCTAAAACTATTTCCTACATCATAGTATTTTTTTATAATTTTTAGACATTAAATAAATTAAATTATTTATGACATAATAATGATGCAGTGATGTCACCATTATTTGACGATTTAAATAAAATGGAAAGATTATGTAAAATCTATAAACTACACATGTCCAAAAACAATTGGATGAGTTGATTTAGAACCCTTATCACCTTATCCACGAATTATATTAATGTGGGACCTTTTAAAACCAGAACACATTTTCAAATAAAGTAATATTTCATTACTTTCCAAAAGAGCCCCTCCTCTCCTCTTATAAAAGGCCCCCACCTCTACCTCATTTCACACACTCCTCAAGCCTTTGTCTCGGCCAAAACCTGACCATTTACTCTCTCCACATCCCTCTACTCATCCTAAAGGATTCCCTTTGGGCAGAATCCTTTCAAAGGAAGCCTTTAGGCTCAAATCAAAAGGAGTTACACTTTTAAAGGTAATTCATTCTCTCATGTTCATTTGTTTTATTTTGCTTCTCCAACCCCCTAAACTCTTTTTATATACTTCTTTTGTAACAACACCAGTATCTTAAATATACTAGGATGTTGTTATAAGATTTATTTGAGCTACACTCTCACAAAACTACATCAAATGGTTAATGAACATACGGTTTCCGTGGATGGCGAAATTCTGCCTCCCGAAACGATGATTGTTCAATTCTCATTTAACACCTTCAAAGGTGGCCATTAAGATGTCACTATTTTTATATATGATATATAATATGTTTATGTTTTCCTTAAGCTTCTATTTGTTTTTCATTTTGGGCATACCTTTATGGTTTCCATTATGGGTAAACACGATATCTTCATTTGAGGAAGTGCGGACTACCGCCCCATGAAAGTGATTTGATTCGTTAATATCATATGTGGGATGTGTAAAGGATAAAGTTAATCATATTATATATGTTATTATACTGGAATTATAATATAATCTTATATCATTATGATTCCATTCCAGAAAATACGAAATAGAAATGGAAGTAGCGTTCGTGCGTACGTACGACTTACCGTCTCCATGAACGGTGCATTTCATTTATTACCTCTAAATGTGATGTAATATTATAAATACATGTATATGATGAATATATATGATATATATGTTATCCAAATCATTAATATCATTCTGTATATAACGAAACTTTGACCAAATTAACAACATGTAAGTGTAAGAAGTCTATTTTTTACTTAAGAACCAAATACTGACAAAATGAACACTATTAACTTAAATGATTACATGATGTTCATAACATGGTATAAAAGGAATAATGAACTTGAAAAAGGTTCATAAGCAAGTAGAGATTAACTCAAGTTTATTATTCAGGAGATTAAAGAATGGTCGGGTCAATTCGGATAAGAGGTATGGGACTTCGTCTCAATCTCCTTTCATTGAGGCATATTTTATTTTATACACAACTTTATTTTATACGGTGTATAAACCTCTTTGACTTTTAAATTTATTCAAAAGGAATCTTTTTTATACGAAGTGTTTACTAAACGACAAAAAGGAATGTTTTTGTCGTACGTATGAGGAAACAACGACTTCTCCGTCGTCGTGGCCGTTATTTGAGTTTCAGCTTCCTCTACAAGCCATACCTTCTTTTTAAAAGAAAAATAAATACCATGTTTTACTTTTCTTTTAATTTGGTATTGAAAATGGCTTTCACAATGTTTTTTGTGTTGTATTGATATCTTGTGATTGAAATGTGTAAATGTTATGTTCCCTTTATGCATGTTTTATGTGATACAATTATGTTATGGTTCTTGGGAATTATTATGAAGATGGGTGGTTCCGGGATAAACTAAGGGCGGGTGAGCCCGATATAGCTCTCCAATGCATTGGGTAACGCAAAGGAGTGAAACGTTAAGGTTTCTCCGAAGAGATTTATGGAATATACTATGATGGGTATTCCAAACGTAACCAAGAGGGTTACTCCCTACATAAGAATGTTATGAATGCCTCAAGTTACCTTTATGTCTTATGATTTCTATGATTTATTCATGATTTGATGAGGTATGTTAAAGTGCTTATGTTTTATGGGTAAAGTATGATTTCATTCTTATGTAGATATGTACCCATGTTTCCTTTCCATGTTTTTATAACCCATACTGAGCTTTTTATGTAGATGGTTACTCCCTACATAAGACATGTTTGTTCAGAATGGTTTTCCGCAGAGGAAACAGGGAAGCAGTTCTAGGAAGGCATACAGAAGGAAATATCCTTCCGAATCAGCATCCTGAGATTGTCGGAATTGGAACTGAACAGTTTGTTGCAGTAATGGCGCAGTTGACTCAGGCTATAAATGGTGGTGGTATCCATGCACGAGATCAGCCAGATCAACCACAGAGGAACATGTCAGTGGTGGAACATTTCATGAGGCAACATCCCACATCATTCAGAGGATCATCTGACCCTGTGATAGCTGAAGGGTGGATTAAAGAACTGGAGAAGATTTTTGATGTCATGGGGTGTTCAGACAATCAAAAGGTTAGTCTTGCTATTTACCGTTTGTAGGGTGAAGCAGATCAGTGGTGGTCTATGGTTAAAAATATCAGGGATGCCGATGAGATTGATGCTCTTGACTTGGATGAATTCAAAGGTTTGTTTCTTGAGAAGAATTTTCCTATGGCTGTTCGACATAGGATGGAAAAACAATTCTTGGAATTGAGGCAAGAGGAAGAATCAGTGGCTGCCTATGAATAAAGGTTCACTCAGTTGGCAAGGTATGCTCCAAATTTTATCCGAGACCTTGATAGTAAAATCAATCATTTTTTCTCAGGATTAAAGCCAAAATATTGTAGGGCATTAGCTTCTCGTGATTTTAAAAGTTATGAAAAGCTTGTTAGATCTGATGAGAAGGTGGAAATGGAGTTTGACGATGACCAAGTGTTCTATAACAACCAGCAGAAGAAGAGACCGAGGTGGCAGGAGAAAGGTAAGAATTATTCAAAAAAGTCTGATGGTAAGAGAACTAAGTTTCCAGTTTGTGATAAATGTGGAAAAAGGCATGCTGGGGAATGTCTTCTGAATTCTGGAAAGTGCTACCGATGTGGTAAGATGGGACATAAGGCTCGTGATTTCGCTGAAAAGGATCAAGGTGAAGGTAAGAACAAATTTGATTTACAGTTAGTGAAATTTTATAAGTGCAATGAGATGGGTCACTATGCAAACGAGTGTCCGGCAAAGAGCTTGAGTGATGGGAAGCACTTAGACTACAAGAAGAAAGGGGTGGTGTAATCATTTACAACTACTTCAGCAGATGTCGGGCCATCAAATGATGTTGTATCAGGTACTTTGTTTGTTTTTTCAGATTATTCCAGTGTGTTGTGTGATTCGGGGTCTACACATTCTTTCATCTCTGAAACCTTTTCTAGTAAAATGGGAATACCATCTCAAGAAATGACTCCTGAACTTTTGGTAAAAACACATGGGGAAATGTTGAGGCAAAAATAATTTATAAGAATCTTCCTATCCTTATCTGTGGAAAGAACCTACTTGAAAACCTTATTGTTCTACCTCTAGTAGAGTTTTATGTTATCCTGGGTATGGATTGGCTCTCTATTTACCATGCTAAGATTGACTGTAGAGCTAAAGAAGTTTCTTTTCAGAAAGACTTTCAGTTTGTTTACAGGAATGAACCCTTACTTTTGATAACATATCAAGAGGCCGAGAATCTTGTAAAAGATGGAAATGAATGTTACCTTGCACACGTTGTTGAAAATAAAGGAACTGTTCAGATTAATGATTTTCCGGTGGTAAATGAGTATCCTGATGTTTTTCCTGATGAGTTGCCTGGAATAATACCAGATCGGGAAGTTGAGTTTACTGTTGACTTAGTTCTTGATGCTAAGCCAATTTCAAAACCCCTTTATCAAATGGCACAAATTGAACATTTAGAGTTGAAGGAGAAATTGCAATATTTATTAGAGAAAGGTTTCATTAGACCTAGAACATCACCATGGGGTGCTCCTGTTTTATTTGTTAAAAATAAAGATGGCTCTATGAGGCTTTGCATTGATTATAGAACCTTGAATAATATCACTGTTAAGAACAAATATCCTTTGCCTCATATCGATGATTTGTTTGATCAGCTCAAGGGAGCTCAATTTTTTTCAAAGATTGACCTGAGATCGGGGTACTATCAGCTAAAGGTAAAGGAGGCAGATATTCCGAAGACCGCGTTCCGTACGAGATATGGCCATTATGAATTTGTAGTAATGCCTTTTGGGATATCCAATGCCCCTACTGTATTCATGGACTTAATTAATAGAATTTTCCATGAGTTCTTTGATAAGTTTGTGGTGGTTTTCATTGATGATATTTTGCTGTTTTCTAAAAGTAAAGAGGAGCATGAAAGACATTTAAGGGTTATCTTGCAAACCTTAAAAGAAAAGAAAATGTATGGGAAATTCAGCAAGTGTGAGTTTTGGTTAGAACAAATTTCTTTCCTTTGTCACATTGTTTCTAAAGATGGAATAATTCTTGATCCTGCAAAAACAAAAGTTTTGGAAGAATGGCCAAGACCCACAAAGGTAACCGAGATTTGTAGCTTCCTTGTTTTGGTGGGCTATTACCGAAGTTTTGTTATAAATTTTTCACGGTTACCTAGTCCAATGACTAAGCTAACTCGGAAGGGTGTTATGTTTATCTGGACAGAAGAATGTGGAGATTGTTTTTAGGAATTGAAAAGAAGATTGGTGAATGCTCCAGTTTTGGCACTACCTTCCTGGAATGGTGAGTTTGTTATATACAGTGATGCTTCATTGAAAGGACTTGGTTGTGTCCTAATGCAGAATGATTAGGTAATTGCTTATGCTTCATGGCAGTTGAAAACTCATGAGGTAAATTACACTACACATGATTTGGAATTAGCTGCTGTTGTTTTTGCTTTAAAAATTAGGAGGCATCATTTGTATGGAGTAAACTGTGAAATATATACCGATCACAAATTTTTAAAGTATATATTCACTCAGAAAGAGTTAAACATGAGACAGAGGAGATGGCTAGAATTAATCAAGGATTATGATTGTACAAATCATTACCATCCGGGAAAAGCAAATAAAGTGGTTGATGCTTTGAGTCGAAAAAGTAATGCATCATTAACAATGTTGCGTTTGGAACGTGATCCTTTGTTTAAGGATTTGATGAAATTTGGCATAGAATTTGTTTGTGCAGGATGTCCTTCTGTTTTGTTTCAGGATCAGTGAGATATTCTAGATTAGATAGAATCAAGCAAGCACAGAATCAAGACAGTGAGTTGCAGAAAAAGGTAGAGCTGGTTCAGAATGGAATGTTTCCTGAATTCAACATTGATAATGATTGTGTTTTGAGATTTGGGAAGAGATTGTGTGTGCCTTGTGATTCACATTTGAAGAGAGAGTTCTTATGTGAAGCTCTTAGTTCTTCGTTTTCAGTTCATCCGGGCAGTACTAAGATGTATAGAGACCTGCAGGAGTATTACTGGTGGGATGGAATGAAAAAAGATAATGCTGATTTTACTGTGAAGTGTTTGACATGTCAACAGGTTAAAGCAGAGCGGCAGTTACCGAAAGGGATGCTTCAGCCTTTACCAGTGCCAGAGTGGAAGTGGGAGAATATATCCATGGACTTTGTTGTTGGATTACCGAAGAAATCTCGAGGTAATAATTCAATATGGGTTATTGTTGATCGCTTGAACAAATCTGGTCATTTCCTTGCTATACGAGATACTTTCTCTCTTGATCAACTTTCCCGTTTGTATCTTAAAGAAATAGTTAGGTTACATGGAGTTCCTCTCTCCATTGTATCGGATCGTGATCCCAAGTTTACTTCTAACTTTTGGAAAGGCCTTCAGAAGTCGTTGGGTACTGAATTAAATTTTAGTACAACTTTTCATCCTCAATTAGATGGGCAGTCAGAACGAACAATTACGACATTGGAGGATATGCTACGAGCTTGTTCTATGGATTATCAGGGAAGGTGGGACCAACATCTTTCTTTGGTTGAATTTTCATATAATACCGGTTTTCATTCTAGTATACAGATGGCACCATTTCAGGTATTATATAGGAATCGGTGTCGAACTCCAGCTTTCTAGGATGAAGTGGGTGAAAGGAAGTTGATGGGACCATAATTGGTAGAAGAGATGGCAGAAAAAGTTTAGCTGATTCAGAAACACATGAGAACAGCTCAGAGCAGGCAGAAGAGTTATGCGGATAACTAGAGGAAGGATCTATCTTTCGAGGTAGGTGATCATGTTTTTCTCAAGGTTTCTCCTTGGAAAAGTGTGATGAGATTTGGTAAGAAAGGAAAGTTGAGTCCAAGGTTCGTTGGACCATACGAAATTCTAGAGAGAGTTGGATCAATTTCATACCGAGTGGCTTTACCTCCGAGTTAATCTCAGGTACACAATGTTTTTCACGTTTCGATGTTGAGAAAGAATATTCCAGATCCATCTCATGTTTTGAGTCCAGAGGTAGTTCAGCTGGAAGAGAACCTATCTTATGAGGAACAACCGGTCCAGATTCTTGACCACAGGGAGCAAGTGTTACGGAATAAGGTGATTCCCCAGGTAAAGGTTTTTTGAAAAAACCACATGATTGAAGAGGCAACATGGGAATCTGAAAATGCAATGAGGGATAAGTACCCCCAGTTATTCGATAAGTAAATAAATTGCGGGGACGAAATTTTCTAAAGGGGGGAAGGATGTAACATCCCAAGTAAGTAATGAATAATATATATTTTTATCTATGTCTATTAATGATGAAGATAGTGTTTTAGAGGCTTAAAATGAAAATAAATCCAATCTTAAGCATGGAATACACTAATATTCTTAAAAGATTGTTTTACTGCCTTATGATGGAAAACCATTTTTAAATCTATCTTTTGAAAATTTTATAAACTATGTTTGTCAAAATAAATTTATTCTTTATGATTGGGACATCAAAATTTACTTTGTGTGAATTTTTGGTATTTTTCTGACAATGTTCATTTTTTAATGAATAGTGAAAAATACTGCATTTTACATCAAAACTGCATTTTAATCTAATTTATTTATATTATTAGATTATCTTTTGAATAGGTCTTAATGTGTAATATGAATATATTTTTACCATTTAATCCAATGGTGGTCATTGGAATCAATTTCACTTTGAAATTGGACTTAAACTAGTGTCAATCTTTTGATACTTATTGTTTCATAAAAACACGCTATTTGCTCTGACAGCGGGAATTAATTATTAAATTAATTAATGTGACTTATATGTTTTGAATTTTGTAAAATAGACTTCATTTTTGAATTCGTAATATCAAATATATCTGTAACACCCCAAGATTTCATAGTGTGTTATTTCTTTAAAATAATACAATAACTTGCACTACACGTAACACCGAGTTCAAGCACACCATGACTTACCAAACAAGCCGTTCAAAAGAGGTTATGAATAGTATTAACTAAATTTTAAACTTTATATAATCCTTATAATTTTAGAATCCAAATTATGAGTTTCTTAGACATAATATAAGAACAGATTCATTTTCAGTATTGCACTTTTATCAACTATTAATAGTGAAACCTTTTTAAATACAATATTTTAAACTTTTTGACTAAATGTGGACATCAAAAAAATTTAAAATGAAACATCTCAAGCTTCCACGATACGCTTGCCTTTGAATAATACAGTCGCGTGTGTTGTACGCAACTTCGAGTTCTAACACACCACAACCAATCAAACTAGCCGTTATGAATAGTAATACCTACTTTATGAAATTATATATATTTTATATTTTATAATAGACTTAATTTTTGGATTCGGAATATCGAATTTAGCCTAAGGTGAAATTTTGGTACATTTCGGATAACTTTCATATTTTGATGAATAGTGAAAATTACTAAATTTTAATTAAAAACAACTTTTTTAATCAAAATAATTAATAGTGATAAATTATGAATTTAAGTGGTTTTAAAGTATATTTAGAATATATTTTTACCATTTAATATAAATTTGTTCATTGGACATAATTTTACAATTAAACCGAACATAAACAGGTGTCAATCTTTTGATAGTTATTATCTCTTAAAAACACGCTTTTTGTTTTGACAGCGGGAATTAATTTTAAATTAATTTCTGCCACTTATGTGTTTTGAATTTAGAAAAATGGATTCCATATTTGGAATCAGGATGTTCAAATTTTGTAAATAGGTAACTTTTATTTTTAGACATTTTGAATAATTACTGCGGTAAATATTTAATTTACCATGGTTAAGGTTAAATCCGGTAAATAAGGGTTAAAAAATAATATTATAATAATACTAAATTACACTAAAACGTGTCTTAACCCTATTGGTTGATACATGGTCGACCATGGACATCATTGGGTCGATTTTGGGACCCCATGGATCCACTTGTAAGTGATAATGACACTTTATTTTAATTATGTTAAAATGAATACAAAAATGACACAAGCATATATCTTTTAGCAAAACAATTGTTACATAGGGTTATATATGTTGGATTTTAGATTATAAATATTCATTAGAAAGATAAAGAGATTTCCTACATAATTATATTTTATTTATAATTTTTAAACATTATATAATTTATTTTATTTATGACACAATGATGATGCAGTAATTACTATAATAGTGAAAAATTAAAATAATTGATATTATAAATACCCAAATAAATATAATATGAAACATTTAATAAATTAAACTAATTTTATAGGATAATATTATATATTAGGATTGATTTAATTTACTTTTTTCGAAGTAATCAATCTGTTATGAGTTTCAAAAAAATCAACTATTGAATAGTGTCAAAATTGATATAAAAGAGTTCTTAAAACAAATATTATATTATTAATTGATATTAAATTCCTAAAAATCTAAGGGTCGGCCAAGAGACTTATATCATGATATTTTCATAATTAATGTACCACTTGGGAGTCTCTTGGATGTATGTAGTAATTTTATTAGCCATATTATATAAAAATACAAAGAGACATTGTAAAAGTGAAACTAATTAACTTAGAGTTAATACTTAAAGATAAGGTTAATATAAGTACCCAAACCTGTCTAAATTCTATTGGTTGAGTTGTTTTCGACCCATCCCCACCTTAACCTTTGAATAATCAACTTTGGATCCATTAGAAACCGAATATGAATTTATTATAAATTAATATTTCTAGCTTTTCCAAAGGTGCCCCTCACCCCTCTTATAAAAGGGCACTCCTCCTTCTCATTTATTCACACCAAAAAAGCCTTTTGGTTCGGCCAAACTCTGCCCAAATACTCTCCCAACTTCCCTCACTACAACCTAGGGTCCTTAGTTTGATCATAAAGCCAACCTAAGGAGCCCTTTTGATCAAATCAAAAGGAAGGACCCGAAGAAGAGGTAATGATTTCACCACCCTTTTTCCAAGTTCCTTCTTCTTCCAATTCTTCTTAATTTGTTGTTACCATTCTAAAATAATAACTCCAGTATCATATATATACTGTGATGTAATTATAAATATGGTACAACCATATTCAGTATTCTATCCACCCTTTGAATAACATGTCACCATACGTGCGTACGTACGGCTTACCGTCTCCACGTCGTGGTGTAATTGTTATTCAATATATTATTATTTGGATGGGTATAATAATGATGTGTAACTCATGTAAATAATAAATATAACATGTTAGTGATTCTGTATATATGATATACCATTCATTTATATATTATTTTAATATCAAAAGAATGATATTGTCGCTCGTGCGTACGTACGGACTACCGTCTCCACGAACGCAATGAGATTCATTCTCCATCATATCCATTCAATTATAATTATCATTTTCTGATTTAAAAATGATGTTTAAGGACGTTTTATCATTCTGGATATGAATAATATACAACCTATTGATTAAAAACATGGATTACGTAATAAAACATATAAAATAAAATGAGTACGTTAACACCCGAAACAACGATAATACTAAGACATTATTAACAAAGAAAAGTTAAAAGATCATATATGATATGATATTAATATATATGATTCTTGTATAATTTAATAACAATTATTTCAATATTATACAGGAGGTTAACCTACCCCAACCAAGTAAAAGTACAAGGTAAGGGATTTTCTTATCTCACATTCAATTCCGTGAGATTTCCATTATTTGCCACTAAATTATTGAAAGTGGTGTATTGTGTACTGGCATTTGATATATATTATCATGATTATCTTTATATTCATTTTATTCTGTAAATAATTTGGTGGTTATTAAATTTTGGCCATACGACTCAGTTGATTAACGTGGTAAGGGGTTTTCATCTCACTCTTTATTTCCGTGAGATTCATGCCATATTTCCACTATTATCTTTTGTGTGGTGTATGTACTGCCCATAATTGTATTCTTTGTGTAATACACTTTACCTTATGTGTATTAACATTTTCATTGTATGATACCTCTTTCATGGGTTGTATGTTTCATAAGTTACTAAATTGATAAGGGTTTACTTCACAATCTCTTTAATATCTGAGGTTGTCTTTACGTAAGTATCTATAGGGACATATTTACTATCCATGTCCATATTTCATAAAAGAGTTTTCAAAGGGATTATTTCTAAGGGAACTTTTACTAAAACATCATTTTAAATGTTTTAAATATTTATTCTTCTAAATCATCCTCATTTATGTCCACATTTTCAAAATGGTTTGTAAGGATTTATTTATATGAAAATGAATGTTTTAAAAGTGTTAATTCCATTCAAAAGTTTCAAAGTGGTATGGGACACTTTGATTCAAAAATGTATTTAAATTCCTTACTTTCTAAATTGTGTAACATTAAAATGTTTTCATGAAAAATGGATATTTCTCTCAATAATTTTTTTAAAAAACATTTTCATCTATGTCAACATCCTTTGATGGATTTTAAGATTAATTGAAGTTGATTTATTATGATATAAAACTTCCATATTGTAATGAAGTTTTGTGATATTTTTGAGTGTAGATGTGTCATTTATATAGTATTCATGGTTTATGAGTAAAGTATTGACATTTCGTATGCTAGTTCCAATAAGAATGTTTATGTTATATTTCAACCTTTACTTCATATGAATGTATTGGACAAGTATGGTCCAGGTTGGGGACTGGTTAAAGTAAGCCCTCCAGGTTGGGGATTGGTAAAAGTAAGCCCTCCAGGTTAGGGACTGGTAAAAGTAAGCCCTCCGGTTTGGTGTCCGGTTATTAGAGGCACTCCGGGTTGGGTTCCGGTTACAATTAGCCCCAAGGTCTTGGGACGAGGCCTTGAAAAGAAATTAAAGTTTAGCATTATACATTCCATCATTATGAATGTGGTTATTGATATTGCATGTGATTATTAGATTAGTAGAATATCCATGTGAATAAGTAAATGGAATTATTTCATTTTACTTTTGACATACTATGTTGAAGTTCAAGTTTAAAAGGATTTTGTTTTAGTAATTCATTGCCTTAAATGTTTATGCTTATTTTTGAATGTTCTGCTATATTGTTATCCTTACTGGGCATTTGAGCTCACCCCTCTTCTATGTTTTATTTTTCCCAGGATGTGAAGAAGTATGTTATGAATGATCTGCAGGGATATTATGAGGGGATATTAGTGTGGACTGTGGAGACATTATGTTGTTGTAGTAGTTTTTCATTTTATGATGTAATGTAAAACTTATGAATATATCTAGTGTTTCCAAGGCTACTAAACCAATCGGTCTTTCGAGATTTGATCTTTCTTGTGATCATGCCAATGTTATGTAATAATGCACCGACTCTGGGTAACTAGGGTCGGGGCGTTACGGTTGGTATCAGAGAAAGTTTAGTACAAACCTTGGAAGCTAGATATAGATAAACTCTGATTAGAGCACGTAGACCTAAGATACACATTGAGGATTAGTATAGAAGAACTTCCTAGAATTTTGGTATTGTAGAGATTTTGTGAGTTTTCCAAGCAATACATCCCTGTCTGGATACGAGCAGGTAGAGGCGGCTCTGGCACAGATGTACCTAGGGGTAAAACCCGAAAACACCGCTTTGAGCTAGACTCGAACGAGAACTGGTGCACGACAACGGGCCTTGCTTCACTCTTGGTTACGACACTACCGGGGGATATGCTTAGGATAACTCTCATTTTCTTTACAAATCATTATGAAGGGTTTATGAGTATATACTTCCTAAAAGGAGACATTTTTATGATTATGGATTATATCCATAAACTATTTAATTTATATTATGTGTTTTAAAAGTTTGGTATTAGGTATTGTTATTCATAAACTAATCTAGTGTATGCCAATTTTTAGAAATGGCGCCTAGTAGAAGGAATGAGAACTCCAGCAATGCACATGATACAAAGAGAAAGAAGGATCATATATTTTATGGTCTTAAGCCAGAATTTACAAGAGAAATAGTCTCGCATGTATTATCATCATATGAAGAAATAATATCATGTGTTGATAAGATAAGTAAAGAGTTTACTGAGTCCAATGGCTTTGAAGGGAAGCAAGAGAAGAAAAGGGTGGAAGAGAGAAAGATGGATAAAGGGAAGAGGAAAAAGAAGAATTTTCCCATATGTGGAAACTGTGGAAAGAAACAGCCTGGAACTTGCCTGAAAGGAATGGGAGTTTGTTATAAGTGTGGAGGAAAAGGGCACAAAGTACGTGACTGCAAGGGTAAGAAAATGGTTTCAAATGTACAATGCTTCATTTGCAAGGAGTTTGGACAATACGCGAACCTATGTCCCAGTCATCAGACTATGCCGAAAATGATGCTATTGGATAATAATCAAGTTATGATACTACCACAGATGAAGAGGAATGATTAGAGTTCTTATGTTGATTATGTCAATTGAGTGTTGTATCAACAATGTACTTGTTATAATAATTATGGAGTATATAAGGATTGTACTGCAGTACTATTTCATTAAGGACTTGAGATTGTGTGGAACAAAGAAAAGTGACTCAATAGAAGGTTAAATTTTTGGAAAATATATGGTTGAGAGAAAGATAAACCATAATATGGTTCTGATACTGAGGTAGTGATTTTAGAATAATACATGATTGATTTGGATAAATTATATTGAATATTCTTGACTACCTTGAAGCTGATTAATGATTTGTCTATTCCATCATTGTTAGGGTTTAAAATATTTTTGTATTGATGAAGTATATCCAGCATTCTATATGGAATAAGGGAGCATGAATGTAATCAATAAGAAATATGGTAATTCAGGATGTTTCAGTGCATTAAAAGAATACATGATGAAGGTATTCATATGCTATTACATGGTAAAGAGGATCTACATTATTTTTAACTTCCTTATAAATGTTGGACTGTGGGTTTGGTCAGAAATATTTTGGATAAATTCTAGTTTGATATTAATTTTGGATTTCCATAAAAGGACAACCCGGAGGTCGGGCGGCAACCCGTCACGTCCGGCAAGGCCGCGAGACTTGAACCCACAACCGAAGGGCGACAAGGGTGTATCACCTACCACTGGCCCAAGAGATGTCCTGGATTAAATAATGTAGTTTTTTTTAAAAGATCTGGTAGATGAATTATAAATTCGTTTATTTTGGAACCCTGTACGAATAGTATAAATAGAATTTTTTTACGAGTGAAAGATGAGTTTGTGGTAGAAATTTATTAATGGACAAAACTCTAATTATAAATTAAGTATATCTACTTATGATCTTATCCAATCTCATAAATAAATTCCTCAACATTATTAAAAGGAACTTAGAACAAAAATGTTGTCCTAGATGGTACCTTAAATCATCACTAATTTATGGCTTTGGGATTGTTGGCCTTTTCATAGCCATGTTATCTACCACTCTCCATCAGATAATTGATGGTTAAATTTCTCTTCCATATCCATATTTTCCTACATGGAACCCTAGTATGTGTTATTTTCGGTAATCTTCATACTTTCCACTCTTTATTTTAAATAAAGGCCTCATTAATTCATTTTTCGATGTGGGATTTCAACTAAGATATTTTGAAACGTCAAAATTGTGTTATTCTAATACCCTATGTTTTGTTGAACCGATGGTATTTCAAATCATCATATATTGATGAGTTTATGGACCTCAATTTTATACTTGTTTGTGATTGATGACCTCAATCACTACCTAAAAATATTTACGTTTTTCCTCCAATTATATGTCTCTAATTGCCACCAATGTTCTCCTAATCGAGATCATAATTTGGTGGTGACCCTTTCATTTCTCATTTCCTCATATTAAGACTAAATTTTAGTAACCCAATTTCCGATGTGGGTTTTCCCACAAAGATATTTTTTATTTTCAACCTTTTATTTTCGAAGAACAATTTCAAATTGCGAGGACGCAATTTATTGAAGGAGGGGAGAATGTAACACCCCAAGATTTCATAGTGTGTTATTTCTTTAAAATAATACAATAACTTTCACTACACGTAACACCGAGTTCAAGCACACCATGAAATACCAAACAAGCCGTTCAAAAGAGGTTATGAATAGTATTAACTAAATTTTAAACATTATATAATCCTTATAATTTTAGAATCCAAATTATGAGTTTCTTAGACATAATATAAGAACAGATTCATTTTCAGTATTGCATTTTTATCAACTTTTAATAGTGAAACCTTTTTAAATACAATATTTTAATCTTTTTGACTAAATGGGGACATCAAAAAAATTTAAAATGAAACATCTCAAGCTTCCACGGTACGCTTTCCTTTAAATAATACAGTAGCGTGTGTTGTATGCAACTTCGAGTTCTAACACACCACTACCAATCAAACTAGCTGTTATGAATAGTAATACCTACTTTTTGAAATTATATATATTTTATATTTTAGAATGGACTTCATTTTTTGATTTGGAATATCGAATTTAGCCTAAGGTGAAATTTTGGTACATTTCGGATAACTTTCATATTTTGATAAATAGTGAAAATTACTAAATTTTAATTAAAAACAACTTTTTTAATCAAAATAATTAATAGTGATAAATTATGAATTTAAGTGGTTTTAAAGTATATTTAGAATATATTTTTACCATTTAATATAATTTTGGTCATTGGACATAATTTTACAATTAAACCGAACATAAACAGGTGTCAATCTTTTGATAGTTATTATCTCTTAAAAACACGCTTTTTGTTTTGACAGTGGGAATTAATTTTAAATTAATTTCTGTCACTTATGTGTTTTGAATTTAGAAAAATGGATTCCATATTTGGAATCAGGATGTTCAAATTGTGTAAATAGGTAACTTTTATTTTTAGACATTTTGAATAATTATTGCGGTAAATATTTTATTTACCACGGTTAAAGGTAAATCCGGTTAATAAGGGTTAAACAAATTATATTATAATAATACTAAATTACCCTAAAACGTGTCTTAACCCTATTGGTTGATACATGGTAGACCATGGACATCTTTGGGTCGATTTTGGGACCCCATGGATCTACTTGTAAGTGATAATGACACTTTATTTTAATTAAGTTAAAATGAATACAAAAATGACACAAGCATATATCTTTTAGAAAAACAATTGTTACATAGGGTTATATATGTTGGATTTTAGATTATAAATATTCATTATAAAGATAAAAATATTTCCTACATAATGATATTTTATTTATAATTTTTAAACATTAAATAATTTATTTTATTTATGACACAATGATGATGCAGTAATTACTATAATAGTGAAAAATTAAAATAATTGATATTATAAATACCCAAATAAATCTAATATGAAACTTTTAATGAATTAAACTAATTTTATAGGATAATATTATATATTAGGTTTGATTTAATTGACTTTGTTCGAAGTAATCAATCTGTTATGAGTTTCAGAAAAATCAACTATTGAATAGTGTCCAAATTGACATAAAAGAGTTCTTAAAAAAACTATTATATTATTAATTGATATTAAATTCCTAAAAATCTATGTTTCGGCCAAGAGACTTATATTATGATAGGTTCATCATTAATGGACCACTTGGTGGTCGCTTGGATGTATGTAGAAAGTTTATTAACCATATTATATAAAAATACAAAGAGACATTGTAAAAGTGAAACTAATTAACTTAGAGTTAATACTTAAAGATAAGGTTAATATAAGTACCCAAACCTGTCTAAATTCTATTGGTTGAGTTTTTTTCGACCCATCCCCACCTTTACCTTTGAATAATCAACTTTGGATCCATTATAAACCGAATATGAATTTATTATAAATTAATATTTCTAGCTTTTCCAAAGGTGCCCCTCACCCCTCTTATAAAAGGGCACTCCTCCTTCTCATTTATTCACACCTTAAAAGCCTTTTGGTTCGGCCAAACTCTGCCCAAATACTCTCCCAACTTCCCTCACTACATCCTAGGGGCCTTAGTTTGATCAGAAAGCCAACCTAAGAAGCCCTTTTGATCAAATCAAAAGGAAGGACCCGAAGAAGAGGTAATGATTTCACCACCCTTTTTCCAAGTTCCTTCTTCTTCCAATTCTTCTTACATTGTTGTTACCATTATAAAATAATAACTCCAGTATCATATATATACTGTGATGTAATTATAAATATGGTACAACCATATTCAGTATTCTATCCACACTTTGAATAACATGTCACCATACGTGCGTACGTACGGCTTACCGTCTCCACGTCGTGGTGTAATTGTTATTCAATATATTATTATTTGGATGGGTATAATAATGATGTGTAACTCATGTAAATAATAAATATAACATGTTAGTGATTCTGTATATATGATATACCATTCATTTATATAATATTTTAATATCAAAAGAATGATATTGTCGCTCGTACGTACGTACGGACTACCGTCTCCACGAACGCGATGAGATTCATTCTCCATCATATCCATTCAAGTATAATTATCATTTTCTGATTTAAAAATGATGTTTAAGGACTTTATATCATTCTGGATATGAATAATATACAACCTATCCATTACAAACATGGATTACGTAATAAAACATATAAAAGAAAATGAGTAAGTTAACACCCGAAACAACGATAATACTAAGACATTATTAACAAAGCAAAGTTAAAAGATCATATATGATATGATATTAATATATATGATTCTTGTAATATTTAATAACAATTATTTCAATATTATACAAGAGGTTAACCTACCCCAAACAAGTAAAAGTACAAGGTAAGGGATTTTCTTATCTCACATTAAATTCCGTGAGATTTCCATTATTTGCCACTAAATTATTGAAAGTGGTGTATTGTGTACTGGAATTTGATATATATTATCATGATTATATTTATATTCATGTTATTCTGTAAATAATTTGGTGGTTATTAAATTTTGGCCATACGACTCAGTTGATTAACGTGGTAAGGGGTTTTCATCTCACTCTTTATTTCCGTGAGATTCATGCCATTTTCCACTATTATCTTTTGTGTGGTGTATGTACTGCCCATAATTGTATTCTTTGTGTAATACACTTTACCTTATGTGTATTTACATTTTCATTGTATGATACCTCTTTCATGGGTTGTATGTTTCATAAGTTACCAAATTGATAAGGGTTTACTTCACAATCTCTTTAATATCTGAGGTTGTCTTTACGTAAGTATCTATAGGGACATATTTACTATCCATGTCCATATTTCATAAAAGAGTTTTCAAAGGGATTATTTCTAAGGGAACTTTTACTAAAACATCATTTTAAATGTTTTAAATATTTATTCTTCTAAATCATCCTCATTTATGTCCACATTTTCAAAATGGTTTGTAAGGATTTATTTATATGAAAATGAATGTTTTAAAAGTGTTAATTCCATTCAAAAGTTTCAAAGTGGTATGGGACACTTTGATTCCAAAATTTATTTAAATTCCTTACTTTCTTAAATTGTGTAACATTAAAATGATTTCATGAAAAAGGGATATTTCTCTAAATAATTTTATTAAAAAAACATTTTCATCTATGTCAACATCCTTTGATGGATTTTAAGATTATTTGAAGTTGATTTATTATGATATAAAACTTCCATATTGTAATGAAGTTTTGTGATATGTTTGACTGTAGATGTGTCATTTATATAGCATTCATGGTTTATGAGTAAAGTATTGACATTTCGTATGCTAGTTCCAATAAGAATGTTTATGTTATATTTCAACCTTTACTTCATATGATTGTGTTGGACAAGTATGTTCTAGGTTGGGGACTGGTTAATGTAAGCCCTCCAGGTTGGGGACTGGTAAAAGTAAGCCCTCCAGGTTAGGGACTGGTAAAAGTAATCCCTCCGGTTTGGTGTCCGGTTATTAGAGGCACTCCAGGTTGGGTTCCGGTTACAATTATCCCCAAGGTCTTGGGACGAGGCCTTGAAAAGAAATTAAAGTTTAGCATTATGCATTTCATCATTATGAAAGTGGTTATTGATATTGCATGTGATTATTCGATTAGTAGAATATCCATGTGAACAAGTAAATGGAATTATTTCATTTTACTTTTGACATACTATGTTGAAGTTCAAGTTTAAAAGGCTTTTGTTTTAGTAATTCATTGCCTTAAATGTTTATGCTTATTTTTGAATGTTCCGCTATATTGTTATCCTTACTGGGCATTTGATCTCACCCCTATTCTATGTTTTATTTTTCCCAGGATATGAAGAAGTATGTTATGAATGATCTGCAGGGATATTATTAGGGGATATTAGTGTGGACTATGGAGACATTATGTTGTTGTAGTAGTTTTTCATTTTATGATGTAATGTAAAACTTATGAATATATCTAGTGTTTCCAAGGCTACTAAACCAATCGGTCTTTCGAGATTTGATCTTTCTTGTGATCAAGCCAATGTTATGTAATAATGCACCGACTCTGGGTAACTAGGGTCGGGGTGTTATAGTTGGTATCAGAGGAAATTTAGTACAAACCTTGGAAGCTAGATTTAGATAAACTCTGATTAGAGCACGTAGACCTAAGATAAACATTGAGGATTAGTATAGAAGAACTTCCTAGAATTTTGGTATTGTAGATATTTTGTGAGTTTTCCAAGCAATACATCCCTGTCTGGATACGAGCAGGTAGAGGCAGCTCTGGCACAGATGTACCTAGGGGTAAAACCCGAAAACACCGCTTTGAGCAAGACTCGAACGGGAACTGGTTCACGACAACGGGCCTTGCTTCACTCTTGGTTACGACACTACTGGGGGATATGCTTAGGATAACTCTCATTTTCTTTACAAATCATTATGAAGGGTTTATGAGTATATACTTCCTAAATGGAGACATTTTTATGAATATGGATTATATCCATAAACTATTTAATTTATATTATGTGTTTTAAAAGTTTGGGATTAGGTATTGTTATTCATAAACTAATCTAGTGTATGCCAATTTTTAGAAATGGCACCTAGTAGAAGGAATGAGAACTCCAGCAATGCACATGATACAAAGAGAAAGAAGGATCATATATTTTATGGTCTTAATCCATAATTTACAAGAGAAATAGTCTCGCATGTATTATCATCATATGAAGAAATAATATCATGTGTTGATAAGATAAGTAAAGAGTTTACTGAGTCCTATGGCTTTGAAGGGAAGCAAGAGAAGAAAAGGGTGGAAGAGAGAAAGATGGATAAAGGGAAGAGGAAAAAGAAGAATTTTCCCATATGTGGTAACTGTGGAAAGAAACACCCTGGAACTTGCCTGAAAGGAATGGGAGTTTGTTATAAGTGTGGAGGAAAAGGGCACAAAGTACGTGACTGCAAGGGTAAGAAAATGGTTTCAAATGTACAATGCTTCATTTGCAAGGAGTTTGGACACTAGGCGAACCTATGTCCCAGTCATCAGACTATGCCGCAAATGATGCTATTGGATAATAATCAAGTTATGATACTACCACAGATGAAGAGGAATGATTAGAGTTCTTATGTTGATTATGTCAATTGAGTGTTGTATCAACAATGTACTTGTTATAATAATTATGGAGTATATAAGGATTGTACTGCAGTACTATTTCATTAAGGACTTGAGATTGTGTGGAACAAAGAAAAGTGACTCAATAGAATGTTAAATTTTTGGAAAATATATGGTTGAGAGAAAGATAAACCATAATATGGTTCTGATACCGAGGTAGTGATTTTAGAATAATACATGATTGATTTGGATAAATTATATTGAATATTCTTGACTACCTTGAAGCTGATTAATGATTTGTCTATTCCATCATTGTTAGGGTTTAAAACATTTTTGTATTGATGAAGTATATCCAGCATTCTATATGGAATAAGGGAGCATGAATGTAATCAATAAGGAATATGGTAATTCAGGATGTTTCAGTGCATTAAAAGAATACATGATGAAGGTATTCATATGCTATTATGTGGTAAAGAGGATCTACATTATGTTTAACTTCCTTATAAATGTTGGACTATGGGTTTGGTCAGAAATATTTTGGATAAATTCTAGTTTGAGATTAATTTTGGATTGCCATAAAAGGACAACCCGGAGGTCGGGCGGCAACCCGTCACGTCTGGCAAGGCCGCGAGACTTGAACCCACAACCGAAGGGCGACAAGGGTGTATCACCTACCACTGGCCCAAGATATGTCCTGGATTAAATAATGTAGTTTTTTTTAAAAGATCTGGTAGATGAATTATAAATTCGTTTATTTTGGAACCCTGTACGAATAGTATAAATAGAATTTTTTTACGAGTGAAAGATGAGTTTGTGGTAGAAATTTATTAATGGACAAAACTCTAATTATAAAGTAAGTATATCTCCTTATGATCTTATCCAATCTCATAAATAAATTCCTCAACATTAAGAAAAGGAACTTAGAACAAAAATGTTGTCCTAGATGGTATCTTAAATCATCACTAATTTATGGCTTTGGGATTGTTGGCCTTTTTATAGCCATGTTCTCTACCACTCTCCATCAGATAATTGATGGTTAGATTTCTCTTCCATATACATATTTTCCTACATGGAACCCTAGTATGTGTTATTTTCGGTAATCTTCATACTTTCCCCTCTTTATTTTAAATAAAGGCCTCATTAATTCATTTTTCGATGTGGGATTTCAACTAAGATATTTTGAAACGTCAAAAATGTGTTATCCTAATACCCTATGTTTTGTTGAACCGATTGTATTTCAAATCATCATATATTGATGAGTTTATGGACCTCAATTTTATACTTGTTTGTGATTGATGACCTCAATCACTACCTATAAATATTTACGTTTTCCCTCCAATTATATGTCTCTAATTGCCACCAATGTTCTCCTAATCGAGATCATAATTTGGTGGTGACCCTTTCATTTCTCATTTCCTCATATTAAGACTAAATTTTAGTAACCCAATATCCGATGTGGGTTTTCCCACAAAGATATTTTTTATTTTCAACCTTTTATTTTCGAAGAACAGTTTCAAATTGCGAGGACGCAATTTATTGAAGGAGGGGAGAATGTAACACCCCCGGATTTCATAGTGTGTTATTTCTTTAAAATAATACAATAACTTGCACTACACGTAACACTGAGTTCAAGCACACCATGACATACCAAACAAGCCGTTCAAAAGAGGTTATGAATAGTATTAACTAAATTTTAAACTTTATATAATCCTTATAATTTTAGAATCCAAATTATGAGTTTCTTAGACATAATATAAGAACAGATTCATTTTCAGTATTGCACTTTTATCAACTTTTAATAGTGAAATCTTTTTAAATACAATATTTTAAACTTTTTGACTAAATGGGGACATCAAAAAAATTTAAAATGAAACATCTCAAGCTTCCACGATACGCTTTCCTTTGAATAATACAGTAGTGTGTGTTGTACGCAACTTCGAGTTCTAACACACCACAACCAATCAAACTAGCCGTTATGAATAGTAATACCTACTTTTTGAAATTATATATATTTTATATTTTAGAATGGACTTCATTTTTGTATTCGGAATATCGAATTTAGCCTAAGGTGAAATTTTGGTACATTTAGGATAACTTTCATATTTTGATGAATTGTGAAAATTACTAAATTTTAATTAAAAACAACTTTTTTAATCAAAATAATTAATAGTGATAAATTATTAATTTAAGTGTTTTTAAAGTATATTTAGAATATATTTTTATCATTTAATATAATTTTGGTCATTGGACATAATTTTACAATTAAACCGAACATAAACAGGTGTCAATCTTTTGATAGTTATTATCTCTTAAAAACACGCTTTTTGTTTTGACAGTGGGAATTAATTTTAAATTAATTTCTGCCACTTTTGTGTTTTGAATTTAGAAAAATGTATTCCATATTTGGAATCAGGATGTTAAAATTTTGTAAATAGGTAACTTTTATTTTTAGACATTTTGAATAATTACTGCGGTAAATATTTTATTTACCACGGTTAAGGGTAAACCCGGTAAATAAGGGTTAAAAAATTATATTATAACAGTACTAAATTACCCTAAAACGTGTCTTAACCCTATTGGTTGATACATGGTCAACCATGGACATCTTTGGGTCGATTTTGGGACCCCATGGATCCACTTGTAAGTGATAATGACACTTTATTTTAATTAAGTTAAAATGAATACAAAAATGACACTAGCATATATCTTTTAGCAAAACAATTGTTACATAGGGTTATTTATGTTGGATTTTAGATTATAAATATTCATTAGAAAGATAAAAATATTTCCTACATAATGATATTTTATTTATAATTTTTAAACATTAAATAATTTATTTTATTTATGACACAAGGATGATGCAGTAATTACTATAATGGTGAAAAATTAAAATAATTGATATTATAAATACCAAAATAAATATAATATGAAACTTTTAATGAATTAAACTAATTTTATAGGATAATATTATATATTAGGATTGATTTAATTGACTTTTTTCTAAGTAATCAATCTGTTATGAGTTTCAAAAAAATAAACTATTGAATAGTGTCAAAATTGACATAAAAGAGTTCTTAAAACAAATATTATATTATTAATTGATATTAAATTCCTAAAAATCTAAGGTTCGGTCAAGAGACTTATATCATGATAGGTTCATCATTAATGGACCACTTGGTGGTCTCTTGGATGTATGTAGTAAGTTTATTAACCATATTATATAAAAATACAAAGAGACATTGTAAAAGTGAAACTAATTAACTTAGAGTTAATACTTAAAGATAAGGTTAATATAAGTACCCAAACCTATCTAAATTCTATTGGTTGAGTTGTTTTCGACCCATCCCCACCTTAACCTTTGAATAATCAACTTTGGATCCATTAGAAACCGAATATGAATTTATTATAAATTAATATTTCTAGCTTTTCCAAAGGTGCCCCTCACCCCTCTTATAAAAGGGCACTCCTCCTTCTCATTTATTCACACCTTAAAAGCCTTTTGGTTCGGCCAAACTCTGCCCAAATACTCTCCCAACATCCCTCAATACAACCTAGGGGCCTTATTTGGATCAGAAAGCCAACCTAAGGAGCCCTTTTGATCAAATCAAAAGGAAGGACCCGAAGAAGAGGTAATGATTTCACCACCCTTTTTCCAAGTTCCTTCTTCTTCCAATTCTTCTTACTTTGTTGTTACCATTCTAAAATAATAACTCCAGTATCATATATATACTGTGATGTAATTATAAATATGATACAACCATATTCAGTATTCTATACACCCTTTGAATAACATGTCACCATACGTGTGTACGTACGGCTTACCGTCTCCATGTCGTGGTGTAATTGTTATTCAATATATTATTATTTGGATGGGTATAATAATGATGTGTAACTCATGTAAATAATAAATATAACATGTTATTGATTCTGTATATATGATATACCATTCATTGATATATTATTTTAATATCAAAATAATGATATTGTCGCTTGTGCGTACGTACGGACTACCGTCTCCACGAACACGATGAGATTCATTCTCCATCATATCCATTCAAGTATAATTATCATTTTCTGATTTAAAAATGATGTTTAAGGACTTTATATCATTCTGGATATGAATAATATACAACATATCCATTACAAACATGGATTACGTAATAAAACATATAAAAGAAAATGAGTAAGTTAACACCTGAAACAACGATAATACTAAGACATTATTAACAAAGCAAAGTTAAAAGATCATATATGATATGATATTAATATATATGATTCTTGTATAATTTAATAACAATTATTTAAATATTATACAGGAGGTTAACCTACCCCAACCAAGTAAAAGTACAAGGTAAGGGATTTTCTTATCTCACATTCAATTCCGTGAGATTTCCATTATTCGCCACTAAATTATTGAAAGTGGTGTATTGTGTACTGGCATTTGATATATATTATCATGATTATCTTTATATTCATGTTATTCTGTAAATAATTTGGTGGTTATTAACTTTTGGCCATACGACTCAGTTGATTAACGTGGTAAGGGGTTTTCATCTCACTCTTTATTTCCGTGAGATTCATGCCATATTTCCACTATTATCTTTTGTGTGGTGTATGTACTGCCCATAATTGCATTCTTTGTGTAATAAACTTTACCTTATGTGTATTTACATTTTCATTGTATGATACCTCTTTCATGGGTTGTATGTTTCATAAGTTACCAAATTGATAAGGGTTTACTTCACAATCTCTTTAATATCTGAGGTTGTCTTTATGTAAGTATCTATAGGGACATATTTACTATCCATGTCCATATTTCATAAAAGAGTTTTCAAAGGGATTATTTCAAAGGGAACTTTTACTAAAAAATCATTTTAAATGTTTTAAATATTTATTCTTCTAAGTCATCCTCATTTATGTCCACATTTTCTAAATGGTTTGTAAGGATTTATTTATATGAAAATGAATGTTTTAAAAGTGTTAATTCCATTCAAAAGTTTCAAAGTGGTATGGGACATTTTGATTCAAAAATGTATTTAAATTCCTTACTTTCTAAATTGTGTAGCATTAAAATGTTTTCATGAAAAAGGGATATTTCTCTCCATAATTTTTTTAAAAAACATTTTCATCTATGTCAACATCCTTTGATGGATTTTAAGATTATTTGAAGTTGATTTATTATGATATAAAACATCCATATTGTAATGAAGTTTTGTGATATGTTTGACTGTAGATGTGTCATTTATATAGCATTCATGGTTTATGAGTAAAGTATTTACATTTCGTATGCTAGTTCCAATAAGAATGTTTATGTTATATTTCAACCTTTACTTCATATGAATGTGTTGGACAAGTATGTTCCAGGTTGGGGACTGGTTAAAGTAAGCCCTCCAGGTTGGGGACTGGTAAAAGTAAGACCTCCAGGTTAGGGACTGGTAAAGGTAAGCCCTCCGGTTTGGTCTCCGGTTATTAGAGGCACTCCGGGTTGGTGTCCGTTTATTAGAGGCACTCCGGGTTGGTGTCCGGTTATTAGAGGCACTCCGGGTTGGGTTCCGGTTACAATTAGCCCCAAGGTCTTGGGACGAGGCCTTGAAAAGAAATTAAAGTTTAGCATTATGCATTCCATCATTATGAATGTGGTTATTGATATTGCATGTGATTATTCAATTAGTAGAATATCCATGTGAACAAGTAAATGGAATTATTTCATTTTACTTTTGACATACTATGTTGAAGTTCAGGTTTAAAAGGATTTTGTTTTAGTAATTCATTGCCTTAAATGTTTATGCTTATTTTTGAATGTTCCTCTATATTGTTATCCTTACTGGGCATTTGAGCTCACCCCTATTCTATGTTTTATTTTTCCCAGGATGTGAAGAAGTAAGTTATGAATGATCTGTAGGGATATTATGAGGGGATATTAGTGTGGACTGTGGATACATTATGTTGTTGTAGTAGTTTTTCATTTTATGATGTAATGTAAAACTTATGAATATATCTAGTGTTTCCAAGGCTACTAAACCAATCGGTCTTTCGAGATTTGATCTTTCTTGTGATCATTCCAATGTTATGTAATAATGCACCGACTCTGGGTAACTAGGGTCGGGGCGTTACAATATCTTAGGGTGAATTTTTGATAATTTTCTGAAAAACATCAATTTTGGATGAATTGTGAAACCACTAAGTGGTACTTATAAAGACTGATTTTCCGTTTAAATGAAATTTTTCCATCATTGTGTTTTGAATTTCAAAAATCTGACATAAATGGTTGTAATTAAGAAGTAAAATGTGGTTCAATGTGATTATAATAATTTTTTTGGTGAATAGTAACTTATTAAGTTACGTAATCGCGATTAGTTGTAATTAGGGTAGTTTAAGGTAAAAATAATGCTCTAATAAAATAAGATGAGCTTGACACATGTCCTACCCTCATTGGTTGTGTCATGGCCGACCAAGAAAAGCCATGGGTCAACTTGGGGACCCCATGGATCCACTTTGGTTGGGAAATGACATAAATTACTTTTTATTTAATGTAAAAGTAAAAATGACACAAACATAATATGTTTTACGAAAACAATTTTTACATGGGGTTATAAAGAAAATATTTTTGATTATAAATATTCATTGGAAAGATAAAAAGATTTCCTACATCATAGTATTTTTTTATAATTTTTAGACATTAAATAAATAAAATTATTAATGACATAATAATGATGCAGCGATGACATCATTATTTGACGATTTAAATAAAATGGAAAGATAATGTAAAATATTTGAACTACACATGTCCAACACCAATTGGATGAGTGTATTTCGAACCCTTATCACCTTATCCACGAATTATATCAATGTGGGACCTTTTAAAACTGAAACACATTTTCAAATAAAGTAATATATCTTTACATTCCAAAAGTGCCCCTCCTCTCCTCTTATAAAAGGCCCCCACCTCTACCTCATTTCACACACTCATCAAGCCTTTGGCTTGGCCAACCCCTGCCCATTTACTCTCTCCACATCCCTCTACTCATCCTAGAGGATTCACTTTGGTCATAATCCTTTCAAAGGAATCCTTTAGGCTCAAATCAAAAGGAGTTACACCTTTAAAGGTAATTTATTCTCTCATGTCCATTTGTTTTATTTTGCTTCTCCAACCCCCTAAACTCTTTTTATTTACTTTTTTTGTAACAACACCAGTATCTTAAATATACTAGGATGTTGTTATAAGATTTATTTGAGCTACACTCTCACACAACTACATCAAATGGTTAAAGAACATACGGTTTCCGTGGATAGCGAAATTCTGCCTCCCGAAACGATGATTGTTCAATACTCATTTAACACCTTCAAAGGTGGCCATTATGATGTCACTATTTTTATATATGATATATAATATGTTTATGTTTTCCTTAAGCTTATGTTTTTTTTCATATTGGGCATACATTTATGGTTTCCATTATGGGTAAACACGATATCTTCATTTTAGGAAGTGAGGACTACCGCCCCCTGAAAGTGATTTGATTCGTTAATACCATATGTGGGATGTGTAAAGGATAAATTTAATGATATTATATATGTTATTATACTAGAATTATAAAATACTCTTATATCATTATGATTCCATTCCAGAAAATATGAAATAGAAATGGATGTAGCGTTCATGCGAACGTACGGCTTACCGTCTCCATGAACGGTGCATTTCATTTCTTACTTCTAAATGTGATGTAATATTATAAATACATGTATATGATGAATATATATGATATATATGTTATTAAAATCATATATATCATTCTGGATATAACGAACCTTTGACCAAATTAACAACATGTAAGTCTAAGAAGTCTATTTTTGACTTAAGAACCAAATACCGACAAAATGAACACTATTAACTTAAATGATTACATGATGTTAATAACATGGTATAAAAGGAATAATGAACTTAAAAAAGGTTCATAAGAAAGTCGAGATTAACTCAAGTTTATTATTCAGGATATTAAAGAACGATCGGGTTAAGTCGGATATGAGGTATGGGACTTCGTCTTAATCTCCTTTCATTAAGGCATATTTTATTTTATACACAACTTTCTTTTATACGGTGTATAAACCCCTTTGACTTTTACGTTTATTCAAAAGGAATATTTTTTATACGAAGCGTTTACTAAATGAAAAAAGGGAATGATTTTGTCGTACATATGTGGCGACGACGACTTCTCCGCCATCGTGACCGTTATTTGGGTTTCGGCTTCCTCTACAAGCCATACCTTCTTTTTAAAAGAAAAATAAATACCATGTTTTAGTTTTCTTTTATTTTGGTATTGAAAATGGTTTTCATAATGTTTTTTGTGTTGTATTGATATCTTGTGATTTAAATGTGGAAATGTCATGTTTCCTTTATGCAAGTTTTATGTGATACGATTATGTTATGGTTCTTGGGCATTATTATGAAGATGGGTGGTTCCGTGATAAACTAAGGGTGGGTGAGCCCGATATAGCTCTCCAATGCATTGGGTAATGCGAAGGAGTGAAACGTTGAGGTTTCTCCGAAGATATTTAGGGAATATACTGTGATGGGTATTCCAAACGTAACCAAGAAGGTTACTCCTTACGTAAGAATGTTATGAATGCCTCAAGTTACCTTTATGTATTATGATTTCTATGATTTATTCATGATTTGATGAGGTATGTTAAAGTGCTTATGTTTTATGGGTAAAGTATGATTTCATTCTTTTGTATATATGTACCCATGTTTCCTTTCCATGTTTTTATAACCCATACTGAGCTTTTTTATGCTCATCCCATGTTTTTTGAACTGTTTTTCACAGGTCAAGGGAAAGGTACATGATATGATGATAGTGTCAAGGAAGTGTCAAGAAATAATCCATGTTTTATTTTAAATGTGTTTCCATTGATGGGAATGAAGAATATTATCTTTATGTAACCACTTTGTTTATATGCGGAATGTAATGCATGTTTTATGATATAATTCTCTAAAACTCTAAACCCGAAAAGATCCTCAATGTGTAATCTTGTAATAACTCAAGATTAAGTAAGGTTTAAGGCTTGGGCCTTATATGAGGTCTTTTAAATAATTGTTAATCGTCTTACCTGAACTCTATCAATTTATTTATTTTTTTACAATTAAAAATTATATTGAATTATTTTTAAATTAGTCATTTTTAAACAAAAAACAATAATATATATTGTTATTATCGAACAATTATTTTCCACCATCCATTTTATTAAATATAAATTTGAATTGTGGCTCATGTGTATGCCAGTACTACCTCCTACGTGTTGCAAAAAGATTTATTTTACATTTCTACAATAAATGTTTTTTTGTATTAATGGAATTAATTAAATGTATATTATTTATTATTTAAATATAATTACGTAATTAAAATATCTTATATAACTATTTATGATTTCATCTATTGGAAAATGTAAGAATCTATAGTCTATATATGTAGACTACAACCTCCAAAAAGTTATGTGATTCATATTTCATTTACAATTTACAAAGATTTTAATAAGTATATTTTAAATAATTTTATAATATAAATATGTTATAATAATTATTCAATCTTTTTTATTTTTATTTAAAAATCTATCATTCTAACCATTGAAATGTGGAAACATCAATCCTTTGTACTTATGGACTAACGTCTCCATGAAGTGGTGTAATAAATTTTTCATCCCTGTTTTATTTGAATTATTGTATAAAAAAATATTATATATAAATAATATACTTTTTTAATTATTATTACTCTGGAATAATGAATTCATGGTCATATATAATGAAAAAGAAACATTTATGTGATTAGTATAAAAAACGATCTACTTATCAACAAAAACAATGATTTTAATTAAGAATTATTATTAAAATAGTGATATGGTGTTATAAGGTAATCATATATTAAATTAGAATTAGATATATTGATGTTTTATATATTTTTATTTATGTTTTCTTTCTTATAGATTATTTTTTATCTCTTAGGAATCATATCATAGATAAGGTATTGTATTATCATCCAACTTTTATTTTAGGACATGTACACCATATTCAAAAAAATGTTTTCATTATTTGGTCTATATAAACACCATGAATACATTTTATGAAGATTTTCAGAAAAATTACGGGGATTAAAATTCCATATATATTTTTCTAATCGACATAGTGTTGATTTAGATATTACTAAATTGGTTAGGTTTTGTTTTCTTAATATTTTATCATGGATACATAATTTATGTTTTTTAGACATTTATATTTATGTTGTGTATATACTCATCCTTTGACATGTTATATCACAAATCTATTTAATTCATTATATATAATTTTTCTTTTGAATTTATTCTTTTATGGGGATTATTAATATGTTTTTGTCAAATTTTAATCAGAATTATGTTTTAATCTAATTAAAATACAGATAGTATCAACATAAATTTACATTGAAGAAACTAAATGATCATTATATGAAAAATCACATCAAGTTATATTCTTGATTATATATACATGTAATTTACATTTAATAGTATCATTATCAATTTTTTTTAACTAAAAAATACGAATAAAGATTGTTTATTGGAAAAGAACATTTTTTCATTTTGGTTGGGTATCTTTGTCAAAAATGTCAACATTCTATTTTATTATTTTTATGAAATTATTTACTAATTTAAATCTATTTTTATGTAATTTTTCAAAAATTCCTAATTAATATATAATCGATAAAAAATAATTTTATTATCAATTAAAAAATATGTTTCTTTTCATATCTGTTGTGAAAGAAATATTTGTTTAAACAACTCTGACATGGGAATTATTTCATATCGTCATGTTTATTGAATGTTTTTATGGTTACAATAAATTTTTTTGAAGGTAAATTAAAAATTATTTTTTCCCTTAATAGTATTTAAATTTTTTATATTTTTATTAATTTATTCATTAATTAATAGTAAATTTTCTAAAAATATATTTATATTATATTTTAATGTCAATTTTCAAATATTACACATCCTCTAATATTACATACATTTCAACGTGGATTTTAGGAAATGATACCTTCATTATATTTCATTGGATGTGTATTGAATATGATGATGAACTATTTATGAAATACATGTTATTTTTCACCAGTTATGGTATGATAGATTATGAATGTTTTCATAACCATATGTTATACATTTAAATAGATTTTGATTACGTGATAACTTTTTCAGTTATATCTATCTATGTAATTTTATAATGTTTTTTCGGTATATCATGATATGTTGGTGAAAAATGTCATAACGATTTTAAATTTATTATTTTACCATTTTCTTCTCGAGTAAGAATTATTTATAAATTTTATCACATAATTTTGAATGAAAATCAATGTGAATAACATTGATCATATTGTGATGCATCAGTATGATTTTGTTCTAGATTATCATAATTTATATGCATGAAAATAATTAAAAATATATCATTACACAATTTTTCAACATGTTTATGATATTAGACTTGATCAATGACAGATCATTTTACACATAAAAATCAATCAATTCAATATGACTCGTTTTTTGATTTTATGATCCTGATTATTAAGGCATGAATTTTTCAAGAGAATTTGATATTTATTGTGGTATCATTCTATTATAACTTTTTATGATCACACATACTCATTAATATAAATCTCCAATCATTCCACATATATGGAATATGAGATATTCCTTTCTTATTTATCCATTGCCTTGGTCATAATGAATGGGTTTTTGTATAATATGCCTAATATGGGTTCAAAATGTGAGTAAAATTATAAATGATGATATGGATTTATATTATCTAGTTTTTTATATTGATAGCTATCATAGAAAATTAACTATATGGTTCTTTCATATATCCTAATGTCATATAATGGACATTCAACTAAAATGATTTATAATGTTTCCATGATAATTATCATGTATTATAGTTGGTATAAGAATAATTTTTTTAATTGTTAGATATTTGGATTTTAAATATTTATAGAAGTCATTGGGGAAAATTATATTTAGAGGGCAACGTCATAATTTTTTGGTATGTTATAATTTTTTGGTTACTCTAGTAATATAAACCTATCTAGATACTATATGTGGACATGATTTTGGAATATATTCTTAATGATCTAGTAACCCTTAAAAGATTTTGTCACATATGTGTTCAACATAATTATGGTTCATAATGAATGAGTCATTATCTAATACCTAGTATGACCCTACTGAAAGACATTGTTTATATAATAAATATTTTATTTATTCACCATTATAAAGATTGCAGATAGATGATGAAGAATAATGTACAAGGGTAAATGTGTATTGAATTGAGTTTAAATAAATACATTAATATTTATTGTGATTATATGGGTTATATAAATAAACAGTATGATATTTTCTTCTAAAAATGATTATTTTAGTTTCATTAAATGGTTGGCAGTAGTGGGAATCATGTTTATGATAAATGTGATGGAAAACACAATGAGTTTCTTAATAATGAACTATTTGAGTGGGAGCTGAAAGTGCATCCTTATGAATATGCATAATATCATATCCTGATATATGGTTAACAACATAATGTTTTTTTATTTTCCTAACAAACCAGATATGTGTAAAATATAATTTTTTGTATTTTCATAGGGAAATGGTCATAGAAGAAATAATGTTCAATTTTTCTCATGTTAAGAATTATGGAATTTGAACCTGGTTTTATTTATAAAAAGATAGGGAAGATGATTTTTGTGATGCAATTTAGGCCATGAAGAAACAGAAATATATTTAATTCAATATCTTTTACAATCATGGCTATGGATGTTTACTAGACACGGAACAACACAAAAGATTATCTACTTGTCCAATGAAGGTTCAAGGTTATTCAAACCACTGTAGTGAAATGATTAAATTTTATATGAATTATGATTATATAATTATTTTTTATAACTACTTTGTCTCTAATATTATAGTAATAAGAATCATTTAACTAAGAAAGTGTTTTCTATTATATTTTTTTAAGGATTTATAAAAAATTAAGATCGAAGATATAGATAACCCTGAAAACCGATTCAGTGATAAGGTAATATTTTATATAAAACAGATGTTTACTATATGGATAACACATAACTTGAATCTAATGTTGAAATTATTATATTTAGCTATAATAAATGAATAATATATATTGATGATGAAAATTGGATATTTTTAATGACCATTGAATCAATTTTTGATTGTTCAATAAGTGAATAATGATATCTTTGATGAAGATTATTACTTTTTTTATTTAGAAAATATATTACACACTCTATGATTTTATTTAATGAATAATGATTTTGATAATGTTTTGGAATTATCTATTTTTTCATAGATATTTTATGGAGATTTATGATATTTTAATAATTATTTAGTTTGTTTTTTAGAATATGAGATTATTGTATTCTCATGTTCTGGGATTGATGGTAATTTTATGTTTATGATTTTTTTAGATAAATAATTAGTTTATTTTTGAAATTTAGTTACATTATATATATATTATTATATTTTGGATTTAGTCAGTATTATTTTGGATGGATATTATGGATATCTACTTAGGGAATATTTTTGGAATAATATTTTGTTTAATTGTTATGATTTTAGATATTTCTGAATTATTAAATTATATGATGGTTTATTCATATTGTGTATCTGGTACCAACTATTTACATTTTGGTAAATATCTAGAGATAAGTTGATTTAAATGTCATTCTTTTATGGATCATTAGTTTCATTAAATTGTTATTTTAGTACTCTAGGAACAAAAAAATAAACAGAAATATATATTTAATAGGGTAATAGAGAATTTGAAAACTGATTAAAAAAATAAAAAAAGGATGAAATACTGATTAGAAATGGATCGAAATCATGTAATTATATTTTGTAGGGAAAAATTTATTAATTGAAATGACCACATAAACATGTGGAAAATGATTGTGAAATTAAACAAAATTCCATCCTTTTTTAATATTTTTTTAATTCTACATCGATATACAGTTTTTTCATTAATATTCTAATGGCCATGTTCACTATAGATCTCAATTAATTCATGGTGTTTTCTTTTATTATCAATTTCAATATACTAGTATCATATAAATACATTCCCCATATAGAACATGATTATATGTGTCATTATGTAACCATTATGTTTCCAACATCTCCATATCAAATAATGTTGTATTATCCCTTTGTACAATGTAGGATTTATTAAATATTTTTTAAAAATAATTAAACTTGGATGAATATTCTATAATTATCAATGTGCATTTTATTTAAGGTGTGAGAAATTGTAAAAATATTAAAATTTATTTTAAAATATTAATTATTTTTATATATTTTTAATCATGAAATATGGTTCTTTAAAAGTATTATGATATACTATAGATATTTTATTAATTAAACATAACCATTATAATTTTGTTGTTAAATTTGGAGAATGGGTATTTATAGTAAAATAATGAAATAAATGTATACTGTTATATGATAATAGAGATATATTTATTAATTATTATGATATATACATAATGTTATTAATGAAGTAATTTTACACATCAAAAATAATTTTTCTTTAAAATTAGTATTAATTAAAATTTTCAGTAAGTTATATAATCAATTTCTAATAATTTATGAAATTTCATTTTATAAAATTTTAATTTTAAATCTTTATTTGAAAAATAAATTACTCTAATATTTGTTTTATTTTTCTAAAATGATTTATTTTTCCTATGAATATTTAGATGTACATATTATTCAAATACAATCAACAATTTTCATTAGATCAAGTTATTTAAAAATATCCTTATATTATTAATTTTATTAAATAAATTAATATCATCGATTTTAATTTGAATAATCTAAATATTTACATTTAAATTAGAAAAATTAATTATTTATATAAGATTTAAAAATTATTTTTAAAAAAAATAAAAAAAATTCCCTTGAATTTCATTAATTTATAATAAAAATTATTTTTGAAATTTAATGATATCAAATGTTGAAAAATGAATACCATATTTTGAATCTATTATTTCAAATTTTTAAAATTGTTTCATTTTTTACATTATGCATAATAACCGTGGTAAATAATTATAAACTCACTGAGGGAATATTGTGCAATACATCGCTAAAAATATAATTTATGTTTTGAATAAAAAATTACATTATCATATTTAAATATAAGATATTAATTTGAAAAAATTTATACTAAAATTTAGTATATATTTATTTTTAATTATTTTACCCTTTTAATAACATTTCATTCATTTTAATAAATGAAATTTCTAAAACGTCAATCTCGTTATCAAAATTTTTCATATATGTTATTAAGGGGGTAATTGGATTTTATTAATGAATAAAAATTAATATTTTTCACATGAAAATTTCATTTTTTTTGTTATTTATTATTTTTTAGTTTTGATTAGCGATTTAATTACCACAAATTCGTGGACAACCATGACTGTGTGCATATTCTAGTAGTAGAAAAATCATCATAAATGATTTAAAAAACATTTAATGTAGTATTGTTGTTAATTAATTATGGTTTCAAATGAATTTTATCGTCTATACTAATGTGTATGGGATTCTTAAATAGTTATATTAAAATAAATTAAATATCTCGATGCCATTTAAGTCAAAATATATGAATAGATCATAAAATGACTTTAATGGTCTTTTTGGTCAAATAATATAATTCTGAAAAGTTTAAAATTATAATCATATTGTAATTTGACATTGGGGGTGTGATATTTTCAAAAACAAGATTCATTAGAAATTTCTTATCAACTACTATCCTTATATGAAAAATTAATAAATTTTAGATGAAATAATTTATTATAATGGTTATTATAATATTTCATTATTAATGGGGTTATACCATAAAATAACATTTAAAATTCAAAATATACAATTAAAAATTTTATTGTGTGTAGGTTATTCAATGACATAATATCTCATCTTCTAATGTATGGAAAAAATTTTCTAGTTTCTGTAATCAACCCCACAAAAGTATGCCAAAATTTATGGTGTCATTATTAAATTTGTGCTAGGTTAATGGAATAATAACCCAGAGTAATGAATAGGATAGATGTCTTTATAAATTGGATTTATAAGTGAATCACATATAAAATTCAAAAAAATAAAATAAATCATATTATATTCATTGAGTACACCATTTTTACCTATATCATAACCCAACATATCCATCAAAATATAATTCCTTTCATCCTATAGATATAAATAATATGAATTCATTGTGATCTAATTCTTAGTAACAGTATGTGTGGAGTTAAATATATCAACAATGAAAGATAATATATCAATATGAAAAGGTAAAAAAATAAAAAACATTAGATTAATATAATTACATGATCATAATATGTAAAGAATATGACATGATAAAATAATACCATATAAATAATCTCATGACCACAATTCACAACCATATATAATCTAACTAGTCGAATAATAACATGGAGTCTCAATAAAAAAATCTCTAATAATGGAATGAATAATTAGATACATCTAAAAAATACCATCTAGGATTCATTTTAATAAATCAAATTCATTTTATGCTTCATTATAAGACATCTAAAATTTATAAATTCATTGAGTAAAATTATATCATGTTTGTCACACTAGACCTATCAGGGAATCAGAGGTCTAAAATGATCCCCTCATGTCACTTACAATGTCAATATCATTTCTAATAAGAATGGTTTCAATCAAAATAATCAAAAAATAAAATTTTATTTATAAAATGATATAATAATAATTTCACTATGAAATAAATATAATCATAATCCCCCCAGGGTTATATACTGAATGTGAACATAATTTTACATCCAACATCAAACTAATAATAAACCATCCAAATAAATAATTTTTATGATACAATTAGAGTCTAAACATTGAATTATCTCCAATATTGTCTTTATAAATAAATCAAAATACATTAATTTGTATACAATAATATACCATGTGTAAAATATTCTTTCATATCGATAAATAATTTTAAAAAACTAAAAATTAAACACATAATAATGAAATAATTTTTATTAAACATAACACGGTAAACACGTAAATGAATCTTAAAATCACTGAGGAAACATGATTTTGGTAAATCCCATTCAATAAAATTATGTAAAAAAACAATATTGTAAAATTTTGTATGAATATTAATAGAGAGGATTGTTTTTAAAATTATAGTAACATTATATTTTAAAAAATATTTAAAAGTAAAAAAGATGAATAAATTAAATTTTATGATAAATGTATAATAGTAAAAACATTTTGCTAATTCTATTTTCTAGAATTGTGCAAGAAATTTATGTATTTTTATATGATAATTAAAAATTATAAATCTTAGATAATGATGAGACATTGAAATCAACCCTTTTCAATTTGGTTTTATTTGAAATGTGATCACCATTAATGAAGAAACATCAAATTATACCTAAAATAGAACGAATAAAAGTAAACAAATTTTATAATATATATAATGGTGATTACATAGGCCACAAAAATTAAATAAGTTGGGAATATGGAATACATGAAACTGGCTTAAAATTTAGATGTGAATAACATATGATGTTTTTGTCATTATTGTCACATTTAATAAATGAAGTGATTATTTTATAATAAATGTAGATCTAAACAAAGACAATTTAGTATAAAACATAATATAATAATATAAAACATCCAAAATAATGAAGTCTTAATTAAATAAATAAAGATAATATATAACCCAATGAATGGAAATTTATTTATGAACCCCCTTAAATTAGGTTCAACATCAATTTTACGTTTTCGAAAATATTAAATAAAAAATATTTATTTATATAATATATATATATATATATCATATAATGATACTCATAAATATCATAACATATATAATTTACATAAAATATATTATCACCAATTTAATATCGATTCCTTGTCAAAATCAATGTCCCTTATTTTATGTGATCCGTTTTTTATGTTTTATTTGATTATGTAGTTATAATTATCATTATTTTATCATAATTAGATTATATATATATATATATTTAATATCATATATAATAAATATAGTAGTATTCATTTTAATTAAAAATGATACAGATATAAAAATTAAAAACATAATCAATGGAGACGATATGTTGTACGTATTCCAAAATTCCATATTATATTTTCATTGAAAGAGATGAAATAATTATTTAAAAAAATTACACATTAAAGATTAATAATATTTCACATATAGAATATTTATTCATTATATTAATATTTATAAATTTATAGGTAATTTTTTATGGAAAATAAATTACACCACTATATAGATATTGTACGTTAAAGGTACATATGGGCATTATTTTGTATTTTAATAGAATTCAAAAAAGAGAGAATATAGTTTCACTAAATTCATTATAAAATATATGAATATTAATTAATCTATAGATACTATATTAGTATTCATAGAACACCTTATGAGTACATAAAAAATGAAAGAAATTTGAATAAGACATTAAAGATGATTAACTCTCCTTCGGTGGACTTCCATTAGATATCTAACTATGTGCTCGACAGTTTACCTTTGAGAAAACATGGCCCCTCTAACTTTTATATGTATTTTTAAGAGTTACTTTTCCATTTTATAGACAAGCTACATTGCTCCATGTGGTGTAATGAGGTGAGAGAGTATATTCTCTTTTTTATTTGATGTGGTGGGCACTTTTAAATTTTATATTAAGAATAAAATATAATAACTCTGTTATAGATTCAAATGAATTTAAATAACCAATATATTTAAATTGGATTAAATTTTATACAACATACTCTCCCATTTATTCTTATCTCATATTTTTATATTTTTAAAATAACATAATTAGTTAATCTATTACTAAAATATCATTATTTTCAATTTTGTACAATTAATTAATTTAATACTAATATTATCTTGATAATACTTTTTCATAAAAAAATTTAATAATTCGATAATATAATAAATTAATATATAGATTTCACGTAAAACCTAAATTAATTCTAATTATATTAAATTTACTATTATTTATATAAATTATATGATTATTCAATTAACTGAATAGTTATTGCTTCAATATTGTAAGATACTATAAGTTAATAATTTTATAAGTAAGAATTCTATATAAATAACCATGTTTAAGATAAATATATTATCATAAAATACAGAATTTATTTTTTAACGAATCATATGGATAAGAAAATTAATGACATCACTGTTGTTCAAAATTAGTTTATGACTTGTTTGAATTTTCCTTTAAAAAATAATGGGCATAATCTTATCCATGTGGCCCAAAAGGTAATAAATTTGAAACATTATGATTATGGATGATACTAAATCAACCAGTAATGTAATTTTAAGTGTTAGAGAAGTGTTTAGTCACATTCATTTTATTTATTACCTTAATTACCTGATTTACCATTTACCATGGTAATAACAATTTGAAAGGATGTTATTAATATTCAAGTACAATAACTGATTCAATTTTAAAAAATATGTAACCACTATTTCTAAATATTTACTCAACATTTTAAATTATAAAACTATAATATTCATAATTTATTTAAAAATTAAATCAAAAAAATACAATGAAAAACAGCTTTCATAGTAAATGAATTTTTATTCAAAAATTGCACTTATACATAAATTACATATAAACATTGTTTAATTGTAATTATTTATATTATATATAACATTATATATGTTGTGTTAACATTATATAAAATTAAAATCCTAATGTAATAATTTAATATATTGAAATTTTCAATATTATAAAAATAGTTATCTTTTTAACTATTTACTGAGAATAGATATTTCAAAAAAATTACACAAAATATAATTCCTAAGATACTATCATGATGTTCAAAATGATTTAATTTGTGACAATTTTGTTTATTTTATTCTATAAAATTATATTAATATTTCCTCATAAAAAACATGAAATATTATTTATTAATAAAAACTACATTTGGCTTAACAAAATGGCCTTACGAAAAATAATATGTGTATACACAATGTATTGAAAAATTAAATAGTTAAGGTAATATTAAATATTTCATATCTTTATTTATATTATGAAATTTCACAAATATTATTTCTAGGTTTAAATAGAAACATTCTAATAATTACATTTTTTAGTTTGTTTGGTCTCAGTTTTTAATGAAACATTATCTATCAAACATAGTGTTATTTAAAAATCGTGAGGTGAAATATTCACCCCTAAGTTAATAAATTCATTCCTAAAAATTTAATCATGTGATTGGATGTGAAAGGGTTGAATTTTGAAAATACATTTTTTGAATACCCACATCATGTGATGGGTAAACAAATAATTATATTAAAATGAGTGAAATGGAAATATGAACAACACTTCAAAACATTGTTTCTAGAAATGTATAACATTAGTGGGATGTGGAAAAATAGACATGGAAGAATATATAACAACCATGGAGTGATTGATAATTATAGAAAAAAATTTCATGTGATATTTAACCATCACAAAACCATGAATTAGTGTTCCATAAAAAAGACATTAAATGATGCTAATAAAATAAAATGTATAGCATTTTTATCAAAAATAAATTTTACAAGATGATGATGGATTATTTTATTATCATGATAATACTCTCACTATAATTGGAATAATTTATTTCATTCTATGACATAATCATATTCAAGATAAATTTTTATTCCTGAATAACTTTGAACGAGTCATAATATCCATTAGTTTTTAATTTATCATCTCAATATTTATCAAAAATAATATTGTTTTAATAGGCTCTCTAATATGATAAATGATAATTTATAATAATAAAATAATCTCCAATGATGATATAATAAATTCCATATGCGGCCATATTAAAAATAAATGATATTTATCAAACATTTATCAATACAATGCATAAATATATTTATAATTTTACATTAAAAACATGTGAATATTCAATTAAAATATGGTAATAAGTTGAATCACTATAAAACCTTAATGGAAACAACATTATTTTAAAAATGAAATATATACATATTCCATAAATAGGATCATAAATTCCAGAATAAATTTAAATTATTCAAAAAATGTGATATACATCACACTGGATTGATTTATCATCAAACAACTAACCATATTTGAGGTTTCCATTGACACCCTCCAAACATCTCTTAATCATTTATATCCCAGATCTTGTTTTTTCAAAGATATCATCACGACATTGAATCAATTATCTTGGTTAATATTGTCATTTATCTCATGATTCCAAATACATAAATAAGGAGTAATAAAATATAATCCTCATATATATATTGATTATTATAACTCGAATATCATTGATAAAATACGTTAACAATATAATACTTGAATACAAACATAATCAAATATATGAATCATCATATTATTCATCAATACCTTGTTTTTAACATCATTTTTTTTCATTTTCTTTATCATTATAAATATAACCATAACTAGTACGACTGAATGTTCCCCATAAAACTTCAATTTATAAATATTCCATTCCATACACATTTAAAACAATAGAATGGTTATAATACTTAAGCTAGACCATTATTATATTCCATTCAAATAAGAAAAATATTTAGTTTCCTATGAAAATAAATTTCATTCTATCATTATTTTCCATAAAAATGTAAATCATTACATTCCTCTAATTCATTCAACGGGGAGATTCCTCTCACATTCTTGACATATAGTAAACTGAATATTCTTCCCATAATGGCCTCAACTACTAGTGATCTTATAAAACTCTATCCTTCTCTTTATTTATGAGTCAAAGAGTTAGTAATGTTAAATTATATAAAACTTATATTGTGATAACAAATATGGAATATTCATAACATCCATTACTCAATTAAATATCCCATTTGATTTCTCATTGTCACCACATTGTCCATCAAATTGAGTGTTAGTAATATTACTCCTAGTTTCAGCAATTAAATACATGAAAAAGTAATATTATGAGAAACAACAAATATAGTGGGAAATAATATAATGTTCACCCAATGAATACATACGATGTTATCATATATTATGAATTATAATCAATGAAATATATAGGTTTATGTTCCGATATATATGTTTTCTTAAATATAGTACCCATTTTTTTGTAATCATTTCAAATACAAATGGTTTATTCCCCAACTCTAGTAGCTTGAAGTCGGTGGTTGCATTATTAAATTAACCCCAAAAGTAAGGATTTTAATCATTAAGGATGATCTGGTTTTATAGTATTGGTAAAAAATATACATAAATTAATCTCACATTACATTAAATAATATTAAATTAAATATTGAATATTAATTTAGTATTATATTATTATCTTAAGCATATCCATGATTTTAAATCAGAATATACATCCTGGAATCCAAGAGAAATGAAATATGAGAATTTGGGAACTATAATTCTTAGTTAGGGTACACATGTAGTTGAATATATCATGAATAAACATGGAATTATTAATATTTCATTGGAATTAAATTAATAAAAAATTCTAGTTAATATATATATTACGAATAATAAGGTAGTAATAAATTATGATAAAATTAATCCAAATTTATAACCACAAGAGATTTATAATTAATAATGGATATTCCAACTAATAATATAATCAAAAGGAAAATTAATATCTAAATTCATAATGATATAATTCATAACATAGATCATCTAAATCATGTTTTTAATTATTATTTCCATAAAATCAAATAAATGGACAAGAATTATTCCTATAACATTTCTAGTTTGTTTCATGAGTTTTACCCTTGTATAATGGTAATTTATATGCCACTTCCATCACATAATAATTTCAACTAATTATTCATGTTAAATGGGTGAATAATAATGAACCTAAACATTCCTATTAAAACTAGTATATGATATGTTATTAATTTTCCCAACTAACATTAATAATCATAAAACCTTTTGGGTAATATTGATAATTTTATCAAAGTAGTACATCACATGTGAAAATCTTAATAAATATTACAATGTAAAAATGTAGATGGTCATATTATAGTATATTATTAAAATAAGATTAAATAAAGGATTTTGACAGTTATGAATATATATTATAGATATTGCATCAATATTTATTATGAGAAATACTTTTTTTGAATCATTTTTTAAAAAAAATTGTTCACGTAATAATGAAAAGAAAATCCCATTAATAGAACATGGTAATAATTTGTTATAATATTCAAATAATTTATTTTTAATGATGATGGAAAATATCATTAATCCCATATATGATAAAATTAATTTATTTTCACAGATTTAGTTTGAAATTCATTATGGAACCTATTTGGAAAATGATTATATGGTTACATTTTAAAAGATATATAAAAAATAATGAAGATGTAAAATGAATATAAAAGTCAATTAAAGTATAGTAAAACATTTTTTTAAACAACATTGGTAGTGAAGATATATATTCCTCAACTATGACATAAAAATTAATAAGCCTTAAGAATAAGGATATAGTGAAATAAAGCCTCACTACTTATGATTATCTTGAATCATAAGCCCCATTGAAGAAATAAAATAACATGGATATTTAAATTAAATGAATAAAAATATAGTCATTATATAAGATATAAAATGGTATTTATATACACCACAAAAGATAAATTAGTGGTGAATTAGGAATATTTCTCATGGACAAGATTGGAGAAAAAACAGTTACATTATACTTAAAACTAAGTTATGAGTTAATTGATTATGTGATTACATGTAACAAATTTAGATCCAAAAGAATATTTGTGAACTAAATTTATACACATATAAATCACATGTAATCATTTAATAATATAACCAATATTGTAATTTTATTAAAAAATGGTTGATAATTGATTTAAGAAACCCCTTACCTCCGGATTGACATCCGTTTAATTTTTTCGAATCTCATAATGAATAAATATGATTTCATTATAAATATATTCCTGAACAATAATCATATATATCATACAATATATTATTTATGTATAATATTTTATCTAATTTATACTATAAATCCGTTATTAAAATCATTAAAACTTGTGGTAACGACATAAATTTTCATTAGTCAGTTTATTTAGAAATTTCTACCCTTATACTTGAATCATAGTAACTTAATCTCAAGAATATTACTTATATTTTAAATATTATATATTATATTATATTTAATTTTTATTTATATCCATCAATAAATATATTTTTTGAAAAATTTATTACAATTTTCATGAAGACGATGCACCATATATATGAAGCAAGGTTGTTTTAATTATTCAATTGATAAAATGAAAAAATGATATATAATAAATAATATTTATGTAATCATTATTAGGTAATATATATTATATATATGCATTAGAACCATATTTATAACCATTTAAGAAAATTTATTATTTAATACTAATTTCACCACTACCTAGAGGGGATATGCCATATACAAGTATAAGTAATGTTTTCACTTACTATATGAAGAAAATAATTCGGAATATGGGTTTTCCAAAAATCATACTAAAACATAATGATATTTATGATACTAGATTTATTATTATTTTTGGTTAAATTAATTGTGAAATATGAAGAATAATAAATAACTTTTAAGGGGAGGGTAAATATGGAAATATCTTCTTCAACAGACTCTCATTACACCTATTCATTAAGGCTCTAGGGAAGTAATTTTGGGATGAAAAGAGAATCTTTAATTAATTTAAGTAATTTTAAAATAGTATTTATATGGTATTATCAGTCTAGAAATATCCATGTCGTGTAATTAAGTGATAGAGGGGGATCACATTTTTATTGGAAGTGAAGGGTACATTTAGAATTTCATAAATGATTAAAAAATAATAAAACTTTGATAGATAAAAATTAATCTACATATCATATAATGAATAAGGGATGAAATATTTGAAAATTTTTTGGAACATTTTTTGATAACTAATTATTTATGAATTTTTAATTATTTAATAAAATAATATATCTATAAAAATTATTTCTGTCATTTTTATTAATATTTAGTATATTGACATTATGAATATAAATATAAAAATTTATGTTTGAAGTTTTTTATAAATCCATAAAATATAATATTGTCTTAACAATTTCAGTCTCCCCATTTAAATTAAATAATATTTAATTTAATATTTTTTTATTTTTTTATTTGATATTTACATTAATGGAATAAATATTGCATTGTCATTGTGCAAGCTGTTCTGTTAATTATTTATTGTATGATTTTTTATAAAATACAACTATATTGATAAATGTATTATCTTAAAAATACTGTTCATATTCCTGTATATCATATAGATAACACAATATTAAAAACATTACAATTATTAAAAACAAGACAATGATAGGTTTGAATTATAATTAAATAAATGAACATAATGGTCAAAATCTTATCCAAGTGGAAAAAAGAACATAAATAATACATTTGGATGATTATGGAAAAAATATAATCACCGAATAATATAATGGAAAATGTTATGGGTAGTTTCCTACCCTTAATGTTTTTAATGTATCATTAAATAGTCTATTTAAACAATATCGTGGGGTAAAAAAATTACAGTGGATTAAATTCAAAATTACCAAAAAAAAATTAAAGTGTCTTATTTATAATATTTTTTCTAGGAATTCTTAATATGTTATTAATTTTCATTAAAACAAATTTTTTTTGAATTTCATTTAAAATTAATTACTAAAAATAAGAAAAAATGTTCTATTGAAAAATATATTTTCATACAAAAAATATTTTATTAAATAAACTTTTTTTAAAGAAAATTAAATTTTAAATAATTATATAATATCTAAATAATGATTATTTTTTTAATTTTATATATAATTAAATTCATAAAGCTTATTTTTAATCTACTGAAATTGATATTTTTATATAAACTTGTACATTCATATATTCACTGGAAAATCTATATTCTAAAAAATGTATAATAAATTCCCCCTATGATAACATTATGATTTAAAAAATTATATTTTTTAAATGATATATATATATATTAATATAAATTTATAATAATATTCCCTAAAAAAGGATGAACCATTATTTGAGAAAATGTGTTGTTGAATACCATTATTACATTACTAAAAATATAATTCTAATTCATAAATAAATAATTTAGAAATTAAAAAATATATATGAATATTTGATAAATCTTCTTATATTGTTCATTTCCACCAATACAATGGCTAGGTACTAAAGATAAAATTTTAAATAATAATAATATAGTGGGGTTTTTTGGTGTCGGTGTTTAGTTAAACATAAGCTACAGAACATATGATTATGTTAAAATAATTGGGTGTTACACATTCACCATGAAATGATTTTATTGTAATAGTTTTTTTACAATTTTCTTCTGCTTCCATTACCTCCTTTATAAATATATACCACATGCATCTTCTCTGTAGAAATTTTTGATTTAAGATGATTTAAAAATCCCATAAAATTACATTGTAAAAAATCATATCTATGATGTAGATTTTTTTTTTACAAAAAATATCATTCTAAGTGTCGTTAATATGGGATCTAATGTTTTTATTATAATGAAGATTTAATTGTATTTCTGAAAATCAATAAATTAATTTATTCTTCTACCTCAATTAAAACTCTGGTTCTCAATATAAAATAATAACTTTTATACCCCCAATAAATATAATGCCTATTCTGGATATGGAACCACAATTTTCCAAACTCCATTCAGTTAAATGGGAAATTAAATTATCCATAATGTGTATGTGTGAACCACCACAATCATGTAATGATGTTTTTATTTTTTCAACAAAACAATTCATGATTGTTTGTTATGATAGATATAATGTTCATATTTGAAATTTTTGATATATTCATTCTTTTTATATATATAATATTAAATAATTCTTCTCATCGTTCCATTAGTTAGAAAATAATAATGTAACTTGCATGTTTTTGTTTACTACTAACTACACAATGTGATGTTATTTTCATCTTTTTCTTCATCCATGAATGGTAATTTGGATATATGAAATCATTTTGTATGATTTATATGATATAAGAACAAATATTTAAGGGTCAGTAATATTAAACCTAACTTTAATGCCCACAATTGAAGTGTGCAAACATCCCTTATATGAATGTATGGACTACCATATCCACAAATTGATGTAATAAAATATTGATTTACAATTTATAGGAATAATTCAAAAATAGTATATTATAAAGAAATAAGAGAATTTTTTCATTATTAAAATTATTTAATTATAAAACTATTATGAAGGTGCATGTATAAGAACAAATAATCCCAAACATACATTAAAAAAATGTTATCCCTCTAAATAGTTATTTTAAAACATAGTTTTTATTAAAATACTATCAAGATATTATTAGTATTTCTGATATGATATAATATGTTTTTAGGGTTCTTTTAACTATTTATTTTTATTTTAAATTAACTATAATTCATCATAGACACATACAAATCATGTTCGATATATATTTAGGTTTTCTCATATCATTATATTTCAGTGAGATATATAACATATTATCCATGTTTTTTCATTATGTGATGTATGTAATTATCATTAATTATATTTATGATTATTTTAATGACAATTATTGGGATTTAAAACAATATAAGGTTCCCTCTTTCAATAATTTTTATTCAAAGAGATCTGAAGTGGTAATTATAATTTTTTAAAATATTTATTCATTAAGGCATGTTTTATGTTATGAAATTATTTATCATTATGTTTCTTATATTCTTATCCATTTACTTATTATATCATGTATTATTTTAATATTTATTATTTTTATAATATCATTTGATATTTTTTTCTTAATGGGGATTATGAATCAAAATTTAAAAAATAGATTACGAAAATATGTTCAATTCCATTTTATTCAGATTTTTTATATACGAATTTTCCTAGAAAAAATAAAATCCAAATTTTATAATAATTCCCTTTAATAATTATTCTCATCAAATTATTCTTATGTGTTTCCTATATGAGTACTTTTTTAATCATATCTATATGTAAATGCAATTAAAAATACTTTTATGAAATAGTCGATTTTATTTCAACATTTAATTGGAATATGATTCTTCCATATCAATATTGTTATAAAATCAATTTCAAGAATATTTTCACTATATTACAAAAACTTATTTTATAAATTTTCATCTCCGGTTATGCATCTACAATATATTTTAAAATCAATTTAAAAAAATAACATGGTATATTTTTTAAAATATATGAATGAATAATTATATTAATCATTATAGTCCTCAAAAGGTTCTATTTTTAGACAAGGATAATTCATTGATGATTTAATTGACTATTTAATTTAATATTTTCAATGACAATATTTTTCTTAACATTTTGGAAATATTTTCTACATTAATGATATGACATCAAAATGAAAACATCATTTTCCATATGAAATATTCGAGAAATATCTATTTGTGGATTTATATCTATGATAATATCATATAGATATTAATATATTAGACTATATACATTACAAATTAAAACCATTCTTACACATATTTTGGATGGTTATTTATTATGATATTAAATCATTAGGAAACTCATTTTTTCTTGTAAATTTCTCTAATTATATCATGATCAGTTTATTAACCTTAAGGAACACATTTGAATAAATTATGATTATGTGTTTGATTTTCCCATTACCTCCCTAATGGACAACATGTGACTTGTTCCTTCAAAGTCTCTTGTCTCCAGAATTATTGCTCATTTGTTTATGCCAATACCAGTTATTAGGATCAGAGGAGACTATGGATGGATATTGATGTTCTTAGCTCTGTCATCTGTGATCCTGGGATTATTCTTGGGGACTTTAACTCCATTTTTCATCTGGATGAAATGTTGCGTGCAATTTTTAATGTTATCTCCTCCATGGAATTTAAGTCCTGCATTGATTTCAATGATTCGCATGAGATTGATCTCGTTGGGGATAAAATAACATGTTACAAGAGTTTTTTAAATAGAGTTGTTGCTAGCAGGATTGATAGAGCTTTTATTAATGAGGCCTCTCTTGACTATTGTGGATCCATTTTCTACATAACTCATCCTGGAATTAACTCTGATCATCATTAAATACTTGTTAATCTAAGTAGTAAGAAATCTAGACCTTCTCTGCCCTTCTGATTTAACAAGGCTTGGGTTAATCATCCTAACTGTGTAGTTATTGTTCAAAATACAAGGAATTATATCAGATCAGATCAGGTCATAATTTGTTTGTTTTATTTCACAAACTAAAAGACCTTAAAAGATATTTGAAAACATGGATCAAATAGAAATTCATCTTTATTTATTAGGATATCTCTTCACTTAAATATTCTATTCAGCATTTTCAGGTTCAAAATAAAATGAATAATTTCTCTAATGGGCTCAAGGAAGAATTTGAGATTGTTTCAAAGATCAATGATTTCCTGAATATGAAAGATTATTTGAAAAGGGAAATTTTCAAGGCTAAATGGTTGAAAGATAGAGGTAGGAACACTAAATTCATCAATTCTCTACAGTGAATCAGGAAGATTTCTAAACCTCTCTCGATGATCAAGAACGGGGATCAAATTATTGACAATGATAGAGATCTTTCAGAACCTGACATCTCATATTTCAAGGATCTATTTAATGTCCCTACCTCAATGAATGATCTGGTGGAGGGTATCATTCCAAAATTTGTCAATCATCAGGATAATATCAATCTCACTTCTATTCCATTGAGCATTGAAATCAATGAGGCTGTCTTTAGCTTCAAATCTAATAGCTCCCCGGGTCCAGATGGTTTTTGTATCCACTTCTTTCAAACATACTGGGACATTATTCAATCTGCTATTTGTAAACTTTTGATTCATTTCTTTAAGGGTGGGGACCACCCTTATGGGAGAAATGCTCAGTTCTTTTCTCTTATCCCAAATGCTATTAATGATAATGAAATGCATTTGTTCAGACCTGTTTCTTTAGTCAATACCATTTACAAAATCATTTGTAAAACCCTTTCCACACGACTCACAACAATTGCTAGTAATATTGTTTCCCATAATCAATTTGGTTTTATCAAGTGAAGAACTATTCAAGATTGTCTCTTCACTACCTCTGAATGTGTAAATTTGCTCAGGAAACCCACACAATGTGGCAATATTGCCCTCATTCTGGATGTCAGAATGGCTTTTGATTCTATGAATTGGGGTTTCATTGGCAAAGTTCTTCTTATGTTTGGGTTCAATGAGATTTTTATTACATGGATCAAGAACATCTTATGCTCTGCCCGGATTTCAGTTCTTATCAATGTATCCCCTCATGGTTTCTTTGATTGCTCTAGAGGGGTTAGACAATGTGTTCTACTTTCTGCAATTACTTTCTCTGTTGTAGAGGACATTCTGAGTAGACTACTATCTATCATGGCTGGAAGTTGGGGGATGAAGTCTATTAATGCTATTAGAGGTATATTTTCCCCCACTCATCTTTTATATGCAGATGATATCATTATCTTCACTTTGGGAGATAAGAGAAATATAATGAACATCAAAAGGGCTCTTCTGCACTATGCTTCGGTCTCTAGTCAAGATATCAACTGGGGGAAATCTTCTTTCTAATTTGGTAAGAACATCAGTGATCGAATAAAGAATTTTATTATTCATTAGCTAAATTTCAATGAAGGATCTCTCCACTTCAATTATCTAGGGGTTCCCTTGTTTTTGGGAAAGCCGAAAGATTGCTATTTCCCATGGATTGTTATTAAGGCCAGAAGGAATATTTCTACTTGGAAAGGAAAATCTCTCTCCATAGATGTCAGGGTTTGTTTGGTTAAATCTGTTATTATCTCCAAACTTGTGTACTCCGTTATGGTTTATAAATGGCTGATTCTGCTTATAAAAAGTATAAATTCCTCTCTCGTGAATTTTATTTGGAGTGGAAGTATCTCAAAAAAAATGTTGGCTACGGTTCCATGGTCCAATTTTTGCAAACCATATGATGCTTGGGGACTGGGTATAAAAAATCCTGTAATCATTAATGATTCTATGCAAGATTCTTTCAATTGGGGACTCTTTAATAACAACTATGATAGTTTACACTTCCTTTGGGGAAAATTCATGAAGAGGCAAAAGAAGGGATCTTTTAATCATCTTGATTCCTCTGTTTGGCCTGCTTTCAAATATATCTTTTCCTTAATTGATTCCCATTCTACATGGTTAGTCTAGTAAGACTCATAGCTTAATTTCTGGAAAACCAAATGGAATGATAATCCCCTGATAGAGTTGGTGATGGATGAAAGAAACATAGATCTGGATATTACAATCATGGATCAACTTGAAGCCTTTTAAGGCCTTCCAAGAAACATTGTTAGCATTGTTAACAATTACTGTTTCTCAAACAAGAAGGATTTTTGGGCATGGTATCCTGCATCTAATGGTATTATCTCTTCAAAGCTTTATTATGAGTTCTCCTTGAATCCTAGATATGGTACCAAATGGATGGGGAACTTGCATAAAAACATTATCAGACCATCTCGCTCCAATATGGTTTGGATAATTGTTCATCGAAAGATTCCAACTGATTATTATCTTCAACACTGTGTTATCACTTTATGTTCTTCTGGTTTTCTTTTTCATCAACATAGAGTAGATGATAATCATTTTTTCCTTTGTTGTGCCACTTCAGCCTCATTGTGGAAGGCTTTAGCGGAAGTTTTTGAAATTTCACTTCCTACGAAGAACTCCATCGTGGACTTTATTCAAAGATGATATTCCCTTGATCAATCTTCACAATTGTTGGATATATTTCAGGTTGCTTCTTCTGAATTGTTACACTACTTATGGTTCTCTATGAATCATATTCTCTATGATAACCATCCCTTCACAGTCACTTCTTCTCTCTCACATATACTTGTAGGGATGCGTGCGGCAGACATGCCTAAGAAACATTATTGTGCCAATTCCATTAATGATTTCACTATCCTTGAGCGAATTAGTATCAATGGTAATTTTAAACCTTCATATGGAACTTAGTAGGTTCTATGGAAATAACCTATTGTTAGTTGTTTGAAAATTAATTTGGATGGTTCATCGAATGGGAATCCAGGTCTTTATGGGTATGGTTCCGTGTTCAGGAATCATAAGGGGCTGGTGATTGGTTTCTTTCACGGCTATTGTGGTATTCACTCTTCAATTGAAGCTAAGATGATGGGTATTATTGTAGTAGTGGAATAGGACAAAAATCATTGTTGGAATAATCTTTGGCTGGAGAGTGATTTGACTAGGATTGTCTCTTCTATAAGGGATGGTTCTGGTCATCTCTCTGAGAATCTTCAAAATCACTGGGTTCATTGCTTATAATCCCATCAATCTATGAATAATATAATTACTCATGTTTAGAGGGAAGCTAATTCTGTTGCAGATGGATTGGCTAACAACTGAGTAGAAGGTGCTGACTTTATTTGGTATAATAATATTCCTGATGTTTTCCCCTCTTGAAAAGGGATTTGGATAGATCTCCTATTTTTAGGATCGTGTAAGTCGAGATTTTAATTTTAATAAAGCGACCTTTCTTTTTTTTTGAGGAGGGTCTCACATTCTTCAAATAAATCATTAGATTGGAAATCCTCAATTTTTTGAGAAATATTTTTAAAAATAAGTTCAATGTAATGGATAGATTTCATTGTACATAACACAAAGATTAATAAACCATGGTATAAAAATAAAACAAATTTTAAAATGGGATAGTTATCACCAAGACATTAGACTGGTGAGTATGAATATGACTAGATTAATTAAGAATGATTTTTGGTTACATATGCAATATTTTTCATGCACCTATAAGATCATGTCGATTCAAAGTTGAATGTTGGTTTGATGGATAAAAAATTTAGTGATCTAAACATTATAAGGATGCATGATGTTTGGGGAAGTCCAAAATAACCACTAACCATAATATTTATAACATGTATCACAATAATAATTATATGGAGACATTTTTTTTATTTATTCCATCACTAGTATGCATGGACCATTGGGTTTTATAGGTAGTTTTAGAACCCATCATGGTTTTTTCAAAGGTTACATTCATCATTTTATCCAATTTTAAATTGTGGATAAAATTTTGTTATGGGAAATGAATTTTTCTATCAATCATTATTTTAGACATAATTCAATTATCTATGGATTGAATTTGATTCTGAAATTATAATAAAGGCTCTGTTGAAGAGAACTAAAAATGTATCATGGAATATTTTACCCCATTGGTTTTACGGTGTTACTTAAGTCTATCAATATAATTTGATAGCTGAAGACTATTATCCTAAATAAAACAAATTAGAAGAATCATTTTTTAATAGGGATATCACAGTGATGATAAAAATTTAGTATTTTATATCTCATGATTATTATGCTTCATTTTTGGATGATAATACTTGAGGAGTTTTTCACTCATGTATTTGTAATATCCTTTGTAATTACTAAACATTTTTGTTTACATTTTTCGTTAATAATTATGAAAATAGGATGTTACTGAAGCATATATCTTATTATTATTTTTACATATCCATAAAATTAATCCATTTTGAATCAATTGATTATAAATTAATATAGAAATCCAATTAAAAAATAAATATTTCCCTAAAAGTCAATATTTTTTTGTGTAATGTTCTTGATTTGTATCAAATTACATTAATGACTATTATAGAATAATTTTAATTAAATGTGTATAATATATATTGATTTAAATTTTTTCACCATCAATTATTATTATTTAATTATTTGGATATTAATTAAACACTATTAATGAAATAAAATGTTATAAATAATAGTTCCCACTACCTCATTGTGAAATTTTTTTAAAATAAATTCCTACCACTTATATTTATGGAATTTTGAAAAAAATATTCATTTCATGAAGTAAGAACTTAAAATTTGGAAAATAGGCCCCTGTTATTATTTACAAGTATCAATATTTTCCATGGAGATTTTTACACCTAGGTACGGGTATGTCAGGTAATAGTGTGTTAAAACTATGTGATAAGTCTATTAATTTTTTTATTATTTATTATTTGAATATTATAATTCCACTCATATAACCTTAAAGCAGAAATTGAGTTATTTAATTAGAATTAAATGATAAAAACGAAATATTTATTATTTAAATGAATGATCATTTCATAATGACACTCAATTTGGTTTCCTTCCACATTCAAATTTATCTGGGGTCGATCAACATAAATATGATGGGTTAAGAAAATGATAGGTGAATTGTGGAACCAAATAATAACTCATCAACAAATATCCTATTTAGTCCCCACATGAAAATCCTTTTGGTTACATCCTTTGGTTGGGTCTGGAGGTATTGATTTTTAGCATCCCTATGCACAAATAGGATTGATTTTTATTTGTTTCTTCCCCCCCCCCAAATTTAATAATATTTCTTATGTGTTCACATACTAAAAAAGAACTATTCATTAATGAATACTACCTTTCATATTTTGAAAATTAATAATCCATTCATCATGGTGATATATATATATATATAATTTTAGGTATTATATAATTATATTAAATGATTACAAAATGACCAAATAATATTTATTTGAGTAATGTAAAATTAAAAATTGATATTATAAATTTTAAAAGGTAATTATTTCAGTACTTTATTTTCTTTCATGAATTTTATATTTTAAAATGTCATATTATCATTTTTTCAATAGAATATATTAAAATTATATCTATTTATTTTTTACATTTCAGAAAAAATAAATAAATTATATCAAAATATAAAATAATGCTATTTTTTAAAATAAAATTTTATTAAATTTTTAAAAATTTAAATATCATTATGAAATAAAAATATGATATTATATGATATAAATTTTTATTAATTTCACATGTATGATCAGGATTTCACATTATATGTAAAATTGTGATCTGTTTAATATAGGATAATTGGTATCATAGTAAATACTAAAATTAGTTAACTAGTGATTAATTTCATGAACCAACCTATGTAAACCATGGACCGACCACATAAGACAGCTAATAATAAGGCTCTAATAGCGTTTTTACTTTTCCCAGGATGGTGATAATATCTAAGGGAATCAAAAAAATTAAAAATGAAACAATTTCATTCTATAAAATGAACAATCAAGTTGAAATTAACAGATAATCGTTTGAATAAAAAAACATAAAAACAACATATAAAAATAATCAAATAATACAAAAAATCCTAAAAACCAAGTATTACTGAACTAGATGACCACTATATCTGCATATGATCCTATGGGTCACTCTCTATTCTGAAAACCCAACATCTACCATGGAAATGTGAATGTTGGTAAAACCATCAACATTAGAAAATAACAATGAATGGGTATGAGAATGAGTATTAAAACTCATTAAGTGTGTGATAAAAAACTATTCCCAATTCATTTCATATAAAAAGCGAGTCACTTATTCTATGTATGATAAAAAAATATACCAAATATTGGTTTTTACAAATTTTCCCATTAAAAAAATTGTCCATTTCCCTTTTATCTAAACCCTTGTTCTTTTCAAATAATCAGAAATTATAATTTTATAATAGAATAGGTGGAGTAAGAAGAATTATTTTTTTTCTTATAATGGAGAATGAATTTGAAAAAATATTCCAAAAAAATTCCATAAACATTTGATAATCAAATAATATAATAATAAAATAAATTACACCATCCAACAGATTAAAATAAATAATCATATAACATGAGTAATATATTATAAAATATATGATCAAAAAATATAGAAATGATTCTCAATCATCAACCAAATACAAATATGCTTCATAGAAAATGGGAAAACATTGGTCATTAGTGGATAATCTAGAATATTCTATCAACTGACTCATCATTTACGCAGACCTCAACCGATGACAAACATTCATCAACCCCTTCGGTCTAACCCTACCCTGCCTAACTGTGGTGTACAATCCCAAAGAAGAAGAAGGACGATACCAAGGGTCACTTGCAAGAGCATATTAGTAATCTAATAAATCATCCATTATCCAAAAATCAGAGAGTTATGATAGAATACCATTGCATGGAAGAATTATGGGGAAGCCTAACAATTTCAAATAATAACCCCATCTCATGCACATACATCACACAAAATAAATACACACAAGAGTCACCCCCCTGATTCACTCTATGAGATCCCACATACTTTCTTCATCCATCATCATATAATATATGGTCCATCCAAGGGACACTTATTATCATTATAATCTAACCTATTTATGGGTTCATCTGAGGGAGAGTTTAAAAATAACCAATTCTGGAATGTACAAAAGAATCCCCAGACAACCATAGAGAAACATTTCATTTTAAAATAACTAAACACACATTTTTGTAAATTAAAAAAATTCAAGGAACCATTTAAGAAACTAAAACAAAGTTATAAACCAAAAAAACTTTTTAGAATCCACTTCCACATACAAAGGCACCCAGACTAATTTATCAAACACTTGGTGTGTTAGGACCAGTAAAACAATGTCAGAATGATAAAAATAAAATATATCACCTAATTCAAAATCATTAATTTATTAGAAAAATAATATAATAAATGTTAATATAAAAATGTGATCTGATAATATTGATATCAATGTAATCTTAAATTTAATAGCCAAATACCAAAGGATCCTACCTCAAACTCACAATGATTCCATGATGGTTAAATAAAACAACAACATAAGGGTATAAAAAATAGAAATATAATAAAGAGCGTTAATATCAAAAAACCACTAACATATACACAAATAAATACACACCATAAAACCACTGAAACAATGTAGAAGTGGAATCAGCTTTTAAATCAAAGAATATGGGAGACGGGGATGATAATATGAAAATTAATTGAAGAATCAACCCTAAAACACGATGAATACACTTTTTTACACCCATGTAAGTGTAGTAGAGTCTTGGACAATAATGAAGGGGTCCCCAATGATCCACATACACCAAATGGGTAGAAATAATTGTATATAGGATTGTAATTTGAATAGGGTGGAAACTAATATTCACATTATTAAGACACATGGGACTATTCATTGTAAGGAAACATGGTTTCTAAACCATCCATGCACCATGTCCCACATTAGAGGATACACTGAGAACCCACATGGATTGGATACATACTGTGTGAAATCATGTTACAATTGTGCAACATGGTTCTCTAAATAAATTTTGACGCATGTTTGTGCCTTACACACAGTTTGGATGACCAAGATGATGAGATGAACCCTTGAATAAAGACACTCAAGGACTGACATGATTTCTCCTTGGAGCCTCATGATTTCGATCATATATTTATAATCCAGTAAAATCAAACCATTCATGTTAAAAATGAACTATAAATGATCTATGCATTAAGAGGCTTCTCTATTACCACATAACCTTTCACATAATCTGTGATATAGAAGAATACCAACATAAAACTAAAAATTTAAATATGGAACACCCGATACTCGAGATAGAATCTATGAAAAAATATTAGAAAAAGTAAAATAATAAAATAAAAACATGGTTGTGAAAAATCTCCATACAATTATAATGGTTTTCCTTGAAATTCACACCATATCATATTGATAGGGAAAGAGACCCAATTCACACATTTGAACAATTTGATTCCACAAACAGAATGGGACCTTAAAAACCACCAAATAAAAACTCTCGCCTCTTATATAAAACAATCTATTAGAATATACACATTACTTAAACGATAATGAAAATCCTCAATCTATAAAATTTACATCATTTCAAAATAAATCCAATGACCAACTACCCAACTAATCATTAAGGGAAAAAGGAATCTTTAAGATAAAGATGACGGAATACCTCATCCAAAAGAAGGAGTTTTAATTGGTTTCCCAATAATTAGGGAGTTCTTGATGGGTGACCATCTGACATGAAACATAAAACAACAAGACATTAAACTAGAAATAAAACACACAACCTTCTAATCAACCACACATACATGACACACCATCAGAATCACTTCACTCTATCGTTATAGTTGTTCTAGATTAAGGATTTAGATGATAAACCTATGATATCCATTTTCACCCACAAATAAGAAGAAACAAGGAAAAGTAACATAATAGAACACAACACCACCCATGTATGGAAAACATAAAACATCTCAAAACAAAGGCTTTTTTTGAGGTAGAGGTTCATTGAATGTTTCACTACAACCATTCCAAAGTTGACAAAATTAAAAAAAAAACAGGGAGGTTAAATTGAGACTAGACCATAACCTTACACCTAAAAATGGGCTAGAGTGTCTTTAGAAAAGGTGGATGTGGCCCCACATTGCTTTCTGGAAACTCCCCAATATAACTTTCAAAATATACCCCACAGTCCATATGTATGACATATATTTGGGAATTATGGATAGGGAAACATATTATTATTAGTCATGGTGCATTGAAGAAACACCATGGTCCTATAACCTAAAGAAAAATGATGAAATATCATGATGTCTCTTATTTCCTCTTCTAGCATCACCATATTTAGACAAATTTCTGACTATCTTACAAGAATTCCCTTCAACACTCTTAGAATATAGGGGATGGTTGGAAGCCTCCATTAATCCTACTGTCCCAACATACACCCACACATTTTTTTCCAACATGTCAAACTAGGATGATAATCCAAACTATGACACCCTATACATCAAATATGGATGAATCCCATTCCAAATATTCCCGGATTTCAGAGAATTTTACTCAAAACATTAAGGATGATATGGAATTAATTTATGAATATCATGTAAAAAACCAACACCAATCCATCACCCAATATAAGACAACACATGTCTATAACCAACTTTACCCTCACTATCTTAGATAAATACTATTTAAAACTGATGCCTTTAATAACTCTTAATAGGGGACTTCTTAATGATTATTAAGACATAATTCTGTCAACCATATCCAACATGATCATTCGAGTATATATATGGTGAAACATAATATTAATGTCTTAGGAAACTCAAGGAAATTGTAGATCATTTTTATTTTCCACATCCACTCTTATACTTTTATTGGTTCTACTCAATCACAATAGATTGGTGGATTCAACTTCCCAAACCCATGATAATAGTCTATGGGTTCATCCTCTATGGTGTCTTCAAAATGTAAACCACAAGTATATGATTCTAAAATTTCTATCGAATATTTAAATAATAATCCCGAGAATGCAATAAATCCCAATTTTGAAACACGATCTCAATCATAAAACACCACATTGAAAACATTCACAAATAACCATAAATCATGCAACCCAACAACTGGTGACCACGTCATCACTATTTTTCCACAAAAAAACATTTCAAAAGAAAATATAACTTAATAAGTTTCATAATAAATAATGATTTTCCATGGAACCAAACACAGGTATATGCGCCGACCTACTTGAGAACCCATCAGCTCATCCCACCAATCATTATCATCCTCACATGAATCCTTACTAGTGAATTCTCATAAGTATACAAAATTTAAAAATAGGACTATAACATTTTATAAAATAAAATGTTCTACCATCTAAAAAAATTCTCAATCAATATCCATTTTAAAAATTCACTAAACATTTTAAAAATCGAGCAAAAACATTTTCATCAAAACCATTCCTTGAAAAAGTTATTTTCTATTTTTGTAAAACAAAAATTTCTATAATATAATCCCCATTTTACATAATTATTTTATATTAAGAGTTGTTTTCAATGGATTTCATGAAAAAAATTCAGAAAATGAATTTTACATATTCCAAAAACTAAAATATTCATTGGTTAATCTTGGTTTCCATAGTTTAAAATAAGGATTTAAAAATAATATCAAAATAAAAAATACTCAGAAAAATCACCCAAAGGGGGAACCTAGTTCCTATGGGAGACTAGGACACATGATTGAAAATAATATTCCAATCAAACCATAGTATTAGGGTGTCCTTTATGACAATTTCTGGTGCCATACATGGATTTCAAGGCCATTTATTCGATAACATTCACCTTATAATTTAAAAATGCAATAGAATAATATTTAATATTCCATTATATTTATATATATTAATATTTCTTGAATAAGGGTGAACCTTAATCAAAACGACTAAAAAGAATCTAAAGAATTCATAAATTCGATTTGATAATGGTATTGAAACCCTATCCATCCTTCTATTTCAATATATTTTAATATGTATTCATTTTTCATTTGAATAATTTTTTTATAGTTTAATCATATAAAAAAGTTTTAATGAGTCCCTCAACTAAATTATTAAATATATACTCCGCCCTCATATCATCACATGACATTTATCCTTATTGATTTAGTTAAATAGACCCATTTCTCAACTAAACTCCAAATTTCACAGTCAAGAAGTGATGGACTTCCCAAAATATTTTCTCTAATACCATTGAAAGGAAATATCATAAAGAAGCTTCAATGAAGAGATAATTTAAAATAAAAATCATATTCTTTTCTATATTTCTACACATCCAAAAAACAAATATTATTTATCATAAAATAATAAATATTATATAATAAATATTTTAAATGTAATTTTAATTATAAAAACACTATTATAAACCATTTTACCAATAAAAAGAATATGAAATGATTGTTAAGGATTATGTATAGCTTATTGTCTCTACAGAGTGAAACATTTAATTTTTCATAACAATCATTTTTGGAACTCAATTATAATGATATTAATGTTTTTATATGATATTAGTGAAAAAATAATTACTCTAGAATAATAATATCATGTCTACAATCTTACTATCCCATCATTTGGTAAATGATAATTTAGCCCATTAGTGCACATGGACTACTACATCAATAATGTTATGTGATTATTTATTTATTTATTTTATACATGGATGTTAAATATGATGAATTTATGAATATATATGATATGTATTATATAATAATTGTATTGTAATGATGAATTCATATATACCATTATTTAGTTCCATCTATTTTGAAAGTGAAAATATTATTAATTTTATGTATGACATTTCATCTTCATAAAAAGTGTATATAATTATTATTTTTCTTTCTTTATGTATGATTTTAAGTATTTATATAATGAATAAAATTGATATTTATATCTTGATTAATATTGATTAATTTTTAAAACCAAGTCAAATAAACTAGTATGAGAAGTATTTTCATTTAATTCACATAATAAAGTATTAAACAGATGAAAATTACAATTTTAATAATGTATTATTGATTTATGGGTATTTTTAAATATTGTATATGAATAATATATAGTTTTATAGTTATTACCATGAATGTATTACAAAATAATTATAATTTTTACTTTACTATACATGTTGTTAGAGTGGTATTGATTCATGGTTAACTCATGGTATGGGGTTTTCATCTCACAATTCATTATGTGAGAGAAATTCTATCTATACCACATGTTTCCAATATGTGTTGAATATAATACCCATGAATATAATTTTTCTATATTCTTGTAATGTTTTAATGATTCATATATATATATGATTATTTATTAAATGATAATTATGATTCAAATGATACTAATTTCGTAAGATGTTTAATGTTACAATCTTAATGATTTTAAAGATTTTATAGATTTATGATTCTAAAAATTAAAAAATATAATGTAATTATTTTGAAACATATGAATTTATATATACTCTTGTAATTTCATTAATATAAATTACATCCTTTAATTTGTTTCATCTTATTTACTCAATAGATCAAAATATATGTTTTTATTATAAACCATCTTCATTTATCTCTTATGTAAGAAATCGTTTTTATTCATTATCGAATATATATAAATATATTATAAATAATGATTTTACAAATACTTTATGATTTTTTGAAGTATTTTTTTACTAATTTTTATATTTTATACAAAATCTATTGAGGGGAATATTTTTAGTATATTCCAAATGATGTACTTTTTATATTTTTCAACATATGTATGGAAAGATTGTTTTTTATATTTTGTTTCACTTATTGATATTATCACCATCATGAATAGTTTTTTCATTGAATAATTCATCATATGTATACTTGGTAATTTTAAAAGAAATGTTTTTGCTTTATGTTTTCATAATGTTTTCAAATATGTTATTTCAAAATTGAAATGTTTTTTTCAAAAAAAATAATGATCATTCAATAGAGTTTCAACTTATCAATGTAAACAACCAGAGATTTAACTTATGCTTGAAGGGGGGTCTAATCCAAGCATATAATCTTTATTGTCTATGTAGCTGGATTATGTGTAATATTAAAAAATTAGTATGAAACCAATTTCTATAACTTTAGTTATACTCTAATTATATGATTAATGGTATATTAAACCTATTTTTTATTCATGAGTTATTATGTAATAATGTTTATTTAAAACCCTTTTATTTTCTCTAATTCTATTAGAATTATGATTTATTGTATTTGTAAATAAATATTTATTACTTTAATTATGTGATAGGTCAGACTTATTTCACCCTCCAAAGCATTATGTAATGATTGATATCTCATGAGATAAATAGAATTAGAAGGGGTAGAGAAATCAGTTTTGTAAAGTAATTTTTCATTAACTATAATCACGGGATTGAACCAAGACTAGTATGAATGTTTTGGGATTAAACCCATTTAACTATGAAAGTCCTGTAAATGATCAATTATTTCTAAGGAAACGATTTATTGATTTTGTGTATACCAAAATTGTATTAATTATAATTATATTATATTTTCAAATATGTTATTCTTTTAATCCAATTGTACTCTTTTATTGTGATCTTCCATTATTTATTCTATAGATCAATAATATGATCATTTATTTAGTGTTTTTTCAATATGTCAAATTCTTTGATAAATTTAACTTACACTTTTTATCAAGTCATTTTTAATGATCATTGATACATCAATTTATTATCATTACAATGATTCAGAGATGATCCATTATTATGTTTCATTTACCTAGGTTATGATTATTTTTTTTTAATAATAGAATAATTATAATGTTTCCTATTTATAAATAAAAAATGGGACATGATTTAAATATTTTATGATGCATGTATTTATGAATCCATGTTTCTAATGATTCAAGGACTAAATGATTATGGTATAAATTACTATGTAATGTAAAAAAATTATATTTTATTAGAGTTAATTTCTATATATAGAAACAATGGGTAACTATAGATTGAATTAGGGAAAAATTTAGTTATCATTTGGATTCTGGGATGATAAAACATTTGAAATAACTCATAGGGTTTGTATATTTATTTTATATATTCATAATTTTTTTGAAATTATTATTAATGTAAATGATTATAAAAATAGTGTCATCGAAGAATGTATAATGACTTAGAGTCATATAAATGAAATTTGATAATAATATTTTTTCCAACAGGGTTATTATTTTATACTAAATATTTTTTGGATTTAGTAAATGGTGTGAACCCAAAGGAATAATATTAAAGTTGAATTTTATAGACACTAATTTTATTTTCATCACGAGAAAAAAAAATTTGTGATATTGAATAAAAATTATTTAATCATTTTTCAAAAAAAATTAACAAAAATTAATCATATTTATATTACAATATGTTAACTTTAGGAACAAAAATCAATTCAATTCATCCATAAGGAAACCTATACCTTCTTTTAGTGAGTCTAATAATTCAATTTCCACTCAGTAATTGATCAGTATCACTAAAAATGTTAAATTGGTCTCCAATTTTTTTAACATGAAATGATTATATTTATATTCTATCATTTTCAATAATAATTATATCAATGGTGAACTCATATGAATAATATAATGGAAAAAATATGAAATTGAATCTATATATGTGGAATAATTTTATAGATCATTTCCTCACAATGTACATTACTAATAATTTCATATAAATGTTATGACATAATTTATTTATTTAAAATAGATGTGTTATAAATCTGTTGGTACATATAATAATATTAGATAAGTCTTATGATGTATGATTCTTGTATTATAATTCAACCATAATGTAATGTTGATTGATTATTAAAGGGATTAATATGAATTCCCCAATTGGTATTATCCATAATGGAATTAAATATCTATGAATAAATTTATTAATTACCTCTCATGGTGTATATATATATTATATTTATCCACAAATATCATGGTTTTATAACAAAACAAATATTGGATTTAATTGAAATTATATAAAATATAGAAAGATGATGATGAGAGTCCCTTTATTCTAAAAGTGTGGGAGTAAAAAAAAGGGGGAGCATACAAAAAAATTATATTATTTTTTCAGGAATTGAATAGTAGGTCATTAGAAAATCAAATAATTATTTATGGTATGATTTTAAATAATTATTAAAATAGAGAAAAAGACCAACAAAATGTCCCTCCCACAATAAAATATATTAAATGCAATGAGTTTTGTAATTATGATAATCACTATCTTAATAATAAAGTTAATTATGTGGATTGATTACAATAACCTGTTATGCATATATAAAATTTTAAATCTCATGTGATCACTATTTTGGAAGTGGGGGATGATACTGATATGTATAAGGGTAAATATACCATCCACTGTAGTACTGATAATGTATTTTTTAATACTGTACCTATGAAATATTTTATAACAAATGATTTGTATGTCAGTACTATAGTAGCACCTCAAAAATAATTTTTTTGTTCTTATTAAAAACCTAAAATGGTATGATGATTTTATAAAAATCCTATAATTCTTCTCCTTTTGATATTTTTCAGTAATCATATTCATAAATATAATATTATTACTCCTCTATTTGAATTTCACTTGACTTTTAGAATATATTGCATTTAATTAAATAAACCCCACATCAATTTTCCTGGATGGTGTGTTATGTTTAATATACTAAAGGAACATATTATAACATATTAGCGTGGAACAAAAATGTATTTCCAATTGAAATTACATCTATCATAAATATTATGATCCATATTCCTAATGGGATTTTTACTTCAATGGTTATGGAGAAACCCAACATCAATGATATTCATATTGTATAGCGGTTGATTTCTATATTTATATTTTAAATTTCAAGTCTTATACATGAAAATGAATTTGGATATTCATTTAACTCATACATATTGATAAAACTTTTTGTAAGTCTCCATATTGACTATACCTTATAAATCTATAATTTTTTTATAAATTTTTAAAAAATTATCATGTATTTATATACTATGAAATGATCATATTGGTATTGAATGATAGTTAATTCTTATATAAAATTCGGTGGGATCCAACTGATTTTATTTAGCTCAAAACAAAATGACACCCAAAGGAGTGTGTGGACCTAGTGATTTAATATTTAGTAATGGTAAATGATCCATAATGAGACAAAAAAATGTACATGTTATCTGTAACACCCCAAGCTTCCACGATATGCTTCTCTTTGAATAATACAATAGATTGTGTTTTATTCAACATCGATTTCTAACACACCACGACCAATAAAAATATCCATTATGAATAATAATAACCACATTTTGAAAATTTATAAATTTTATTTTTCAAAATGGACTTCTTTTTTGAATTCATAATATCAAATATATATATTGGTGAATTTTTGGAATCTTTCTGAAAACATACAATTTTTAATGAATAGTGAATGGCACAACATTATTGTTTAATATTGAATTTTTAATTAAATAAAAACATATTTTATTTAAATATATTTTCATTATAAATATATAAATATATCTAATATATGAACAATTTAATTCATCCGTCTCATTTTATAATAATATTAGATATATTAAATTTTAATGAACTTCTTACCGTCATTTACCCACATTCTAGGACAATTTTTAAATTTGCATAAAACATAATTTTACAACTAATATGAATTGAATTTCAAAATTTTGAGATACATGGTTGACATCAGTCGGTATAATGTGTTTCAAAAATATTAAAATAATTTTTTGTGAATAGTAACTTTTGACTTTAATTAACAACTATTAAAAGTAAATTGGGTAATTAAAGGTAAAAATGATATTATAATTACCCTAAATCATTTCTTAATTATCATTGATATGTTTATTTCAACCAAAATAAACATTTAGAATAATATATTATTCTTCTGGTCCACTTGGATTACATTATGACATTTATTATTATTTTATTTAAAGAAGAATTAGAAATGTTAAAATCAATTCTTAATAAGTAAAATTTTTCTAATATAGGGCTGTACATAAGATAAATTCTACAATAAATATTCATTATAAAACTATAAATAAATCTTATATAATGTTATTTTATTAATAATTTTTATTCATTAAAAAATTAAAATTATTTATGACACAATAAAGATGCAGTAATTACATTATTAATGAATGATTAAAATAATTAATATTATAAACATTCATATAAATATAAATTGAGAATATGATGTATTATACTAATTTTAGAGGTTAATATGCCATATTAGGGTAGATTAAATAAATTTTGATTGATGTGATAGGGTTTATGACTCACAAAAATAAAATACCAAATAGTGTCAAAATTGACATAATTGAGTTAAAAAAATACTGTATTATTAGTAGATATAATATTCTAAAATATATAAGGAATACATAAAGGAAATATATAACGATATAAATTTCAATAATGAACCATTTCAGGTAAACTTGGTTTTTTTCATAGGTTTAATAACCATTTATTATAATAATACAAAAATACTATGTAAAAGTTAAACTATTTAACAAAGAGTTAAATCTAAAAGATAAGGGTTAATATGGTGACCGAAACCTATCTAAAACATATTGGTTGATAAGGCATATACCCATCCCCCCTAGACTCGATACAAATTATTTTGGAGCCCTAATAACCAATATATGATAGTATAATAATATAACATTTCATGATTTTCAAAAACTAACCCTCATCTCTCTTACAAAAGGTTACTTCTCCTCCTCTCTAAATCACACATCCAAAACCATTTGGTTCGGCCAACCGGACCTAAAATGTCCTCCCAAATATTGTCCCTTATACCTAGAAGCATTATATTGAACATAGAACCAACCTAAAGATCCATTATGATTAACTCAAAAGGGAACACCCAAAGAAGGGGTAATAATTTCACCACCTCTTTCAACTTTATTTTTTTCTTCCACTTCATCTTTTTTTGTTTTTTCCATAAAAAAATAAATCCATTACCTTATACAAAAATTAATGTTATTATAAATATTTTACAACAATATTCATTATTATATCAATCCTATTAATGAAAAATCACCATACGTGCTTACGTACGACTTACCGTCTCTACGTCGTGGTGTAGTTTGTTATTAAAATACATAATTATTTACATGGGTATAATAATGAGAATAAATAATGTAAATAACAATTATAAAAATTTAATGATTAATTATATATGACATAAAGTGAAATTACATATGAGTAATGCATCAGTAGAATGATATTGTCCTTCATGCGTACGTACAGATTACCGTCTCCACGGACGTGGTGAAATTCATTCCCCATCATAACCATTCAAGATTAATTATCATTTTATGATTAAAAATAATTATTTTTAATAAAATAATATCATTATATATTGGAATATAATACATTGAATGAATAAGAAACATGTCTTATGTAACCCTGTATATAGAGGATAATGAATTAGGTAACACCCAAAATGAAGATACTACTAATATATTATTAACAAAACAATATAAGAAGATCGTATATGATATCATATAGAGGTATGTGGTAATTTTATATTTTAATAACAATTATTTTACTATTATACAGGAAATTAGCGTACCCTCAATCATGTAAAAGTACAATGTAAGGGTAAATTCTACAATCTCTTCATTATATGAGATTTTTTATACGTCTGTATCTACAAGGACCTCTTTATCATCCAGATACATGAATCTTAAAAATGTATTTCAAATTTTTTAATTATTTACTACACAATAAATTAAATTATTTTATACCCCCATTTTAATTTATATAATTTTTTTAAATGAATCCTTCCACCATTTTTCAAATAAGGTACTTTGTGACCTTTTTTTAAAAATACGGTAAAAATGGTTTTTATCATATAAAGTGGGTGCGGCTATTTTCAGCCATTATAACACCTTCAGAGCTTCCCTTTTAAATTTATTAAAATATTTTCAACATCAATGTTTTCTTTTATAATTACATGAATTTTAAATGATTTAAAAATATAAAGAGATATTCCTCTTAAATAGTTTTGATTTCATCTTTGTCAACATCCTTTGATGGATTTTAGACTTGTTTGAAGTTGTTTTATTACGATACAATATTAAATATTGTATTTAAGTTTTTATGATTTTTTTAACAGTGGATGTGTGTTTTTATACCATTTATGTTTTATGGTTAAAGTATAAAAACTTCATATGCCAGTTTTAATAAGATTGTTTATGTTCTATTCGAACCTTTTCATATGAGGAATGCATTAGATTGAGTATGTGACGGGTGGAGCCCTCTATAGCTCCTCGATGAATTGGTAGGTCTCTTGAGAAAAAAAATCTTCTTTTAATAAGGTCTTGACAAAATAATAGTTAATTCCTGGAATGAGAACATGACTAAGAGGTTATGATTTATGACATTATGCATTCTATCATTCTGAAATTGGATATTGATATTACATGTGATTATTCGGTTAGTAGAATATAAATGTGAATAATTAGATGGAATTATTTGATTTTTGTTTTCAATATTATGATGATTTTTATGTATAAAAGGCTTTTTTTAGTATTATATATTTCCTTAAATTTTTATTCATATTTATGAAATCTTCTGTTATATTTTTATATTTACTAAGCATCTGAGATCACACCTTTCTTATGGTTGATTTTCCCAATGATGTTAGGAAGTATATTAGGACTAACCTTTAGGGATTGTCTAAGGGAGATGAATTTGTTTAAAGTATACATATTTTTTGTCTTGTTAATTCAAATAAGTAATTTAAAACATATGATTGTATCTAGTACATCCAAGACTACTAAAATGTAAGGTTATTTAGGATTTGATCTATTGTGATCAAGCCTATGTTATGTAATAATTCACCACCTTTGGGTATCTAGCATCTAGGCATTGCAGTTGGTATAATAGGATGTTTAGTACAAAACATTCAAAATAGATTTAGAAAATCTTTGATTAGAGAACATCATCATAATATAGAATTTAAGGATTATTATATAAGAACATCCTAGAATATTGGTAATGTATAGATTTTGTGATTTTTTCAATAAATACATCCCAGCATGTATATTAGTAGGTAGAGGTAGCTCTGGAATAGATGTATCTAGGAGGGAAAACTCTGAAAAGGAGTTTTGGGCACAACTTGGGTTGTCCTAGTACACGACAACGGGCATTGTTGCACACTTGGTTACGACACTCCAGGGGGATACTATTAGGATAATTCAAATTTTATTCACAAACCATTTTGAGGGATTTATGAGTATATACATTCTCAATGAAAACATTTATATGATTATAATTATATCCACAAACTTCTCAATTTATGCTATGTGTTTTACAAGTTTTAAATAATGCAATTTGATACATAAAAAAATCTTGTGTATGCCATTGTTTAGAAATGGTTCCAAGTGGAATGAATGGAAAAAATATCAACACATGTAATCTATCTATGGATTTCCTTCATACTTAAGATTATTATATTGGAGCTCGTGATGCAACTCGTGCTGATCATTTTATCACCGTACTAGGACAACTCACTCAGGTTTTGAATAATAACATTACCCATATCGATCACCCCAATCCACAATGAGGAGGATCAATGTTAGACCACTTAATGAGGAAAAAAACCATAGAAATTAAATGGGACCTCAAATACATTTGTAGAGGAGAAATTGATATTTTCTTCATAGTAAATATTTCATGGTTTGGGATATAATGAAAAGGAAAAATTTGTCACGACAGTTTATCACCTCATAGGAGATGTTGACCAATGGTGGTCATAAAATAGGAACACCAAGGAGGATGTATATGTTTAAAATATATAATGGAGGGAGTTTAATATAATTATCATTGAAAAATAATTTCCACATGACCATTGTGTGGATATGTAAAGACAATTTATGAGTCTGAGGAGAAATGGGGATGAGAATGTCACAAAGTATGAGGCTAACAATATTAGATTAGAAAATTATGCAGCAAGTTATATATGTTACCCAAAGAGTATGATTTATCAATTCCTTGATAGTATAAAATAATATTCCTTATCGAGTATTAGTCTCACAATCTTTCCTATCATACGATGATATTTTCTCATCTACTATCAAGACATAAAAAGAATTCTATAATATCTTATAACATTAATGAAGAGAAATTGAGGATGAGATATTACGAACACTCTTGAAATAGAAATAAGGGGAATAAGGGAAAACATGAATTTCTATCCTGTAGTAAATGTGTGAATAAACACCCATGAATTTTTTTAATTGGAATGCGAGACTCATAAAAATGTGGTGAAAAATGCGACAACGATAGTGATTGAAATGGAAAGAAAGAGGCTACCAATATTTAACGCAATAACTGTAGGGAAATCAGGAATTATGTAAATGAAATTTTAACTCACCATGGAATCTAACCTCAAGAAATGAAACGGGAGAAAGGCCAAGCTTATGAGATCACTACTATGGTGGTTATATCTCTAAATGACGTGGTGGAAAGTGATTTAATGGTTTCCTCATATTTAGTCGTTGCATTATTTGATTATGGATTATCACATTGTTTCATATCAACCTTGTTTTCTACAAAAACTAGATATTTCAAATTTGATATATCAAGGATTGTGTCAGTCAAAACATTTAAGGGAAGTATGATTACAACAATGTTTTATGAATTAGTCCCCATTTGGTCATATAAATGTTCTTCATCTTCTGATCTCATCATCACACACAAGATGATATTTGATTTAATCCTCGGTATGGATTGGATTTCTGACCATGATGGGAAAGTTTATTTTAAAAATAAGTTATAAATTTCGATGTGGAAAAAGAGTACCTTATCTTTAGAGAAGAAATGTCACCACCTGGTTTGTATCTGGATCCACCCCCAGAGGCTCTAGAAAATTCAATTATTAGGGTGGTATAGAATGAAATAGTTATGGGTTAGGAAAGGAATGTTAAAATAAAGGAATAACATATTTTGAAAGAATATATTAATTTCATTCTATAGGATTTACAATGGACATCCTCAACAAAATGAAATTTAATTTTCAATTTATTTAATTTCTAGTTCAAGGCCAATATCAAAGACTCCTTATAGAATGCACACTATGGTATTAGTGAAACTAGGGAAACCACTAGAGTAATTTAGTAACAAAGGATTTATTTTCCTGAGTATTTCTCTATGGGGAGCCGTAGTCCATTTAATTTTTATAAATGATAGACATATTAGGTTGTGCATTGACTATAGGGAGATCAATGCTATAATAATAAATAATAATTATTCCTTACCTCGCATTGAAAATTTATTTGATCAAATTCATGAAGCTCAATATTTTTCAAGGATTTACCATCAATCTGGATATCAACAATAGTGTGTGAAGAAGGAAGACTCTCTGAAGAAAACATTTTTTAACAAGTATGGTCATTACTAATTTACAGTAATGCCTTTTCGACAGAATAATGCACCCTTAATCTTCATGGATCTAAGGAATAGAGTTTTCAAGTAATATGTTGATTAATTTGTAGTGGTATTTATTGATGATATTTTGGTATACACCAAAATATACGAGGATCTTGAAAATCACTTTTGAATTATTCTAAAGACTCTTTGAAGAAATTAATTATATGGGATTTTTAGCAAATGTGAATTCTGGCATGATTATATTTTTATTTCATTTCTATATGGCCTCTATGGATGGAAACTCTATCAATCATTAAATGACCATGAAGATAAAGGAATGGCCAGCACAGATGACTACACAAGAGGTACACAGTTTTATTGGTATAGAAGGATATTATCGGCATTTCATCCATAATTATTCCTGATAGGCTATCCCATTAACCCAGTTCACTAGTAAAGGGGAACAATCTGTTTTGAAAAAAGAGTGTGAAGGCTGGTATGAATAACTAAAGAGAATATTAAACAATTCTACAATGTTGACACTACCACTGGGGAATGATGTGTTTGTTATATATAGTGATGCATCCAATAAATGACATTGTTTTTTCTATATGAAGTATCATAGAGTAATTTCTTTTGTGCCACAGTGGCTAAAATTCATTTACAAAACTCTCCCACAAATGATGTGGAGTTAGAAGCTGTAATCATTGTTTTGATGATATATAGAAACTATCTCAATGATGAAAATGTGATATATATATATATATATTGATCAAAAGCGTTTGGAGTATATTATTTCAATGAATGAAATCTACATGAGGAATAGATGATGGCTTGAACTACTGAAATATTATGATTGCACTATACACTACTACCCATGGAAGGAAAATAAGGTGGTAGAATCTTTGAGCAGAAAGGATCATGGAATTTTGAACAAGATGAAAGTTTAAAGGGCTCATATGTAATGGATCTAGTAATGATGGATATGAGAATAATCATGGAAGGTGAAATATCAATACATTTTTGAATGGTTGTGAAAAAATATTTACTCGAGAGTATAAAATGTTCTCATACTGATGATGAAGAGTTAAAAAAAATTAAAGCTGTGAATGATGGGTGATTTAATAAATTCATATATATAGAAAGAATATTAAAATTTGGGAAGATACATTGTGTTACTGACATATGTGATCTAAAAAGGGAATAGTTGGATGATGCACAAATCTCTAATTTCTCTATACACCGTAGTAGCACTAAAATATATATATATTTTAAGGAACATTTTTGGTGGGACAACGTGAAGAGGGAGATTGTTGGTTATGTGTCATGATGCACGGATTGTCAAAAGGTTATGTTTGGATGACAACATCCAAAAGGAGTCATGCGATTTATTCCTATACATGATTATAAATTGTATGATATTAATAGGGACATTATCATGGGGAAAAAAATATATCACGAAGGAATGAATCAATATGGTAAATTGTTGATTTTCTTACCTAATCATCACATTTTCTTGCTATTAGAGAATATTTAACACTTAATCCTTTTAAAATACTATATAATAATGAATTTTTAAGACTTCATGGAGTACCTCTACTTATTTGTTTCTGATCTTGATCCCTATTTTACATCAAGATTCTAGAAAAGTCTTCAGAAGGCCCTAGATACTGAACTTCACTTGAGCACTGTCTACCTCCCTCAAACAGATGGACAATTAGAACAGACAATTGAATCCATATAAGACATGTTGAGATCTTACTAACATGACTTTCAGGTTATGTGTGATTAATATTTACCTATGGTATTATGTTCCTAAAAAATAGATTACATTCAACTATTTAGATGGAACCATATAAAGCGTTATATAGAATGAGATGTCACACACCAACTAGTTGAGATGTTGTTGGTGAAAGAAAAATTGTAGGCCCAAAACCTAATGAGGAAACAATAAAAAAGGGGAAGATTATCCAAACCCATATCATACATTCTCCGAGTAGGAAAAATAACAATTATGACAACTGAAGGAAGGATTTGGATTTTAAATTAGGTGATCATGTTTTCTTGAAGTATTATCCGAGAAAGAGTGTTTTAAAATTTGGTAAAAGGGGTAAATAAAGTCCCATTTACATTGTAACACCCCAATAATCCATGTTACACTTTTTTTTAATAATACAGTAGTGTTTGTTATACGCAACTTCAAGTTCTAACACACCACAACCAATCAAACAAGCTGTTATGAATAGGAATTCCCACTTTTTGAAATATTATATATTTTATCTTTCAAAATGGACTTCATTTTTGGATTTGGAATATCAAAATTAGCTTAGAGTGTTATTTTGTTATATTTCTGAAAACATTCAATTATTTATTAATAGTGAAATACATTGAGTTATAGTTTAAAAACAAAGATTTATTAAAACAATTAAATATTTTATTTATATTTATTTTAGGTCAAAATAGATAAATAATACTCATATAAGTTCAATTTAAATCATTTTACTCTGTTTATAATAAATTTAGATATATAAAAATTTTATTGAACTTTTCACCGCCTTTTATCCACCTCCTAGGAGAATTTTCAAATTCACATAAAACATAATTTTATTGCTTTTGTGAGTGGAATTTAAAAAATCCAAGAGATTTGGTTAATATCAGTAACAAAAATATGGTTCAGTAAGATGAAAATAAGTTTTGGTGTATAGTATCTTTTTACTTTTATTTACCACTGTTAACAGTAAATAGTATTTTTAAGGGTAAAAATGATATTATTATTACCCTAACAAATATCCTAATTCAATTGAAAAAATATGACCATAAAAAACCTTATGAAACAACAATGAACCTCTTTTGTCCACTTGGATTAGATTATGAAATTTATTATTATTCAATTCAAAGAAGAGTTAAAAGGGATGAAATCAAAGTTTAATAACTAAATCATTTTTAATATAGGGTTATACAGAAGATAAACTTGACTATAAATATTCACTTGAAAAATAAATCAATTTCCTACATAATGGTATTTTATTTATATTTTTTAGACATTCAATAGTTAATTTATTTATGACACAATGATGATGTAGTAATTACCTAATTAATGAAATATTTAAATAATTGAAATTATAAATATTTTAATAAATTTAATTTGAGACTTATTATGAATTAAAATAATTTTCTAAGTTAATGTGACATATTATGGTTGGTTATATGAATTTTATTTAATGTAATAATGCAATTATGAATTTAGGAAAAACAAAATTGCAAAAAGTGTCCAAATTGACACAAAAGAGTTTTTAAAACAAATATTATATTATTAATTGATATTATATTCATGAAATTATATGGTTCATAAAAAAGACATATATAGTGATAGTTTTATCATTAGGGAACCACATGGGGTTCACTTGAAAATATATTGAATGTTTGTTAACCATATAATATAAAAATACAAAGAGATATGGTAAATGTCAAACTATTTAACTATGAGTAAAATATAAAATATAAAGTTAATATAGTGACTCGAACCCATCTAAAACATATTTTTTGTGTGGTTTTAGTCCCATACCCACCATATCCTTTATATACTCCACTATTAATCCATTAAAAAATGAAAATTATTTTATTATTAAATAATATTTCTATCTTTTCCTAAGGTTCCTCTCACCCCTCTTATAAAAGGGCACTCCACATTCTCTCTAATTTTATCTTTCAAAGCCATTGGGATCGGCCAAACTCTAACCAAATACCATATCAACTATCCTGACTTCGTCCTAGAGGCCTTACTTTTGTAATAAAGCCATTGTTTGGAGCCCTTTCGTCAAATCAAAAGGAAAGAATATGAAGATAAGGTAAATATTTCATCGCATCTTTCAAGTTCCATTCTTCTTCCAGTTCCTTTTTCTTTGTTGTTTCCATTCTAAAATAATAACTCCATTATATTCTTGCGTACGTATGGCTTACCGTCTCCATGTCATGGTGTAATTGAAATTCAATACATTATTATTTGGATGGGTATAATAATGATGTATAATTGAAGTAAATACTAAATATTACATGATAATTATTCTTTATATATGATATACCACCCATTTATATATTATTTTAATATTAATAGAATGATATAGTCACTTGTGTGTACGTTTGGATTACCATCTCCACGAAGGTGATGAGATTCATTCTCCATCGTATCAATTCAACACTAATTTTCATTAGATGACCAAAAATAATGTCTAAAGAATTGATATCTTTTTAGATATTAATATGATACATCCCATCCATAGAATATATTACTAATAGAAAAAATAATATAATGGAAAATGAATTTGTTAACACCCGAATCAACGATAATACTAAAATATTATTAGAAGAACAATGTTAAAAGATCATATATGATATAATATTAATGTATATGATTCTTGTATAATTTAATAACAATTATTTCACCATTATATAGGAGGCTAACCTACCCTCGACGAAGGAAAATTTCAAGGTAATGATTAATTCTACAACCTCTTCATTATTCAAGGTTATTTATAAATAATTATCTACAAGGACCTATTTATCATCCACATCCATGTTTCTTAAGAATATATTTCAAAAAAAATTAATATTTAATAGATAATTTTATAGAGTCATTTATATCATTATTTGACCTTATATGATTGTTAATGTTATATTTCCATCATTTTTCAAACAAGGTACCTTTTGACCTTTTCCACAAAATTAAGGTAAGAATGTTTTATTAACTTATATGGCGGGTGTAGATATTTTTTGCTGATATAATAATGTAGAACCTTCATTTACAATATTATAAGAATTTTTTAAAAATAAATGAATTCTATAATAATTGTATGAATTTTAAATTATTTCAAAATAGTAAGTGATAATTCTCTAAAAAATGGTTTTGATTTCATCTTTGTCAACATCCTTTGATGGATTTTAAGTTTATTTGAAGTTGATTTATTATGATACAAAAATTCCATATTCTATTGATGATTTTTTTATTTGTTTTACTGTGTATATGTTATTTTTATACCATTCATGGTTTATGGAAATTGTATTGACATTTCATATGCTAGTTTTAATACGAATGTATAAGTTATTTTTAATCCTTTTCATATGAGGAATGCATTGGACTTATTAAGTGATGTTTGGAGCCCACTATAGCTCCTCGATGCATCGGTATGTCTCATGAGACAAACTAGTGTCTTGACACAAGGCCTTAACAAAATCTTATTTTAGCCTTAGCATTAGTCTGTGACTATGTAGTTATGAAAGTCTGGCGTTATGAATTCCATCATTATGAAAGAGGCTATTGATATTTCATGTGATTATTCGACAAGTAGAATATCGTTGTGAGTATAATAATGGAATTATTTGATTTTATCATTTCTATATTATGCTAATGTTCATGTTTAATGGGATTTTGATTTAGTCTTATACATTGTGTTAAATTTTTATGCTTATTTATTAATGTTTACGCTATATTGTTATCCTTAATGGTCATCTGAGATCACCCCTTTCTATTTTTATTTTTCCCAGGATGCAAATAAGTATTTTATGACTGGCCTGCAAGGATAGTATATGGATCTCAGTGTTGTATATGGAAACAATGTTTTTGTTATTTTACATTTTATGATATAATTTAATCCTTATAAATTTATCTAGTACATCCAAGGGTAATATACTAATCGGTATTTTGAGACATGATCTTTTGTGATCCGGACAATTTTATGTTATGATGCACCGACTCTAGATAACTGGGGTCAGGGCATTATAGTTGGTATAAGGGGAAGTTTAGTACAAACCTTGGAAATTAGATTTAGATAAAATTTCATTAGAGCACATAGACCTAAGATAGTCTTTCAGGATTAGTATAGACGAACATTCTAGAATTTTGGTATTGTAGTGATATTTTGTGCTTTCCAAGAATTAAATCCTTGTCCGAATATGAGCAGGTAGAGGCATCTCTAGCACAGATGTACGTAGGGGTAAAACCCAAAAGCACCTCTTTGAGCTCGACTCAAATGGGAACATGTGCACGACAAAGGGCCTTACTACACTCTTGGTTAAGACACTCCTGGGGGATATGCTTAGGATAATTCTAATTTTCTTTACAAACCATTATGAAGGGTTTATGAGTATATACTTCGTCAATGAATTTTTTTTGATGATGGATTATATCCATAAATTGTTCAATTTATGTCAACTGTTTTACAAGTTTGGAATTATCTATTTCAATTTATAAACTAATCTTGTTTATGCCATTGTTTAGAAATGTCACCTAGTGGAAGGAATGGAAACTGTATCCATGCATACATTCCGTGTAGGGATTTCCCTCCTTCTCAAGAAAATTATAGTGGTGATAGTGTTATAGCTGGGGCTAATCATCATATCTCCATACTGGGACAACTCAATCAGGTTATGAATAATAACCATACCCATATGGAGCACCCAAATCCATAGCATGGATGTTCACTGTTAGATCACTTCTTGAGGCAACAACCACCTACATTAAATGGCAGTAAAAATCCATTAGTAGTTGAGCAATGGATAAATTAATTAGGGAAAATATTGCACACCTTGGGAAGTAGTGAATGGGAAAAATTAGTCATGGCATTTTATCGCCTCATATGAGATGTTGATCAATGATGGTCATTAATTAAAAACGAAAAAGAAGATGATGAAGTATAAAATATGGAATGGAGGTTGTTTAAATTGATTTTTTAGAAAAATAAATTCCACGTGACCATCGAGCAGATATAGAAAGGAAAATTCTGAGTCTGTGACAAAAGAAGGATGAGAATGTCTCAAAGTATCAAGCTATGTTTATAATGATAGCGAGGGATGCATCAGATTATATATGTAACCCAAGAAGAAAGATTGATCGTTTCCTTGATGGGTTTAACCATTTCCCTGTCTAGAATTATTCTCTCAATCATTATCATCATATGAAGATATTGTCTTATGTTTTATCAAGATAGAAAATGAATATTCAATGTCTTACTACATTAATGCAAAGCAAGAGAAGAAGAGATCTATTGAACACTCTGGAAATGGAAAGAAGGATAAGAAGCGAAAATTTGAATATAAATCTTGCAGTAAATGCGGGAAGAAACACCATGGTACCTCCCAGAAGGGAATGGGAGTCTATTACAGGTGTGGTGAATGAGTCCACCAAGCTCATGATTTCAAGGAGAAGAAAGAGGTTGTCGATGTTGAATTCTACAATTGGAGATAAAGGGAATTATGAAAATGAATTTCATAAGAGTTATGGGAACTTACCTCAAAAAGGCCAAGGGATCAAGGCCATGTTTATGTTATCAATATTGTGGAGGTTGAATCTCCGAAAGACTTGGTGGTAGGTAATTTAATGGTTTCCTCAAGTTTAGAAAATTCTTTATTTGATTCTGGATCATTGCATTGTTTCTTATCTTCCATGTTTTCTATGAAAATATGATATCTACAATTTGATTTATCAAGGGAGTTTTCAGTCAAAACACCTAATGGTAGTATTATCAAAATAAGGTTTTGTGAATCAGTTCCCATTAGAGCATATAAATGTTATTTCTCTACTAATATCATATTCATACCCATGATTAAATTTGATATAATCCTCTGTATGGATTGGTTTTTATACCATGATGCAAAAATTTGTTGTATGAATAATGAGGTTACTATTTTTGATGATGATGAAAATGAACACCTTATCATTTGTGCAGAATCATCTCCACCTAATTCTTATATAGATCCACCACCAGTATCTCAACTAAACTAAATTATTGTGGATGAAGAGATTGAAATAACTATGGGTGAGGAAAGGAATTTCCAAATAGAGTACGTACCTATTCTGATATAATATTTTTATGTGTTTCTATAATATTTACCTGGACATCCTCCAAAATGAGAAATTGAGTTTTCCATTGATTTAATTCTGGGATCAAGGCCCATATCGATTACCCCTTTTAGAATGGCCACTATGGAATTAGTGGAACTAAAGAAACAACTAGTGGAATTGAGTAATAAAGGATTTATTTTCCCTAGTGTTTCTCAATGGAGAGCCCCTGTCCTTTTTGATATGAAGAAACATGGATCTATGAGGTTTTTCATTGACTATAGGGAAATAAATGTTATAACAATAAAAAGAAAGTATCCCCTACCTCACATTGATGATTTATTTGACCAAATGGATGGATCTCAATACATTTCAAAGATTGACCTTTGATCTTTATACAATCAGTTGTTAATGAAGAATGAATACATTCTGATGACCACATTTCGAACTAGGTACGGGCATTATGAGTATACAGTTATTCCTTTTGGGTTGACTAATGCACCCTCTATGTTCATGGATCAAATGAATAGAGTTTTCAAGGAATACCTTGATGACTTTGAAGTGCTATCAATTTATTTTATCTTGGTATACTACAAAAGCTACAAAGATCATGAAAATCACCTGAGCATTATCCTGAAGACTCATAGAAGACACGAAATATATGGGATGTTTAGAAAGTGTGAATTCTGGATTCATGAGATTTTTTTTATTGGCCATATTGCCTCCAAGGATGGAATCTCTGTTGATCGTTCTAAGACCAAATAAGTCCAAGAATGGCCAACACATATGAGTATAAAGGAGTTACATCTTTATCTTTCTTAGTAGGTTATTATCGAAGTTTCATCCAAAATTTTCCCTGGTTGGCTAACCCATTAAGATAGCTCACACGAAAAGGGGTTAAATTTGTCTTGACAAATGTGTTTAAAGAATATTTTAAATAATTGAAGAGAATATTAGTCAATGATCCTATTTTGACTCCACCATCAAGGATTGATGGGTTTGTTATGTATAGTGATGCTTGAAAGAAAGGTCTTGGTAGTGTCCTTATACATAATGATAGGGGTGTTTCCTATGCATCATGACAGCTAAAAATTCATGAGCAAAACTATCCTACTCATGATCTTGAGTTAGTAGCTGTAATATTTGATTTTCATATTTGGAGAAACTATATCTATGGTGAAAAATGTGAGATATATACCGATTACCAGAGTTTGAAGTATATTTTATCACAAAAAATAACTCAACATGATGCAAGGGATATTGCTTTAACTACTCAAGGATTATTATTGAACTATACACTACCGCATGAGGAATGACAATAAGGTGGAAGATGCTTTGAGTAGAATGGGTCACAGTTTTTTGAACAAGATGAGTGTTGAAAAGAATCCTATATACATGAATGTAGTAAAGATACATATAGGGATAACCATGGAAGGTGAAACATCAAAACATTTTCAAATGGTTTCCAAACCATCTTTACTAGAAAGGATAACGAGTTATCATACTGGTGATGAAGAGTTTCCAAAAATATTATAGCTCTGAATGATGGGAGATTGAGTGACATTGTGTATGAAGATGGAATTTTGAAATTTGGAAAGAGACATTGTGTTCCCGATATACCTGATCTAAAAATGGAATTGATGGATGATGCTCATATTTCCAATTTCTCTATACACCCAGGGATCACCAAAATGGATAGAAATTTGAAGGAACGTTTTTGGTGAGGAAACAAGAAAAGGGAGATTGCTGATTTTGTATCCAGATGTATTATTTTTCAAAATGATAAATCCGGAAGGAAACATCCTAGAGGAGTCTTGGAGCCTCTTCCTATACTTGAGTGGAAATGGGATAATATTATGATTTACTTTTTCATGAGACTACGAAAGACTCCTAGAAATAACGATGCAATATGGGTCATTGTTTATTGTCTTACCATGTCAGCATATTTTCATGATATAAGAGAAGATTTACCTCTTTAAGGACTAGAAAGACTGAATATTAATGATGTTTTTTGACTTTATGGAGTACCACTATCAATTGTTTCTAATCATGATCCCATTTTTATAGAAATATTATGGAAAAGTCCTAAAAAATCCATGGATACTAAAGTCTGTTTGAGAACTTCCTACAACCCCCAAACTGATGGACAATAAAAAAGGACTATTGAAACCTTAGAAGACATGTTGAGATCATGATCACTTGACATTCAAGGTATGTGGGATCAATATATACCTTTGGTAGAATTTTCCTCCAACAATTGCTTCCATTCAAGTATTCAGATGTTACTATATGAAATGTTATACGGAAAGAGATGTCACACACCAAATTATTGGAATGAAGTTGGTTAACAAAAACATGTTGGCCTAGAACATGTGGAGGAAAAAATAGAATAGGTGAAGGTAATCCAAACCAACATCAAAGCAGCTCAAAGTAGGCAGATGTGTTATGCCGATAATCCAAGGAAGGATTTTTTTTTCAGGAAGGAGATCAGGATTTCTTGAAGGTATCTCATTGTAATGGTGTTATGCATTTTGGTAGAAAGGGAAAATTGAGTCCCAGGTACATTGGACCTTTCGAAATTTTAGAATGAATTGGGGTTGTAACTTATTGTTTGGCAATGTCGCCATGTATCTACAAAGTTCACGATGTATTACATGTATCACTGTTGAGAAAATACATTCCTGACCCAATGCATTTACTCAACTACAAGGAATTAGAACTCAAACCTAATCTTTCTTATTGTGAAGAGCCTTTCAAGGTTCTTGACACATGAAAACAAGTGCTGATAAACTGGACAACTCGTCTAGTAAAAGTTCTTTGGAGAAACCATAAGATAGAAGAGGCAACGTGGGAACCCAAGGAACATATGATGAAGAACCACCTGAGAATTTTTATACAGTAATATTCTAGAAATTTCTATAATGAAATTATTTGAAGGTGGGGGGAATGTAACACCCCAAGCTTATAGGGTATGCTTCTGTTTGAATAATACAGTAGCGTGTGTTGTATGCAACTTCATGTTCAAACACACCATAACCAATCAAACTAGCCGTTATGAATAGTAATACACAAATTTTGACATTTTATAAATTTTATCCTTCAATATGGACTTCGTTTTTGGATTTGGAATATCGAAATTATCTTAGGGTGAATTTTTTTATTTTTCAGAAAACTTTCAACTTTGGATGAATAGTGAAAAACACTAAGTTATAGTTTAAAATCAAATAATTATTTAAATAATTATTTATTTTATTTAAATTTATTTTAGGTCAAAATAGACACATAAAACCTATATAAGTTCAATTTAATTCATTGGATTTAGTTTATAATAATTTTAGATATATAAAAAGTTTATTAAACTTTTCACCGTCTTTTACCCACCTCCAATGAGAACTTTCAAATTCACATAAAACATAATTTTACCATTTATGTGAGTGGAATTTTAAAAATCCAAGAGAAACGGTTGATATCAGTAATAAAAATTTGGTTCAAAAAGTTGAAAATAATTGTTTGGTGAATAGTAACATTTTACTTGTATTTACAACGATTAAAATTAAATAGGATATTTATGGGTAAAATGATAATATTGTTACCCTAACACATGTCTTATTTCTATTAAATAAGTATAATTCAACCAAATACAACCTTAGGAATAAAATATTACCATATTTGGTCGACATGGATTAGATTAAAACATTAATTATTATTTAATTCAAAGAAAAGTTAAAGGAGTCAAAATCAAAGTTTAATAACTAAATCATTTTTAATATAAGGTTATACAAAAGAAAAATTTGACAATAAATATTAATTTGAAAGATACAAATATTTCCTACATAATGATATTTTATCTATAATTGTTAGACATTAAATATCTTAATTTTTTTATGACACAATGATAATGCAGTAATTACCCAATTAATGAAATATTTAATTAATTGACATTATAAATATCCAAATAAATGTGATTTTTGAATTTTTTTGAATAAATTTTTTCTATGATAATATGATATATTAGGGTTGGTTAGATTAATTTTATTCAAAGTAATATTTCTTATTCTGAATTTATAAAAACAAAATACCAAATAGTGAAAAAATTGACATAAAAGAGTTTTTAAAACAAATATTATATTATGAATTGATATTCTATTCCTTATAATGTATGGTTTTCCCAAAAGACTTATATAATGATAGGTGTATCATTAATGAACCACTTGGGGTTCTCTTGGATGTATATAGTATGTTTAATAACCATATAATATAAAAATACAATGTGACATGGATAATGTCACTCTATTTAACTAACAGTTAAATATAATAGATAATGTTAATACAGTGACACAAACCTATCTAAAACCTATTGGTTGTGTGGTTTTAGACCCATCCCCACCTAATACTCTATATAATCTTATTTGGGGATTTTATAAACCGAACATAACTTTATTATAAAATAATATTTCTAGCTTTTTCAAAGGTTCCCCTCACCCCTCTTATAATAGAGAACGCCCCCTTCTCTCTAATTCACACGATAAAATCCATTTGGCTCGGCGAAAATCTTCCCAAATACCCTCTCACTTATCCTCCATTCATCCTAGAGGCCTTCCATTAGTCATAAATCAAACCTATGGAGCCCTTTTTATCAAATCAATAGGAAGAACCCGAAGAAGAGGTAAATATTTAATCAACTCTTTAAAGTTCCTTTCTTCTTCAACTTTCTTTTTCATTATTTTTTCCATTCATAAATAAAAACTCAAGTATCTTATATATAATTTGATGTTATTATAAATATATTACTACCAAATTCATTATCATATCCATCCTTCAAATGACATGTCACCATGCGTGCGTAGGTATGGCCTACCGTCTCCATGTCGTGGTGTAACTGTTATTAAATATATTATTATTCAGATAGGTATAATAATGATGTATAATTGATGTAAATAATAAATATAACATGATCATGATTCTTTATATATGATTTACCATCCAATTAATACTATTTTAATATCAAAAGAATTATATTTTTCTCAAACGTACGTACGGATTACCGTCTCCACAAAGGCGATGAGATTCATTCCCTATCGTATCATTTAAAGACTAATTTTTTTAGATGATTAAAAATAATGTTTAATGACTTTGTATCACTCTTTAAAGTATTATGATACATCCCATACAAAACCAATTTGACTCACATAACAACAAATATAAAGGAAAATGAATCTGTTAACATCCAAAACAATGATAATACTAATATATTATTAACAAAGAAATCTAAAAATATCATATATGATATAATATTAATGTATATGATTATTCTATAATTTAATAACAGTTATTTCACCATTATAAAGGAGGTCAACCTACCATCGAATAAGGAAAAGTAGAAGGTAAGGGTTAATTCTACAACCTCTTCGTTATTCATTGTTGTTTATATGTAATAATCTACTGGGACCTCTTTATCATCCACATCCATGATTATTAAAAATATATTTCAAAACATTCATACTATTTAATAGATAATGGGTTAAATTCACTTATACACATATTAGAAATTATATGTTTTTTAAGGGAATCTTTCTTTCGTTTTCCAAACAATGTATTTATTGACCTTTTCGACAAAATTAAGGTAATAATGTTTTCTTAACATATTTGACGGGTGTGGATATTTTTGGCCATTATAAAAACTTGGAAGCTTTCCTTAGAAGATTATAAGAATATTTTCAAAATAAATGTTTTATTATACAAGTATACGACTACTAAATTATTTCAAGATAGTAAGATATATTTTTTTTAAAAAAGGGTTTTGATTTCATCTATGTCAAAATCCTTTGATGAATTTTAATCTTATTTGAAGTTGATTTATTATGATACAAAACATCCATATTGTATTTAAGGATTTTTGATATTTTTGACTATGGATGTGTTATTTTTATACCATTCTTGGTTTATGGATAAAGTATAGAAATTTTGTATGCTAGATTAAATATGAATATTTATGTTATGTTTAAACCTTTTTATATGAGAAATGGATTGGACTTAGTAATTGATGGGTCGATCCCACTATAGCTCCAAGATGCATCGATATGTCTCATGATACAAAATAGTGTATTTGGAAAAGGCCTTGAAAAAATCATATTTGTAGTCTTGGCACAAATCCTTGACTATGTGGTTATGAAAGTCTGGAATTATGAATTCAATCATTATGAATGTGGCTATTGATATTTCATTTGATTATTCGACTAGTAGAATATACATTGCATAAATTAAATGGAATTATTTGATTCTATCTTTTCCATATTATGCCGAAGTTCATGTTTAAAAAGATTTCGTTTTCTTCTTATACATTTCCATAAATGTTTATGCTTATTTATGAAAGTTTCCGCTATATTATTATCCTTACTGAGCTTCAGAGCTCACCCCTTTCTATGATTTATTTTTCCAAGGATGCGAAGAAGTTTATTATGACTAACCTGTAGGGATAGTATATGGATATTAGTTTTGTATATGGAAACAATGTTGTTGTTGTTTTCCAATTTTTTATGTAATGTAAACCTTAAAAATGTATCTAGTACTACCAAGGCTACTAAACTAATCAGTCTTTCGTGACTTGGTCTTTAATGATCATGCCAATGTTATGTAATAATGCATTGACTCATGGTAACTAGGGTCATGGCATTACATACATGATTCCTTTAAAAATTCTAGAATGTATGGTAGTTTTAGCTTATCATATGGAAATGCCGCCAAGTCCCTCCAAAGTTTATGATGTGTTCTATATATCACGGTTGAGAAAATACAGGCCTTAACCAATGCTTGTACTCACCTATGAAGAAATAGAACTGTAACCTGACCTCTCATATTGTAAAGAAATTATTAGAATTAATTATACAAAAGAACAAGTAATGAGAAACCGGACGACTCATCTAGGGAATGTTCTATGGACATACGATAAGATGAAAGAGGCAACATGGGATCCCGAGGATCATATGATGAAGAACCACCCAAATATTTTTATGTAGTAATATTCTAGAATTTTTTTGGACAATATTAATTAAAGGAGGGAAAATTTTAACACAAAAATATTCCCCTATATTCCTCTCTTTAAATAATTAAATTTCTTGCATTGTATGCAACATCAAGTTCTAACACACCACGACCAATCAAACTATCCACTATGTATAGTATGACCCACTTTTTAAAATATTATAAATTATATTTTTCAAAATATAATTCATTTTTTTATTCAGAGTATCAAAATTATGTAAGGGGGAATTTTTGGTAGCTTTCTAAAAACATTGAATTTTTGATGAATAGAGAAAATTAATGCATTATTGTTCAAAATAGAAATTTTATTTAAATAATTATTTTTTTAATTAAAATTTATTTTATGTAAAAATAGATACATACTACATATATACGTTTAATTTAATTCATTAATTTCATTTTATAAAAATATTTGATATATAAAATTTTATTGAACTTTTTACCGTCTTTAACCACCTTCTAAGAGCATTTGCAAATTTGCCTAAAATGAAATTTTACTACTTCAGTGAATTGAATTTAAAACATCTGAAGGACACGGTTGACGTCAGTATGTAAAATTTTGTCCAATAATATCAGAATAATTTTTGATGAATATTAATTTTTGACATTTAGTTACCATGGTTAAAAATAAAAATGGTAATTAAAGATATAAACGGATATTATAGTTACACTAACACATAACCTACTTCTATTCAATATGTTTATTTCGACCAAAATAAACCTCATTTAAATAATATGATTCTTTTGGTCTACTTAGATTAGAATAGGACATTTATTATTATTATTTTTAATGTAGAGTTAAAAGTATTATAATCAATTTTTAATAGATAAAACTTTATTAATATAGGGTTATACCTAAATCAAATTTGACTATAATTATTCATCATATATCTAAAAATAATTCCTAAATAATGATATATTGTTTATAATTTTTACACATTAAATAATTAAATTTATTAATGACACAATGATGATGCAGTAATTAACTTATTAATGAAAGATTAAAATAAATGATATTATAAATATCCAAACTAATGTAAATTCAGACATCTGATGAATTAAACTAATTGTATATATTAATATCTCATGTTACAGTTGATTAAATAAATTGTTTCTTAGTGATAATGTTTTTCTGACATTAAAAAAATAACAAATTGTGTCAAATTTGACATAATTGTGTTATTAAAACAATTACTATATTATTAATTGTTATAATATTCATAAATATATAAGGATTGTCCAAAGGACTTAGATAAGGTTGTATATTTAAAAAATTAACCACTTGGAGTTCTCCTGAATTTTTATAGTCTGTTTATTAACCCTTTATATAATAATACAATAATACAAGGTAAAAGTTAAACTATTTAACTATGAGTTAAATCTAAAAGATAAGGTAAATATGGTAACCCAATCCTTTCTAAAACCTATCGTAAGAGAGGTTTTTGATCTATCCCCACCTTATTCTTGAAAAAAATTATTTTGGATCCATTATAAACCAAATATGATTGTATAATAAAATAATATTTCAATCATTTTCTAATGTTACCCAAACCTCTCCTATAAAAGGGAACATCACTTTCTCTAAAAATAACACCTCCAAATCCATTTGTCTTGGCCAAAACATGCTAAAATATCCACCCAACTACCCTTAATTCTACTTAGAGTCCCTAAATTGATCTGAAATAAATTCTAAAGTGACCTTTTGATATACATAAATAGAAACACCCGGAGAATGTGTAATAATTTCACCACCACATTCAATGTTCTTTTCTACTTCTACTTCCACATTCATTGTTGTTTGCGTTCCAAAATAGAAAATCATGTACCTTAAACATAATTTGGTGTTATTATAAATATTTTACAACCTTATTCATTATTCTATCCATCCTATGATTGAAAAGTCACCATACAAGTGTGTATATGTCTTACTGTCTCTACGTCGTGGTGTAGTTTGTTATTCAATCCCATAATTATTTGGATGGGTACAATAATGAGTATAAATGAATTAAATAAAAAATAAAAAATTTAATGATTATTTATATATGATGTACCATCTAATTACATATAATTTAAACATTAATAATATGAAAGTGTTGCTCGTGCGTAAGTATAGATTACAATCTCCATGAAGACGATGAAATTCATTCCCCATCATATCCATTCAAGAATAATTTTAATTTATTGATTAAAAATAACATTTAATATCATAATATCATTCTGAATATGAATCATATACATGTTATTTATAACAAACATGGCTTATTTAACCAAACATATAGAGGAAAATAAATTAGTTAACACCAGAAATGATGATACTACTGAAAAAATATTTAAAAAGAAATATTAGAATATCAAATATGATATCATATTTATGTAAATGGTTATTTTATAAATTAATAACAATTATTTATATATTATAATGTAGTTTAACATACCCTCGATCAATGAAATGTACAGGGTAAGTTTTAATTCTACAATCTCTTCATTATCTGAGGATGTTTATACGTGCATATCAACTTGGATGTATTTATCATCCACATTCGTGTTTCATAAAAATTTATTTCAAAACATTTTTACTATTTACTAGACTATGGTTTAAATTCCTTTATACCCTCATTTGTATTTTTATAAAAAAATTGAAAGGAATTATTCCATCTTGTTCCAAACAAGGTTCTTTACGTCCTTTTCGAAAAATTAAGTTAAGAATGTTTTTAAATTTTAGGGAGGGTGTTGATATTTTCAACCTTAATTACACCATATAAGCTTCACTTATATGTTTATAATAATATTTTCAAAATAACTATTATATCTTAAAATTACACAACTTTTAAATAATTTAAAAATATAAAGATATATTCCACACAAATAGTTTTTATTTCATCCCTGTCAATATCCTTTGATTGATTTTACATTTGTTTGTTCTTTATTGGATTTTAAATAGTCTTCTATATTGTATTGAAGGTTTTTTGATATTTTTTACTATGTATGTGTTATTTTTATATGGATAACATATTAATATTTCTTATGCTAGTTTTAATATGAATTTTTATGTTATGTTTCAACCTTTTTTATGAGGAATGCATTGGACATAGTTAGAGATGGGTGGAGCCTTCTATAGCTCCTCGATTCATCGGTAGATCTCATGCGAAAAACTAGTGACTACCACAAGGCCTTGAAAAAATATTATTTCTAGTCATGGAATGATGCATTGACTAAGTGGATATGATTTATGACATTATGCATTCCAACATTATGAAATTAACTATTGATATTAAATGTAATTATTCAACTTTTAGAATATCAATGCGAATAAAAAATGGCATTATTTGATTTATAATTGCCATATTATGTTGATATTTATAATTATAAGGCTTCTATTTTAGTCTTATACATTACCATAAATTTTTATGATTATATAGTAATGTTTCTTCTATATTTTTATCCTTACTAAGCATCTGATATCACCCCTATATTATGTTTGATTTTAACCAAGATGTGAAGATGTATATTATGATAACCTGAAGGGATAGTCTTAGGGGTATGAATTTTTAAAAATGATACAAAATTTGTTTTTTTTTCAATAATGTAATGTTAAACTTAATTATTTTAATATAGTTCTTCCAAATCTAATAAACTAATCGGTATTTTGGTATTTGATCCCTTGTGATCATGCCAATGTTATGTAATAATGCACCGAATCTAGGTAACTAGGGTTGGGCATTACTTTATCAATTTTAGAATATTTTGTGTTGAAACTATGTGAGGATGGCATAGTATCGTGTGTATTAGAATTTGGATATTTCGTATATCTTTTTGAATGTTTCATGGAATTTTCCATGCATTATTAAGACTATATTTTGTTGTATATCTATCATTTTCACTATTTTTCATGTTTGATATTAAATTGTGTTTGTTTTTCAAATATTTACGTCATGTATCTTATTTTATGATGGTAAATTTATTCTCTAGTATTATTTTTGGTTTCCCTGTTGTTAGACACTACAAAATGTGCATTGTGATTTCACTTTCGGTCTTTCTAGGGTCTTGTTTAGAGCCTATGTGGATGGGATATCATTAACTATTCATGAAAATTTTGAATTGGGACATGGTTTTGATCCGTCCTGTGATGTTGATATATTGGGCATAATATTTTTCATTTTATGAGTAGTATGTTGTGTTGATTTCATTGATGTAACCTTTCGTGATGATCTATTATTTAGCATTATAAGGTTGGTTGTGCATCTATTCGATAAGGTATTAGTATTGATTTTAGTTTTTACATATGATAATTGAAAATTATATTGAGATCATTTTTGTGAATAGTCCCTTTTATCAGTTTTGGTATGTATAATAATTACTATAATTTGTTTTCCATGGTTTCATATAGTTGTTGGAAACAACTAATTTTCTTCATGGGAACCATCAATTCTATTAGAATCCTAATGAGGCTATCATGACGGATGTTTGGGTTTTAAAAAAAAATAACCACCTATTTAGAACCATGAAGTCGATGTGCATTCAAAATTTAGATGAGATAACAAAATATAAATTCTTTAAATCCTTAAAAAAATATACCACAATTAAGGGATAGAAATAATGACCATTTGATTAACAACACCAGTAGGCCTTGAGTAGGTGACTGAAACTGAGGGTATAATAGACATGCATATTGGAGGCATTTCCCTCTATGAGAACATGTCTATGTTAAATATAGAGTGGAAACACCAAACCAAACCTTCTAATATATATATTTATATATATAAATTCAAAATATATAACTTCTTGAAATTATAAAACAACTTAATGGAATGAACATGTAACAAAATTGTAAAGATAATAACGACAAAGAAGCCCAAACACCACCTGCAAAACAACGAGCATGTAATATATAGACCACTCTCCAACATTCTCTAACTATCCTGAATTAAAACAATTATATAGATAGGATGAGCATAAATATATTCTCAATTGGATCATCCTTAAATTCTTCTGATCAAAAAAAATCAATGAAATTTAGAATATATTGAATAATAGTGAAAATAACACTTCACTTGAATAGGAATTTAATATTCCCAACCTCACCATAGAAAATTGTTATATTGTATAACATTCAATAGATTAAATAATATACTATGTAAATAATAGTAGAACCACACTCCCACTTATCCTTCATTTTTCCTATATTCCCCAGCGTCACACATCATGAGCCCTATCTCTACAAAATAGTCCAGCCAAAGGACAACTTATAATTGCATAAAAATATAAATGTTGTCCATATAATCATCACATTATTTCATACCCATAACAATAATATATCAATGTGGACTACAGGATCCACCCCATCCCACATGATTGGTTTAAGAATTTTCGTATTATAACTCAATCCATCACCATCCATACAATAAATATGTATCTCAATTAATCGAATAGTATATTCATCATACCTTTAATAAATAATTTTACACTATATCAGGTAATAATTGTATGCGAAATAACAATATTATATAAAATCACTCTTTAAAAATATATGGAAAAACTTTTTATCGATCATACTAGAGCATTTAACTACTAATTGAAGACGGTATAGTAAGACGGTGTAGTTATCCATCAATCCTCCAACTCAAAAATTGGGGAAAACACCCTCATAGATTCCACTAGGTGGAAGACTCCCTAAAATAAAAGGATGGGGAAGCATAATAATTTACTTTATTTTAAATTTATAATTGAGATCATAATCACATTATTGGAATAACTATGTCCTAAGATCAATTTCATCTATCATCTCTTCTACTCATAGTGTCTATTAATATAGACGAGATATCCTATAAGCATATAAGCATATAAAAGATAAACATTAATTTATAATTTCCATTTTATCATATTAAATCTTTTAAATTAATCAATAAATAATTAAATTACTGTTAAAATTTTTCATGATAAAATTACAATATTAATTAGAATAAGGTCAATTCACTGTTGAAACAATACCATGTGTGTAAAAACTTTTATGATGATTAGCATCATTTAGAATTGTTATTCCATCAATGCCAACACAAGGGGTAAATTATTAATTAATTTATTATTTTTATCATTCCACAATTAAATTAATCATCCAAAACATTTATATCCTACAACGAAAAGGATACATGTTACTTATCATATTGAACATCCTAATGTAGTTGGTAACTTAATGTTGAAAAAATAACGAACTTGTCAATCTTCCCTTAAATAGATTCAAATGAAAGAATCCATACTCTCATCATTATATCAAGGGCTTATGACACATTAACCCATTAAATATCCTATAATTACATACCCAAAAAACTTATTTATATAATAATTCATCTCACTAATACATGTTTCAATTTCAACCTCATCATCAGAGCCAACCCATCTAATCACATCTTCCATCTTTGACTCAGCCATCGATGTATTGCATAATATCCTCGACTCACAGTCCAATATCACATAGTCCATACATGGCTCTGCTATATCAGTATCATTAAACAACGATTCTCTCTAGATTACAATATATAATAATCTGGATATGAAAATGAATAACCAATATGGAATCTATGTCATCAAAAATGGAATGTATCCATCACACCTAATCGATCTCTTAGGGATCCATCACTAAACACTCAGTGTGGTCAAGAAAATGGGAGAATAAATAGAAATTAGTTATCTTGCTCACACAACATTTTAATATTCAATATTTAATTTATAGATTCACTTCCCACAGGTTCCAACTACTGAAAACATTGGTCATTAATCTATTATATGATACTATAATAAATTAAAATTTTATTTAACATGAATTAAATAATACATAAATTATTGAAATAATTTATTTGATTATGATGAATAAAATTGACCATCATTCATAAAATTACTTATCATTTGCATTAATATATTTTATGGTAATTTCAATTGAAAATTTGTATTGCATTAATATTATCGTTATCAAATTAAAAAAACACTAGATATAAATATTAAACATCATTTATTATTAATCCAATTGATTATAATTTATTCTAGAGTTTCTGATCATAAAATAGATCAATATTCTAATCCATGAATCACAACAAGGTATAATATCATATCATTGATATCACACTATAAATAATGTTCATAGGGAAATCAGTATCATAGTATTAATAAAAATGAATACAAAACATGTGATCACAACCTAATTCATTAATTTAGTGCTATATTTTTATGTAAATCCTATTAACATCCAAGGGATAATTCAAGATCCCTTTAAAATTTAATAATAATAAATATACAATCATCATGTTCGTTTCCTTGAATGTGTCAATGATTTTCGCACGAGAACAGGAAAACATTGTGGATCCGAATCACCTCTCCCAAAAGAATCATCATGCATTATTGGGTGATAAAAAAACAAACACTATAAAAAGAAACCAAGATTAACATATTAAAAACATATAGTTGACATATTATTTCTTCTAAATAATCATAGGAGGAACTATATTTAAGTACCAAGAGAAAAGTGGTAGAGCATGCATCAGATCACAATAGATCGGCGATCGAAATCCATGTATCGGTCCTCATCGATGGAATCTCAAAAAATTTCTATGGATGAATGTATATTTAATATAATCCGAAGATAGAGCCTCTTTATAATTGGTTTATAAGACCCCTGAGGCATTTCTACCTTTTACGAATGATTTACTGAGGAGATTTACAATGACTCCAAAGCATTGATGCATCCTTTAAAAATTATGATGTTAGATCTCACCAAAAAATGTGTCGCCACAAACCATAAAATCCTTTTTATTTAAATGTTGTCTAATAAATAATGAACTATCCTCAAAAATACCTAAACTAAAATAATATTAAGATAAATATCAACCATAGTGTAATATGTGTTTCCATGTATTTTATATCCAAACACCATCGGACTCACACTAGTCCACCTCCAAGAACAGTTATCCTTCAAAAACACAAAATGGGTATTAATACATGAGTTCATGTCCTTATATTTGATTCCTCTCAAAATAATAAAATACCTATAATCTAACACCAAACAAAAAAGATAACATAATTGGGTTGTCTGAATAGATACCTTGTCAAATAGTTATGAATGGTCTCATATACTTAGGATCTCAACCACCTCATTAGAGGAAAATGTTTTAAAACACTGAAACTTAAAAAAAGTTAATACACACTCTTCCATTGAAAAAACAACTCAAAACACAGTCAAAAAATAATAAGAAACAAGTGTAAACCATCTTATAAACTCAAAATGACACCATTGACAACACAAACAATGCTAAAATAGATGTAATTAGGAAAATAATCACTTAGTGTAATGATCATGTATATAAAAATGAAATTCCCATGTACTATCCTTAATTAAATTATGACTCCACAACACACAATGAATGGGATTTTAACACCCTTGCAACAACTTTACAAGTATGACATGTATATCCACAGTCTAGTCCATGAATTCTAGATCATCTTCAACATCTATCTCGCCGAAATTGAGGTAATGAGAGTCATCATGATGACAATGATGGATATATGAAATGTGAACAAACATTTCATGACAATCCCTTCATTGGGGAATGTGTGATATGATATATCACAATTCCTCCATCATCCAACACTATGAAAATCCAAAATATAGGGGAGAAAGATTACTCCTATGAATAATGATTCTATGTACATGATAAGGAGTTGTCATGAAGAACACATGATCTCCAATGTTAATTTATTAAGGTATCTTCTTATTATAGGAATACGATTTCTAAAAAAATCTGCATTATTATACCGCTCCCATGATAAACCCTAACCATATCTACCATATTCTATACCTTCTCTGACCCATGAATCACCACATCTCCATCCATTGTCCAAGAAAACAGAAAATGGAATTTTTAGTTATAAAAATCATCCCATGGTACGAAACAAATGATTTCATGGAAAATGTTATTGAATGTAAACATGATTAGGTTAACATTCATCATCCATGAACATCCAAAATCTATAATAATGGAGCACAACATGTGTTTTTGAATCACGATAGTACCTCTATCTAACCATCCATATTTATATGAAAATATGTTCTAAGAGATTACTGAGTACTGAAAGCACATTGTATAGTTATAAACACAATGGAGGTAAAATATGGATCCTTAATAAAATTTATCATCCTCAAAACTCTATGTAGTCGCATCACCACCACAAAATATTTTCTTAACAAAACCAATTCAGATTGTGACTTCTTTGTAACTATAAATTTTGTTAACTTCATCAAACAATCAACTATCGACCATAAAACATCATTTCATCCATGATATTGAAAAAAATAGTAAATATGTCCATCAAAATATCCTCCCACTTTAACTAGGGAAAATTTAATATCTATATAATTCAACTAATAACACAATGGTTGGCCTTCACATTATGGAAGCCAAACCATTTAAAAAAACTAAACTGATACAAGCTTCATCCTTGGACACCAAAACTAAAAACCCGATGGTTGGAACTTCTTTTTCTGTCTAGGATGATTCCTCAAATATGAGAAATTGGAATTAAATAGAAACATCTCACACATAACTAATGGAACCCAAATCAATCCCCAAAACTACACCCAGTGTTGTACATCCTCCGAACAACTATCATCAGAAACAATAAAAATAATTGAGTCTCTCCAATCCATTACCAAACATTCACAAAAGGTAATCATCCACATAAAGAACATAACTAAATGTCACAATCCTTAAAAAATTAATAGTAAACCCAGAATATCCTATATCTAGATGCATTATTGATTATTATTCCATCCCTCTCTATGAATCTTTGGATTCTCACACAACTTCCCTATGTGACTACAATTTTAGGACATTAACTAGGCATTTCCCTTTTCAAGAATATATGATATCTCGATGTAATAATACACAATAAATTCCTTCAGCCAAAAATGATTTTATTTCATTTAATAATAATAAAAGAAATATCTCTGGGTCTTATAGATAATAAAAACATTAAAATGCTTAATAAAATATGTATTATCATCACAAAGTCGAATAAAACATGAATCTCACAATCATTTGATCATGGTTGGGATTATTATTCTCAAGAGGAAATAATTTTCGAGACTCCTAAGAAAAAACATATATATTATATACATTAATGAAACCAAATATTGATCATGAACCTTGTAATAAATCTGTATACTAAGCATCCTATTCTAGAAAACATTGAATTAGTTCATTTATTATGTTCACATTTAGTTATTCAAAAGCTTCTTGGAATTAGTAAATCCATAATAATTCTTAATCATACATGGTTAAATCTATCAAATAAATTGCAAAACAAGATAAATTTTCTAAACAATCTTGTAATTATCTTTATTTCCGTGGAAACATTACACCACTACTATTATCTTTGATGATTACTAAGACAAAACTACCTCTATCTTCTAAAGATCCACTGCTAATCCATGTCGGGAAACCACATGTACCATAAAATTTATGGCACGATCTATGATGAGAAAGAACATAAAATTCCTAAATATCATTCCTTTATAAAGAACTCCACAATGGGAATATAGATAAATTGCATTACCCTCTCTAGATGATGATTTTAAAGGGTAGTGATTGATGATAAACACCAATAAAATATCAATGAATTATCTAATAGTTGTGTTCTTAAACCCGAAAAACATAGCTACAAAATGCATGACACTGAATTGAATCACATTCCACTTTTCATCCAAATGATTTTAATAAAAATATTTCACTTTAATATCCCCATATTTTAACAATATCTATTGATATTGACATTGAAAATCGATCTTCAAGAACAAAAATTATCCCTTTAAATGATTGAATGGATCTTCTATACATTGAATATGATAGTAGTTCCTCAACTTCTATTCATTAAAATGACAATAATTGATAAAAGTGATACACGACCATCATCCTTCTTCAAGAAAAAAAATAGGTTCACGCTAATGTGACTAAATCAACTGAGAAAAGTCTCAATGTAATAAACAGTTCAACTATATTCGCATCACATGATTCTATAAATGCACTATCCAACACGGTGTCATCGAGATAACACACACACTAGACTATTGATTGATCCCAATCATGATCTATTTTTTATGGAGTAGTACCAAAAATGCCACGAAATATACATTTGGATACCCTTCAATATCCAAGTAAAAACTGACTGATGAACCTCCAATGATATCACCATCAACATTTCCATCAGTGATGACAATGATAAAAAATACTTCTAACCCACATAAGGGTCCCACTAACAAAATAACTCCACTAACTCTCTATCAATCCATTCATATTTTGAAATCCATGATATCCTAAATTGAATACAACCAATACATGATTTGGATTATATTATATGGATATATTAATAAACAGAAGATGTCAACATAGGAGTGGATCTTCCCAAGCACTAATTTACAGTCTATATAAGCTCAACTAAACCGATAATGGATATACCCAAAACATGGTAATTAGAATACTATTTATGTCAAGTAGTAATTAATGGATGAGTATTCATGATAAAATTGTGTAACATCATAATAATGAAAATAATACATCTTTTTAGAAAAATAAGAAAATTTCACAATAAATAAAATCTATCTTGTCTATAACAGGAATTGTTAAATCATGAAAGTGACTTTGTATTTATCACTAATCTATCTGATTTTATTGATGGAAACCCTCTTGATTTCACCCTAACCTCCAATGATATGGAGCATCTCTATTTTATACAATACCTACCCTATCATCTCTATGGTGATCCCAATATAGAGAACTATCCTCTTGTAACCTCTATCGAATCATCATCAATGGTTAAACCAGATAAGGAATACCGTGTTCATAATAACAACTAATAATTGTTTATCTCTATAAACACTAATTAAATACAACACTAGATGAGATTTTTTCAATACCTTGAAAAATTGATGAATGTTTCCGAATGGATTAATTATATGATAAGGGTTTGGAACTTCCCTCGGCTTGATGAAAACTCTTCTATCAAGTAAACTGGGTACCCCAAGATAGAACTATACTTCTTAAGGAATCCCGATAAACCTCCTACAGTTGATTTACTTATAGATAACGTTATCTAAATAATCTTTTTGTCGATAAGTACCTAGAGATATTTATTCATCGTAAATGGCGTGACCATGCGTTTAAACTCTATATAGAAAAACCTTTGGGAAATTACACTTCCTAGGCTCCTAATCTAAAAATATTTTTGGATCATATCATAAAAGTTTCCTGAACGGGATCCCAAACACTTGCACAATGGAACCCCCATTTCAATGGGTAGAAAGCTCATGGTGATAGTTTCCTTCACTGATAAATAACGAATCTCTTTTGAAATTTTTTTTTGGAAATTATCTAATGAGACTGTCGAATCATCAGGACATTTTAGTATTAAGAAAAACCATCTGCAACACTACTCCACATAACATCGCCACCACCAATGAATACTAGTGCCCATACTGATCATGGATTGAACTGATATCACACCAATCCTACTATAAGAAGTCATGTTTCACTGAATCAAAAATGTATAACTCCTATTATATTGACAATAGTTATGAAACATTAATTTGTTCCCTCACCCAAGTGTCATATTCAATGACATCTACATGACTATGATCAAATGAAACATCGTGATGAAAATATTCAAAGCATACCTAACATGAATTTCAAATTGTATCTATGTCATAAAAACTATTAGATCAAAAAAATAGTATATTGAATATTAAAAATTTATAAACTTAATATTTTATTTAATTTTTAGGTTTCTTACCAATCCCATGGTCTTCCCATTTCAAACACATTATCTATTAAGAATGATGTGTGATTATTTCTTAGTAATCTACCCATAACCAGTATCACATAATTTTGTACGCTCATTAAACAAAAAGGATCTTGAATCAAATCATGGGGTTCCTTAAAGCCATTTTTCTTATTTAGTATCTTGTGTCCATATGACACTCTTAAAATAACAGAAATTGGATCCCTATCAATCCATGTAATCACACCAATTCCCGACTTCAAACTCCATAATATCGCTCAACCTAAACATCTTATTTGACTATATCATGACCCCTACCCCACAATGGTACCGCATTAATGGGATACATACACTTACTACCATAGTTTCACCTTTATTAAGAATTGAGTTGGAAACTCTAACCAAATGTATAATAATCATATTAATATGATTTATTATCCCAAAAGAGAATAAAAAGTGTAAGGAGACATTAAAGATAAACTATATAAAATTAACCCAAAAATAAATATATTTTGAAATCCCATGTGAAAAATTGAAATGTAATTCAATACTGTAACAAAATACAGTAATATACAAGTATAAAAATGGTTAACATGGTATTGACCATGAAGGAGAAAAAGCAGTTGCAAGACCACGAGCTAGAAATATGAAGAACTATCTCTAATCACTATTAGTTATCTTGGAAAGTGTTATATATATATATGGTCATAATAACCATATTTTAAATAGTACCCACCCTATATCCACATATCAATAGAACAATTAATGAATGATAAATCAGAGTGAAATTAAATCACCACCTAAAGCGGTATACATAGTTCCTAGTCTCAGCATGTCAAAATCTCACCATGAAACCAGTATAATATTTTATATAATATAATAATGAGGCATAAATGGATCCTCACTCCAACTTCTTCATATGTGTGTTGCACTACCCAGACGGCACATCCATATTCTATCTGGTTCAATATAGGCCAACACAAAAATAACACTGGATATTCATCAAAACCTGAACCATATTAATCATACTGTAATATAATCAAATCTAAATATATATATTGTATCCAAGTAGTGTACATGATCTACCATATACCATATTATGTGAATCATGTAATGTCCTAGAAATTTGAAGTAATTTTTTTAAATTATATGATATTATTTCGTGGACAAATGTTTTTATAGAACCTGATTTTGATCTTTGTGAGTATGGAATAGAATTTTGAACATTTTTAGTCCATTTATAAAAACATAAAAGTGGGTTTTTATAAAATTCAAACCGGTTCTTGGGTAAAAAATATGAGGGAGCCGTTGAAATCTAAAGGTCAAGATTCTCTTATAAAGGCCTTAACTTTGATAGGAAAAGATAATTTTTTTACTTTTAGAATGATTAATAAAATAAACAAAAAAATTATATTTAAGTTCATTTCCTCACCATTGAGAGGTGGATGATGGCACTGATATGTGGTAGATAGGGATAAATGAACCACAATAATGATACACATTAACTAATGTGAAAAGTATATGATGTTTCATTAAAGAAACAATGTAACCACATAGTGACAGAACATAACAGCAATGTTTTGACATGTTTCTCTTTTAATGAGATAACTTGATGGAGAATCAGAATGTGTAATCTCTCTGATAGATGCTAATGGTTTTTCTCTCTAATGAAGTACGCTAGATAATTGCTAGCAACATCGGAACACCTTGAATAAATGTAAATGTGCATGACGACTACCAACAAATTGGAATTATGGAATATGGATTACCATGGATGGATCAACCCAATGAAAAACTCAATCATAGGTAGGGGTTTACCTTCTGTAATTTTAGTTTCCTTGTTTTTTATTTCTAAAACTACGAATACGAATAAACCCATGCACTTGTTGATCAACCGTTTTCTTGTTGTTGTGGGACGGTGTTTTTCTTGGGACTTTTTATTCGGATGAATTTTGTTAGAACTTCAATTTTATTCCATATGTTGTAAATTCCATAATTTGGAGTGTGTGTGATGACAAATTCAAGGCCTAATCCCCTCTTCCTGATGTTTTCCTGTGAATTTATCAGGTTCAAACATCCATGATTATGGAAAGGATATTTTGAGGCCATAACAGGGAAGGTGGCACCACAAGGAGGTCAGAGGTGTAAACAACGTGAAGAAAAGACAAATAGTGTAGACCTGGTGGTTCATGATGGTGGTCACGGGTGGGTGGCGGTGCGCCATGATGGAGGGACATGCGGGAAGTTGTGGATGGCTCTAGCCGAGGTGGTGCGGAAGGATCTACCATCAGTGACTAATGATTGGTGGGTGAGATGCGACCAATTGGTTGCTTGCTGCAGAGAGGCCCACACCACTCATGTCATTGACCCTCACTGGAAGATGGTCCAATGAACATGTGAGGGACCACCATGGAATCAATATTTGGTCAGCTTCAATGCAAAAATGTTAGACACCCCGCTAGGGAGATTGTCCAACTATGTAGTTCAAACAGGGTTAATGCAAATCAGGACACATCACAAACAAATTTTCAGCATGAATAAGTTTCTAGTGCTGCATGGACTCAGTTATGTCGGCCCATTGTAACGGGTCACTCCAACAACATACCAACAGTCCACTGGGCAGCACAGGTTGTTTAAAGAGTATCCCACTGGTTTTGGGCCATTTAAGATGATAACCAGTCGCAGGGCGACCCGGTGGGCTGGACCCCCTACAAAACAAGGTTGGATCTCCAGTCGAAATAGTCAGGGTCCAGCATGTTCCAATGGGAATGCACAGCTCGACAATATAGATCGGGATTGCACGACCTTGAATTGGGATGGGTTGGGTCAGACAAATTTGGTCGGGGCGTACGGAGCCCCCGAGACTATTTGGTCAGGACGATCTGACTGGGTCGGACTGGGCCTGGACACAACCAACTCCAATTTACAAAAATTCCAATTTCCATCAAATCAACCATTTGATTGATGATATGGTTGTGGTGTTGGAACCCACATGACACAGAATATATTTTAAAAAACTATATGGAGGCTTGCATGGATTCTAGAATACAACGAATGTCTTGATGATAATTATCACCTGGAATCAACTACACTACATGTAAAGTTCATAAGGCTGATTGCCGCTCGAAAACTACTGACAAACGGCCTAGTGTGGATCAGCTAAAATGGACCAGGGGGAAGCTTATAGTTTGACCTAATATACATATAATGGACAGTGGGTCTGTGTGAACCTGTACACCAATGGTACTAATCGTGAAGGAGTACCTCAGTATGATGGCCAAAGTGGTATGTGGACCTTTATGACCCAGCAGGACCACGATGGGAGTAGATATGTGTGACCCACAATTCCATTGATACATATTATTGATTAGAACCACAATAGTTCATGGATAGTGGGATGTATATATAAGTTTCCTAGAAGGCCCACATTGAGGAGAAGTTATGTTTGACATAGCATACCCAGTGTAGTAATAAGGGAGGAGTTCCCCAACTGACCAAGGTGTTCAGTGATACAACTGATTATCGTTCTTTTTATACTATATATCTTACATGCTAAGCTGACTGTACCATGTGCATTCCTTCATTTGTGGTCTTCCCTTTGTGTTTTAGTCTCCCTACTAAGTACTATGTTACTCACCCCAGTAAAGGATTCACCCGTACATGTTGAGTATTGTGTGGATGACTTATTCCTAGTTGGAGGAATTTGTGTCATAGGATTAGGTGGGGCCTAGTGAGTTCAAGAAGGAAGGGTACACCTCTACGGCTTCTAGAAGCCAATCTACACATACCATCAGGTGGGGTTTTTAGTGAACAAATTTCCTGAAATCCATGTAATTTAATCATTAGTTTTCATTTGTCGGGGGTGAATCCTGGTCTATTTTACATATAGCTTGCAGCTTTAATCAGTTATTATTTTGTTCTATGCATATTTTATTTTTAGTTTTTGTGACGTGGTTCTGTGTGTTTTTGTAAAGGTACACATGAAAAAGACTCCAACGTGTATGTGTATGCCTTTATCTCTAGTCGAAAACCCTTGGACATTTAGATATGGGGAGGGGGAGTCATGGAATGATCCTTTGGGGTTAAGTCATTACAAATTGTCATCATATGTGGTAGGTTCTACCTCAAATATTGGAGGTCTATTGTTTTATTTTGGTGAAATCATGTTAACTGTTTCGATTTTAACATTCAAATTTGGGGACTTCAGTGTTGGTTTGGAGTTTGACGTATCCATACACCAGGTCCTTGTATTATTCTTTTGGGCATTATACATCAATTAATTTTTTCATGTATCATATTGGAATTGAGTGTTTCCTCATTTTCTTTAATAAATTAGATTCATCTCCCCTGGTATAATCTTTTAACAATGGTATATCATAATCTATTTCAGGATGCGGCCATGTAGACAACAATCTATGATTCTAATGTGTGACCATGAGGATAGCCTACCTAGGGATGAGGCATTGGATCAAGGACCCGTGTGAGAGATGTCCCTGCTGGGTGGTGCACCATTGTTACTAACAACCATTGATCAGCAGTTACTACCATCGTTACAAGTAGAAGTGGAAAACTGGATCAGTGGCTTGCATGATTTCCATAGACACATACCACCTATTTTTTGGTATGAAACAAATCCTCAGGTAGCTGAGGACTTGATGGAGGTTGTGTGATGGGAAATCCTCATAGTGAGGAAGACAGATGACTATATAGGGATCCTAGATACCATCCTTCTTCAAGGATCTGCCTGTAGATGGTGGATCATGATGATTCAGACTAATGATTAGGTGACCTGCTCAAGGTATGACTTCGAGTCACTTTTTATGGTGAGTTATTCCTAGAGACCTTTTGATTGGTATACATATATGAGCTACTTCATCTACAGTAGGGAAGCATGTATGTGGAAGAGTACTATGTGGGGTTTCATATAATCTCCCACTACTCTACAGATCTGGTATTTGACCCTTTATTCCTGGCCTAGTTCTTTGATAATAGACTATGATAGGATATATGATTGCTGATGATTTCCTTTAGTATCCCTACTTAGACTGGAGTCCTAGAGTAAGATCTAATATTAGAGAACTTCCTGGAAGAGCAGGTATTGATAATGGGAGCTACCACCAGGTTATAAGTGGTATAGTATTTAGTAGTGAACAGCAGGCAAGAAATACATGAACCCAACTAAGTCAGATCTTTTAGGGGGGGACCCCAAGACTTAGGGTCAGTATAGTTGGGATTCCATAGTCAAGGGAGTCTGTAGAGATATGTGTTGTTCTTCATGTACGGTGGGAATGTACAAATGACTTGTGAATACCCAACATGCCACATAGACGATTAGTGTATATTCAAGGGTACTCTGAGGTAGAGAATGATGTTTGAGAAAGGAGGTTCATAAGGTGGTATATGGGGTATAGGTAAAGGTTGAGCAGTAAGTTGTAGAATTTTGTTTTTGTTACTACCACCACCACTCCTAGGTGTTCCACCACGACCTCAGGGGGCAGGTGGATAGGGGAAATCTCAGCTTCAAACAGTGGAGGCCTATGACCCCACCACTCCATATTTTATTAAAGGTATGATATGTGTCTTCCCAAAAAAAATATAGTTCATATTAAAACATGTTTCGGTCAGTCTTTACATTCCATAAAATTCTTGTCAGGCTCATAGATTCTAGTGGAGCATTTCACTTGGTCCTTATGGTTAGAGACTCTTATGGGAGGGCATTTAACAATTACACACCGGTGTGGGGAGTGTGAGGTTACTATTGGATGCGAGATCATCAGTTGGGATATCGTTGTAGAAGTGTTAAGGCCTTAAGCTGAAATCTTGGGAATGATCTGGTTATCTATAGTTCATACTTAGATCAACATTTTGTGGTGTAGAGTGAAGTGTGTTAGTAAATATTTCACTGAGTTTTCCTTCACCAGTGAGAAGGGATCATTTATAGTAGAGGACATACATTCTCAGAGGAGGGAGGAACTGATAACTCACATGTTGTCTATCTTCACCCCTGGTGGAGGGATGATAGGAATCCTAAAATTCCTGTTTCGGTTGATGAGTATGATGATGTTTTTCCTGGGGTTGTTTGGGGGATACCTCTCCATGGGGAGGTTGACTTCTACATCAACCAATACTCTAATATGTCACTGATATCCACACCACTATATCATATTACCACCCCCACTGATATTTGTGATTTGAGGTTATCAGTATATGACTTTTAGGAGAAGGGCTTCATGAGGCCCCACATGTCACCATTGGCAGCCCTAGTGTTGTTTGCTAATAAGGAAAAAAGAATGCATTGGTCTATTAATGGAATATCGACACCTAAACCTGTTTACCGTGAAGAACATATATCCACTACCAAGAATTTATGAACTCATCAACCCACTGATGAGAGAAAGGTTGTTTTCAAAGGAAGACCATAGATCAGACTATCACCCGTTTAGGGTAAGTTATGTTGATGTACTGAAAATAGGCTTTAGATAATGGTATGAAAAATACATGTTCTTAGTGATTATCTTAGACATAACAAGTGCCAGAGTAATGTTCCTGGGACTCATGGACATGATATTCTAGCCCTAACTCATTCTTTTTGTGGTTGGTTTCATTGATGACATTTTTGTTTAATCGTCATTAGAATAAGAGAAAACTACACACCGTCATATTTTCCTAGATACACTCTTAGAGCACCAGATTTACGAGAAGCTCTTGATGTGATAGTTCTTGATTCAGGATGTCTACTTTCTAGGACATGTCTTCTCAATGGTTGTTGTTAAATTATATCCAGAAAATACAGAGGAAATGATTTCATTGGAGCCACCTATAATAATGAATGTGGTGCATATATTCTCGGGGCTAGCCAGATACTAACTGAGGTTTGTGACCATACTTTCAAGAGTATATGTAAAACTATCAGCATTGAAATCAAAGGGAAATTCCATCTTGTTTACGGGGATGATCTAGTAGAGTTCCCAAAAGTAGAGGTAGATTCTGATGAGTGTGCCCATCTTGAGTATTCCATATGAAGGCATTGGGTCTGTAGTATTTGGTGATGCATTAGTGACTGGACATGGCTGTTTCTTAATGTAGGAGTGAGTAGTTAACTCCTCATACTCCGGAAATTTGATGGAAAATGGGTATAACTATGTGATAAATGACCTAGATCTAACAGTAGATGTCTTTTACATAATGATGTGGTGACATGACATGATGAGTGGGCATTTTACAGTATACTCTAATCACAAAAGTCTTAGATATATAATCTAAAAAAATTAATAGATCTTCATGGAACAGTGATGGATAGAGTTCCTTCAGGAAAATTGAATCAATATATTGTATTCTTTTTGTTAGGGAATGTGGTGGAAGAAATGGTCACCCGGAGGTCTGATTTTTAGCTGCTGAGTAAGAAGATTGGGCAGCTTTCCACCATGTAAATATCTTTCATGGATAATGTTTAAGGATCTCACCTTCATCAAATGACTAAAACTCCAAAATCATATATTAAGTTAAGGAGGCCAAACATGTAGATGTTGACTATGATGAATGACATGATAAATTATATTCAGCATGGGTTCCAGATGGATTTTCGATAGGTGGAGAGCATATTAATCATTTCAGAGGCCGCACAATTGTCATAGAGGAAATGTAATAGATATATTGATGGATTTCCCAACCTCCACCACAGAAATAAATCATAGAGTAGAGAATATTTACTATGATCTCTAACGTTAGTAATGATATCCAATGATGAATAATGTAGTGGTGATGTTCGCTTTATGATGCATCACATGATTGCAAGTGAAGGCTGGGAATCAGGTTCTAGTGGGATTTGCACAATATCTTGAGGTACCAGAGTTTAAGTATGATGGTTTCTCAATGAACATCATACTATTATTTAAACACACATACAAGGGAAATGATTATATATGGGAGATCATTGAAGGACTCACCAGGTCGGCTCACTTCCTACCCATCTTGGAGAAGGGATTCGTAGAGGTCTTAGGGAGACTATACGTCCATGAGATAGTGTGGCTACATGGGGAGCCTTTGACGATCATCTTAGAATGTGACACTCACTTCACTTCACAACTGTATAAGGAATTGAATAATGTTTCTGGGACTCATCTATTCATGAGAACATCCTTTCACCAATATAAATATGTTAAAATGGAGAGGACCATAGTGACCATATAAGACGTGCTTCATTCTTGCATCATTGAATTTGGCCACAGTTTGGAGGACCACCTGGCACTAGTGGTTTTTTTAGATATAAATTGCAATCACTCCACTATTTTCATGTAACTATTCAAGGAATTATATAGGAGTCCTTGTATATCACCTATATGATTCACCGACCAATGGGAGACAATAGGCAGGTTTCTAGGGTTGGTATTGGATACCCCTGAGAAGGTATAAATCATCCACGAGTGGATGCGGAATGCATTAAAAATGTATAATTATTATGATGATATGGGATAGAGGCCTTTTGAGTTTGATAAGGGAGACCATGTGTTCCTTTATTTCTCATCCTGAGAGGGATAGTAGAGATTTGGCTGGGAGGAAAAGTTATCTCCATGATTAATCGTACATTTCTAGATTTTGAGCAGAGTTAGTGAGGTGGCGTATGGCATAACACTCACCCCACATATGCATTAGGTCTATGATGCTTTTCACGTGTCTCAAAAGAAGAGATACATACATGATCAATTAGGCGTCATCAATTGGGGAGAGTTATACATAGATTATGGGGCGAAATTTGTCAAAATTTTGGTATAGATAGAGCATAGACAATAGCGGGTCCATCATCGATGGTTGATACCTATATTGTGCGTTAGTTGGTAGTACATGAATCTTTAAGAGATCGCATGGGAATGTGAGGCTCATATTTGGGCTCAATACCCCTTTGGGTTATTTTTCATTATTTTGGATTATGGGATTGTAAATACCTAATGGTGGGGTAATGTAATGTCCCAAAAATAAAATTTGATTCCTTTTAAATTATATGGGATTATTTCGAGACCAGACGTTCTGACGACATATAATTATGAGGGCCAGTGAGCTCAGAACAGTATTTTTGGTGCCAAAATTTGGAACGAAGAGAAGGCCCCAAGAAGGCCCCATGGACTTCCTCGCAAATCCCCTTCGCGATCCTGCCGCGAAGCAGAGGAGGCAGGAGGCCTCACAAATAGATTTCATGTTTGCAATCCTGTCGTGAAGCACATTAGGTGGGATTCTCCATGAACCCATTTGATGTTCATGTGCCCGTCGAGAAGCTAAATAACCCCTCTTAGCACTGCGTGAACTCCTCTTTGTGGCACCTCTTGCTTATAAATACCGGGCTCCCCCTGAGCTCTCCGGATGGACAATCCAACCTTTTGGAATCTCATCTCCCTTATCGCAAATAAGTCTTCCGCTCTGTGACCCTTGAGATGCTCGAGGTACTTCTGCATCGCGAAGTGCCTCCCCATTGTCTCGTTTTGATCCCCTCATCTGAGAGGGATGCATTTCACAAATCCTAAGGGCTTTTGAAAAGGAAGCGGATCCCCAAGGGAACTCGGGTCATCGCGGAGCATTTATACTTCATGAAACACCCTTCATGTACAATTGATACATTTACTAATGCAGCATCACTCTACATTGTGAACCACATCGCTTCCCGATATCTCACTATGCGAGGCACCTTTCCTCCAAGATGTTGTGCTCTGCGAATTCCCTTCCACTTTGCGAAGCACCTTCAGTTTGCACCTCCTCCCTATACTAAGGCTAAGGAACCTCACTTTGCGAAGCCCACCTCTTCAAAAGTGCCCTCTGCCATGCGGAGCAACAGATCTCTGCAAGTCCCCTGCATATGGACAACTCTACTTGGAAAATCCTTTTCCAGTGCGACCCTCCAGGTTTGCACGATGTGACTCCAAAGTCCCCTGGATGATACTGCCCATAACGTTACTACGCCTAATGCTTCTTCGCAAAGGCACGCTAATGACTATTTCTTCTTCGTCTATACATGCTAACAAGGACCAATCGATGGATCGCCATGCGACACCCCCTTAGTATGGCATTGCCGGTGCCTTCCCTCGCACAAAGAGCAGGGGGACTGGTTTTGTAAGTCCTAGGGGTGCGGAGAAAACCCCCCTCATCCAAGCGGCATGACATTAAACTGAAAAGCACCATCGTCCTCAGCACATTCTGTTAAACTGTGACCTGGCCTAATGCCTCGCACGCAGGGACCCCCCGAAAAGGACATTCTCTATGCCCCCTAGTCTCCACATGGGATGATATCCTCTTTCTTGCAATGGCATTTTTCCACAGGGAAGGGCAGCCACCATGGTGTAAGACCCTATCTTTTCTTGTAGGTGGAAGCACCCATTCTCCTCCTCACTTCCTCGGTTCCAATGCGAGTGGAAGGTGTGATAGGGAATAGAGCCCCTCCTCTCTTCATGGGTGTCAAATTCCTCTCCTACTACACTTTTTTCCCATGGTCCTCCATCCTGGAGTATGTCCCGGCACCTTGGGCCGCGTCATAGCATAAGACCCACTCCTCTTCACTTCCCACTGACACACCACTCATGACGTGGTCATCGGGCCTTTGCTGACAATCGTTTATCACACTGAGAACGACTCACATGGTCTTAGAATAATCATTGACCATGACACCACCCCCATCCCACATGACGCTAAAATGTATCCCATCCCAAATGGTGCTAAACTGCAATCCAATACAGTGGTAAGCTATTGTGAAACCACTTGAACTACGCGTACTTTGATCCCTGTCAAGGAATGGTACGTAGAAATCCTCCATGAGGTTCAATCCCAATAACAATTGGCCCAGACCGTCACCACATAGGTGTGCCAATCCCCCATCAGAACAACAGGTACATTGTCAGTTCCAAGGCATGGTATGTAGGAAGACTCCTTGATGTTCAAGCCCACCATCCACCTGGGCCATGGTCTTCATTCACTTTGGTTCACCGACTCCGCCCCATCAGAACAATGGGGACTTTGATCCGTGTTAAGGAATGGTACATCATAATCCTCCCTGAGGTTCAAGCCCACCATCCTCCTAGACCAAGGTCCCCATTAACATCGTTTCACCGACTCCCCCCCATCGAAACTACGAGGAAATTGATCCATGTCAAGGCATGGTATATGGGAAGCCTCCATGAGGTTCAAGCCCACCACCTGGTCATTCCGACCTCCTTCAGGTTGGCTCACCAAACACCCTTGGGAAGCCTAGATTGTATTCTTCACACAATTCCGAACTACAGGGACATTGATCCATGTTAAGGCTTGGTATGTAGGAAGCCTCCACGAGGTTCAAGACCACCACTATGAACTACATGGTCTTTGATCCATGTCAAGGAATGGTACGTAAGAAGCCTCATGAGGTTCATTTGAAAAACCATCATCCATGCTAATTATTACCTAGGCCACCACATCATGCTGTGATCATGCCACCTCACTCCCCTCCACAGCAATCAGGAAGCTGCCCACGTGTTAGCCCCAACATGGGTTTTCCCTCCAGGGGGTTCATCAATCTGATCCACTCTATCTAGTGTTCCAATTAGTCTGATCTGTCTCTACTGGATATTAAACTTGTGGCATACCATGTGTTAAACATGGCAAGCAGAGGAAAACCTAAGATACATGCCTATGGAAAACAATTCATCGATGTTGATGTTTGATGTCTCAGGATTTCATGCCCTCGAGAAGCCCTATAATAAGGGACAAAAGAAAGACACACCAATCCCCAGCGTCCTGACACACCAGGGATTCCCATCGTGACTACTCCCCTAACCGAAGGTTGCTTCCTAGACCGGACCCCTTGGAATGTCCTAACAGAAGCAGAGTAATTTACTAGCGTCCATGATGATATGGCATCGGGAAGAGTTTCACGAACAACGTATTAAATCTATGAGGGAGACCTGGACTAGGTGACTAGTTCCAAGGAGGAATCCATGGAAGGATGAACTAACATCTCATCATCCCTTTTCAATCATGGAGAAAACATCCCTAAACAAGGAATGGATGTCTCCCACCTTTGGAATGTGGGAATGTGGGGTAACCAAATGTCTTTCCTGTCATACTCAAGCAGAAGGATGAGTTCACCCCGATGAATGTGTCAGAAACAGAAATGATGAACCTGACATGAACTTCTTCTCCTCAATATGGGAATTAGTAACGCTCGGGGAATCCATGGATTGATGTGTCACTTGATCCATCACTCAGGCACTGGGTCCTACCTTGAAAATAACAGGCCTAGCATAAAACTCACTAGAAGTTGGGGTAGTAGAACATTGCGCATTCCGTTTTACGATGTTGTCGGTGTGGATCCCTCTTATTGGACAAGGAAGACTGAATGGTGTTATGGCACATCTTGTCAGTTTATGTTCCATTCATTACTGACTATTCCACCTACCTGCTTCTCAGGAATCATATTGATGCCATGGGAACATGATCACTTCCCTCCCTCCTACACAGGGGCTGGGGAATCGCCATCACAACTGCTTTGTGTGGATCCACTACTGCCGCAATGGCATCTGCGTCCACATATGTGGGGTTCTCACACCCCATATCCCCATTTGATGTCATCCAATGAAGGGTGATTAACGACCCTGTACATAGTTATGAGGAGGAGGGCATAATACCGACCCAATATATGGCCCGCCTATACGTGGAGGAATCTAGGCCCTGCCTTCAACGCCACCTCTAAGGGCCGCACAGGGAGCCGCTTCTCCCCACCCCAACATTCATTCACTTCAGGAGCCTGTACTTGGAGAGATTTGATGGCTCCCTGCCTTACGCTAATGAGGTGGGTGACGTCAGGGCTAGCCCTGTCAGAGTCTCAATCCTGGAATACAATCAAGGGCTCCCACCCGGTAGCATCTGCGCCGCCATCCAACATTTCTAGAGGAGTGGGTAAGCCATGCACCTGCAGTGACAGCCTCAGCTCGTCTGACTCGACACCAGCATCGGGCACGGGCTGAGGATAACACCCACCGAGGGGCGTCAATTTCCACCACTACAGTGGCCCGAGCCACCGCCGACGTGTATCATCAAGTCCCTACACTCACTCAGCAGAGGTGCTTATATTCCCAACTGGGATCGAGACACCAACCGCCCTACAGGAAGGCTTAGTCGATTCTCCTGATTGCAAGCATGAGCAGTGGTCGACCAAAAACAACCAGCGGTGAAGACACGCCATACAGATGTCCTACCCATACCACCGGCACAAAAAGCACAGGTCTTCTCCACTCCGAGGCTCTGCATGGAGGCTTGCCTCACGCTACCCCCAATCCGAATTAAGGTCTGCCCCGCGGCAGTGATACTTTGTACGAAAGCCTCTCCCATACCCATCTCACTGGGAATGGAGTCCATCTTCATTCCCATAACTGTTGATATTGAGATATTGCATATACGGTCCATCTCGAACATGGGGATCCTCCTGAAGTTCTCTCTACAGCGAGCGAAGGTCCTCCTCGCCAGGGAAACTAGAGGAGTGAAGCCCAGCCATGCTCCATCCACACCAAGCATAGAGGTCCTCCCCATGCTCATCCAGTTCCAGCGGAGGTTTTGCGTGCTCTGGTTCTATTCATGGGGGTCCTCCCCATGTCCCCTTCGACATCTGTCGTGGTGCTCCTCACACCTCAGCTGTTTTAGGTGGTGACCCTCTCCGCCCCAGCACTAGTGCAACCGAAGTACTACATGTCAGAAACCAGCCTTGCCTTGATGATCCACCCATGGGTAGGAGGGAGGGTTGTCTCTGCCACAAGAAAAACACTAGGAAGGTCCAGATTGAGGTCAAACTGGTCCGGTTTTTAGACTCTGAAGCGGAGTGCGACTCAGCTCAGGAACCCTGCCCTCGCTCATCCGAGTCAAGGGACGAGGCATGGACGAGGTGCATTAGCCTGGTACTCCCAGAATGTGAGGTCCACAAGAATTCGGCATCCCTCAATAGGTTTACCCAGGAGGAGGAAAATCTGGCAACCCTGTAGGTTATAGTCGTGCAGTCACCACCATCATCGCCTGAAGCGCTATGTACCTCCACTAGAGATCACGAAGAGCAATTTTGGGGATCAATGGAAGGAAAGAATCAGCATGGACCACCACCATTACCCTTGACCCCTAAGCTAGAAATTATGACCATAAACCCCTCTTTCTGAGACGTAGCAGCCAGGTTACTCAACTCTATGGAGGACAGCATGTGAATCGGAGGCTAGTCAGCCTGTTCGCTTTATTCTCCAATAGCCAACCTGTCGTCCCAGTAGTCTGCCTCAGTACTGTTGCCAGTTCCTCAACCACCCCCAGTTGGCGAGTAGGGAAATCAAGGGATAGGATATTATATTGATCCGAGGATCTTCTAGAGCATCCTTACAGTAGACTTCTTCCCGAAGGAGTTCCGGCCCGTAGCAGTGCAAGATTTCTGCCTACCTGAATCCCTCACACGAGAGGAAGTTGAGTGTCTTCGCTAAACCCTCTAGGTGACACATTTTAGTATCTGTTGTCAGTTCATGTAATATAAAATTAGCCAATCAGATTTTGAGGACATTAGAGAGTACTGTTGTCAAGTCAATATTTCCGCACTCCAAGTGGCCCAGTGCCCTGAATCACCAGGTCATCATGAGGCCCTCCAGCAGCAATGCATTCAGAGTATTAAGGTACTAAGAAAAAACATCAGGTAAGAAACCCCCCACTTTCAATTTTGGGGCGGGGGACAGTATATTGCCCCCCTTTCTAGAACAATTCCAACGGAAGCCCGACTCGAAAGCGATATTGAGGACATTCCCCAAGAAGGGTCACGGTCCACATGGCTGACATAGTGGACAAGGAGGACGAGCTAGAGTTTTTTGATGGAGACTTATTCTTCGACAATGTGCAACCACTATTGGACCCATCATGGATTATTACCCATCAACAAAGGATCCTCTTAGGTCTCCATGATCCCACCGAGTCATTAGTACTTAGCTGGAATGCTGGTATGGGAAAAGAGCGTGTCAGAGCGATCAATCACTCTGACCCGTCCACCTCAGTGCAGAAGATGTTGGAGGACCATGAGAAGGCCACTTTTCTCCAACAGCTTGCTGAGAAAAATATGTGGGTCGAAGAACCCTTGGCTGAATGCGTAGTAGATTGATGAACCAACTATGGAGATACTAAGACAGGGCATGAACAACTCCCCCCGGAGAGATGCCTCCGGGAAACCCTGATCAGGCCACTCCCACTAACTGGGATAGAGCCGGAATTCATGGCAAGAGGGCGCGATATGTCTCACCAAAACCTCCCAAACGATAAGGCAATCTGAGGAATCCATCTCGGGTTCCCCCAGTTGCCCCGTAGGCCATTCCACCAGTCACTCCTAGAGTCACTGAACCCGTCTATCATGTCAAAGAACTCAGCAACACACTCATGGTTAGGAATCCACGTCAAGACAGGGAACCCCACCCAGATGATCTTATTGCAGCACTCATAGCACGCCTCGAGGAATTTGAAACACAGTATATTGAAATCCAACCAGATGGAAAGACATACCCGACCTGGGTGGATGATATTCTGGGACCTCCAGGATTCGGGAGTCCCACAATTTCCCCGTTTAACGGGATGGGGGACCCGCTACAGCACCTGATGCACTTCAAATCGAGATGTGGGCCCATGTTGGGGACTCTAATGCAGTAGGAGACCGCCAAGATCTGCTATTTTGTTCAGAAACTATCGGGCCTGGAATTTGTCTGGTACAGCCAGCTCCCCGTCAGATCTGTGACCAGCTGGGAGGACCTTCAAAGGATGTTCCACTACCAGTTTAGCTATACCACCAAGAAGACCAGTATCATAGACCTCTTCAGGTGAAAACAATGGTCTGATGAGTGACTGACAGACATCATCGCCCGGTGCAACGTGCTCACATACTCCCTTGACATGCCGCTGACTCAAGAGAAATTAATGACTATGTGAGTAGGGAATAATAGGAGGAAACTGGTTCACTCCTGGATCACTCATAACTATCTTAGCGGGTCATGTAACATATCAGATAAGGCCCAACACCTCGAAAAAGCCCTGCAATAGGCCAGGCCGGCACATCTGTTGCCCCCTGCAATCCCTGTAGGGAGAGCTGGCAGAGCCGAGCCTGCTGTGATGACCCGGATAAATTCCCCCAGCTAGCTAGAGTTTCTACCAGCGGCACTGGCCCTGCCTCCTCACCGAGTCCCTCCACCTCAGGCATAGCCTCTGACCCCGCAGTGTCCTCAAAATCGGTAGGCGCCTCCACGAATTGCGTCGCCACCACCCAGGAGGGACAATCATGGTTCACCTCCTCAACATGCCCCTCCGGCACCCCATCAAGGCCAGGCTCCAAAGAGATCCCTATCCAGAAATAAGACACCAGACTTACTCATTCAGTGATACTCTGGTCCTCGGTTACTTGCTTAGTGCCCTAGAGTAGGGTATTGTATGCTGGCCTGAGTATAGAAGGCCGACAGAGGTGAATCTCACCATTCGCTCCTACTACTGACCCAATCAATGGATTATGGAACACACACTAAAGAAGTCCTATGTGTTTAAGGAGTTTCTCAAGGAACAAGTCAATAAAAACATAGTCAGGTTGTGCCTATCCCCAACACAAGTGGCAGGTGTCTTTGTGAGGTCAGAATGTGGTAACAACAACAAAGGTGGGTGGTTGCAGGTTCCCACCTATCGATCACAAACATAGGCTGACTGGATGGCCCATAAAATGGTTTCTCATTCCAATTGAATCATTCTGGAATTCCTGAATCAGCCGAAGCCCTTAGATGTTGAGACCACCACTTCTACATAATTATCTCAGCCGACCTATTCCCAGAAGAGCAAGAATCGACAGTGTAAGAAGTAGCTACGTGCCCCGCCAATGCCATCGTCATCCCACACTCTCATTGACTTTATGTTCCATGATATGGGGATACCTTCCAAAATCCACCCAGGGGTGGATGATTCATCAAGTGACAGTCAAAGGTACAATTTAGTTAGCACCGTTGAGTTGGTAAACCCTTATATGACTCCTGGTGAGGGGGAACGCTAGGAAAATCTACCCAACGCCCCCAACTGATGCCAACGTTGGCAGAGACGTGAATATATGAGTCATCGAGGTGAACCAGTTGGAATCTCCAAATAGGTCGTGCATGACACATGAGACCAGATAGCAGGCCCTGCGCAGATCTCACTACGCACAGCCTCTTCATCCTATGCCTTCAAGACCTCCTTCACCGCTATTTGTGCTACTGGATCAGGCAGAGGCACTTCAGCCATACCACGACCAACATCGCCCCACTACAGGTCAACCTCAGGCACTCGAACCTCATCTCGAAGCTACTCTTCAGGCTTTGACCAGTGAGCAGCGGGTTATTCCAAGCACCAACCAGTCACCAGTCCAGTCGGCAGGGCCCGCCATGCCTCCAATCACAGAGCGACCTCTTGTAAGCAGAAGTTTATGCCCAATGATGAAGTAAAATGTCCTCAAGCACCTTGTCGGCATCCTAATGTGTCTTTCCATTCATGAAGCCCTCCGCCTATTTTTAGATATGCGTGAGGCCCTCTCTACGAGTTTAGGAAGCCCCCTCCAGTTCGAGACAGGGGTAGGAGCGGTAGAAGCCTTTCATGATGAAGTAGGTGGGAATTATGAATATCAAGCCATCATATAATTATTGAGAGCAGATGAAGCATCCCTCATACAGGGGCACATCCACTCTCTGTACATCACATTCCAATTCAACGACGATTAGGTTCACCGCAGTCTCGTTGACACCAGCCATGGGATCAACTGTATCCCAGTGCAGAAGCTGTGAAAGATAGGGTTATCTAAAGATGAGATGATTTAAGGATCCAGGGATAAGATAGGACAGAACAAACCCCGGTCGACATGATCCGTTTGAAGACCCAGTTCAGTGTCCTAGTTTCCAGTACTGAATTTATGGTCTTCTCCCAGGACACCACGTACAATGCATTGATGCGCAGTCCATTGCTCCACCTGCATGCGGCAGTTCCCTCATCGTATCACCAGTTCCTAAAGTACTCCCTTAATGGTTGAGTTGGCGTACTCCAAGATGATGCATCTAATTTTGCCTCTTGTGAAGCCCTTTATCTAAAAGATGACTATAATAAGAGAATGGATAAGTAGATTCTGGCATGTGAGGTTGAGCCCGCCCCGGTCACAAGTGACCCCTAGGAAGGTCTGGATGACACCTAATTTCAGCCACGAGGCTTCTCTCCCCCATTTGCACAAAACCTAATTTCATCCGCTCCACCGCTCTCCTCTCGCGAAATCCCCTATCCGAAGAGGTGAAAACCATCTGAAATCAGGTATCTTTTCATTTATACACATATACTTCCTTATTTTTATTGTTATTGCTTTAGTATTTTAGTTTTAAGTTATAAATCCACCTCCACCTCTCTGCTGCTCTCCAAATCCCCCATCCGAATATGTGAAAACCCCTTTGAATCATCTCAAATCAAGAAATTTTTTCTTTATACACATATGGTACCTTGTTTTTATTGTTATTGATCTAATATTTTATTTTTATGTTTGGATTAAGATTTGATTTCACCGTGTAAAATAGGGAAATGAATAAATATTTTGTTAATTAATTAGTTTCCCCTGGAAATCAGTTGTGTTATAATGTCCATGCCAAATAAAGGGGTAATGTAATAAAAGACCATGAATAAATAAATTGTGGAAGTTGGGGTATGTTGCCTCTATGAGAGGTTTTTTGTTGTGTTTCATTGTATGTTGTAGGCTGTTTTATGGGGATTGAGGTGACCAGTTGGGCTTTGTGATATGTGGGGTTGTAATGTGATGGTTAGTGGGCATGGATGTGTCATGTGAAGTTGTATGATAGTGATGATGTATGGTGGTGTTGTGTCGTGTGGAGGTGTTGTGTGATGAAGTTGTGGTGTATAATGTGGTGAGGTGGTTTTGGTTGTGCGGTGGTTTGTGATGTGCAATTTTTTTATTGTGATATGTGGTTGTTTTGGTGAGATGGTTGGTTGATGTAACATGGTGTCGATGCTTATTGTGAGATGGTGAGTTGTTGTGTGGTGGTTTTATTAGTTTCCTGGTTATCTATAGAATAAATTATGCTGTTAAAACAAAAAAACAAGATATTAAATAAATGAGATGGAATAGAAATGGGTGTGTGGTAAATGGATTTAATTAATTTAACATTAAATGAATGGACAATGTAAGTGTGAATGAAGTGGCTTATAAATGAATGTGAGAAATGCTATGTGTCTTGTGTGGTGGTGGTGTGGTTTATGTGTTTTATGGTAGTAGTGAAGTGGTGATTATGTAGTTAATGTGAACCCATAGGTTGAGTATTTTGTGCTATCTATATATCATGTATTTTTAGGTTATTTCTACACATTCCAAGGGGGGTGGTATGTCTAGGTGGTGGTGGTGGGGTTGCATGGGAGGGGGTGTGGCATTTGGGAGGGTGGGAGGGGCTATCCAGGGGGGGTACGGGGTGTCCAGGGGGTACGGGGGTGTGCGGGCTGTCCACAAGGGTGGACGGGCTGTCCACGGGGGTGGTCAGGTTTTCAAGGAGGGGTGGGCGGGCTGTCCAGGGGGGGTGGGTGGGCTGGCCACGGGGGGTAGGGGTGTCCAGGGGGGTGGCCGAGCTATCCAAGGGGGTGGGGGGCTGTCCATAGGGAGAAGGGGTGTCGAGGGGGGTGTGTGGGCTGTCCACGGGGGTGGTTGGGATGTCTAGGGGTAGGGGGTGTCCACGGGGTGTGGGCGGGGCAGTCCTGGGGGTGTGGGGCTGTCCTGGGGGTATGGGTGGGGTGTCCTGGTGGGGAGGGGTGTGTGGGGTGTCCAGGTGGGGTGGTATGTCTAGGTGGTGGTGGTGGGGTTGCAGGGAAGGGGGGTGTGGGATGTTTGGGAGGGTGGGCGGGGCTATCCAGGAGGGTACGAGGTGTCCAGGGGGGTACGGGGAGGGCGGGCTATCCACAAGGGTGGACGGGCTGTCCACGGGGGTGGTCGGGCTGTCAAGGAGGGGTGGGCGGGCTGTCCAGGGTGGGTGGGTGGGCTGGCCACGGGAGGTAGGGGGTGTCCAGGGGGGTGGGGCGGCTATCCAAGGGGGTGGGGGGCTGTTCATAGGGAGAAGCGGTGTCGAGGGGGGTGGGTGGGCTATCCATGGGGCTGGTTGGACTGTCTAGGGGTAAGGGGCGTCCACGGGGATGGGTGGATGTCCACAGGGGTGGGCAGGGCTGTCCACGGGGGTGGGAAAGGCTGTCCACGGGGGTGGGCGGGGCTGTCCAGGGGGTGTGGGCTTTCCTGGGGGTCTGGGTGGGGTGTCCTGGTGGGGGAGGGGTGTGTGGGGTGTCCAGGGGGGTTGGTATGTCTAGGTGGTGGTGGTGGGGTTGCAGGGGAGGGGGTGTGGGCTGTTTGGGAGGGTGGGCGGGGCTATCCCGGGGGGGGGGGGGTACGGGGTGTCCATGGGGGTACGGGGGTGGGCGGGCTGTCCACAAGGGTGACGGGCTGTCCACGGGGGTGGTCGCTCTCTCAAGGAGGGGTGGGCGGGCTGTCCAGGGGGGTGGGTGGGCTGGCCATAGGGGTAGGGGTGTCCAGGGTTGTGGGCGTGCTATCCAAGGGAGGTGGGGGCTTGTCCATAGGGAGATGGGGTGTCAAGGGGGTGGGTGGGCTGTCCACGGGGGTGGTTGGGCTGTCTAGGGGGTAGGGGGTGTCCACGGGGTGGGGTGGGTTGTCCTCGGGGGTGGGAGGGGCTGTCCACGTGGGTATGCTACTAATATGGTTATGGGATGAGGCATGCTCTGATGTGATAACACATTAAGTTCTTGTTGGTTTTACATTTTTTTCAATAACACATTAGTATGTTTTTTCACATGTCTAGTTGATACCATGATTATTTTCTTCCTTTATCGTTTACTTAAATGTATTTTCTATTAAAGTTCAATCCTATTGAATTGTTTATGACAAAATGACTTATATGAATTTTTTTATAGAATGGACAGAAGATGGATGTATGAAACCGATCGTATCTCAAGCGATTTTAAAATCAATTTGGAGAGCTTTATTGATTTTGCATTTCACAATTCTTCAGATAGTGGTCGCATACACTGCCCATGTTCCAATTGTGTTGTAGACCTTGGTTGAGTCGTGAAGAAGTCAGCTACCACATAACCAAAAATGGTTTTCAAGAAAACTACTTTGTGTGGTATCACAATGGGGAGAAAATGAAATCTAAATTGGTGATGATCGAAATGAAAGGACTGTAATGGAGAATTTGTTAGATGATCGGTTTCCGTTTATTCGTCATCATGAAAAAGAAAGGATTTCGACTCAAGAAGACGTCGATATAAGGGACAACTGATGCATCTAGTGAAAATGATGATATTGATAGGGTGAAAAAAATTGAATGATGCTTCCACGACTCCAGTATATCGACAATGCGATAAAATGAAAAAGCTGGAATTTTTAATCCGATTGTTTCATGGAAAAACTATGTATGGGATTTCTAATATACAGCAATCGATTACATTATTACCCTTTTGAAGGATTTACTTCCAGATGATGCAGATATTCCCTCAAACCACTATATGGCATGAAGTTAGTTGAAGAACATGGATTTTCTAGAAACAAAATTCATGCTTGCCTGAAAGATTGCAGTTTATTCTGGGGAGAAACCGCTGAACAAAATTAATGTATAAAAATGTGGCACATCCGCTGGAAGTCAAAATCTAATGGAACACCATCTCGCGTTCCACAGAAAGTAATTTGGCACTTCCATTGATCCCCAGACTCCGGAATCTTTTTATTTATGATGACATATCAATAAACATGTGATGCATGATACCGAGAGAAAGAAGACTAATGATGAGTTGGTTCATCCTGCAGATGGATTTTCATGGCAGAGATTTGATGCTCGACATCCTGATTTTGCAGTTGATGTGCGTAATGTGAGGCTGGGTCTTTCATGCGACAGTTTTAATCGTTTGGGCAGATTCTTACTTCGCACAACACATGGCCAGTTTTTATACACATTTATAATATTCCCCCATGGTTGTGTATGAAAAAATCTTTCACTTTCATGAGTATACTCATATCTGGTCCTTTTGATCCCGGTATTGATATTGATGTATACATGCATCCTTTAATAAAAGATTTGAAACTTCTTTGGGATGTGGGTGTGCGCACATACGACGCCTGTTCGAAAGGACATATTTCAGATGCGTGCTGCGCTTATGTGGACGATCAATGATTTTCCGGCTTATGAAATGATGTCTGGATGGAGCACGAAGGGAAAACTGTCATGTCCAGTTTGTATGTAGAATACACGTTCCAGAAGACTGAAACATCGTTGTAGTTTCAGTTTTATGGGACATCGACAATTTTTGCCAAAGGATAATCCATATAGAATGAATCGTCGAAGATTTGATAATACTATAGAGACCGATGATCCACCTCAGCGTATGTCTGGAACTGATGTGCTTAATGAATTGAAAGATTTCAGTTTTCGTTCGGCGAAGGGTCAAATGAAATCTGAAAGAGAAAGAATGTTTCCACAGAAACCTGTTACAATTGGAGGAAGAGGAGTATCTTTTTTGATTTGCCTTATTGGTCAACCAATTTTCTACGTCATTTCTTAGACGTAATGCATATTGAAAAGAATATATGTGAAATGTTGCTTTCAGTTCTTCTAAATGTCAAGGGGAAGACAAAAGATGATTTACGATCTCGACGTGACTTGGTGGATTGGGGAATCAGACCAGAATTGCATCCTGTGCGTAGTCAGTGAAAATAAATGGCAACATCCATGTGCTTCTATGTGATGACACCTACTGAAAAAAAAAAAAATTTGGAAGTATTAGAGACTATTAGAGTTCATGATGGCTATTCAAGCAACATATCTAAACGGGTCAACAGAAGAGAGTTGAAGCAAAATATTTGAAGACTCATGATTATCACGTTCTACTGCATGAGTTGCTTCCAATAGCAATCCGTCATCTTTTGTCCAATAATGTAAGGGTGGGTGTTATTCGGTTGTGCCATTTGTTTAGAGATCTTTGTGCTACGAAGTTGTCCAAGTCTTTTTTGCAAAAATGTTGACAGATGCCCAATTAATTTTTGTGTGAGTTGGAGAAAATATTTCCCCCCTCATTTTTCACATGCATGCTGCATCTGACTATCCATATTCCAAATGAAATACTTCTTGGAGAAACCTATTTCTTTTCATTGGATGTATCCAACTGAAAGAAATATGTTCACATTAAAGTCTTTTTTTCGAAACAAGAATCATCCCGAAGGTTCTATCGTGAACGGTTACTTAGCTCAAGAATGTATGGATTTCCGTTCAATGTATTTGTCTGATCTTACTACAAGAATGAACAGACCAATGAGAAATGAAGAAGAACAATATGAGCAAATTGAACCCATTTTTCCATCACTTCCTCAAACAGGAGAATTCCTGGATCATATACATTGAAGACATTAAGCCATGAAGAGCGGGAGATGGCACATCGCACAGTTTTGTTCAACTGTGATTTGTTCGATGACTATATCAGGTAACAAAATTGAATATGTATATATTACATATATATCTGTTAAACTATTCATATTTGTTTATCTACAGGGAACATAAAACAATGATAAATAGGAAGAATCTTTCTTTATCTTTGAGAAGGAGAGAGAATTTGCATAGCAAAGAGTTTTTTGCTTGGTTAAAATTGAAGGTAAAAATATTACTGTTTAAATAATTATTTCAATATTTACTTAAGTTTAACTATAATTTATATTGCAGGTATTGAGTTTGTCTGCTGACTCTGTCTCTGAGGAAATAAGAGCTTTGGCTTTTGGTCCTAATACCGTGGTTCGTGACTGTAAATCAATTGTTATAAATGGGTACATATTTATTGTCACTGAATGAGACAAAAACATGAGGAACACAACATGATGGTATTATTGTTACTGCCACAACAGATTCTTATGCCAGTGCATCAGATAGTAGACCGTGACTTGAAAAGTGGGTTATTATGGAGTCGTTGAGAAAATAATAATATTGGATTATTACTCTCATGGACGAGTCACATGATGAAATGCCATTGGTTTGATTCGATGACGAGACATGGCACATTTATTGATGATTGTGGATTTCGAGTAATTAATATGACCCGCACTCTTGCAACCGAAGAACCATATGTGTTTTCATCAATGGCTAAACAAGTTTTTTATGTCAAAGATCAACTTCAACCTGAATTTGGTGTCATAGTTGAAGTAATTCCAAGACATATTTTTGATGATGTTGATGATGGAATTAACACTGTCCCTATTGCCATTGGTAACCAATCCATTTATTTCTTTTGATGACTCCAATAGCTCAATTGTCAGAGTTGATTGTGAACCTGAAGTTGTGGTTGGAAATATATAGAATCATTCATCCATGTTCTCAAATCTTTTGGTTTACCTCGATTTGGGTTATTAAGGTTGGTAATATTCATATTTATTTAGTATTGATCACAAATATGTTTTAGCTGACTTGAACTTTATGTGAATTTTCAATGTTTATTGGTTGCTGTTTTATTGAATTGCATTTTCTAATTGGAATTGAACTGTATTCAAACCAAATCAAAAATATTTCTAACATGGTGAATCATTAGAACTTGTATGTTTTATTAAATTCAACCAAGCTCTTCTAAAAAAATTGATAGCTAAATTACCAATGAATCCCCTCATTCCCTCATATATTTAGTTTTTTGGTTTACACATTAATTTTATTTTTCTAATTAATTACATATTTGTTTTCCAATGCAGGAAATGCAGCCAATTGAAGAGAGACGAAGAAAAATGGCGGAGAACAATCGTCGAATGGAGGAGATGGGCATTCCACCATTAGTGCCTACAGTGAGTACTTTATTTCATATATATATATATATATATTTACAGAATATATAATGTCATGTGATTATTTTTTTTGTAAACGTTTTTGTAGGATCTACCATTACGTCGACAGTTATTCGACGAGGAGCCTAGTACTGGTCCTAGTACTCAGGTAGGTGGTACGAGGAGGGTTCGTACCAGAGGTGGACGTAGATCTGCGCGTGCCCGACTAGACCCTGCCCCTCCCACTGACATTTCAGCCTTCCCACATTCTGATCCCGGTGTGAGGGACACACGGGATATTTAGACCTCCCATATTTTCGCTACCTTCTGCATCTTCTGCCCCATCATTTTCACATCCCATAATGATTCCCACTCCCCAGTCAGCATCAGGTCATACAGCTATTCCATCTTCTTTTCCTTCTACTTCTGTCTCTCAGAGCTTTTATATTCCATCGTCTTCGACTCATGTTCCACCAGAGGGTGTTCCATCAGGTTCTATGGATCCGGCGCCACTCATTGATCAGACTAGCGCAGGTATATTTATAAAACCCTAACAAATTTTTATAGAAATATTTATTTTCATTATAACATGTTTTGATAAAATATTTGTTTTTCTTTCATGACAGATACATCTATACATCTACTGACAGGAGGCGGGGGCGGGGCCGTACACGCATGCGTTCGGTGTGGAACCGTCGCACACAGGTTATGGTGGAATATAATAAAGACAATCAGATGGTTGAGAAAACAGGGCAGCAATGTCGGAGTTTTATGGCGACGCTTTCCAAATACTCTGACATCATTCCCGTCAGCCTGCTGTCTTGGAGACATTTTCCACATGAGGTCAAAGATAGAGCTTGGGCAGAGATATGGGTAAAAAAATCTGTTGTATTTAATGCCATGAATTTTTTTTTGTATTTATATGAATTAATATTTTGATTTCAGCTTTGATTTAATTTTCCTGATGGTGAGGGTGCACGACTGGAACGTCTAAAGGATTTAGGTGAGCTTTGGAGAGCCTACAAGCAAGAGATGTATATTGGCTGGCGTTCTAGAGTTGGCACTGAGATTGAGGCGGTACCAGTCATGGATGATTGTCCTATAGATCAGTATAGTCAGATGATTACTCATTGGACAAGTACCCAGTTTAAGGTATGAATTACATTTGAGGTATTTAAATAATAACTTTCAAGTTTTGCATTAATATTATCCTTTTAATTATCGAATTTTATTTAGGAATCATCTGGAAAAAATAAAAAATACATTGATGCAAAAAAATACCTCCATACACTAGGACGCACGACGATGCCGGATCATGAGAGGCAGCAGGTATGAAAATTTTTTATAAGTTATCTTTACGACTTACATTTTCTTTTGTTTCCTCAATTATTTAATTATTTGCTAATGTTTTTATATAACTTTTGTTTTCAATGTCATTGTAGAGGCAAGTACAAAATATTGAAGGACGTGTGCCTCGAGAAAAACTGTTTTGCTCGAGTAGATGAAAAAAGGATGGAAGTGCTGTCAACGAAGCGACTCAGCAGCAGATTGTAAGTTTTAATCTGTTGACTTTATATTTTAATATCTATTTCGTAACATAATAATATATTTATATTTGTAGCAGGATGCTTTAGAGGCCCTCGATGCCCAAGAAGCAGAAAATTTTGGGCCATTTGATCACTTACATCAGGTGTTGGGAGAGGATCATTCTGGCAGAGTACGCTGCCGACCTAGGATAGCCCCGACGAGGTATTAGCCTGCCTCAGGTATGAGTTGTAGTTCCACCGAGCTGCAGCAAGTTAGGGCACAGGCAGAACAGGCTGAGAAAAGGGCCACAAAGACGGCAGAACAGTCTGCTAGGGAAAACAATGCATTTATGAAATTTATTGAAGTTCTACATCCAACACTTCCAGCAGAGGCCAGCCCAGCGATTGATGAATACATGTCGTCGATACATTCTATATATGGTGCACCAGGTGGCAGTTCTAGTGGTGGTCAAGCCGATGTCCAGCTTGAAGATGATGATGGCGAGCAGTCTGATGCAGAAGAGGAGGGAGATGAGGAGGGCGAGGAGGAAGGTGAAGGCGAGGAGGAAGGCACTGTGGAGGGTGAGGACGATGGGGAGGATGATGACTAGGGAGATGATGATGATGATGATGGTGATGCTGATGCTGATGTGGGACATATTGATCCGTTACATTTTTGACTTTTATTAATGAGATTTGATGTTTAATCTATTCTAGTTGTTGGTTTTATCTAGACTCGTAGTATAGTATTGGAATTGAGTTATTTTTATATATTGTCTATTTTTATGGATGTTGTTGTCTTTTAGTGGTTGTGTGTTTTTGTGAACTCCCTGGACAACCCCCCTCATTCTTGGACCCTGGACAACCCCCCCTCCCCCTTGGACCCCGAACACCCCCCAAACACCCCCCAAACACCCCGCAGACATCCCCCCGGACAGCCCCCCCGTACATCCCCCAACCCTCCACCCTGGACCCCGGATAGCCCCCCGGATAGCCCCCTCGGACAACCCCCTCCCCCTTGGACCCCGGGCAACCCCCCAAACACCCCCCGGACAGCCCCCTGAACAACCCCGGACAACCCCATAAACAACCCCTGAACAACCCCCCTAAACAACCCCCGGACAGCCCCCTGAACAGCCCCGAACAACCCCCTGAACAACCCCCAAACACCCCCCAGACAGACCCCCGCACAGCCCCCGCACCCTCCTCCTTGGTCCCCCAGACAGCCCCCCGGACACCCACCCAGACAACCCCCCGGACAGCCCCCCCCCCCCCCCCCCCCCCGGACAGCCCCCTGGACAGCCCCCCCGTACAGCCCCCACCCTCCACCCTGGACCCCGGATAGCCCCCCAGACAGCCCCCCCGGACAGCCCCCCGGACAGCCCCCCGGACAACCCCCCACCCTCCCCCTTGGACCCCAGACAACCCCCCAAACACCCCCCGGACAGCCCCTGAATAACCCCGGACAACCCCCCCTGAACAACCCCTGAACAACCCCTGAACGACCCCTGAACAACCCCATGAACAACCCCATGAACAACCCCCGGACAGCCCCCTGAACAACCCCGTACAACCCCCTGAACAACCCCCAAACACCCCCAGACAGGACCCCGCACAGCCCCCCCACCCTCCTCCTTGGTCCTCGGACAGCCCCCCGGACACCCACCGGACAGCCCCCCGGACAGCCCCCTGGACAGCCCCTCCACCTCCCTTAATTCATTAGCTCTGAAATGTTTCATAGCACGATCAACTAAAATCTAATCCATACTAAATATGATATAAAAATATTCTATATGAATTTCCATAAGATTTTAAGTGAAAACAGAAAGTGACATACAAAAAACTGACCAAACGCATTCGAAATGTGTTGATGATTTAGGAAAACGATCCATGGGTCATATGTGACGTGTACGAATCAACCCCGCCTCAATCCGATGCGCGGTGCGGTCGGAACAACTCAATGTGTATGTCTTTTGTTTCAAAAGGACATCATTTTAAGTGAAAAACATCAACTGGCATACCGGAAAATAGGCCAAATGCATTCGGATTGTGTTGATACTTTAAGACAATGATCCATGGGTCAATTGAGAAGTGTACGAGTCAACCCCGCCTAAATCCGAGATGCGGTGTGGTCGGGACCACTCTAAATGACTTTCTCTTGTTTAAAATGGACTGTATTTTTAAGTACATACGGAAAACCGACCAAACGCATTTGGTTTCTATTGAAACTTTAGGAGAACGATCCATGGGTCATATGTGACGTGTACGAGTCAATGCCACCTCAATCCGAGGCGAGGTCGTCCGCTATGAATTTGACCGTTTGACGCCCGTTTTGGCTGTTTATGACACCAGAACTGCGTTGTCGGTCACCCGCGGGCACATGGCACATTCAATTGACGTGCTGTCTGCTCGACCACTTTAGAAATCACTCACCCGTATTTGTCGTCTGATTTCAGGTCATTCTGTCTTCGTTCGGCCCGTTTGGACCCCCCTCACGCGCGTTTACGAAGCGCGTGCATCACTTAAAATATGAATATTGAGCCCTACCACGCAAACCACACGTCCGATTGCCATGCCGTCTGTGCGTACACATCACGAATAATAATTAGAATGTTGCATGGTGGTTTCAGCTCAATATGAGGTCGTCTGCTATGAATTTGACCGTTGGACGCCCGTTTTGGCCGTTTATGACACCAGAACTGTGTTGTCGGTCACCGCGGGAACATGGCACGTCCAATTGACGTTCCGTCTGCTCGGACACTTCATAAATCAGTCACCCGTATTTGTCGCCTGATTTCAGGCCATTCCGAAATTGTTCGGCCCGTTTGGACCCCCCCTCACGCGTGTTTACGAAGCGCGTGCATCACTTAAAACACGAATATTGAGCCGTACCGCGCAAACCACACATCCGAATGACGTGCCGTCTGTGCGTACACGTCACGAAATAATAAATTAGAATGTTGCACGGTGGTTTTAGCTCAATCTGAGGGTCGTCCGCTATGAATTTGACCGTTGGACGCCCGTTTTGGCCGTTTGTGACACAAGAACTGTGTTGTCGATCACCGCGGGCACACGGCACATCCGATTGACGTTCCGTCTGCTCGACCAACTTCATAAATCACTCACCCGTATATGTCGTATTATTTCAGGCCATTCCGACTTCGTTCGGCCCGTTTGGAACCCCCTCACGCGCGTTTACGAAGCGCGCGGATCACTTAAAACACGAATATTGAGCCGTACCGCGCAAACCGCACGTCCTATTGGCGTTCCGTCTACGCGTACATGTCAAGAATAATAATTAGAATGTTTCACGGTGGTTTCAGCTCAATCTGAGGTCGTCCGCTATGAATTTGACCATTGGACGCCCGTTTTGGCCGTTTGTGACACCAGAACTGCGTTGTCTGTCACCCGCGGGCACACGGCAACGTCCGATTGACGTGACGTCCGCTCGACCACTTCAGAAATCACTCACCCCATATTTTTTGTTTGATTTCAGGCCATTCCGACTTCATTCGGCCCGTTTGGACCCCCCTCACGCGCGTTTACGAAGCGCGCGCATCACTTAAAATACGAATATTGAGCCGTACCGCGCAAACCGCACGTCCGATTGATGTGTCGTTTGCGCGTACACGTCAAGAATAATAATTATAATGTTTCACGGTGGTTTCAGCTCAATCCAAGGTCGTCCAATATGAATTTGACCGTTGGACGCCCGTTTTGGCCTTTTCTGACACCAGAACTACGTTGTCGGTCACCGCGGGCACATGACACGTCCGATTGACGTGCCGTCTACTCGACCACTTCATAAATCACTCTCCCGTATTTGTCATCTGATTTCAGGCCATTCCGACTTCATTCGGCCCATTTGGACCCCCCTCACGCGCGTTTACGAAGCGCGCACATCACTTAAAACACGAATATTGAGTCGTACCGCGCAAACCGCATGTCCTATTAACGTGCCGTCTGCGTTTACACGTCACGAATAATAATTAGAATGTTTTAAGGTGGTTTCAGCTCAATCTGAGGTCGTCCGCTATGAATTCGACCGTTGGACGCCCGTTTTGGCCGTTTATGACACCAGAACTGCGTTGTCGGTCACCGCGGGCACACGGAACGTCCGATTGACGTGCCGTCTGCTCGACCACTTCAAAATCACTCACCCGTATTTTTCGTATGATTTCAGGCCATTCCGACTTCGTTCGGCCCATTTGGACCCCCCTCACGCGCGTTTACGAAGCGCACACATCACTTAAAATACGAATATTGAGCCGTACCGCGCAAACCGCACGTCGATTGACGTGCCGTCTGCGCGTACACGTCACGAATTATAATTATAATGTTTCACAGTGGTTTCAGCTCAATCTGAGGTCGTCCGCTATGAATTTGACCGTTGGACGCCCGTTTTTGCCGTTTCTGACACCAGAACTACGTTGTCGGTCACCGCGGGCACACAACACGTCCGATTGTTGTGCCGTCTGCTCGACCACTTCATAAATAACTCTCCCGTGTTTGTCGTCTGATTTCAGGCCATTCCGACTTTGTTCGGCCCGTTTGGACCCCCCTCACGCGCCTTTACGAACCGCGCATATCACTTAAAACACGAATATTGAGCCGTACCGCGCAAACCGCACGTCCGATTGGCGTGCCATCTGCACGTACACGTCACGAATAATAATTAGAATGTTGCACTATGGTTTCAGCTCAATCCGAGGTAGTCCTCTATGAATTTGACGGTTGGACGCCCGTTTTGGCCGTTTATGACACCAGAACTGCGTTGTCGGTCACCGCGGGAACACGGCACGTCCGATTGACATGTCGTCTGCTCGACCACTTAATAAATCACTCACCCGTATTTGGCGTCTGATTTCAGGCCATTCCGACTTCGTTCGGCCCGTTTGGACCTCCCTCACGCGCGTTTACGAAGCGCGCGCATCACTTAAAATACGAATATTGAGCCGTACCGCGCCAACCGCACGTCCGATTGATGTGCCTTCTGCGCGTACACGTCACGAATAATAATTAGAATGTTGCACGGTGTTTTCAGCTCAATCTGAGGTCGTCCGCTATGAATTTGACCGTTGGACGCCCGTTTTGGCCGTTTCTGACACCAGAACTACGTTGTCGGTCACCGCGGGCACACGACACGTCCGATTGACGTGCCGTCTGCTCGACCACTTCATAAATCACTCTACCGTATTTGTCGTCTGATTTCAGGCCATTCCCACTTCGTTCGGCCCGTTTGGACCCCCCTCACGCGCCTTTACGAAGCGCGCAATCACTTAAAACACGAATATTGAGTCGTACCGCGCAAACCGCACGTCCGATTGACGTGACGTCTACGCTTACACATCACAAATAATAATTAGAATGTTTCACTGTGGTTTCAGCTCAATCCGAGGTCGTCCGCTATTAATTTGACCGTTGGACGCCCGTTTTGGCCGTTTATGACACCAGAACTGTGTTGTCAGTCACCGCGGGCACACGGCACGTCCGATTGACGTGCCCTCTGCTCGACCACTTCGGAAATCACTCACCCATATATGTCGTCTGATTTCAGGCCATTCCGACTTCATTCAGCCCATTTGGACCCCCCTCACGCGTGTTTACGAAGCGCGCGCATCACTTAAAATACGAATATTGAGCCGTACCGCGCAAACAGCACGTCCGATTGACGTGCCGTCTGCGCGTACACATCACAAATAATAATTAGAATGTTTCATGGTGGTTTCAGCTCAATCTGAGGTCGTACGCTATGAATTTTACCGTTGGACGCCCGTTTTGGCCGTTTCTGACACCAGAACTACGTTGTCGGTCACCGCGGGCACACGGCACGTCCGATTGACGTGCCGTCTGCTCGACCAATTCATAAATCACTCTCCCGTATTTTTCGTCTGATTTCAGGCCATTATGACTTTTTTCGGCCCATTTGGACCCCCCTCACGCGTGTTTACGAAGCGCACACATCACTTAAAACATGAATATTGAGTCGTACCACGCAAACCGCACGTCTGATTGACGTTCCGTCTGCGCGTACACGTCACGAATAATAATTACAATGTTGCACGGTGGTTTCAGCTCAATCTGGAGACGTGGTGTGGCTGGCACCACTCAAAGTGTCCGTCTTTTATTTCAAAAGGACGTCATTTTAAGTGAAAAACATCAACTGACATACGGAAAACCGACCAAACGCATTCTGAATATGTTGATAATTTATCCCAACAATTCATGGGTCATATGTAATGTGTACGAGCCAACCCGGGATGAATCTGAGTCGCGGTGTGGCTAGGATAAGTCTAAGTGACACTCTTTTGTTTAAAATGGACACCATTTTAAGTACATATGGAAAAATGACCAAACGGATTCGGTATCCGTTGAAACTTTAGGAGAAAGATCCATGGGTCATATGTGACGTGTAAGAATCATCCCCGCTTCAATCCGACATGCGGTGCGGCTGACACCACTCAAAGTGTCCGTCTTTTGTTTCAAAAGGACGTCATTTTAAGTGAAAGGATCAACTGACATACGGAAGAATGACCAAACGCATTCGGATTCTATCGATACTTTAGCACAATGATCCATGAGTCATATGTGACATGTAAAAGTCAACCCCGTCTTAATCCGAGACGCGGTGTGGCCAACACCGCTCTAACTCTGTCTCTTTTGTTTAAAATGGACATGACTATAAATGAAAAGAACAACTGACATACACAAAACCGACCAAACGCATTCATAATATTTTGATAATTTATCACAACGATCTATGGGTCATATGTGACATGTACGAGCCAACCCGGGATGAATCTGAGTCGCATTGTGGTCAGGATTAGTCTAAGTGTCACTCTTTGGTTTAAAATGGACAACATTTTAAGTACATACGGAAAACCGACCAAACACATTCGGTTTCCATTTAAACTTTAGGAGAACGATCCATGGGTCATATGTGACGTGTACGAATCAACCTTGCCTCAATTGGAGACGCGGTGTGGTCGGAACCACTCATAGTGTCCGTCTTTTGTTTCAAAAGGACGTCATTTTATGTGAAAAACATCAACTGGCATATGGAAAACCGACCAAACGTATTCGGATTATTTCGATACGTTAGGAAAATGATCCATGGGTCATTTGAGACGAGTAAGAGTCAACCCCGTCTGAATCCGAGACGCGGTGTGGCCGGTACCACTCTGACTGTGTCTCTTTTGTTTAAAATGGACAAGATTATAAGTGAAATAAACAACTGTCATATGAAAAACTGACCAAACGCATTCGGAATCTGTTGAAAATTTAGGACAACTATTCATGGGTCATATGTTACGTGTACGAGTCAACCACGCCTCAATCCGAGTCGCGGTTTGGCCGAGACCACTCTAAGTGTATCTCTTTTCTTTAAAATGGACTACATTTTAAATTCATATGGAAAACCAACCAAACGCATTCTGATTGTGTTTATATTTTATCCCAACAATCCATGGGTCATTTGTGATGTGTACGAGTTAACCCCGCCTCAATACGAGATGTGGTGTGTCTGGCACCATTCAAAGTGTCTCTCTTTTATTTAAAAAAAACTTCATTTTAAGTGAAAACAACAACTGACATACGGAAAACCGACCAAACGATTTCGGAATATGTTGATACTTTAGGAAAATGATCAATGATTCATTTGTGACGTGTACGAGTTAACCTCGCCTCAATCCGAGGCACGGTGTGACCGGTATCATTCCAGATGTATGTATTTTGTTTAAAATGGATATAATTTCTATTAAAAATATATGGTATATGAAAAACCAATAAAATTATGAATTGAATTTCGGATTCCACATATGATTGTCATCTAAATTTTAAAATGAATTCTAAATGAATTATGTATGTTTATAAATATGTTATGAATTCTACTTTAATTATGGATGAGTATATTTTCAGGATGGATTATATGTGTTGGTTGGTTGGTTTTCATTATTTGTATGTGTTGGTTTGTTCTCTATATGTATGCATTATATGTGTTACAGGTACAATAATTGGATTGAAAAATGAATTGAAAACGAGGGCATAATTGGATTGAAAATTGAATTGAAACCTAGGGTGAATGCCCAAAAATCTGCTATGCAAATTGCAGAGTAGGATGCTGTGCAATTTGCATAGCAAAGCCTATGCCAATGGTTTGAAAACCGTTGGCATAGGCTCTATGCAGGTGTTTTTACCAACGGTTCCTTGAACCGTTGGGATGCTTTGTTGAATGTTGTTTTTACCAACGGTTTAAAAACCATTTGGAAAGAAAATTCTCTGTTGATTTCCCAACGGGCCAAACCGTTGGGAAAGGCCTTTCCCAACGGTTCTGTGTAAACCGTTGGGAAAAGCCTTTCCCAACGGCTTACTTCCCCACGGTTTGCAGAACCATTGGTATAACATATACCAACGGTTCTGCAGCCTTTCGCAACGGTTCTAAACCATTGGGAAATGCTGGATTTCCAGTAGTGACTTGAGGAGTTTTTCACTCATGTATTTGTAATATCCTTTGTAATTACTAAACATTTTTTTTACATTTTTCATTAATAATTATGAAAATAGGATGATACTGAAGCATATATATTATTATTATTTTTACATATCCATAAAATTAATCCATTTTGAATCAATTTATTATAAATTAATATAGAAATCCAATTAAAAAATAAATATTTCCCTAAAAGTTAATATTTTTTTGTGTAATGTTTTTGATTTGTATAAAATTACATTAATGACTATTATATAATAATTTTAATTAAATGTGTATAATATATATTGATTTAAATTTTTTCACCTTCATTTATTATTATTTAATTATTTGGAAATTAATTAAACACTCTTAATGAAACAAAATGTTATAAATAATAGTTCCCACTACCTCATTGTGAAATTTTTTTAAAATAAATTCCTACCACTTATATTTATGGAATTTTGAAAAAAATATTCCATTCTTGAAGTAAGAAGTTAAAATTCGGAAAATAGGCCCCTGTTATTATTAACAAGTATCAATATTTTCCATGGAGATTTTTACACCTAGGTACGGGTATGTCAGGTAATAGTGTGTTAAAACTATGTGAAAAGTACATTAATTTTTTTATTATTTATTATTTGAATATTATAATTCCACTCATATAACCTTAAAGTATAAATTGAGTTTTTTAATTAGAATTAAATGATAAAAACGACATATTTATTATTTCAGTGAATGATCATTTCATAATGACACACAATTTGGTTTCCTTCCACATTCAAATTTATCTGGGGTCGATCAACATAAATATGATGGGTTAAGAAAATGATAGGTGAATTGTGGAACCAAATAATAACTCATCAACCAATATCCTATTTAGTCCCCACAGGAAAATCCATTTGGTTACATCCTTTGGTTGGGTCTGGAGGTATTGATTTTTAGCATCCCTATGCACAAATAGGATTGATTTTTATTTGTTTCTTCCCCCCCCCAAATTTAATAATATTTCTTATGTGTTCACATACTAAAAAAGAACTAGTCATTAATGAATACTACCTTTCATATTTTGAAAATTAATAATCCATTCATCATGGTGATATATATATATAATTTTAGGTATTATATAATTACATTAAATTATTACAAAATGACCAAATAATATTTATTTGTGTAATGTAAAATTAAAAATTGATATTATAAATTTTAAAAGGTAATTATTTCAGTACATTATTTTCTTTCATGAATTTTATATTTTAAAATGTCATATTATGATTTTTTCAATAGAATATATTAAAATTATATCTATTTATTTTTTACATTTC